>JAFMOC010000025.1:2612500-3247500 GCA_019802505.1 Corydoras sp. C115
TTATTGTTGCTCAGTTATGGACACTCGTAGACTTGTGGATAAGGAACTAGCCTTGCTGGTTAGGTTAAGGAACCTAAAGGTCCCCGATTTGATTCCCAGTCCCACCAAGTGCTTTTGCTGAAGTGCCCTTGAACAGGGCACTTGTGTGTTTAAAGATAAAGAAAACGAGGTCTTTATCCAAAGTTACTTACAAATATTCCAACTTTGTTGGGGGGTCAGAGCAGAGGGTTTGTACAGCACCCTTGAAGCTGTGAGGATTACATGCCATGCTCAAGAACCCACAGTGGTAACTTCAGATTGATAGCCCGACACTCTAACCACTGAGCTACCATACCCATGGGTTAAATATGGAGGACAAATTCATCTGTGTGTAAGCATAGTAGGCATTAATCTACAGGTAGGTTACTTTACTCACTTTACACATTTTATAAATTAGGTGATGCAATGGAAAATACATATTTAAATGAGTGTTTTTTTATTTGATTATTAAAGGTACTTATATTGAACGTGTGTGTAAATGCTTGCTATAAAAAGTGGTATTGAAAACAGATTCTGGGAAAATAGAGGTCATTTTAGGTTTTAACAATAAGATGGCAAACAGTTCAGTACAGATGATAATTGGCTAAATCCATAGGTTTAGTCATGTAGTATTAGTAATGTGAATGTAAGACCTTAATTTGAGTTCAAGTTGTGTACGTGCCAGTGGGAATGTTCTTTCTCCAGTGTTAATCATTAATCATCTGGGACCAGATGTGATGTCCCAGTGTTCTGGCAGCTTGTTCACACTTACTGTACAAGTGCAGCTGAGCTGGGGGAAAAATTCCTCACCACAGACAGTAATTAACTGTGTGTGTGTGTGTGTGTGTGTGTGTGTGTATGTATGTGTGCGTGCCTTCATGGATGATAAAAGGGGTCAAAGTTTCCTTATTTTTTTCCTTACTGTTATTCAGCATTGACCTCTTTTTACCTCTGTGTAGACTGATTCTTCTTAAACATTTTCCATGAACATTGTTTAGTTTATGACTTTACAAGGCATGTCTGTTTTAATGACCCGAGTTATCACTTATTTTCCATTGTCTTGTTCTGTCCAACAATAACCCTCTTTTCCTTTCACTTTAAAAATAAAGACAGGTTTTCCATCTTTACTTAATATGCTATACTCTTATTCCCCAACTAGTTAAATTCTGGTCTAATGTTTCATTAAAGTAAGTTAACACATTATTTACAAAGATTAACCTTTTGCAAAAAAGAAAGTAATCTTATCTGCTTAACACAGGTATTCAATCCAGAATCTCCTTGCACTGACTTCCTGTGCCACTCGTTTCTCTCCTTCACATTTATAATTCCCTGTTTGTTTGTTAATTAATTATTATTATTATTATTTTTAATGAAGGATGTGTTAAGTTATTAGGGTCCATCATATAAACCTAGGTTGTGCAAATTTAAGGAACCAACAATATTAGGTTCTCTTTCACATGTATGTTTTTGTCTGCACAATTTATACCAACATAACAGGGACTTTCTTCTCGCCACTCTTAGTTCAGGCTTTTAATACTGTAAATATGCTTTGTGACAGTGTACTATTGTAAAAAGTGCTATATAAATAAATTACTTGAACTGGAACTTGAACTAGTTAGATAGATAGGTACATACATACACACATACATATACCACATTAACCTACAGCAAACGCCAGACAGAAAATAGAGCAGAAATACAACCCTGTCATAATGTCCTTTTACGTATATATTTCTCACTTCTACTCTCATTGTTTGCTTTATTAAGCAGATAATACAAAGACACAAACATTATTTTGACATTGCTTCTCTGTTTTTCTTCTGTATATATAGTTTTAGATAACTAACTAGCCACTAGTTATGTGTTAGTACAGACCGAGTTGACTCTAAGACAACCCCATAAATAATCAGTGCAGAATGTCATTCTCCAGTGTAATTTTTAACCTTAAATGTTTGAACTCTTTTGAATTCATGAAAGGTGCATGATTTTATTCACACATGGTCAGATATATGCTGGAATTTAAGATGATAAACAAACAAACAAACCACAAGGTGAAATATCTGTTTTATTAGCTAAATGCTGTGTGGCATGTATTTCTGGGAAAGCAATGGAGCCCAGCTGTAGTACTCGATTACATAAGGTTAGTACTGAGAATGTGAAGTCAGCATTACTATAAAACAATACTGAATCAAGTTGCAAGTTTCCCACTATTACAATGGAAACTGCTTTTTTTCCTCCTGACCTTTATGCAAACTTCACAAAACACTACAATCGTCATCAATGCCACCACTGTTGGATTTCATATTTTACATGGGCATAGAGGGAAAGGTTAGAATGTTCCATAACATCCTGGTATTGTGTCGAATCAATGGTTAAACATGCTGAATTTGCAATTAATTATATTGCAATCTAAAATTAAAAAAAGTAGCTTTATTTGCATGACTGTATGTAAAAAATATTGCCAAAGCATTACAGAAATAGTAATAAAAAAATATTAAAAAGAACACAGTAAATTCCAACAGAAGTGAACAATGATAAGAGAATTAAGAACAAAAAATTAAGATTATAAAAATATTAAGATTTAAAAAAAAATATTTTAAATTAAATTATCATTGTTATTAAAAAAAAATAAATAAAAAAAAAAAAAAAAAAAAAAAAAAAAAAAAAAAAAAATATATATATATATATATATATATATATATATATATATATATATATATATATATATATATATATATATACACACACACACACACACACACACACACACGAGTATATTAGAGTATATATTTACATTTTACATTACATGTCGACAACTAATTTTATTATGGATTTATTTTGTCACATTAATTACTCGCAATGTCGTAACCACTTGCGTCACCTGCAGTGCTGAAAAAAAAAAAAAGAGCGGGTTGAACGGAACGGAAGTTTAACTGAGTTTAATAAACTCTACAAATGAAACATGGCCGACGCAGAAAAAAAGCTTTGGCTGAAATCATCAAAAGTGTGTGAGCACTTCACGCTTCACACAACTAAAGAACGTGGACATACAAGCTTTGCGAAAATGATTTGACCTGCACGGAGCACCATGGTGATGATACACCACCTGAAACAGAGACATGTTGGAGTCACCGATGAGGATAAAGGAGCTCAACAGCTCCTACAATATAATAAAAATGAATCGACGTAATGGTGCACTCAAACTATGAGAACTGGTAGAGCAGGCTTCATGCGGTTTTCGGTTGTTAACTGAAAGAATGTTTGTTACTATTTATTTCCATTTAATTAGCTTAAGCAGTGTTAAATATGCTTAATAAATACAAACAACTTGTACACAATGGTGGTAATTAATGATCAAGCTTCACGTTTAAATTTTCTGACAGTATGAGTGAAGACTATGGTGATGTAGGATGAATTGCACGTAGACGGGGATTAGGTAGCATGTAAGAGCTATTAACTGTGTGTGTGTGTGTATGTATGTGTGCGTGCCTTGATGGATGATAAAAGGGGTCAAAGTTTCCTTATTTTTTTCCTTACTGTTATTCAGCATTGACCTCTTTTTACCTCTGTGTAGACTGATTCTTCTTAAACATTTTCCATGAACATTGTTTAGTTTATGACTTTACAAGGCATGTCTGTCTCAATGACCCGAGTTATCACTTATTTTCCATTGTCTTGTTCTGTCCAACAATAACCCTCTTTTCCCTTCACTTTAAAAATAAAGACAGGTTTTCCATCTTCACTTAATATGCTATACTCTTATTCCCCAACTAGTTAAATTCTGGTCTAATGTTTCATTAAAGTAAGTTAACACATTATTTACAAAGATTAACCTTTTGCAAAAAAGAAAGTAATCTTATCTGCTTAACACAGGTATTCAATCCAGAATCTCCTTGCACTGACTTCCTGTGCCACTCGTTTCTCTCCTTCACATTTATAATTCCCTGTTTGTTTGTTAATTAATTATTATTATTATTATTTTTAATGAAGGATGTGTTAAGTTATTAGGGTCCATCATATAAACCTAGGTTGTGCAAATTTAAGGAACCAACAATATTAGGTTCTCTTTCACATGTATGTTTTTGTCTGCACAATTTATACCAACATAACACCATGGTAGCATGTAAGAGCTATTCAAATTTGCTTAATTTAATATATATATATATATATATATATATATATATATATATATATATATATATATATATATATATATTTTTAACAATATTTCATATTGTGCCGGTGTGTGTAAGATTTGTGTTTAATTGCTTTGGGGGCTACTTAGATGCCTTAAAATCATATTTTAAATAAAACCAGACACTATTGATATATACTGTGTGTATATATATATATATATATATATATATATATATATATATATATATATATATATATATATATATATATATATATATATTTTTTTTTTTATCCGAGTCATCGATTATTGATTATCAAAATAATCATTAGTTGCAGCCCTTATATATACACACACACACACACACACACACACACACACACACACACATATATATATATATATATATATATATATATATATATATATATACATACACATACACATACAAGTGAAATTCTGGCATCCATTGGTATTGGATGTCATTGAATTGGATAAAACTACTAGTACCTGTTTTTGAGCACATCATTGGCCAGATGTATTGCACGGGTTATTGGCATCATTCAGCCCCACACTAGTGTAATCAATATTACACTTCATCACAAAAGAGTAGGAAGTCTGGGCTCTAAGTCTAGGCTAGTAAGTGTGTTTGAATGCACATGCACTTTCCACAAAAGTCTAGTAAAGCAAGTTCACAGGAGAGCACAATATTTTTTTAAAAAAAGGGCAGAGGAAAATATGACTAAGCACTTTTATATTGTGCACATAACAGCAAAAAACACATGTGAGTGCTATGTAAAATGTGCTGTTGAGTAGAAAATGGGTGAACCCAATGTTTAGATGTTAAAATAATATAACCCCATATTTATATTTAAATTAACAAATTAAAATGATGGACAGCACATTGTCAACAACATTTGGCCACTTCATAACATTTATTATTATTATTTTATCTCTGCGATGACACAATTTGAATATTATGTTGGCAAAAGGTTTAATACTGAGGATACCTTATCCTCAGTATTAAACCTTTTGCCAACATAATATTCAAATTTTCATGGTATTCTAATTTTATGACCAGCACATGTATATGTATATAATGTGGGGTATTAAGGCCATAGATTAAATGCGTGACAAGTTGAGCAGCATTGGTTTTTCTCTCACCATTTGTTTCTCAACATAACTTAATTGACTCTAATGATTTAAAAAAAATAACATTTTAAAGTAACTTGTTTTTTTGAGTATAAAGTTTCTAGTGCTACAAAATACTTTAACAATAAATCTAAGCTGAAGAATTGAAACATCATGCAGATTTCAAAATTAACACACACATCCCTGTATATTCTGGTTCATCTGCACTTATGACAATTTATAGTAGTCTTGTAGACATGTTTGTACATTCCCTCTCTGTAAGCAGTACACCAAGGTCTTTGATGGCTGGATGGATGGGTATATTGCTATATCTGTTTTTACTTATTAGCATAAACTATTTCAAGCCAGTACTGTTCGAAATTGCCTTGTTTTTATGATCTGACATTTGTGACTTTCAAGAACATATATTCCAGATGGTTAAGGGAAATGGTGGGTGTTTGTGTGTGTGTGTTATGATACTGTTCAGTATAAATTATCAGAGCATTTTTTGGTTACCGAATATTTGGTGCAGTCCTATCTTAGACACTTGCCAACAATAACAAAATGTGTAAATTATTTTGGTTGTGGTACATAGTTTAAACAGAGCACTTTAAACATAAACACAACAGTGTGGTGCTCTGTAGGGCTGCAACTAACGATTATTTTGATAATCGATTAATCGGTAGATAATTTTTTTCGATTAATCGATGAATCGGATAAATAAATAAAAAAAAATTCCAAGTCTTTACATTTAATTATTTAGCAGATGCTTTTTTTTAGAGAACACCACAAGTCAGTAGTTATGAAAAAAACAGCTACACTGTAGAATTATTAAGCAGGTCAATAAATGTTTGGTTTTATTTACAGTATGAGTTTAAGGCATCCAAGTAGCCCAAAGAGCAATTAAACACACAAATGTTAAACACACTGACACAATATGTAACATAGTGTGAAAAAAATACTAAATTACACAAATTTGAGTCGCTCTAATGTAGGGCTACAACAACAAATTGATAAAATCGATTATCGAAAGTGTTGATAACGAATTTCATTATCGATTCGTTGGGTCGCACTATTTCCGCGTTACTCACAATGTCGTAACCGCTTACGTCACCTGCAGCACGTCAATAATGCTGGAAAAAAATAGCGGGTTCAACAGAACGAGGCAGAATCTGAAAAACAAGTTGATAAATCGCACAAATGAAACACAGCCAATGCAGAAAAAACAAGCTTCTGTTTAAATCAAAACCGCTGGAGCTTCATGCTTCACACAAATAAAGAACGTGAAACATGTGAGCTCTGCGAAAAATGATCTGAGCTACACGGAGCCACCACGGTGATGATCCACCACCTGAAACTAAACACTGATGAGGATGAAGCTGAACAGCAGATAAATAACTACAACATCCCGAGGTTCTTTAGCTTTGAAGTGAGTCAACATAATGGTGCAACGTAACTCTATGAGACCGGCAGAGCATGCTTCATGCTGTTTTTGGTTGTTAACTGGATAATAACAGTGATGGAGAACGTGTCTTAACGTCCGTGTCTTAACGTTATAACGTCATAATGTCCGTTATACGAAAACGTTAGAGGGGAATGAGGTATCATATTAGAGTGTCTCAAATTTGTGTAATTTAGTTTTTTTTTTTTTCACACTATGCTACATATTATGCCAGTGTGTGTGAGATTTGTGTTTAATTGCTCTTTGGGCTACTTGGATGCCTTAAAGTCATACTGTAAATAAAACCAGACATTTATTGACCTGCTTAATAATTCTACAGTGTAGTTGGTTTTCTTCATAACTACTGACTTGTGATGTTCTCATTTGTAAGTGGCTGTGGATAAAAGCATCTGCTAAATGATCAAATGTAACTGTAAAGACATGGAAATTATTTTTTTTTTTATCTGATTCATCGATTAATCGAAAAAATAATCAACCGATTAATTGATTATCAAAATAATCGTTAGTTGCAGCCCTACTCTAATGTTACCTAATTCTCCTCTAAATGCAACTAATTTTACCTCACTTCCATACAGTGCAATGTCTTCACTCATATTTTGTCAAAAGATTTAAACCTGAAGCTTGATCATTAATTAGCACCATTGTGTACAAGTTGTATGTATTTAAACACTGTTTAAGATAATTAAACGAAAATAAAAAGTAACACACGTTCTCCATCACTGTTATTATCCAGTTAACAACCAAAACAGCATGAAGCGTGCTCTGCCGGTCTCTATTACGTGCAGCGTTACGTTGATTCACTTCAAAACTAAAGAACCTCGGGATGTTGTAGTGATTTATCTGCTGTTGAGCTTCATCCTCATCGGTGTTCAGCATGTTTAGTTTCAGGTGGTGTATCATCACCATGGTGCTCCATGCAGCTCAATTCATTTTCGCAGAGCTCGCATGTTCCACGTTCTTTATTTGTGTGAAGCGTGAAGTGCTCCCGCAGGTTTGATTGTTTAAACGGAAGCATTTTTTTCTGCGTTGGCTGTGTTTCATTTGTACGATTTATCAACTTGTTTTGCAGATTCCGCCTTATTCTGTTCAACCCGCTATTTTTTTTTCCAGCATTGTTGAAGTGCTGCAGGTGACATAAGCGGTTACGACATTGCGAGTAACGTGGAAATCGTGTGTCCTAACGAATTGATAACGAAATCATTATCGACAGTTTGCATAATCGATTTTTATTGATTTTATCGATTCATTGTTGCAGCCCTAGTGCTCTGTCAGATTTGCAAAGTGGAGATGGCTTTTCACAACACTACAACTGCTATGCACAAGCGTTTAAAGCGCAAGCATCCGCGCAGGGATGTCTGCACAGCAAAACATCCACATGGCAGCAAAACAGCAACGTAGGTTCGGTTTAGTTGATTTTTTCTTATCTTAGTTAATGTGATTTTAAATATTTTTAACATATTAATGTGTTTCCGTTATTAAAAGTGTTTTTATATTGCATTCAGATAATTTTGAATGTCTGCGCTTGTATATAGTCAAAAAAATATATGTACTCAACATGTATAGTCCATGTCAGATTTTATGTTGTTAATGGTAAAGAATTTTTGTGTTTCAATAGTGCCCTTTAAGAGCACTGTTTGATTACAGAAAATATTTCAACATTAAAGGTTTTTTATTTTTCATCATTTTGGAGAAGTTATTTTAATTCCAAACACAATCACATTAGAGTAATAGGTAATAATAAGTAATAAATCGAAAAAAGAATCGTTAATCGATAGAAAATTATTTGTTAGGTGCAGCCCTTCCATGTAGTGCTCATAGTCATCTGCTCCTAATGTTTATTCATTTACTTCATTCATTGTATACAGTCCTACATTTTGCAGCATATTAGCTCCTTTTGTTCTGTTATCTGCATTTTTTTTGTCTATGCCACAAGTTGGAAAAAGAAAAGAAAATAAGATACCACATTAAAGAACTAGAATAAATCTGTATTATTGATTAATCATGTAATTAGTGCAGTGTAAAGGTTTTTCCTCCTCTTGTTCATTCCATGTAATGATTTAACCAAATCAATCAGTTCAGCCAATTTTCCCAAATCAAGTGTGTCCCCTTTTCCAGGTTCACTGCTCTACTTTCATTCTGATTAAGGTCAACATGCTAATGTTTTACATTCAGAACTCACTGAGAGGCTCAACAGCACATGTTGCTCTCTGACTGTCCCCCACCCACTCTTCTTTTTCAGGCATGGCAGCACTATCCATCCGCGGTGTATATTTCGTTCTGACTCTTTTCCTGAGCAGTTTTTTCGGCACGGTCTTTATGTTGGGTCCAGTGCTCCCCATCATGCTGTTCTCTCCTGCCTGGTACCGCTGGCTTACAGACCGAATAGTGGCCACGTGGTTCACCCTGCCTGTGGTACTTGCACATGCATGTTCACACACACACACACACACACTTACTTTTTAATGTCTGTATATAGTATTAAAAAACTATACTAAAATACTAAAAGCCTGGATATTTTAGTTATAGACAATAAAACATGGTATTCAGTAAAACCAGTTGTCATTTAACAGGCTACTCAACTGCTAGTCCAAGCTCCAGTTTGCACAATCAGGCCTCTACAGCTTAATCAGAATTCTGCAGCTCGTCTTGTGTTCAACCAACCCAAGTGAGCCCAAGATACTCCCCTACTTCTCTATCTCCACTGGCTTCCAGTAGCTGCCTACATTCAATACAAGACGTTGGCTCTGGCCTACAGGATAATATCTGTATCTGCTCCTTCTTATATAAACTCTGATTCCCAAATATACACCCCGACTAATTTACTGCACTCTAGTGATGAATGCCATCTGGACTTTCAACCTCACCGTGGTGCCAATTTCCCCTTCATATCCTTCACCACTGCTAAATGGTGAAATTAACTTCCTTACTCTGGCTGTAATGCTAATATTTTTAGCATTAAAAAACTTTTATCTCTTTTAGAAGCAATGGCCATTAAAAAAACAAAAATAAAAATAACATTAGTTCAGCTGGATTCCAAATAACGTACTGACACGTGATGTTCTCTCACTTGCCAGCTGCTTTTGGATAGAAGTGTCTGCTAAGTGTAATATATATTGTATTTATGATATATATATATATATATATATATATATATATATATATATATATATATATATATATATATATATATATATATATATTATTATTATTTTTTATTTTTTATTTTAGAATATATACACTCACCGGCCATTTTATTAGGTACACTGCATTGTTTCACCACTCACTATATAGATGTGCTTTGTAGTTCTACAATTACATTCTGTAGTCCATCTGGATCTGTACATACTTTGTTAGTTCGCTTTTCTCTCTTCTCTGATTATCAGGACCTCCACACAGCAGGTATTATTAGGGTGGTGGTACGAGTGGATCAGACACTGTGTTTTGGTGGTGTACTGTTCTCTGTCCAGCAGCACTGCTGTATCTAACCTACTCGTACCAGCACAACTAATGCACAACCACCATGTCAGTTTCACTGCAGGACTGAGAATCATCCACCACCCTAATACCTTTTTTTGTGGCAGTCCTATCGGTGAACATTCCTAAGCAAACTAACAAAGTACCACATGGAGTACAGTCTAATTTTAGAACAGCAAAGTCTATACGTATGATCAGTGGAACTGAAAAAAAAAGACACTGAGTGTAGAACTGAGGAGGTGTACCTAATAAACTGGCAGTTGAGCATATAATTTGGTTCTGTTTTAATTGTATCCCAATGCTTTCGCTATCCTCTCATCATTCAGCAGGACTGCAAAGTCACCAGTCCACTTCATAAACACATTTTAAAAATCTTTTAAAAGTCACCTTTATAATGTAAATGCTGTCACTGTTATTTAGAATGGAATTTTGCACATTTATAGGCACATAATATATTTTTGTCGTAGCACAGATTATAGGAATTATTTGTCTGAGTTATGTAATAGATTTGAAAATAATCTTTATGATTGACTTGACCAAAATAACTGTATACCCTACTTGCTTTTATCCTAATAAAATATAATATAATGGCATTCATGGGCATTTTAGACACAACGTGTTGTAACAGTTGCAACAGAGTAATTTTTTGTACAGCACCCATTAAATGGCAAATTTTTAACCGTTAAAAAATTTTAAAAAATGTTGAGCCCCATTATATTATTTATGAATGTGTTATCCATATATAAATTGTTTGTATAGACTTTAATCAGTCTTTTTTTTCATAGTCTGCATAGTTTAATTTACACTTAATAATGGTTAGGATTAGGATTTATTTGTTACATGGGGGCATGTCATTTATATTTACAGACAAAAAATTGGATTATATACTTTTAAATCTTTTTTATTCATCCCTACATCACAAATAGTCAAGATATTAAAGATATTAAATGCTTACAGATACTAATAGAATATATATTTTTTAAAAACAAATGTTGAAATGTACTTTTAGTGTAAATATTAAAATAATTGAGCTTTATGTAACCCAATTATGGATGAACTAACATTTCTAGATTATTTGTTTTATTATTTTATAAATATGAATGAATGGATTGAAAGCCTCATGTTTTGTTGAGTATTTTTTTTTTAAATAAGGTTTTTAATATTCTGATTGACCTGCTTTAAGAAAGATGGTGTAAAATATCATGGTTTCTAAAAATATTTTTGAAGATTTTTTTATTGCTGAAGTATACAGGAAATAAAAATGAGATTTGAACTGAGCCATTACTTTTAAAGAGGCTTTATTTATGTGCATTTAAATGTTTTTAGTATGACTGTCTGTATGTCAAAGAAAATAGTGCAATAAATTAAAAAATACCCCTCTATGTTTGTCTGTCTAGGCTCTGTTAGAACTTGTATTTGGGGTGAAGGTGATTATCACTGGTGATGGGTTTGTGCCTGGGGAGCGCAGTGTGATCATCATGAACCATCGCACACGTCTAGACTGGATGTTCTTGTGGTGTTGCCTTCTGAGGCACAGTTACCTCCGCCTGGAGAAGATCTGCCTCAAAGCAGCTCTCAAAGCTGTGCCTGGGTTTGGTAAGTAATGTCCCATTTCCACTCTGACCTGTTGTTTTACACACATATTTACACAAGTGAAGTATATATCATGTAAATTGTATGCATACGAATGTGAAGCAGTCAGAGGTATGCATTATTGTCAGTAATGTCATGGCTGGACCAATGGCTCAGCCAATCAGATTCAAGGACTGAAAAAATCTCTTTTATTACTGTTTATAAGACACAGCAGGTTTGGTCCCAACTGGTCTGTTCTGTTAACTAATAATAAATGATCGTACTACACTAGAATTTTGCAGTGAAGTATTCCCATTTCTTTTAATGAACATTCAAAATTCCAATTTGGTTAATTAAGTTTTAAACAAGCGCATTTAGCAACTGTATTTTTCTAAGCAGCTTTATAATTTTCATAACACTGAGGCATAATGACAGTATGATGAAAAAAAAAAACGACCTGGACAGATGGTAAAATGCTAATAATGTACAGATTATGTACAGATGGTCAATTAGACAATGATAAATTACTTTGCAAGCTCTGTTGTAAACAATTAAACTTAACATTTAAATTTTAAAAAGCATACTTATGCAAATTTTCTCAAATTAATATACTAACATGTTTGAAGATAAGTTTGAGAAAACCCACTCATGAAACTTCACATAAAACTTCACATAATCTGTGACTTAAGATAAGGACACACTTTGTGCTGTGGCTATACTTGTTACCATGCCAATGCTCTAATAACTTCATCTTGACGTGTAGTGGATGAAATAACTGACATTATGTGGCTCCAGCCCAAACACCTATCATTGTGATACATTTAATAAAAATGCCCAGTATTGTTATATTGTATATTATGTGTACTGTACTGTACTGCACTGTATCTTGTCCAATCAGACACCTTGTCCAGTCAGACCGTGAGGTCAGATATAATGACAAAACGATGAGTCAAACACATACGCTTAATGTCTGTAGTCTGATAAAGTCTCTCATGCACATGTTTAAAGAGAGATCCTAATCAATTATAACATCCAAAACGAGTTTTGTTTTGTTTTTAAAAATTACCTTTAACACATCCACTCTTATTGTGTAATTAAGTTTTGCAGTTTAATACAAATGTGTTCCAATGGAAAAGGAGTAAAAGCAATTTTCATTGAATATACACACACACACATATGTGTACTTGAGGCATATGTGAACTTGAGGCTTACGACCTTTAACCCCACACTTAACACTTGCATCTGGGTCATATTGTGTTGGTAGGTTGGGCGATGCAAGTGGCCTCATTTATCTTTATCCAACGAAAGTGGGATGAGGACCAGAGTCACCTGGCCAAAATGCTGGAATACTTCTGTGACATCAGACAGCCACTGCAGCTTCTGCTATTTCCTGAGGGCACTGACCTTACTGGTGAGAACCAACCACGCAATCAAACACACTGAAACCGGCGCATTCTCTAGATCTTAACAGTTCTCTTTACCAGTTCTCTTTACTCATGTTAGTATAGCAAGAGCCATGTGACTCCATTCTGTTTGACTTTTTTCTTTGCCTTCAGGCTGATTCCATTTTAGACATGGCTTTAGAGGATTTCGAGATCTGTCCAACAGTGACATCTTCATTTTAGTGGCCTTAGAATCCCTCTTTCCCTCCCTCTTTATCCATCTCTCTCTCTCTCTCTCTCTCTCTCTCCGTTTCATTTGATGGTTCTAAGGCACGTGGCTCTTAATACCCTCTGTTGAAGCCCAGAACAGATCTTTAATTCCTGATCTAATTACTGATGAAGCCTGTGTGTGTAAGCAGAGCACGAACACACTGACCTCCATCAGTCAATGGCTATATATGGCAGTATTGCTTGATCCAAACAAATAGCATCTGACAAATGGATTAAGTCACACCAAGTCAAATTAAAATGTAGTTCTAAAGGGTTTATGTAAAGTTATCAAAATGAACCTTTCATTGTGATGGAATCTGTTGCTCTCAAGTTTAAAGATACAGTAATTTAACAAAAAGGTTTACAAAAAATTATATTTAAATGAAGTTTAACTTGACCTTTAAAGCTCAAGTAAATTTACTTGTTTTGTTAATGTTTAGAAAACACTCGTGCTAGAAGTGATGAGTTTGCCATGAAGAACGGACTACCAAAGTATGAATATGTGCTACACCCACGCACTACTGGCTTCACCTACATCGTGGATACACTCAGAAAAGGTCAGAAGCCATAGACCGCTTTTCAGTAGTACCAATACATTGTAGTTTAACTTGTTAACTTTTACTGGCTTGTTTTTAGTGTTGAATATTAGACCTTTTTAAATGTAAATACTGTTTTTTTCTTGCAATATACCAATAAAATGTTTGCATGTTTATTTGATACTACAGGAATTTGGCATATGTATATACTGTTAGTTAATATTCATATTACAGGGTCCTGTTTCAGGCATTTGGGGCTGATCTCAGTGTTGGTTTGTAATCTGTATTTTTTAGTACTAATAACTACAAGCACATGCTTGTATCCTTCAAATTAACTTTAAAATTGGAGCCTTTATATGTTTTACTTCAGTGCTCGTTTGGAATCTTAGTCGATCAGTTGTCTGTTTAATTTTTTTTTTTAAAGCAGATTGAATGTAAAAATAATTGTATTACAATTTCTGCACTTTCTTCCAACTCACTACTTTATAGTTGCTCATTTCAGTATTTGAAAAATATTTATTAGGAATGTATAAGGTTAGATACTTTTCAAGCCACTCAGATTATTTGTCACCTTGATGACTTTTAATACTCATCCAATGACTATATAACAAATAATCAGTGTAAATATTAATCGATTTGAATTGATGCTTCGTTTATACAGCTATCGATCTGATGCATAGATGCGGCTGCAAGAGTATCAATTTGTTTGGTTTCCCGCATTTTTGTTAGCTTATTTTTAACATCTGCTCTGACATAGACATAATACAGACTCTAAAGCTATAGGTCGTGATACCTTATTGTTTTACAACTTCTCGTAAACTTCACAAGAGGGAAAAGGCAAGGAAAGGGAAATGTTACACAAACCAGTCGGCATAAAGTCAGGGATGATAAAGTATTTTGGCTTTAGAAAAAGAGATGGAGCATGTGGTGGAGTTTGATCATAAGAATTGTCCTTATCTGATGATAAAAGCTTGCATCCCATATCGAACCTATGCGGGGCACGATTTCTGCTTTTGCTAAAAATGGCACTGCTCACAAAACCTGTGCTTTGTCAGGCACATGATTTCCCTTAAAGTGAAGAAGCTAACTAAGCTAAATAGACTACACTACGCCTGCACAGTTAGCGTTAGTCTTACTTTATTACGCACTTATTACAATTTATCTCATTTCACTTGATTTTACTTTTTTTATGGAATAACTTCTATTTACAGAGTTGATCATAACTGCTGTACTGTAGTGTGATAAACATTGTGTGACTAGAATATGGATTCTGTACTCTCATTAACAGACATCATTTTTTTTTTGTTGATTTGAAACTTAAAACTTAAAATAGATTTAATGTAAAAAAATATTGAGTATTAGGTCATATATAATCAAATCGTATCGAGTTGTATTGTGGGGAAATCTTAAGTAATGAAAATAATCGAAATTGGATTGAATCATCATGAAGGCTCCAATTTACATCCCTAATTTCCACAGTGTTGATGTCTAACCCTTTAACTCCACATAAAAATAAGTTAGGATATAGTGGAGGCTTCACAGATGCACAGATAAACACTGCGGCATTCAAAGCAGTTGCCTAATGCTGTTCATGCGGCACAGAAACAGTGACCTTATTGAGGCTTGGACTCCACAAGACCTCTAATTTATTTTTTTTTTCTGGAAGTTGTGAGGTAGCACCTACATGGATTGTTTTCCGGCACATTCCACAAATTCAACATTTTTGAGATATTTGTGAAGTTTGAAAGCAGAGTCAACGCCCTGAAAACTATTATGTTCCTTAAAATTCCTGGTGAATTTTCCATTGTTGTAATGGTTATTGTTTTTGAATTGATGCCAAAACTAGTCACAGGAATAAAGTTTTTGCACCAAAGTTTCTGTGATGACATTTTAGATAGAATATAACAATGTCACATGCACAATGTGACTATTGTCACTGATTGACAATCCTGTTTTGCTGTCTTTTCCGGTTCCCCTCACATCTGCTCACTCCCTCTTTATTCTGTGTTCACCTCTTAACTATCAGCACACCAATCATTAGTGGAACCTCCGGCAGGTGTGGCAATTGCCTCCCTCGTGTCATTAGCCTCGCTTCCTCGTCCCAAATCGTCGTTCGATTGTCCCTGCCGCTTCTACAAAGAACTTAATTCTGGCAACCCCTAGGTATTGGTTCTGTTGTCTTGCTAATTGAAACCTTGTTTAATAGATTTAAGGATGCCTTTCATTAATTCCGACTACATAATATGACTACTTCATATAATAAGTAATAAAAGTTGGTTACATTTTAATACATATTGTCTTATATTAAGTAGTTATATACAAATTCTATATGCTCGATAAGTGCTCTGTAGATTACTGTGTATGTGTCAGCAATAATAACAGTTTCAGTACATTTGTTGCACACATTTTTTAAGACAATACAAGATGATCTAAATTGCTTCAAAGTAGAAATTATTTCCGTTTTAAATCATTTTCTGTTGTATTTTGTCATGTACGTTTTATTAAGCTTAGTTTCTGGTTATAGTTTTGTCTAAATGTGGCAATTGGTGAGTTATCAGTGTGATACCTGGTATGGCTTCAGTGATATTTTGCCTTGCTGTGAAATTATTCTAATTATATCTTAATCTCAGTGCCTCTTAGTTGGTGGGATATATTGGGCAGAATGTGAATATTTTAAAACCGATGCTGATGTGGGAAAAGCAGGACCAAACAGGCAAATCTAATGTTTTGGGGGAGTTTTACAAGGGCCACATTGTGATGGCTAGATGACTGGGTGCAGGGGCGTTTTTAGGGTTTAGAAACATCTGGGGCTTTAGCCCAGATCCCTTATTCCCCCTCTGTCCTCTTTAAAAATTGCAGATTCATGAGTGTATTTATCCATTTTTCAAACTGTTGCTACATTCATTTTGTTTGATCATTTACTAGTTATATTGGATAAAATTAAATAACATATTAAATATGTCTTTCAGCAGTGGATAGCACATTCAGTTGTAATAAATGATGTTTTTTTCTGAAAAATTTTTAATAAACAAACCTGAGCTTTGGCAGAAAAGCATGAACCCGTTTTAACAAGTGTTTTCTTTGAAATACCATAAGATTGCGACAGTTTGCGCCTTCAGAAAAGTTCTGACGCTTTCTGAAAGCTGAGAAGCTGCTCTTTACAGCCAACATACAGTTATTACCGTAACTTTACTCCCGATACTGGCGAAAAAAAATCTGTCTTCCTCAAACACACACACACACAGCTTAGAAACACAAACAGCTGACAGTGACTCTATCGTTCAGTCCCAATGCTGGAGGAGAGGCGGCCAAAGAAAGCTGCTATCAATTGATCCGGGGCTAGTGACAGAACATCCAGGGCTATAGCCCCGAAAGCCCAGCTTTAACGACGCCCCTGACTGGGTGAGTGCATCTCTAAAACTACAGCTCGTGGGGTCTTTTTGTCTGCAATGGTCATGACAAAATAAAAGTGGGCCAAGAAAGGAACAGTAGCAACTGGTTCATGGGTATGTGGGGAGCGAAAGTCGGACCATGTGGCCCGATTCAATGATCAAGCTACTGTTGCTTAAAATGCTGAAAAAGGTAGTGCTGATTCTGAATAGCAAATAAAAAATTTGCTTTGTTTGTTGCATATGGGACTGCATAGCCACAGAGCAGTCAGGGTGACCTTGGGGGCCTCCTGTCTCTAATTAAAAGCACCAACCTTGGGCACGTGAGCATCAAAACTGGACCATGGAGTAAGGTTACAGGTCATGATCACTCTTTCATGAAAATGGTAATTCACAGGATATTGTACATTACCACAAAGCAATTGGTTCAGGAATGGTTTGAAGAGCACAACAATGACATTGAGGTGTTAACTTCATACCTTCATATCCTAATCCAATCAAGCAACTATGTGTGATGTCCAGTATAAAAAAGTCCAAAACACAGGGGTTCTATCTTACAACTTACAGGAGTTAAAGAGCCTCGGTGCCATTAAACCCAGCACACCTTCAAGGAATTAGTCAATGCCTCAACAGGTCGGGGTGTTTTTGCCAGCAAAGGGGGGGACCAACCTAGTACTAGGAAGGGTGTGTGTGTGTGTGTGCTTGTGTGTGTGTGTGGTTGTTAAAGAATTGTATAGGATGAGGTAAAAAGTCAATCACTTAGTTTAAATAAATAGAAATGTAATTATATATAATAGTCCTTTAACATAGTTTGTCACAACCCCTTTTCTTAATGGTCAGCCCTATTTCAGCATCCCCCTCTTGTGTTTATATGCTGTAATGTATGTGTGGTAGCACTTGAGGTAAAGTCACCGGTCGGATCATTTTATTCAATCTAAATATCTTTCAAGTTTAGCATCTGGAGATGTATTTTTATAACTTTTGCGCCATTATTGTTTTTTGTTGAATACTGTTACCAGTCTTGGCTTACAATTATTGTTTATCACGGTTAGTCAGTGGCCTCCTCCAGGGCTTATACTGCTTGTCTCGTCAATAACAGTGGCGTGTTTTGCTTGAAAATTAATCTTGAAGCTCAGCTGTTCTTCACTGATAAATTCAGTTTACCAGTTGGTGCAAACATTTTCTTCAGTCAGAAGAGTGTTGGAAAGTGATTTTTAATGAACCATGTAATCAGAAGGGTTATTTGTAGGTTTTTCCATCTTGTACATCTGGCAGATTTTAGCAAACAAAAATGTCATCTGGCAAATAGAGTCCTTAATTAATGAACAGCCATCTGTCACAGCTTGTTTTTTAAGTTGGATTTCCTGATCATTTTACTAGGTCTAATATATCAACAAATGAAACAGATAGATGTATAGATTGTATATTTTATTGATCCTGAAGGAAATATAATAACCAGTAGCAGGTACATACTAATAATAACACAGCACAGTAATAATAGAAAAAGAGATAAAATCAGAAAAAAGCAGAAAATAAAACAAAAAAAATGGTAATGCGAATTTATATGTTCTTAAAAGTAACATGTTAATATGAAATACAACATGGTTAACAGAATTAGTGACATTTTACACCCTTTGAATTATAACCCTGTGATAACCTAGTAACCAGAACTATTGTAAACATATGTCATACCAATCATTCTTTGCAAAATAATTTGCCAGTCACTTGTATTGTTTAAAGTCGTCTGAATGAAGGCTTTGGTCTATATTATGGTAGGTTTAAGATAATGTTATAAAAATGTTTTTTTTGACCACACCTTAAAAATATTTCTCTTGTCATTCAATTTATAATGACAGCTGGAGCGACTATTTCCATTGTTTGTTCCATGGTGATTAAAAAAAAGCTGTGACTGGTTAGGACAAAATGCACACTGCATGTTACTTTGCATAAAATAATTTATTTATTTTATAAGTTATATCAAACTTGTTTTAGATTAGACAGTAATATTAAACTTAACGAAAGCAATATGAAATGTTCAAAATGTAACAAACTATGGTCAAAAAAATGTGAAACCCAGCTGCCTTTTCCATCCACTGCCACCACATTCAGACACAAGGCCAAGTAACCTTTAAACTATAACATCATTACAACGAAGAATGATGTGACGTAAAAAATACAAATTAAAAATGTTAGTTCATAACAAAGCTCTTCATTAAAATTTTAACTATTAAATTTCAATTCTAAAATAATGACCGTGGTCGAAAATACATGAAATGGCTGTAATGAGAGAATTAGAACTTTCAGACTTTTTAAACTTTAAAAATTATTCAACCTGATTATTTGATAAAGGTTTGGTTACAATCATTGAGTTATTATTGGAACGATACCAAATTATTCTTGTAAAACCCTGTAAAAATGGTTGGGTACATTGCTGTTTCAGCTGTTTGTACTACACACCACTATCCCTTGATGGCACATGGCTTCACTGGCATTTAAGCTGTCTTTCATTATTAACTGGGATAAAGTGTGTCTGCGATCCTTAGAACACGGCGATATTCCAGGGAGTATTAATCGAAGCACGCACACACATGCTCGACTGAGGTAAAGCTGGAGCTGCTGCAGCTGCAGGATGCAATCAGATCTCTACTATGCTGATGCACCATTAAACAGGTGTCAAGCGCTTAGACGTCACAGGCATCAGATTCTATTTCAAGACCTGATGACTGCCATAGATTTGTTTGTAGGAGTTTGTATGAGTTTGTGTGGGCTCAGGCATGTCTCATCCATTAAAAACATTTGTCATGCTCTGATTCTGGCAGACCATTCTTCTGTAAGCTGTGTGAGCATTGCGTGTGTGTTAGTGAAGATTATGTACTCTATTCATGGAATGTTACACACGTGTGCTGCCAGTAATATACCATGACAAGTGCTGCACTAATTTTGGAAAAAAATATTTTTAAATTTGCAATTCCTGCTGTGAAAAGTTGCATAATAAGAATGTAAGCTTATTTATAGGGGCAGGACCAACTGTGTGACTGTGACTAAATTTAAAAATGAACTAATCTCAGAATGTTGTGATCTTATTAGCTATGTTTGGTTCGATAGTTAACATATTTTGCTTGGTGATTTAGATCAGTAATTTAGTTTTAATTAGGTCTTGGTCAGTGATTGTATTTTATGATCTGATAATGCTGTAGATGATAATGATAATTTATTTATTATCTTCCACTTAATCCTCTACTAGGGTCACGGGAAGGGTTGCCCCATGCCCTTCCAAGGAAGAAAGTTCCGAGCGCTGGGCGGACACAACCAGGACAGGGCTTCAATCTATCGCTGGGCATACTCACCCGTACATTCGCACACACACACACATACACTATATGGGGCAATTCAGTGTACAGTATATAGAGCAGTATATACAGTGTTCAGTATATAGAGCATTCAGTGTCCCTTAAATCCATGTTTTTGGACTGTGGGAAGAAACCGGACGATCCGGAGGAAATCCACACGGACATGAGGACAACATGGAAACTCCACCTGGATCCCCAGCGCTGTGAGGCAAATGTGCTAACTACTTAGCCACTGTACCGCCATTCGGTGCCAATGTTTTTGGCCATGAATTAATATATTTGTTAAAAGATATGTTTTGTCACAATTAAATAAAGGAAAGACAAGAACATATATAGTTCAGATACAGGATAGTATCAACATTCAAGTCAAGGAACGGTTCTGAAACTTGTAGGTGTATACTCGTACTCGCAGGGTATTGTCAATATTCACTGTTGGGACATAAAATAAAAACGTTGTAATAAAGTGGAGCTGTGACAAACTTTTCTTGACCAAGAGCCTAAGAACCATAACTTAAGTGACATAAGCTGAGAATGCTCTTTAGCAACATCATATAAACATCACAGGAAAATATGTATTGTATGGACCTGCTGTGCTGGAATGATGCCAGAACATTTCTGTATTAATTACTTTATGCTATTTTAACTGCGACATATAAAAACCCTTATGTTAATAGTTTCCGATTTTAAAATGTTTCTTAAATTGTTCAGCTGTAGTAAATATATATGTATGTTTTATTAAAATTGCTGTGTTTTACCTCTTGCACAGGTGAAAATCTGGATGCACTGCATGACATCACAGTGGCCTACCCACACAGTGCCCCTCAGACAGAGCGCCAGCTACTAGCTGGTTCGTTCCCACGACAGATCCATTTCCATGTGCGCCGTTACCCCATGTCCTTACTGCCTAAAGAAAGTGCTGCTCTCCAGGCCTGGTGCCAGGAACGCTGGGCTGAGAAAGAAGAACGGCTGCGCTCCTTTTACTGCTTGTCCCGCTTCGACAAAGCAGATGCCCAGGTACCACCCTGCAAAAGTGAGCTGAGAGTGGCTCTAATCAAAATCTTATCACTGTGCTACTGGAATACATTCATCATCCTCTCCTTTTTGGCTATCTGGCTGTATACACCAGTGTTCATCTATTTCCTGTTAGTTGTGATTTTCTTCTTAGTGCAGCAGAAGGTAATGGGTGGAGTAGAGCTGTTGGAACTGGCGTGCCACCAGCGCCAGAAAGGAACGAGTGACAGGTCTGGCATGAAGAAGGAATAATTAAAAAAAAGAATTCTTGTAGGCATTTAATTGCTCGTAGTCAGGCCTCCTGGTGGTCAGAAGTGGCCCTGCATCATGACCATGTAAACTTCCTTGCTTCGATTTCATTCTGGAGAGAAAAGGAAGAGCATGCATGTTTCCTAGCTGCTTAAGAGAAGATTGAAAATGATTATAAACCATTTCTCAATTCAGTTATGTGGGAGTGGCTGCAGTTTTTATATGAAGACTTGTCGTTTCTTCAGCCTTCTTTAGTTTTCTTAAATATATAATGGGTTTATCATTTTATAAATGTGTTTGGTTTTAATTTTTATCTATGTTCTTCCTGTATTTTTATCCTGGATTTAGATCTTTGTCTTTATTGTGTGTTCCTTTACGTCCATGCTGCAACCCAGTCACTACTGTTTTAGTCATTTTATTTTTCTGTTATGTCATGGCTGGTAAATATGGCAGGGAAATGCACGCTTGGCACTTACAATCCAGACATGTGTCCAAAATGCATTACACCACAGTTTGCTTTTTATAAGTATGTGAAACGCTACGCGTTGGGATTAGCCAATGGTGCATGGCATTAACATGCTTTTTGCATGAGGCAAAGCAAAAGCTGGACAAGTAAACAAATGAGAAATGTTAACAGGGTAATCCAACAGTACCTTACAAATAAAAAAGAAAGTAATACTGTATTTTAAATGATGAATGGTTTTCTATATATTGCCTTAATATTGTATGTGTGTGTGTGTGTGTGTGTGTATACGTGTATGTGTGTGTGTGTGTGTATATAAATATATATATATTCGATCACACAAGAGATATGTAGTCCCTTATTGCAGCCTCATTTACAGGTGAAGGTCTAAAGTACAAACTTTTAATACTGTGTAATTAAGCTACAAGAAGTAGTTAACTGCAGCTTTGGAATAAGCTGTTGTTGGTCAATTTATTTTCTATAAGCTACTAAATTGGTTAAAATAAGTGTATAAAACTTCTACAAGCTACAAAGATTATTATAAACTAGAAAGAGATGCAGGTGCAGGTACTGCAGAGAAGAACCAAAAAAATGGCAACACATTCTTTAAACCTTTTAGTTAGTCAATTACAGACATCATTTCCAATCTTTTTTAAAAATAACATGGCACATTAATACGACTGTGAAATGGTCAGAGATGTATATTATTTTTAAAATGTCACAGCTAGTCATACGGCTCAGCCAATTAGATTTATGGACCGGGACTATCTTATATAGTAATGTGCAATTGTTAGTGTGCAATACCCTGTGTGTGGGGGGGGGAGGGGGGGGATTCTATGTTCCTGCTTAAATTTAACCTTAAATTTTATTACATTTTTTTAAACAAAAGTAGAAAAAGAATATCCTTAAAGTGTGTGTATATATGTGTATATATATATATATATATATATATATATATATATATATATATATATATTGTTATGGATTGGATTGGATTATTGGATTGGATCTGGTTTGTGAGATTTTTCAGAATAATGTGTGTGTGTGTGTGTGTATGTATACACACACACACACACACACACACACACATTATTCTGAAAAATCTCACAAACCAGATCCAATCCAATAATCCAATCCAATCCATAACAATAATGAATCCTTACCTTCCCCATGAATGGTCACCCAATAAAGATCATGCCAACAGCAAGGCACATGGTAGCCTGCAGGGTCACAATAGCCTCTTAAGTTTAGCTGCTGTTAGTATTTATGAGACCACTATCAGTAGAACATCAAACACGGCGTGCATGGCATGGTTTTAAAAGATTTCAGCCATTGCACTCCAAAAAAGCCTGCTGCCGCTCTGCAGTTTGGTAAAGATCACACGGTGGTGTGTTGAAAGATGAGACGAAAATAGATCTTTTTAAAAGGAAAAGCATGCATTCTAACAGCATAGCCAAATCCATTTGTCAAAGACCGTGGTGGCATTATCATGATTTGGGCCTTTTGTCCTACATTTTTGTCATCATTGATGCAATCAATTCCCAGCAAATACTAGGGAGGAAATGTCGGGACACTTTGTAGGTTTTGTACACATTCAAACTCTTTAATGATGGTTTTGTAACCTTGTCCAGTCTAATGAACATCAGTAACTCTTCATTTGAGGTCCTCAGCAATGTATTTTGTGCCAAGATACACTTACAAAGATATGTGCTTTGAAGATCAAATTTTAATATTCATGTTCATTAAAATGAAAAGCACACATAATTGGAAATACTGTTAATGTAAAAATACCTGCACCATGAAATCTTTTGGTAATCCTACAAACCAGATTCCAAAAAAGTTGGGACACTAAACAAATTATGAATAAAAACTAAATGCGATGATGTGGAGATGGCAAATGTCAATATTTTATTCAGAATAGAACACAAATCACAGATCAAAAGTTTAAAGTGAGAGAATGTATCGATTTGAGGGGAAAATGTTTTAAAATGGTGTCAATAAATCTCAAAAAAGGACAAGGCCATTTTCACCACTTTGTGGCATCCCCCCTTCTTCTTACAACGCTCAACAGACGTCTGGGGACAGAGGAGACCAGTTTCTGAAGTTTAGAAATAGGAATGCTCTCCCATTCATGTCTAATACAGGCCACTAACTGTTCAATCGTCTTGGGCCTTCTTTGTCGCACCTTCCTCTTTATGATGCACCAAATGTTCTCTATAGGTGAAAGATCTGGACTGCATGCTGGCCATTTTAGTACCCGGATCCTTCTACGTAGCCATGATTTGATTGCTGCAGAATGTGGTCTGGCATTATCTTGTTGAAAATGCAGGCTCTTCCCTGAAAGAGATGATGTCTAGGTGCATTAATGGTGCCTTTCCAGATGTGCAAGCTGCCCATGCCACAAGCACTCGTGCAACCCCATACCATCTGTGATGCAGGCTTCTGAACGGAGCGTTGATAACAACTTGGGTTATCCTTGTCCTCTCTGGTCCGGATGAAAAAGGTGTCCCAATCTTCCATAAAGAACTTCAAATCGTGACTCATCTGACTACAGAACAGTAATGACACCTGGCCAAGTGCAAACGTCTGAGCTTGTGGAGCATGCTTAGAAATGGCTTCCTGTTTGCACTGTAGAGTTTCAGCTGGCAACAGTGGATGGCACAGTGGATTGTGTTCACTGACAATGCTTTCTGGAAGTATTCCTGAGCCCATTCTGTTATTTCCTTGACAGTGGCATTCCTGTTTGAGGTGCAGTGACTTTTAAGGGCCCGGAGATCACGAGCATCCAGTACAGTTTTACGGCCTTGACCCTTAAGCATAGCAATTGTTCCAGATTCTCTGAATATTTTGATGATGTTATACACGGTTGATGATGATAACTTAAAGTCTTTCCTATTATATGCTGGGTAACACCATTCTGGTATTGTTGCACTTTCTGCTGCACTTTCTGCTGCACTTTCTGCACAATGGTGGAATTGGTGATACTCATAATCTTGGCTTCTGAGAGACACTGACACTCTGAGAAACTCTTTTTATACCCAATCATGTTGTCAATTGAGCACATTAGTGTTATTTGGTCTTCCAGCTGTTCGTTATATGCTCAATTTCTTTTTTCCAGCCACTTATTGCTACTTGTCCCATCTTTTTTGGGATTTGTTGACACTGAAATATTGATTCAGCATATTTTTCCTGCAAAATGTTACATTTACTCAGATTATATATATATATATATATAATCTGTTTTTAGTAATTCTTCAATGTGCAAAGTTTTGTACAACTTTAAAGTGCATTTATATAACATGTGTTACTAATAAAATAGGCAATGAGTGTAGAGAAAAAAAGCATACCTTGAAAATGACTGGTGAGTGAGTGTACACAATGTTGTTGGATATGAGGGAACCCTGTTATTATTTTTCTTCCAAATGACCTTTTGATATTCTTAAATCTCCTGAATTTGGATAGATAAATAGTCATATATTACATGAGTGGTGAGTGTGCAAACCTTACTTTTAATGTTGTACTTGTGTTTCCTTGTGCAGCAGGGATCAGTTTTTGTTTGTTGATCAGTTTTGCATGTTGACTACGAGGAGCATTCCTCTGTACAGAACTACCTCGATTCTGTGATGTTGGTGGATTTTTTGGGGGTTAGATGATAATTGGACTGGCGGTCCTGCAGGACCCCCTTAATGGACTCGCATATAGTTTTCCAGTTGTTAGAGTTTTTCCATTTGTTAAATATCTGTACATGGTTTTCCTACACTGTTGTTGCTGCCTGGCTGCTCAAGGAGGATGAGTCCCCCAGTGAGTCTTGGTCCTCCGAAGGTTTCTTCCTTAAATAACAACATAAAAGGGAGTTTTTTTCTTGCCACTGTCGCTTCGGCTTGCTCTTTGGGGGTTTAAAGGCTTTCCATTCTGTAAAGCTGCTTTATAGTAGTGTAGTGTTGTAAAAAGCGCTATATAAATAAATGAACTGTGAACTTGAACTGTGTTTTAAAGTAAACGGTTGTTTCTGCCACTGACATGTGACAACACAGTCAGAAGCCTTGCAGGTACAAAGTTGTGCATGTTGTTATGCCAAAAATAAAATGTAGGAAAATGTAGAAGAGTTTATTGGGTTGTTTTTTTTTTTTTTTTTGTCTTTTTTTCCCCCTTTTTTTTAAATCTGTGACAAATTATTAGCTAACCCCAGTGGTTTACATACTTTTGGCACTCACACATGTAATATGGGATAATTTTTCTCAATAAATAAGTGACATTTTGTTTCATTAATTTGAATAGATACTTTTTAATTTAATTAATTAGATTGGTCTTGTGTGAATTCTGAAGTGTAAGACAGATTTTTGCAGGAATAAAAATATAAAGAAATTATATATACTACATATGGAGAAAAATCATATGAGTATAGTTATTAATACTATTATAGTGTTTACTAGTGTAGTTACAAGCGTGCACCCTCCTGTAACTATACTCATATGATTTTTCTCCAATTGTATCTTTTTTCCATTTGTAAATTAGAGCGAAACCGCTTACTTGTAAGAGAATCCCTCATTTACCTGGTAATATATCTCTCTCTCATCTCTCTATATATCTATACACTTCAGGATCCTATACAGATTTATATACTCTTTACAACCACCAAGAACAGTTTAAGAGCATTTATATTAGCGATATATTTAGTAAGCCATCAACTGTGCATCTTGATTTATGGCGTGTTCGAGTGCTATTTGTTACTGTGTTGCCGTGGGTGTGTTTAGGGCGATAAACCACTTAAACATCACTTGCCCATCCCTTTAAGAGCCTGGTGCAGTCAGACATTTTATTTTCATGATCATGCGTGAATTAATGTTTACACTGCAGAAAATCACTTTGTATTTATCAAACTATAAATCTGATTGTATGTGCAACAAAGAGCCATATTACATAAATGCCAATCTGAATGTGTGTCTGTAAAGGTTCATTTGTGAGTATTTACAACCAAATAACCTCTGCACCTTGGGCAATGCACTATGTGCATTAAGGGTAAATTTGATATGAGATACCAATCACTTAGTGTGCTATTTACTAGCTCTAGGTTTAAAATGAATCATAACTGATAATATTTGACATCTTCAGCCATCTTCAGCGCCTGAAATTTTCCCCCTGGATGTGCATGGGGAAACAAAATTATGGATTTTGCTGCTTTAAAGCAGTATGTTAAAAATTGTTATTGGAAATGTTTAATTATTTTGTGTTAAAACTAACAAAACTTTTGTAATTTGATCTGACCACACTTGTATACAAACATATACATTAGTATAAACTATAGGGCACACTTGTTTTTATCTTCTTTTGACTTGTTTATGGAGATTAGGATATTTCTGGATTATCATTTTTCTGTTCTTGAGATAATGTGGGGTTTTATTTTTCGATGTTTTAATAAAGTCCTATTGACATATTTTAATCATATGCCTTGTGACTCATAAAATGCTTAGAAGACAGATAACGACTCTGTTTGGTTAAAAGAATTGTTTAAAAACACGCACAGAGATTTGAATGCCACCTGATAAAATTCCACAATTACAAGCGAGTCAGCTCATCATTATGTTTACCTCAGCTCAGTGGAAGTGCCACAGAAGTCACAATGCCACAATGTGCTTTAAAGTTCTATGACAGAGATACAAGCTTCAGAATTTTTGAATTCTTGAAAATGTAAATAAAATGATTAATAATTAATGCATTGCTTCATTTTTTGAAAATGCACTTTTGATGGAATTTTTGAGCTACAGCTACAAACCAAAATCAGGAGTGTCAAGGTTGGGTAATAAAAGTAGGTTCTCCCTCAAAAAGGCTTATTTACAGTTACATACAGATATGTTAATAAAACATTACTTAAACATTACTTTTATTATAACAATTTTTTAAAAATGTAATGTCACATATTATCCGAACTGTTGATAAATATGGCAAAGTTTGTGTTAGTTTCTCCCATATGTGAAGTTTTAAATCATTCCAATAGATGGCAGTTGGTCACAATGTCACATTCTGAAGATAATATTAAATTAGGCCATCAGTGGGCTTGTTTCATACTCGTGTAAGGCTGTATAGGTTTGAAAAACTGTTGGTTATTAAACTAATCTGCACTTTAGTGTCCTGCACTGTTGATGCTGTCCGCCGTTCAAAGACGATAATTCCCCCACTGAGTCCCCCAAGGTTTCTTCCAACATCAGTGAGTTTTTCCTTCCCACAGTCTCTCTGGCTTGCTCTCTGAGTGTTCAGGCTTGAAACATTGTAAAGCTGCTTTAAGACATTGTACTGTGTAATATGCGCTATATAAATAAATAAAAACTTGAAATGTACATGTAATAGAATCATTCATTTCTGTTGTCACCAAAGAAACATGTGGGGCATTGTAATTTTATACTAATACTTAAATTTTCAGAAGCTGCGATTTTAAAGCATGTGTTTAGCCACTATATTTAATGTAGGGTTTATAGAGATGGTTCATGAAAATAATGCACTAAAGCACAATATCTTAATAATGTAAATAGCTACAAGGTGAGACCAAATGTGAGGTTAGCTGAATTCTGTCTAAAGGAGTTTTGGAATTAATTGTCTTTCATCCTTTGCTTTTCAAGTGAATTTATGTTTAATTTCACTAGCAATGGTATTCAGATGTTTTCATTATTTTCATTAAGGGTTGGATGTATTTATTAAAAACTTTTTTTCAGAGTGAAAAAATAATTGTCTACGGAAAACCTTTCCTAACTACCCCTTATGTCTAACTCAATGCTGTGCATATCATCATATTGCTATGCAGAAATACTGGCCTTCTTTAAGTAGTTAATTATATGTGGTACTGGCAGGTCTGTGTATTTACCTGGACAGTAAACATGTTTATTAGTGCAGCCCTTTTAATGAGGTGAAAGTGCAAAAGTGTAAAGGTGTGAATCATCCAGTTTAAAATTTGGAAATTAGATTTTTCAGGGCCCCTCCCTTCAACATACATAAAAATAAAAAAATTACATAAAATTAGTATTTCAAGAGAAAGAAGAAATATTTGACAGAATGTGGTTAGCACAGCCGAATTTCAGCACCTTTTATCCCCGTTAACCCTTATCTGGGTGGAGTTTCTATGCTCTCATGGTGTTTTCTCCAGGTTGTGTGGTTTCCTCCCATAGTCCAAAGACATGGATTCATGGGGAATTGCCCCATCTAAATTGCCCCTATATAGTGTGTTTGTGTGGCCAGCGACATACACCTTCGTAAGAAAAAAAAGCAAACGTGAGAGACCAGCCGGAAAAAGAGGGCTTCTAAAACTTTTAATAGAGAGGTGTGAGAAACTTTAATTGTTACATTTCAGTTATTGTTTCTTAATTGTGTGCTATTAAGTTGATTGTTCCACAATTAAATTTTGATGTGCTCTCTTTTGTGTTGTTCCAAAGCAAATAAAGTGAAACTTAATGTGGCGTGGTGGCACTGTGGTTTAGTAATTAGCACATTTGTCTCTCAACGCTGGGGATTCCTGGTTCGAATTCCAATCTGGGTGGAGTTTCCATGTTCTCCCCGTGTACGCATGGGTTTCCTCTCGGATCTCCGGTACCCTCTCACAGTCCAAAATTATGGATTCAAGGTAAACTGAATGCTCTAAATTTCCCCATATAATGTGTTTGTGTGTGGGTGCCCAGCGATAGATTGGCAACCGAAACGTTCTCCCCTGGATGGGCATGAGGAACCCCCCCCACAACCCTAGTAAAGGATAAAGCGGAAGATAATGAATGAATGATAATGTGGCGTGAGGGCATAATGGGCCGAGTCTGCAGACGGGAGGCAGGCTTGGAGGCAAATCAGGTAAGCAGTGACACCTACCTGAAATTAAGAGCCTGTGACTGTGTGTTCTGTGAACAGTAAGAAGAGAAAAGCGTGGAGTTTTTGAGGTGGCTGTTGGAAGCATTGAAGGGTGGCTGTGCTGGTTATCCTGTGATACAAGGAGTAAGCTTTAAAGTTCATATTGAACACTTTGGTCAGTCAGCAATAAAGCCTTTTGTTAGCAACCCCTCGCCTGTTTCTGGTGTCATGCTCACAAACTTACCACACTGGTGCTGAAACCTGTGAAGTAACACCACACAGGCATGAAGAGCTCACAGTTGGAGTAGCTAGTCCAAACCCTCGCAACAATGCAGCAGGAGCAGACCCAGGCCTTGCTGATTCTTCGCACGATTAGCAACAGCTAACTGAAAACACTCCACTCTACTCTCTTCTTACTGTTCATGGAACATACACAATCACAGGCTATTAATTCAAGGCAGGTGTTACTGATTACCTTATCTGCCTTCTGTCTGCAGGCTCTGCCCATCACAAATAAATACCAATGCCAATAATACCAATGCATTTGTGCACATTGTGGGTGGTACATTTTCCTTAAGTAGTCCAGGGGTGCCTTATTTTTGGCCGTGACTCTATGTTCACCAGTCCTCACTGTCCCAGAATTTGCAGCTTTACTACAAAAGGACTTATAGTGAAACTACAATGAAGTAAAGTTTAGTGTTAATAAAATTAAAACCTAAGCTTAAAACATCTTATTGAACACCTTTGTTTTTATGACAAAATAAGTAGGATATCACAATTAAAAAAAAAGGCTCCCAGCTATAAGCCAGAAAAAGCATCCAAGATGCAATGTTTTCATCTGACAAGTTTTAGGCTGTATGTTCCACAGTATGTTGTTTTATGGAACATAACTGAAAAGAACAATACATAAGAAAAAAAAAGGAACCAAACAGCATGTGACTGACTCTCCAAACACGTGGAAGTAGGTCACCATTTCGATGAGATAACATTAAAAGTGTTGACTATTATGGAAAACGCAGTACTTTGCATAAATCCAACATTTTCCACTACTTCAAGAGCAATATTCCCACAGTTGAGGATGTTGGTGAAAGATCATGCTGTGGAGAAGCTTTTGCATCAGCAGGAAATGGAAAGATGGATTACAGTAAATATAGAGACAATCCTGACCTGTCTCAGATTGCCAGGTTTATGAGCTTGAAACATACTGTAGGGCCACCTTTCTTGCCGGACAATACCCCTAAACATGTAAAAATATTTTTGTGGTTTAAGAGAAACATTTAGTTCGAATCTAAATCTGGGTGAAGTGTCCATGTTCTCATGGGTTTCCTCTGGGTTCTCCGGTTTTCTCCTACAGTCCAAAAACATGGATTCAAGGTAAATTTGCTGCTCCAAATTGCCCCTATATAGTGTGTGTGTGTGTGTGTGTGTGTGTGTGTGTGTGCGCGTCCGTGTGAGTGAGTGTGCCCAGCGATACCTTGGTGCCCTGTCATACGCCCAGTGCATGTTCTTCCCTGGATGGGATTAGGGAACCCCCCTTGACCCTAGTAGAGTGAATAAATGAAAAGGTCTGCATAGGTCTCTAACAGACGAAATATTTGCTTATTTTTTGTAAAATGATTTAAGAATGCTGGTGTACTTGTATATATGAATAATATATGAATTTCCATATGTAAACTGTATATTTGATGGTGTGTTTTACTTATATTTTACTGATGTTTGTCATTTGCTGGCCAGCACAGTGGTTTAATGGTTAGCAGGTTCAACAAATTGAATGCTCTAATTTGCTCCTATATAGTGTGTTTGTGTCTGTGAGAAAGTGAGTGTTCCCAGCGATGGATTGGCGCACTGTCCTAGGTGTATCTGCCCAGTGCCCAAAACGTTCTCCCCTGGATGGGCACCAGGAGGATAATTCATTCATTCATTATCTCCCGCTTTATCCTCTATTAGGGTCGCGGTGGGGTTCCCCATGCCCATCCAGAGGAGAGCGTCTCGGGCGCTGGGCAGATAGACCCAGGACAGGGCGCCAATCCATCGCTGGGCACACACTCACTCACACAGACACACTCTATATGGGGCAATTTTGAGGATTTAATTGACTTGATCCATGTTTTTGGACTGTGGGAGGAAACCGGAGAACCCGGAGGAAACCCACGCAGACACAGGGAGAACATGGAAATATAATGAATATAAGGATAATGAATATGTGAATTAATAATTTTTTAAAAACATTTACAAATTTTTTTAAAAATTGCTTGGTTTGGTATGTCTGCATAGGTGTCTACCAGCTGCAATATTTGCTTATTATTTTTTGTAAAAAAAAATTTTTTGAGAATGCTGGTGTACTTTGAATGCACATAAGATGCATTTTCATATGTATGATTGGTTGGTGTGTTTTACTTGCTTTTTACCAGTGGTTATGTCATTTGCTGTACGCAGGGTGGCTTACTGGTTATCAGGTTTGTCTCTCAGTGCTGGAGATCCAGGTTTAAATCCCAATCTGTGTGATGTTTCCATGTTCTCCCCATGTCCACGTGGGTTTCCTCAAGATTCTCCGGTTTCCTCCCAGTCCAAAAACATGGATACAAGGTAAATTGAATGCTCTAAATTGCCCCATATTGTGTTTTTGTGTCTGTGTGAGTGGGTGTGTGCCCAGCAATAGAATGGCGCCATGTCCTGGGTGTATCTGCCCAGCACCCGAAACATTCTCCCCTGGATGGGCTTGGGGACCTCCCTGGAATCGTAGTAGAGGATTAAGCGGAAGATAATGAATGAATGTCATTTGTTTCAAAACATTTATACCTGCTATCATTTGATAATTAAGCCTTTTACCTAAAAGAAATTGCAATCTTACAATGAATTACATGAATGCAAACTAGATTAATTGTGACACATTTTCAAAGTTATTTTCTTTTTTCTTCCACCACTGAGATTTGTATAAAGTTTGTAAGATTCTTATACAAAAGCCCTAAGCGATTGTAAGTCCTTTAAAATTATCCTTGGCATCTTTGTGTGTCCCTGAAATCTAAACCATACTGGTTCAAGTCAACAAGTTTAACTCATCCAAATCTAGGCAAGGTGTTGGTAGTGCCATATCCATTCCTCTACCTAAAGTTTGAATCAGATAATTAAAGCCATTGAAAGTATTTGCATCATTCTTTCCTAATTGTACCATTAATTTGTACCTTTTTGGTTGTATTATGGTAGATTCTTTGTGATCTCAGTAATGGAATCTTAAACAGGACAGCCAGCTTCATAATGACGTAACCAAAACAACCTGAGTTAGTTTCAGATGGTGACCAGTTAACCTGCTGTTTGATGTGGAAGGTAATTGGTTATACCGCAGCAAGTTATTTACCTTAACCAGTTTTTTTAATTACATTTATATACAATCTGATTAGCTGTTTGTTTTTAACCACTTTGCATTTATGGCTTATATTTTTTTTATGGGCATGCTATTTTAAAATGTTTGATTCTTGCTGTCTCAGCAATAGCTTCATTTACAGGTTTCCTCCAAAAATAGGGAACCACATTAATAAATAGAAGACATTTCAAGGTGAAACAGTTGCCTTGACAACTACAGTTGATTTCTTGGTTGCCTGCCAACATATGATGTCAGTACCAAGCAACCCATCCCATTTCCCCTCTAATACTCCCTGTCTGTGCTGGTAGAGATGTCTGAGTGTGTGTGCATGTGCGTGTGCGTGTGCGTGTGCATGCACACCCTCCAAAGTCCAAAGTGTCTGTCCTGACATCATGGAGAAAACCAGACATCTGAGGGAACGAGGTCACCTGCGTACCATACAGGTAGAAACTATAAAGAGGCATTAGTGACCTTCAAAACAAAATGTATGTCTTCAGAGGGCAAATCTTATCCCTGATGTGTACAAGAGAAATACATAAGCTAAGCATGGCTAATGCACATAACACATCATGTCATGACACATATGCAATGCATAAGGTGTTTACAAATGTTTCTAAGTAATAACATTCTTTAAAATGGTCCATTTGGATAAGAATATCAGTAACATGTTTATAACTAGATTATTTCATGCTTTTACAATTTTTAAAAGCTTACTATTTTTAGATTAGTTGTAGATTTTACCTTTTACCTGGATGCTTCCCACTCACCATGGCAAATACACGAAGGACATTGTCAATCAAACCCAAGGACTTTTATCGACAACCAAGAGCACTACCTGCTGCTTGCCTGAAATACTCCACTGTGCTTTAAACTGATGGGTATTTTTTGGTTGTGATGAAGAATAACCTTGAGAAAGCACTTTCTGAAGCTTATAGGAGTGATAGCTCAGTGGTTAGAGTGTCGGGCTAACAACCTGAAGGTTGGGGCTTCAAATATCAAGTTCACTGAAGTTACCACTGTGGGCCTCTAAGCAAGGCATTTATCCCTCATTGTTCCAGAAGTGCTATATGAGAGCTGACCATGTGCTCTTACCCAAAACATCAAGATGGTACATTTGTAAGTCGCTTTGGATAAAAGCGTCTGCAAAATGTTTTAATTTAAATGCTAAGTCAGTAAGTTAAGGAAAACCAGCTGAGCCACAGTAAATGATTTAAAACTTGAAGAAACTGCTTACTACAGTTTTTAAAAGCTAAATAGTTGCTTTGTCAATCAAACCCAAGGACTTCTAACCGACAGTGGTTAGAGTGTTGGGCTATCAATCTGAAGGTTGTGGGTTCATATCCCACTGTGGGCAAATAAGCAAGGCTTTTAACCCTCATTTTTTCCAGGAGTGCTGTATGAGAGCTGACCCTGTGCTCTGACCCAAACCATCAAGACATTTGTACATTTGAACAGTCGCTTTGGATAAAAGTGGTTTGCCCCTCCAGGGAAGAAAGTTTTGGGTGCTGGGCAGATACACCTAGATTGGGATTCAAACCTGAATCCCCAGTGCTGAGAGGCGAACGTGCAAACCACTAAGCCACTAAGACTGCTCCCACAGTACATTTTGAATTAAATTATTTTAAGGTTACTATTTTTTAAAAACCCACTAGTTAAACTGATGGGTCATTTTTGGTTGTGATTAAGAATAACATTGAGAGAGAGCACTATATGAGCTTATAAAGGAGTGGTAGCTCAGTGCTTAGAGTGTTATACTGACATATGTCATCTATATGTCGAAGATTTTGTCATTCCTGATAATTAAAAGCAGGAATTTACTCCACATCACATTAAAAAAAAAAAAAAATCTATAACTATACCAGATTTAGTTCAGACCTCTCGGTGTCATAGAGACCCTTTTGATTCATTTTGACTTACCATATTTCAGTCTTTTTACAGGGGTCCCCCTTGTGGCTAAACTAAAACGGTGAACTTGGTCTGTATGATGCAGTAATGCCAACTGTGGTCTCACAAGGTACGGTCTATTTTGCATTTATAAAAATACACTACTAAATGTACAAAGTAAGTTCAGTGGTTCACTAAAATACACATTATGAAAATGAGTGATGCTAAACAACTGAAATAGAAAAAAAAGGTTTAAAAAATGATAAAAAAAACATTGTTGTAAATCTCATAAAGCAACTACGAGAAACTGCTAATTATTCCATATAGATACAGAGTTTGTATTTTCATTCATTCATTATCTCCCGCTTTATCCTCTATTAGGGTCGCGGTGGGGTTCCCCATGCCCATCCAGGGGAGAACGTCTCAGGCGCTGGGCAGATAGACCCAGGACAGGGCGCCAATCCATCGCTGGGCAGAGTTTGTATTTTATTAGAGAAAATGAAAGTGTTTGTTTGTTTACTGACCTAAGCACCTACGCTTAAAACCAGTAATGGACACTAAAACAATATGATCATTTTGTTACATTTCTTATTTCTCAACTCTATAAATAAATGAATACTTGATCTGGACCGTTTAAACAAAAATACTTTTACTATTCTAATGTTTTAAAAATGTCTTGGTTACGTGCAATCATTCAACATTATTTAAAAAATAATTAGCAAGTGGCAATAACATTCACTAAGTTTTGTGTTCGGCGGCATGGTGGCTTAGTGGTTAGCATGTTCTCTCAGTGCTGGGATCCAGGTTTGAGGTTCATGTTCTCCCTATGTACACGTAGGTTTCCTCCGGGTTTTCTGGTTTCCACCCATAGTCCAAAAACATGTATTCAAGGTAGATTTAATGGTCTAAATTGCCCCATCTAGAGTGTGTTTGTGTGCGTGTCTATGTGAGCGAGTGTGCCCAGTGATAGATTGATGCATGAATGAATAAATAATGTTTGTGTTATGTCATGTTTAGTGGAGTGCATGCTGCTGACATGACTACTGCAGGTGCATCTGAGCCAATAAGTCCCAGTGCCTCACTGATAACTGATTTTGGCAGAATGCAGGCGCTGGGACATTTAATGATACATTGGTTCATTTAGGAGGAGTGCTTTGATCAATATAGCACAAGCAACTACAAGCAAGTATATCTTTACCGTGCATGGCTTCCATATATTAGTTCTTCTGACCGTGGACCTCGCCACGCATGGAACTGGAGGGAAGAAGATGCGTGTTGTCATACCACTTCCCACTCCAGTCTCACTGAGCCTGCTATGAAGAGCAGGGCACGAGCGTTAAGCCGCCAGCAAAACTGCCGTGACAAAAGCCGAGAGCACCTCACACTTCCACTGGTGCCACTCCGATGTGCGTCTAGAAGGACAAGGGCTCCCCCCAGTGTCAGCACGGTCAGCACAGCAGCTTAGGAGCAGATCGGTAAGCACCCTTTTTCTGTTTACTTAAAAAAAAATGTATAGGGCACGCTCCCTTTTAGGGGCTCTTAATAAGATTTTAATTGTCAAGCACTTTTATTAAATTCCTGAAACCAGGGTCCTCCATTACAGCATATGGAAATTATCAGGGATCACTTCTCATGACTTCACTGGGTGGCGGATTTTTTATTAATATATCTAATTCTATATAGACTATGTTGCAAAATTTTCATAGGTTTAAGAGTTTAGGAGGTTTTTAAATACCATATCACATGTTTATACAAATAAGGAAAAGGGTTTATGAGGGCACATACATATAAATAATAAAATAATTATGACGGCAAAACATAGACAGTGGTTAGCACGTTCTCCTCTCCACACTGGGGATTCAGGTTCGAATCACAATCTGGGTGTTCTCCCCGTGTCCGTGTGGGTTTTTTTCCGGGTTCTCCGGTTTCCTCCCACAGTCCAAAAACATGGATTCAATGTAAATTAAATGCTCTAAATTTCCCCATATAGTGTGTTTTTGTGTCTGTGTAAGGGTTTGTACCAAGTGATAGATTGGCGCCCCACCCTGGGTGTATCTGCTCAGCGCCCGAGACGTTCTCTCCTGGATAGGCATGGGGAACCCCCCAGCAATCCTAGTAGAGGATTAAGCGGAAGATGGATGATTTTCCATTTAGGGAGCAAAGGACTAAGCATGCACATGTTAACTCATAAAAAATAAAAAAAAAAACAGTCAAACTAATGTAAAAAGTAGCAGAGAATAAACATTGGGTTGAGGGATTTTTTGATGAGCTCGGATTATCAATGTGGATGATTCTGCCGAATATGCATTAAATGTTTTCAGAAACACCTCACAACTGCTGCATAATGCCGGAAAACTGTGTTAAATGTTCTTCAAATGTTAGATCTCCCCGTTCTGCAGTGCTGCTGTAAATCACATGTACCAAAACTCCTCCCACACGGTTGATTTGAATGAAGCAGTGTATGTAATTTCAGTGTATCTTTTCCACTCGCGGTCCGAACTCCACCTCTGAACTGAGCTAGATATAACATGGTATGCTTAAAGGTGTTTACAGCTAAGATGCAACTCACAACTTTGTTCAGGTGTAGAGCTTGTCTTTTAGTTTTTTAGTTCTGCCTTGTGTTTATTTTGCACAATCCGTATTATTGTATTCTGTGTGCGAATGAGTGTACCGAACAGTGTGGCCAATACGAAATGGTTAGTGACAAAAACAACGTACCGTTACACCCCTATTATAAATTATTTTATTATTCAATTATGTTAGAATGTCCAACAGTACCACCCCCACCAACGCACACACACTTACAGTGGTTTTAAGAAATGTTTTAATCACAACAATAAAATAAACAACTGTGCTTTTATTTGGTTGGTAGCTCACAATTTTATTTTTAAACAATTTTTTCTATAGATTTATATTGTCAACCAAAAAAAAGATGTGCAGTGCATTTAATATTTATCCTATTTCTGCTGTCAATGTTCATTAAAAACACAAAAGAGCAGTATTCCAATGAGATTTGTTTCGATTGCACACATTTAAAAAGTATCTGCATATAGTAAAGGCTACATTCTGAGATACTCTGACAAATAAATGTAGATAAACACATACAAAAAAAAAAAGAAAAGAAATTGATGCAAATCCTACCAGGTACACTTTAAAATCTAGTGAAAAGTCTTCCCATGAGTGTGGATTTTATTTAATGCCGCAAAGAAAAGCAATTCCATAAACCCATAGGTTTGGAATGTGATGGCCTACCAGTTATTATGTAATAGATCTAATAATCTAAAGTACACATACACTTACTGGCCACTTTTTTCTAGTACACATTCTTGTTTCTACATTCGTCCACTTGATCAGTTCCACTTTCCATATAAATGCAGTATGTAGTTCTACAATTACAGATAGTCCATTTGTTTTTCTGCACACTTTGTTAGTTCCTGTTAATCTGATCTTTGCAAAACCACAACAGGACATATATTATTTGATTAATTCAAATAATACATTAGTGTGTGTTGCACTGGGAGAGCGCTGCTAGAGTTTAAAACAACACTAAGAACAATTTAAAAAAAATACCAGCATTCTGTAAGCAGTATTCTTTAAGCACTGATAAAGGTTTAGATGATGACTAACACAAATGTTGTAAGATGAGTAACTATCTGTGATTTTATATCTATAAGGTGGAGTGATGAGCTGGATGTGTATAGTAAGTGTACACAGTGTTGAAATCAAAACTCCAGCACCACTGGAGCAACACACACCATCACTTAAACAGTGTTTAACTGTGGGGGTTATGAGTATAAAGTAATAGAAACCAACAAAGTAGGCATAGAAACAGCTGAAATACAGTGCAAAATTATAATATAAATGCACTACAAAGTGCATCTATATGGCAATCAGAACTACAGTACAGTATGTAATTGTATTATATTTGAAAATCAAAGCAGTCCTGATACAGTTCACCTTTTGGGATATTAAGATAATTTTAATGTTAATCTTAATTAAGATTAAGATAAACTTGATTCCAAAAAAGATGGAAGGCTGTGTTAAGGTATTTTAAAACAGAATGCAATGATTTGCAAATTAAACACTACATGACAGATCTCACAGAACTGAGACATTTGCCATTTCATTTGAAATATTAGATAATTTTCAATTTCATTGTGCATAATTCCCTCTTTTTTTTAACAACTGTCTGTAAAAGTTTAGGTAGTGAGGAGACTAGTTGCTGGAGATTTGCGTGCAAGGTCAGGACTGCAGACAGGCCAGATCATGGAATGTTCTACTGCAGAGCCATGCTGTTGTGATCATTCCATGCAAAATAAGTAGGTTGGATGGTTAAATGTTGCTCTATAATCTCAATATACTTTACGTGCATTGCAGTGATGCTGCAGTGCCAGATGTGTAAGCTGCCTAAGACATGGGCACTAATGTAGAGATGCAGGCTTTTGAACTTCTTATAACAAGCTAGTTGGTCCATCTCATCTTTAGGCCACAGAACATGTTCATGGTTTCTTAAAATCAATTGAAATGTATATTCACTCCAGAAAAGTTGTGTATTTGGTCTCAGACCATTTTAAAGAGCTTTGGCCCAGCAATGACTGTGAATGTTTGGATTATACAGATATTAATTGTATATTTGGGTTACATGGCAAACTGTGTTCACAGACAGTGATTTCCTATAGAGAAATAAAATGCAAAGCCACCTGAGGGCCCTAGGATCACCAGAGTGCAGTTTTGACTTATGACTTTGTCCCTAGTACACACAGTTGTATTTATAATTTATATTAGATTGAGGAACATTTTTTTTTAAATTGTTTCAGAAATTTTGTTTGTCACTGATTGGTGAACTTCTCTCGATCCTTACATCTAAAAGTCTGTGCATCTTTAAAATCCTCCTTTTATACACAGTCATGTTACTGACCTGCCAATTAACCTAAGTAAAAAGTTAAATGCTCCTCTAGTTGTTTTTATTTATTTATTTATTTGTTTTAATTACTTTTCTAGCCAACTCAACTTTTTGAGATGTGTTGCTGCCTACAAATTCAAAATGAGCTGAAATTGTTCATAAAATGGTCAAATGTCTCAGTTTCAACAGCTGATATATTGGTTGAATTCTTTTGGAAATTAAATTTGGTTCATCACATTTTTATTTACTCAATATTTTTTGGAATTAAAATTGTAGTAATAAATAAATCATTACAAAAATTCCAAAACAACATGCAAATAAGTCTATGAAGAAAAAAATAAAATACAACTCCTGAATATATGACAAAATAGTAAAATAAATTATATAACATTAAGACATAACATTAAAAGGCTTTGTTTATCGGACTTCAATGTCCATAATCTTATTATAACATACAATTAACACAACAATCAGTAGTCATTTTCAAATTAAGGATTAAATTAGTACAGTTGTATCTAAATAGATAAAGTAAATTGTGCAACAGTATAGAAGGTCAACGAGCTAATAAATATCCCTGACTAACCCTTTTGCCTGGAATACCAGCTTTTTAAATGATATTACATATATCAAAAAGCTTAGTCAAAATTTTTGTTTTACAGTCTTAGCTGATAGTGTCTAAGAAAATGATAGCTAAGTTTAGCAATCCCTGAGGTACATGTAGGTTTTATACAGATTTTATGTATGCTAATTAACTGGCTTGTTTTTAGTTGAAGAAAAATAATAGAACTCAAGACGGTGAAATTTAGTAGAAAAGCCTTTTCTAACTTATCTAATAGATTGTCATTCTTAACCTTCTGGATTCCAACATTACAGCATGAATACAGCAAACTAGCATTAAGCATTGTGCTTAATTTCTGAAACTTTAGTTGTTTTGTTTTTGTCTTATAGGGAATATGACCAAACTTTACCATGGGAAACACTTTTTAATGCTGTATATAAAGAGCATAATCCTAAAACACATGGCCAAAATACCTCACAAATATAAAGTGCTAAGAAAGATTCAAACAATGCACTTAAGGTAGCTTTTCTGTAGCTAGCTAACAGCCTTCCAGTGGAATGTTCATGTAGTTAATACAGAAGGACAGCAATTTAAACATGATAGAACAATCCTAGATACTATATTCTATTTATGCTTGTCCTAGTATTGATATACTTGTGCAGCTTATTAAATCTGTAGAACAGGTGATTTCTGGGGTAAACCAATTTATTATTATCTGCAGTAGTCATGTCAGGCAAACTATCTGACTAGAAAGCTACTAGATTTGATTTTCTTTTTTTGCCCCAGTTACTACTGCTAAAAACACTCAAAACATAAAGCTTTCATCACTGAAGTTAAAAAATACAAATGGTTAGGTTGAGGTTCTGGCCATAACAAGAGATTGACTTAGCTGAGAACATATGTTCTCACAAAAATTACGCCCACTTTAAATGAACAAGTAATGAGGATAAGCTAAAAAGCTTTTATGTTTTTTTTTTTTTTTAACAGTGTTGTTATCTGAAAATTGGAACTTCAAAACTTAGTAGTTAAGGGTTGTTTGTTCTCCTCTTCTTCAAGTAAGCTTTGCGTACCATCTGCAATGTCCACAGCTATATCTCCTGAGGAACAGAGGTTTTTAATCTTATGTACATCTGTGTGTTTCATTGTTACACGGTCAGGAGGGCAACAGGAGAGTTTCGCGCAGTCATTAGAAAGACATGGCACATTGCAATGGGCATTCTCATGCTCTTCCCCATTAAACTCAAACTGAACGGTGACGCTGTGGACACCCATTCGATGAAAGACCTCTCTGATATTAATTCGGAGGCTCCTGAGTTTTTCCCTACTGTTTTCAAGTTCGGGGGTTACCTTGACATGCAAGGAGGCCACATTCCGATCCTTGGCCAACTCCCATACGTGGACTTCATGAACACTTAAAACCTCTTGTAGCTTGCATATAGCATCCACTGCACAATAGAAAATAAAGTAAGCAATCAATATTTACCTAAAACGTTTTAGATTATACTATCAAACATACAGATAAACAATAAAACAATAATTATTATACTATAATAATACTTTTTTTTTTTTTAAACTCACTTTTCTTTCAGAGAAGCTTTAAAATTTTAATATTATTAAAATTATTTAATATTTTGAGCTTCTGAGCTTCTGTATTTTGAGCTTCTGTTCTGCTCACAACTGTACACAGTCATAATGTAAGTATGTTACATTATTGTCACTTCTTGTCAGTTTTGGCTTTTCTGTCCATTCTCTTTATGCTGCTCCCATAGACCTGTTTAAATACTGCCACCTACTGGATATTTGTCTTTACTGCACTATCATGGCTAAACTTTACATACTGCTTTTCTTGCAAATCCTAGACCAGCCATTATAAAAATTCCAAAAACCTAATCTTGCAGCAGCAAGCATACCAGTGGTAAAATTCATGAGGTTAGTAAAGGTTGATAAAGGGCATTAAATGAAACTTTGTAATTTTATGCATTGTACTGCTGCCATATAACTGGCTGGCTAGATAACTGCATCAAGAAGTACATAAAATTTAACCTTTTTCCACATAGCAAGTAATTGTGGAAGAGGTTTGTTTTCAGTTGTTTCTTAAAGATGCTGAGTGTTTCAGCCTTACAGACAGAGTTGGAAAAATCATTCCACCATTTAGCAGTGCTGAAACGAATGGAGTGAGAACTAGCACCATGGTGAGGGTGAGACACCAGGTGTCATTCGTCAAGGGAGCGCACTGAACCAGTTGAAGTGTAGCTTAGAAAGATATAGTAAAGGTAAGAGGGGGCAGATCCAGAGATTATTCTGTAGGCCAGAGTCAGTGCCTTGTACTGAATGTGAGCAGATACAGGCAGCCAATGGAGAGAGATGAGTAATGGAGTGACATGAATCGGTCGGTTAAACACAAGTTGGAATACAAAGCTTTGAATCAGCTGTACTGTAGTAGCCTGATTGTGCAAGCTGGAAGACCGACAAACAATGCATTAATATATAGCTGAGAATCTGTTACATAATCCAGGTTCACAAACAGCTAAATTGTTTTGACCAAATAAAAAATTTTAGACACATGCCTGCCACTAACAGCTGATTACAAACAGAATATCTTCTAAATTGAATTAAATTAAATTGGGGTCATTTAGCAGACGCTTTATCCAAAGCGACTTACAAGGTGAGCACAGGGTTCATCACAACATCCCTGGAGCAATGAGGGTTAAGGGACTTGCTCAAGGACCCACACTGGTAACTTCAGTGGACCTGGGATTTGAACCCCCAACCTTCAGATTGATAGCCCAACACCCTGACCACTGAGCTAACCCGCCCCTCACTAACAGTAGCTAACAGTAGCTTCTCAAAAAATAAACAATAACTGACAGTGAAGTCAGTCCATACTATGTGGTAAAAAGCAAAGCCAGATAATAAACATTATTCTAATACTTACCGATTACACCAACATCTACGTCAGGCGCGCTCATTTGAAGCAACATTCTAGTGGTTTCTTTTATTAGGGAAACAGCTGATGACACAATAATGGCAATCATGAGCAGCGTAAGGCTTGGGTCCACATAACATTGCCAATTACAGGGGGCATCTTCAGGCAGTGGTCGGAAATAAAACAGCAAAGATGACACCACAACCACCACTGAACCAAGAGCGTCATTTAGCACATGGAGTAAAACACCTATGAAAAAGTACAATAAAAAAAGATTATATTAAGCTAAACAATGACACAAAACTTCTAGGTTATAGACCTTAGAAGAGAAGAACAAGATGGCAGGCATTAAAGAATTGAGTGGCCTGCAAAGTCTTTAGACTTTAACCCCCTTTAAGCATGTTTGGAATTAAATGAAGAAACAGAAGCGTGAAAGCAAAGCAACCTTTGTGGGAACTTGTATACCAATAATGAGCAGAACTTTCTGAACAATATTTGACTTCCATTGTAAAAACAATGCATCAAAGTTCACCAGATACATCTAAAAGTGGTAGTACTTCGAGAAATCCAAAATCTAGATTATAGTTTTGTCAAACAAAATTATTCCATGATTTTTTTAAACAGTGGGTTCAGTTGGGTTGTGTTGTTTTTCTGCTCCATCTATGATGGCTTGTTAAGAAAAGATAAGCTAACTCTATGTGTCAGCTAAATTGTTATTTTAAATACAACATGTGGAAATTCATTACTAGCAGCCCAAAATAATACAGTGAACTTCTGATCTAACCCTAATGTTTTAGTGATGTAGTTTTCATATTCTTATCACATAAAATTCCCAAGTACTACTATACTGTACTACCCATTAATAATAAAAACATTAAACATTAGGTACTACTAAAATTGCAAATATGTTTGATTTTTTCTTTTATTGTTGATTTTTTTAATGAAGCCAGAATTATAATTTAAATGTGATGAATAAATGAATTAGAGTTAAATGTATCTAGTTTAATTCATTTGCACTACAATACATGCATATACTACAAAGAAAACTTGACTTAAGGAGTTTAATTAAAAAAAAAAAAAAACCTGTGATGAAGTACTCTATTAAGCAAGCAATTTATAAAAATGCCCAATGAATGAGCTTAGTTATTTAGGCAACATTTAGTACTACATCTATGTAAGAAACAATACATTGCAGTACTATATTGGTGGGCTGAAAGGAACTTCATAGCAAAGCTCTGCAACCCAGTATATTTGCTCTGTAAGCATATTTTCAGTTTGTAGAGGAAATGCATTGAAATGAACTATGAACTGTTTATAGTTTAATAGTTGTGGATTTTTATGTCTCGTTGACTTGAATGACAACCAGTATGACATCTGCCTTGTAAAGGATCTGCCTTGTTAAGCAGGTAAAGCTTGGTTTTCTGGCAGAATTCCTACACAATAAAGTGCAAAAAAATGTTAAAAATGTTAGCAATGTAAAAGTGAATGGCTTTTACCTCGTATATTAAGTGGAGGTCCGTCACTCTGTTTCGTTTCCTTTGGTTCGGATGTTGCCTGCTCAAAGCCTGTGGATGGAGAGAACACAAGTGCTGAGCGCACTTGCCATCAGGCAGGAGTTTTGTGCACCATTTACATGGAGCTGCACAGGAACAACTGCATAGACATGTCAAGAGGTTTATTTTTAAAAATGTGTTCATAATTCCAGTGAAGTCAAATAACCTCTCTCCACAATCACAATAAGCATGACTTTTATACATTTCCATTATTTAAATGAACCCTGACCAGAGACAGTATTTGTATACACACATGCTTTAAACCAGAATGCATCACAATAGTTAATTTCAAAGCAAACACTGTGATAGTAAAATCATAAATGTAAGCAATTATGTCTTAAACATCCAATAGGTTTATCTAAATACAACGTCTAGCTTAAAAAATTGATGCTGCGGCATCAAACATCCACAAAGATCGAGGCATGTTCCCCATGGGTCACATTACCCTTTCTTTTAATTATACCCATGTATAGGAAGAAAGAAGATACTAATTGTTGCAATTGGTAGGTTTAGTTAATAATATACTTGTCCAATATGCATAACTCAGTGATTGATGTAACACATATGTATTCATTCATTATCTCCCGCTTTATCCTCTAGTAGGGCCGCGGTGGGGTTCCCCATGCCCATCCAGGGGAGAACGTGTATGGCCTTTTTTTTTTTGCACATGGAGTCTGATGTGATTTTTTTTTTTTTTTTTTTATAAAAAACAACTGAAACTGAACACATTTCTACTGTCATTTATGTGCATATTGTTTTTTTTTGTTTTTGTATAGCACAATTTTGATGATCAAACACATTCAACAGCAGTTGTTGCAGCCCGGATCCATTCATTATCTTCCACTTAATCCTCTACTAGGGTCACAGGGGGTTCCCCATGCCCATCCAAGGGAGAATGTTTCGAGTGCTGGGTCAAAAAAAGCCACCAATCTATCACTGAGCACACTCACTCACAAACACACACACACACACACACACAAGTACGCTCTACAGTATATGGGGCAATTCAGAGCTTTCAATTTACCTTGAATCCATGTTTTTGGACTGTGGGAGGAAACTGGAGAACCCGAAGGAAAACCACGCAGACATGACGAGAGAACATGGAAACACCACCCAGATTGGGATTTGAATATGAAATCCCTAGTGCTGAGAGGTGGAAGTGCTGCCACTAAGCCAATATGAATTTGCCACCATAATATGCCACCATTTAAATATTAATTTGTTTATATATGGTCTCTCAGAAAAAGAAACAAATAAAATGAAAAGAGTTTGGCCTACAGTGATCTGTCAGAGAATATGGGAATGTGATAGACCATATCACAAATATGGCAGCCATCTTGAATGTTTTTTTTTGTTTTGTTTTTTTAATATTAGGTGTGTGACATGAAACAATTACAGATTTTTTTTACCAGTAAAACAGTGTGCTTCATGTCAACATACATTTATTCACTCTGAGGTATAAAAGGATGGTGTTATCCCAATTTTGAAAGGCCCGAAAACATCACGGGTGAAGCAAGAGCAAGAGTATAGCCCAAACAATAGCACCTTTCATCTGTCAAAGGAATGCAAGCTTTGCTGTGCCCTAATTCAGTGAATTTTATCCACCCATAAATGGTCATGTTAAAAAAAAAGTCAGATGCTCTAACACCTTTCATTCTTTGTAGCTAGCTTGATGTTTTAAGAGTTCCTTATGAATAGGAAAAATCGATAGGCTTAACACTAAAACAAGGTGTGGAGGACATTAAATATCTTCAATTTTGTAGTTTAACCTACAATGATTGACAACAAGAACATATATAATGTCATATTTAAGCTCAAAGTTCTTTTTCTGATGCAATTTTATTCCAGTTTGATATGTCACTCACCCATCTGCCCATTTAAAAGTTGAATTAAAAATGGCCACTGTGTTTATGCCATGGCTCGATAGGCTTACCTATTCCCTTACAGCATGTGTCTAAAATTACATCACGACCAAACCGACTATTTTCATTTTATATGTTTGTTACCTTACTATGAATTATGTGCAATACCAGTCAAAAGTCGTGACACTGCTTTCTTGCTATATTGTCCATTTTCTCCACTTATATGAAGTTATATGGACTTTGTCCATCTTTACGGTAAGTGGAACTGATGGCATGAAAAACAATTGGAGCAAAAAGATGGTGTGCCAAAACTTTTGACTGATACTGTGTATCATTAAAAACACAAAAATATTTTCATTGTTGTCCCCCATGTGTGTCTATGTGTGTGTCTATGTGTGTTATGTTTCTTTGTGTGTAAGTCAATATGCCCAGCAATAGATTTGTCCTGTCCTGGGTGTATCTGCCCAGCACTTGAAACTTTCTAATAGAAGATATAGATATTAAATAATCTTTCTTTATATATGCAAATTATTTGGTGGGTTAGTAATTTAGGCATTTCTTTCTTAGGTAACAGTCCATGGATAACTCAAGATATCCTATCCTATCCTAAGATAAATAAAGCTGAATAATTAAGTGTACTGAGGAAGCTGAAATGCTGACTCATTCTGATGATGCATCTAAAAATCCCCAGCATCTGACTACATGAGAGGATTTCATGTGGAAAAAATATATGTTAAAATTGTCATTATAAGAGAAAGCAAATTTAGTTGACATGTTTGAACATGCTTGTCCAATACTTCAATTTAAAGTAAAAAAAAAAAAAAAAAAAACTACAAACAATAATTTTTGGCAGGCAATGTTGAAGCTAATATCATAGTTAGTATTCTTACCAGCAGTAGTAGTATTACAAAAAAATGAAATGTATAATCAGAAACTCCTGTTTTAAGTTGTTTAAATTGAAACCTGTATACCATAGGTGTCAAACTCAAGTTCCGTGGGCCATATCCAGCCTGTAATACAATTATTTCCGGCCCCATCGATTTATTATTATTATTGTTATTAATTCACAGGGTATTAATTTTTTGGATCATGATCATATTTTGAATTTGTATGATTTTGGTAGGAACATTTTTATGTAGGGCAGAAATATTTAAAGTTTAAGTAAATTTTTCTAAAATTAAAAATTTTATTAGTTATTTTTACTTTTGTGGTAAAGCATCATTTGTTTCATTATTTTCATGTGTTTTTGCAGCATGTTCATAGTTGTAACCTTTATAATTTTGACAAGACATCATTTTATAGAGGGAGGTACAGTGGCTTAGTGGTTAGCAAGTTCGCCTCTTAGCGCTGGTGATTCCAGTTTCGAATTGCAATCTGGGTGGAGTTTCCATGTTCTCCCCGTGTCCGTGTGGGGTTCTGCTGGGTTCTCCACTTTCCTCCATGAATCCAAAAATATGGATTCAATGTAATCTGAATGCTCAAAAGTACCCCTATATAGTCTGTGTGTGTGAGAGAGAGTAAGTGTGCCCAGCGATAGACTGGCACCTTGTCCTTGGTGTATCCGCTCAGCGCCTGAAACTTTCTTCCCTGGATGGGCATGGGGAACCCCCACGATCCTAGTAGTGGGGTAAACGGAAGATAATGAATGAGTAAATTAATATTTTTATAGAGAGCAAATGATTTTAAGTTATAAGATATAAAGCTTAGGTTTATTTATTGTGGCGTAATATCCCTGTCTGTTTTTATTCCTATTCATATTCAGAAATATATATATATATATATATATATATATATATATATATATATATATATATATATATATATTAGTGTGTTCAATAAATGGTTATTCTGTTGAGTTTTGACACCCTTGCTGTCAACTATAAGCGAAATGAAACCGTGTTTGATGCATTTTAAGTGAAGCATCGTGTCGAATACCCCTAAGTATTACGAGGCTAATTATTATTCTGCTTACCTTTAAGTGACAGTGTAAGCTGTGGGGTTTGTGAGTATTGGCAAAAGGCCTAATTCATGTGTAATGATAATAAACTCCTACACTTCGTAAAAGCTGCGTGTAAATGAATAAAAAGGAGACAGTTTAATGCACCTGCTTCTCCGTTCATAGCGATTTTGGCGTCGCTTTCGGCAGCTTTCTCTGCGTGTTTCATCTTCCCGCATAGCCAGCGCCAGTCCTGGAAGACGAGCAGCCCGATGATGTTAACGCCGAGCCCGAGAGAGCCGACGATCAGCACGAGGAACGGCTCCTCGACCGCCTCGGGCCGGACGAGCCTCTTCACCGCCTCGGCGGCCACGGAGAAACACAGCGCCGCCAGGAAGGCGGCGTTAGCCAGCGCGCCCACCACCTCAGCGCGGGCCAGCCCGTACGTAGAGCGAGGCGAGGCGGGCCGGCGGGAGAGTCTGCCCGCTGCCAGCCCCACGCACAGTGACAGGATGTCGGAGAGCATGTTAAACGAGTCCGAGACCAGCGCTATGGAGTTCCCCGCGTATCCCGCCACGATTTCTGCCACGAAAAAGATGACCGTGATCACCAGCATGAAGATGAGGCGGCATGTCTGACCGTTATAGCGACCCATATTTGTGACGGGCGAAAAGCAAAGCGCAGTGAAGCCAGGCAGCTCGCACTGGGCTTTTTTATCCACCTCTCAAGCCTCAGCGCTGCTCCGCCTCCCTGTGACCACGCCCCACCTTTACACCTGCTGCAGGTAAAGATTTGGAGGGTGCCTACTCACTCTGCATATGGTTATAAATTCTTTTCTAGTTTGTAAGGTGCTTTGATGTTCGAATAAAACTGTCTGCTAAATGACTAAATAAAGGCGGCACCGTGGCTCAGCGCTGGGGATTCAGGTTCAAATCCCAAGCTGGGTGGAGTTTCCATGTTCTCCCCATGCCAGCGTGGGTTTCCCCTGGGTTTTCTGGTTTCCTCCCACAGTCCAAAAACATGGATTCAAGGTCAATTAAATGCTATAAATTGCCCCATATAGTGTGTGTGTGGGGCGGCACGGTGGCTTAGTGGTTAGCACGTTCGCCTCTCAGCGCTAGGGATTCCCGGTTCGAATCCCCATCTGGGTGGAGTTTCCATGTTCTCCCCGTGTCTGCGTGGGTTTCCTCCGGGTTCTCCGGTTTCCTCCCACAGTCCAAAAACATGGATCAAGTCAATTGAATTCTCAAAAATTGCCCCATATAGAGTGTGTCTGTGTGAGTGAGTGTGTACCCAGCGATGGATTGGCGCCCTGTCCTGGGTCTATCTGCCCAGCGCCCGAGATGTTCTCCCCTGGATGGGCATGGGGAACCCCACCGCGACCCTAATAGAGGATAAAGCGGGAGATAATGAATGAATGAGTGTGTGTGTGTGTGTTTGTGTCTTTGTTATTGAGTATGCCCAGCAATATCTGCCCAACGCCCGAAACATTTAACCCCTGGATGGGCATAGGGAACCCACCCACGACTCTAGAAGAGGATTAAGAGTAAGATGATGGATGGATGGATGGATGAGTGAGTAAATGAATAATTAAATGTAAATACAGAATGAAAACTGGATTACTGATTGGACATAGGCGGCACAGTGGCGTAGTGGTTAGCACATCTGCCTCTCAGCACTGTCTACCCACTGTTGCAGGAAAGATCTGCAAAATGACAGGTCATTTTATTTAAATGCATTTTGCCATATGGTTATAAATAATTTTCTAGTTTGTATGTTGCTTTGAATAAAATTGTCTGCTGCATGGTTGCTTAGTGGTTAGCATGTTGGCCTCTCATCACTAGGGATTCAGGTTCAAATTTCAATCTGGGTAGAGTTTCCATGTTCTCCATGTGTCTGCGTTGGTTAGCTCCTGCTCCTCCGGTTTTCTCCTACAGTCCAAAAACATGGATTCAAGGTAAATAAATTGCGCTAAATTGCCCCATATAGTGTGTGTTTGTGTCTGTGTGAGTGAGTGAGTGTACCCAGTGATGAATTGGCACCCTGTCCTGGGTGCATGGTGGTTGCATGCTGGTTCAAAAAGAATGAAAAGCGAGAAAAACAAAAAAAAATTGGTTGATAATCGCTTTGTAAGTGATTAGACAAACTTAAATTAATGTACTTCACATGAGATTATATAGAACAGGTGCAATTAAATAGAAGGCATTAGTTTTAAGTGCCTTGTTTATTTATGTACGTAAAGTAGCTAAAAAATGACAATTTCTTGCATAACAATATCTACGCCATCAAAACATCTCTGAGATGCCGAGTCATGGACTCCACCTAACCCCTGAAGGGATGCTGTGGGATATGGCACTGAAACATTAGCAGCAGATTTTTCAAGTCTTAATGTAGGGCCACCATGGATTAGATTTGTTCTTCCAGGACCTCTTAAAGATGATCAAATTAAACTGAGATTTGAATATGCTAATGTTGTAAAAATGCTATTCCAAACAATAATAAAAAAAATTGTTAGATAAATGTCACACTTTGCACCTGTTACACAATTCAATTGTGTTGCTTTTAAGTGTGTTTTTGGGTATGGTGCAACTGTGATGACCATAATTTCTCCCTAATATAGTATTATATACTAATATATATACTAATGTAGTATTTGATTGACAATTAAAATGTGCCTATATAAGCATTTATTTTGTTCAATGCTCATTACACTCATTTAAACAATACTTGCATACTATTTTGTGGATTATCCTAATAAATGTACTTACCTTAGCTTTTTGTTTAACCAACTTGCAAAACAATATTGGCACTATTCCAATTTTTAAGAATGTTCGTTAAATGTGTTAATTCCATTATAGGTGATCTAGAAATAATCATATAAATAGTTTTTTATTATTTTTTTTTACAAACGTGATAGGAGCTTTATTTTTATTTTTATTTTTTATACATATTGTCACTGATTGAATCACAATCAAATATGGTTGGCTTAAAGCTCTGGAGTTTAATGAATTCTTTACTTCACCTCTGCAAGTTTTGTAGGCCTTTGGAAATTGGGTTCCTGGGACAACAGGAAATCTGTTCTTGTCACACAGGTTCAGTACATGGCTTCAGGTTTTCATCTTGCTTTATAAATTTTGCACTATAACAAGGCTTTTGGCTTTTTTAAATCTGCTCTACATTTTAATGAACATTTGTATTTTCTTATTTAAACTTGGCCTCACTATGAACCATACCTGGACATAGTGGACATCAAAGAAGATGTCAATGCTTTAAGAATAATCTCTAGGTTTTTTTTTAACCATTCTACACACCTAAACAAGGCACTTCGTGAGATGGCCTCGTGAGATGGCCTGGTTAAGGTAGTCAGATCCTGGGCAGTTTGATCTATGGTATAGCTGAAAAGGAGATTTAAAAACTGGTTTAAATGATACCAGTCTAAACCTGTAAATCTAGTGTATGTTTACTGTGTATACAACAAAATACATGTTAAGGAGCAATAATTGTTCAAGTTTGAGAACATCAGCTGATTGCTATCACTTATTTTTCCACCCAAGGACAGAATAGCATGTTCCATACTCTTATTTTTACTCAACGATTATTGAGGTTAAGCTTATTACAACAATATATAAAACATTAATTTATTAAGTTTAAGGATTTAACAGTTCAAGAGTTACCATGGTTGGTCTACAGAACACATTCTTGAATTACATAATTCAAGAATAAGATTTTAACAGATTTGGAAATTTTATAAAGACTTTCTAGACTATGGCTTTTAGTGGGATACACAAGGTCTGATCTATTGCTAACAAACACTACTCATTTGTAAGTCGCTTTGGAGAAAAGCTACTGTTAATTGACAAAATGTAAATATAATGTAGTACATACATGACATGCAATATTGACTTTAATTTTCAACATCACCTTACAGATGTTTTAACCCTTTATTGTGAAGTATATCATGTTTAATACAGTTTTAAATACCTTTACATCATAAATATTTTTTTTAACATAACAATATACAAAATCATTTCATTGTATTGGGCAGGGGCGGTACGGTGGCTTAGTGGTTAGCACTTTCGCCTCTCAGCGCTAAGGATTCCCGGTTCGAATCCCCATATGGGTGGAGTTTCCATGTTCTCCCTGTGTCCGCGTGGGTTTCCTCCGGGTTCTCCGGTTTCCTCCCACAGTCCAAAAACATGGATCAAGTCAATTGAGTTCTCCAAATTGCCCCATGTAGAGTGTGTTTGTGTGCGTGTCTGTGTGTGTGTGAGTGTGTGCCCAGCGATAGATTGGCGCACTGTCCTGGGTGTATCTGCCCAGCACCCGAAACGTTCTCCCCTGGATGGGCATGGGGAACCCCCCGCGACCCTAATGTAGGATAAAGAGGAAGATAATGAATGAATGAATTAATGTATTGGGCAGCACGGTGGCTTAGTGGTTAGCACATTTGTCTCTCTGCGCTGGGGATTCAGGTTGGAATCCCAATCTGGGTGGATTTTCTTCCCATGTCTGTGTGGGTTTCCTCCAGGTTCTCCGGTTTCCTCCCACAGTCCAAAAGAACAAGGATTTAATGTAAATGAAAAGCTCTAAATTGCCCCATATTGTGTGTGATTGTGTGTGTCCGACGATAGATTAGACAACTCTCCTGGGTGTATGTGCCCAGCTCCTGAAACTTTCTCCCCTGGGCAGGCATGGTAGTAGAGGATTAAGTTGAAGATAATGAATGAATGAATTAATGAATATACAATATAATTTTATATTAGTTCTAAAGTTTTTTGAGATTTGTTCTTTGTAGATTTTAGAGATCCTAATAGTTGATTTAGTTTTAAAATCCTGTGAGGAAAAACAGATAACTTTTTTTTTTTTACTATGCTTATTTTATTTATTTTTCCTTAGTAGAATTGGAATTTTCTAGGGTTCCATTAATTAAAACACTCTTAGAGAAAATCTTACAGTCACAAGCAATGTCATGTTAATGATTATAATTTTAAAATAAAATGTTTAACAATAACAATATTGGAGTGATTTTCAGGTGCCCACGTAGCTTTGGCCACATGGTGTATCAAATTGTTTTATAGTTTAAAGAATTGGCTTAAGCATTCGTATCTTTTCTGTCATAAACACCCATGTTATCTTAAAGTGTGTAGCTACAAAGTACAAGTAAAACAACTATGACAGGTTTGGCTTGACTTTGACCTTCCTTAACAGAAAATGTTTAATCATCAACCTGTATTAAGATGAGCAAAATGCTACTTTTTCCATTTCTTATTTTACTATAAAGATTTACTATTTACATAAAAAGTGTGGTTGCAGAAAAACTTTATAACTTAACTTATTAGTGATGGTAACTTTTTATGATTCGATGGTTTTCTATAGATTTTATGGTTGGAGAATATATGACTGGATATATTGATATGTGCATGTATGAATTCAACGGGCAATGCACCAATACTGGTTTAATCCTGCCTTTGGTTTTAGAACAGTCCAAGGGTAGGCATCTTGTGCACCCTAAGATGCTTTTCTGCTTGCCACAGTTGTATAGAGTGGCTATTTAAGTTACCGTTGCCTTTTTGACAGCTCAAACCCTGTTCGACCTCTCTCTTATGCACACTCCTGTTTATCTGTAGTACAGTCTTTACTGCATTTTACGGCCCTTGAGCTATATCAAGCTTCTTGACTGTCCCTGTTCAACCTGCATAAATTCAACCCTTTGAAGACATCAATTGCCCAATCCTGCTTTAAAGTACATGTTAAACATTGTACATGATATGAAACTTGTATGAAACTTATACCAATTCCACATGGCACCAACAATAATGCCATAGACGATGTGCTATCACATTCTATCTGCTCATTATGTCAATTGATGTGAACATTACATGTCGCTGATTGCATGACTTTATAACTGTAATGCTGGCTTATGATTGTCTGTTTGGAAAATTGCAAAAATCAGTATGTGCTAGTGCTATATATATATATATATATATATATATATATATATATATATATATATATATATATATATATATATATATATATATATATATATATATAATTCATAATGTATATAATTCATAATACAACAACATAAAATCCATGCAGTGGACATAATAACACAATTTTTTAAGGTGCTTGACATAAATAAGCTTTAAAAAAGAAAAAGCATCTTATTCAATGTAAATATTATAAACAGTGGGTGGCACGGTGGCTTGGTGGTTAGCACATTCGCCTCTCAGCACTAGGGATTCCCGATTTGAATCCCAAACTGGGTGGAGTTTCCATGTTCTCCCTGTGTCCGTGCAGGTTTCCTCCAGGTTCTTCGGTTTCCTCCCACAGTCCAAAAACATGGATCAAGTCAAATGAATTCTCCAAATTGCCCCGTATAGAGTGTGTGTGCCCAGTGACAGATTGGCGCCCCTCTCCTGGGTGTATCTGCCTAGCGCCCGAGACGTTCTCCCCTGGATGAGCATGGGGAACCCCCCCGCGACCCTAATAGAGGATAAAGCAGAAGATAATGGATGGATGGATTATAAACAGTGAACATTATCATTCAACATTAGTTTTCCAGAAACACTTTTCTACCTGAAAAAGACACAACTAATATTTACAAACTTTTGGAGCCAGTTTTTTCATCCCTTTAATATTTTCACTAATTACACTTGCACTACATTTGGTCCTTATCAGACACTTTTATCCAAAGTGACTAATAAGTATACCAAATTGATGGTTGGGATCAGAACCAATAAGGGTTAATGTACTTGCTGAATGACCCACACTTCAATCTTCAGATTCATTGGCTAACACTATGCTACCACACCCTTTTTTAAAAAAAAATTGATCTCCCACTGCTACTCTCTAACAAGAGATGTAGGGTATACATTCTTTATCGCAGCATCAGCATCAGATTTTTCTTTTCACAAACAGAGTAGCAAACCTCTGAAGCATGCCTATAAACATACAGGGAGGAGCTGTACCCCAGCTTTCTAAGTCCCATTGCTTCAGTGTTGATGCGCTAAACAGTCATCGGTGGGCTGTGTTATAATACCATTAAAAACGTCTCATCCAGCTTTCCAAAATTAGACATAACTTACATGTCTTGCATAAAGGTGCTAGCATTAAGCTTGTCATGCCTTCGGGAAAATCCACAGGCTGATCATATGTATGTAACTGTATTAAATCATTGAATTCTGAACATTGTAGTAAAGAAATGAATTGGTAAAATTTTGTAGAAAAAAACATTCATAACACAATAATATTATGTCTGTTCTGTTATTAACGGGTTTTGAGTTACTAATAGCTGTGCAATTGTTCAGTTCAGCAGAATGCACATTTTTGTTTAAAAAAAAAAAAACAGTTTTACATTTAAATGAAAGGCACCACTACATGGTTTGTTTAGCTGCTAATAATTTTGTATTTCTTTTAAAATTACTTATGCTGCCACTATACATAACATTTTAGATGCTATTGCTTCCAATTAACTAGTAAAAGTTTTAAATTTCAGAGTTTTATATGATCTTATCTCATCTCATTATCTTCCCCTTAAACCTGTATTAGGGTTCTGGGGCTTCCCCATGCTCATCCAGGGAAGAACGTTTGGGGTGCTGTGCAAATACAGGAAAGGGCGCCAATCTATCACTGGGTACACAGACCCACTTACACACAGACACAGACAAAGACACACAGACACACACACACACACACACACACACACAGACACACATATAGGGTCAATGTAGAAAGAGGCAAATTAGAGCAAGCAAATTACCTTCAATCTCTGTTTTTGAACTGTGCGAGGAAACCGAAAATCCCAGAGAAAACCCACACCGACAAGTTAACAACATGGAAACTCCACACATATTGGGATTTAAACCTGTATCCCCAGAGCGGACATATGAGGTGGATGTGCTAACCACTATGCCACATAATTATTATTATTATTATTATTATTATTATTATTATTATAATAATAATTATAATTATTATTATATTCTACCATTAAAGAACAAATTAAATATCCAGAGAAAAGTATGTACTACAGTCAATAATTGTAATAAATTGATAATAAGTGTAGAGACTAGGAGGTGACTAGAAGGTAATAAAGGTGCTAGTAAAGCTCACTGTAACAGGTGCCTAGGGCACCTATTCTTCTGTTCTGTTCTTCGATTCATTATTGAGTTAATTAACTGTCGTTCTTGTTTGTCATTTAAGTTGATTAACTCTGTATTTTCAGTGGTTAGTTTTGTGCACGTGGTCGGGTGACTGTTTGTATATATCTCCTGTGTTCCCCTTCCTCAGTGCACGTTGTACTTTTATGTTCGCTCGCATTGTACCTCTTGTGTTTTTTGGTGTGTCTACACCTTTAAAATAAATTCCATTATTCTGATACCTGCGTGCCTGGCTCCCTTCCGCACATTAAGGCGCTGCGGCTCTGCGCTTCTTCTGTGCAGACGCTTTAGGTCGAGGTAAGCGAGCGTAACAGAACAATGTGCCAATCAATTTGGGGAGTCCAGAGCCCAGGTAAGGCTTTTTAAAATTTTTCTTTGCGGGGGCCTTACACCCTCGTACTCGCGGCGCCCTCCATCGTGTCCGCGAGTATGCCGGTATGCGCATCCTGCCATCCCGGAGCCGTAAAGACGGCTCTAATGCTGTGGTTTCGGAGTGGTGCGCCTCTGATGATGAGTGGATGTGGAGGTGTGAATATGAGTCGCTCTGCGCAGAGGAGGGTCTCGATCTGATCGAGATCTCCGATGACGAGGCGGGCGAGTCGTACCTGTATGGGCATATACTGCCCATACGAACCCTCCTTAACTCTGAGGAGTTCTGGACTGATGGTCCAGTCCGTTTCGTTAAACCCCCCGTTGCGAGACCCGGGCGCAGCGTGTGCTGCCGGCGCGGAGCCAGGACGCAGCGTGCGCGCTGCGCAGCTGCTGAGCCCGGTACGCGCACCGTGGGTCAGTCACATGCAGCGTCCGCGACCGCGCCGGATCGTACCGTGTCTGAGTCGCGCTGCGAGGGGGCGGTACCGGAGCCACCACTAGAGTCTGAGTCTGTGGATGTGAATGAATGTGGCGTGAATGTGGTCAATTCCTTTGTCTCCCCTGTCCAGTCTGTCTTTCCCGTATCTACACCTTTAAAATAAATTCCATTATTCTGCTACCTGCGTGCCTGGCTCCCTTCAGCGCATTAAGGCGCTGCGGCTCTGCGCTTCTTCTGCGCAGCCGCTTTAGGTCGAGGTAAGTGTTATGCGTGTTATAATACATTTTGTAATTATAAAATCTTAGTCTTTATTCCAACACGTAATGTTTAGCTGGCTACAGGCTGATATTTACCTATTGCACCTCAGGGAGTTTTCAGTGGAAGTACTTTCATAAGCTGTGACGTTCAGAGAGTTGCTAAGGGAAAGACAGCCTCCATGGGAACCTTCTCTTTCCCTGGCTGATCTCATCTTTCCATATTCATCTCTGCCTAATTGCATTAAAATAAAGAATCGCACGTCAAAAGCATGACACTAAAAACAAAGACAGAAACAAGAACAATATACTGTTTCCTTACAAACAATATATTTAGTTTACAACAAGTGTATGTATTTAACACATATACATTTTAAGACCAAATGTACAATGACATATGCTCACCCTAATGGCTTCACTTATTGTCCATTTTGTCTGTTTCGTATTATGTATAAATGCACCTTGATGTTTACTGGTTACAGCCTGTACTTTATCTGCACACGTTGTTAGTCCTTTTTGATCTGGTATCCAATGATACACGCCACAACATCACCTCAGCCAGCAGTATCTGCTCTAATTCATCAATTCAAAATGTCTATCCACCACCATCCTTAAGGCTGATCACTGATAAAACTAAGAAGAACTAGCACAAACTTTATAGCCACAAGTACAACGTTCAAAACCTTCAGCTGCACTGCTGTATCTCTGTATTAGACATACAGATGGACTACAGTCTGTACTTTTAGTACTACTTTTGCTACAACTACAAGTTCGAAATCGATTTGGTTAGTAAATGCATAAATTAATATAATTATGGAAAATATATTATATTTCTGGATTTTTATATGTGTTTTAGTACACGTTAGTGGGTCTGAGTAAAGCACCTGAACAGAATACTTAGAATTTTGGTAATTTAGTATAAAGTTGTGCTTAAAAGTTTTCTATTTTTTACATTTCTCCATAAAAATGCTCTACATATTCCTTAAAAAAATATTTATTCAATAATTTTATATAATAGGGAAATGATAGAATGTTGCATGTCTGTGAGTGGAACAGAAGTATGTGAACTTCTGCTTTCAGTATCTCGTGATGCTCTTGTGTAACCATATTTGCAACTATGAATTGGTTTTACAAATGGACATTGTAAAATATTAGCATAGTCTTGTCTAAAGGAAAATACTGTTCAGTTTACTTTTATGATTAGAACTTCGACCATGCCATTTTAAAACATTAACTCTTTGTCTTTAGGCATACTTGAACCAGATTTTTAAAACAGAATTTTGCTCTTTATCGTGCTACATTCTCTTCAGCAACAAATGTCATAATTTTTTAATTTGCTTTTATAATTTAGTGTTATTTTATTAGCTATAGCAAGCAGATATGTCTAAACCAGGACATTACCCCTGCCACATATTACATGTAAGAGAAAGATATTCAGTGATTTGTGTTCAATGAATATTGAACTACTCAATATTAAAAAAGAAAACAGTGCTTTAGTGCTACCTTTTCATTTTTTTTATTGTTATATATTTGTTGTTTTTAAATTGATGATTAATTTAATCCATCGATTAAATTTACGTCGTATTTTTAAAGTAAACTAGTTTTATTTTAATTGGTAATTTGATTTTTACATTAGGAAACTTACAAAGTCTTCATTTTACAAATTTCCAGAATTGCATGAGGAAGTGATGAACTGAAATGATCCAGTTTGCTTTGTTCTGCGTTCAGGTTTCCAAAGATCTAAATAATACAAGCTGTAATGGATGACTGAATGACTAAACCTCAGATCTGCTGGAACATTTGGCTGAAGTGGATAGTGAAGCAGGGAAGTAACTGAGTCTAGTTAAATGCATCACCTATTCCTTCCACAGTCACCATCACAGTGACTAAGCTAGTCACGTAGTGAAACATAGATATGGGAACACACCCACTAGAGGTCTCTGTAGGCTAGAAACAAGATCCGAAAGGCATGTGAAAACCAGTGTTGCACAAAATGTAATGCAAGCATAAATATTGAATCAGCAGTATGAATAGTTTACTTTAACACTTGAGAGTTTAAAGTAAGTTAACACCTGAACATAAGTTATCCTCTCCAACACACACCACATATATCCAAAAAACATTTGATAGTGTTGAATAAGGTCATATACTGTAAGAAAAATTAAAAGACATTATTAGACAGGAAATTTCAGACAAAGGAACAAATTGTAAGGCTGTGGACAGACTCAGGCATATGACACAGCTCTTTTGGAGCAGATAGCATTAAGGGCTTATAGCAGAGCAAAGTTGTAAGTCATTAGCTTAATCAGCAATATCCAAAAGCAGCGACTAGAAACTGATTTAATAATAGATTAAGAGCCAAACACCAGTTTAGATAAAAACCCTATTGGTTTACTCATCATTTTCATTATATATGCAGTAGTCACACATGTTGCAGCAAGAAAAACCTTTTATAAAACCATGATGACCTATAAGTTATTTAAAAAAATGTAAGAATGACAACAATCATATGTTTCAAAACTGTAGTTGGAATCCAGTTTTATATGATGTGTCAAAATTATTTCACTTTGTCTTAACCTTTAATTGTTGCTCACTGTCTATATTTTGCAGGGTCACACACAGCAGAGTCTCTAACTGTCTCATTTATCAACAATGTTTATCAATCCTAGGAAAATGGAACATACTACCCAAAAAGGCATTACTATAAATGCTTCTTCCTTGCACTAACATGAGCAGTAATAGTTTAGTATTCTAACCAGCATCTTTAGATGAAACCAAAAACAAAGTGCCACCCAAAAATGCAGAGATAATGGATATAAAATGGTTATATTCATATAAATAAATAAATAAATATATATATATATATATATATATATATATATATATATATATATATATATATATATATATATATATATGTATATATATATGGCGGCACGGTGGCTTAGTGGTTAGCACGTTCGCCTCTCAGCGCTAGGGATTCCCGGTTCGAATCCCCATCTGGGTGGAGTTTCCATGTTCTCCCCGTGTCTGCGTGGGTTTCCTCCGGGTTCTCCGGTTTCCTCCCACAGTCCAAAAACATGGATCAAGTTAATTGAATTCTCGCAATTGCCCCATATAGAGTGTGTCTGTGTGAGTGAGTGTGTGCCCAGCGATGGATTGGCGCCCTGTCCTGGGTCTATCTGCCCAGCGCCCGAGCAGTTCTCCCCTGGATGGGCATGGGGAACACCACCGCGACCCTAATAGAGGATAAAGCGGGAGATAATGAATGAATGAATATATATATATATATATATATATATATATATATATATATATATATATATATATATATATATATATTATTTTATTTTATTATTTTTTTTTTTTTACAGCAGTAAATGTTATAAAGGCAGCACGGTGGCTTAGTGGTTAGCACGTTCGCCTCTCAGCGCTAGGGATTCCCGGTTCAAATCCCCATCTGGGTGGAGTTTCCATGTTCTCCACGTGTCTGCGTGGGTTTCCTCCGGGTTCTCCGGTTTCCTCCCACAGTCCACAAACATGGAACAAGTCAATTGAGTTCTCCAAATTGCCCCATATAGAGTGTGTACACGTGCGTGTCTGTGTGAGTGAGTGTGTGCTCAGCGATAGATTGGCACCCTGTCCTGGGTGTATCTGCCCAGCGCCCGAAACATTCTCCCCTGGATGGGCATGGGGAACCCCACCGCGACCCTAATATAGGATAAAGCGAAAGATAATGAATGAATAAATGTTATAAAATGGGCAGCATGGTGACTTAGTAGCACGTTTGCCTCTCAGCACTGGGGATTTCAGGTTTGAATCCCTATCTGGGTAGAGTTTCCATGTTATATTGTAAATACATGAACAGTATGGTCGCACCTATGTAAATGCATTTAATGCTTAATAACTCCTTCATCCTTACACATACAGAGTGAAACTTGAAAATAGTGATGTGGTTGTGTGTCCACCTAGTGAGCAACATTAATAACTACATCAGATTATTTAGTCCTGTGGTACTGCAGTTTTATTTGTTAGCACTTCAAAGATTTACCTTTTCACTCAGCTTTAAATCTTTAAAACTGGTATTGACTGATTGTATGTCATTGATTTTGCCAGTAACCTTAGGGTAAATATATTTGTATTACACATTTTGTACTGTATGTTTATTTACATAATGATGCCAATTTAGGCCTGGTGAAAGCACAATAACCAACAATAAAGGAAGAAGTCAGGAAATAAATCATGAATTTAAAATTCATAAAATATAAAAATATATTTTATGATGTTAAAAAAACAGATACTGGTTACACAGGCTTTTGATGTGATGATTGCTACAAGTATTTTTCTTGGCCACAGGTCATCAGGTTTAAGATATTTCTCTGCTAAAGCAAAATGCAAAGCAACACCTGTACAAGATTGTCAAAATAAATCGTTCCCAGCTAGAGATTGTATTTTATAAACCTGCAAAATGTACAACTGTGGAAAGTGCAGGATCTGTCCCATAAATGTTTTGTTTGATGGGAGCTGGGAGCTTTGTTCACCCACCTGGATATGTATCATGCCTTACTATATAAAAGGCAGGAAAAAAATATGTAAACATAGATAAAAATGAAGAAAAATAGTAGATGTGTCTAATAGAGTAAACAACACAGAATGGTGCAAGAACTCTGTACTAATCTCCAGCTACTGCTCACCGTTAGTGGAGTTCGTGATCGTTTGATGCAGACCTTTTTATTTACCGCAAGAATTCACTACAGTACTGATCATCAGTGTTTACATCCCACCGGCCGCAAACGCTAAAGACACGCCCTGTGAACTGTACAGCGCTATCAGCGGACACACCCCGATGGATATCAAAATACACACCACGATAGACTGTTTATTGTTGTTGGAGATTTCAACCATGTGAATCTCAAGACAGTTCTCCCTAAATTCCACCAACATGTGAACTTTGCTACGAGAGGAGCGAACGCGCTGGATCTTGTTTACACAAACATCCCCACCACGTACCATGCTGAGCCCCGCCCCCACCTCGGATACTCAGATCACATCTCTGTTATGCTAATTCCAGCATACAGACCGGTCGTCAGAAGCTCAAAACCGGTTCTAAGGCAGGTGAGAACCTGGCCTGCAGGAGCCATCTCTGCACTTCAGGACTGCTTTAAGACTGGAACATGTTTAGGGAGGCTGCAACCCATGGCAACACTATTGACTTGGAAGAGTACACATCGTCAGTGACCTGCTACATCAGCAAGTGTACAGACGACGTGACTGTCTCCAAGAACATCACCACATGTCCCAACCAGAAGCCGTGGATGACCACAGAGGTGCGTGCTTTGCTGAGGGATTGCGACTCTGCTTTTAAGGCAGACGACAAGGCGGCACTTAAAACAGCGTGGGCCAAACTGTCCAGGGCCATCAGAGAGGCAAAGCGACTTCTACGCTCGGTTTTTGACACAGAACAGCGCGACCGCAAGGAAGACCACCCCTCCTCTCAATGACCCGATGTGAGGAAAACTACGTGGAGTCAAGCCTAGAAAAGCTGCTGGACCAGACAACATTCCTGGCAGAGTGCTCAGGGAATGTGCGGACCAGCTTACAGATGTCTTCACTGACATCTTCAACACCTCCCTGAACTATGCCATCGTCCCAACGTGTCTCAAGGCTACAACCATCATCCCCGTGCCGAAGAAGTCTCCAGTGTCCTGCCTCAATGACTACCGCCCCGTTGCACTGACTCCCGTCATCATGAAGTGCTTCAAGAGTCTTGTCATGAGGCACATCAAGACCCTGTTGCCACCTACACTGGATCCACTGCAGTTTGCAAACCAGCCAAACTGCCCAACAGTTAACGCCATATCCACCACCCACCACCTGGCACTCACCCACCTAGAAAATAAAGACACTTATGTTTGAATTCTGTTCATCGACTTCAGCTCAGCATTAAACACAATCATCCCTCAACACCTGATCAGGAAACTGGATCTACTGGGCCTCAACACCTCTCTTTGCAACTGGATCTTGGACGTTGTGACTGGGAGACCGCAGTCAGTCCGGATCGGACGAAATATCTCCAGCACCACCACATTGAGCAAGGGGGCCCCCAGGGCTGCTTGCTCAGTCCACTGCTGTTCTTCACTCTGCTGACTTATGACTGCGCAGCAATGCACAGCTCGAACCACATCATCAAGTTCGCAGACGACATGACCGTGGTGGGTCTCATCAGCAAGAACAGCGAGACAGCGTACAGATAAGAAGTACAATGGCTTACGGACTGGTGCAGAACCAACAACCTGTCTCTAAACTTAGACAAGACCAAAGAGATGGTTGTTGACTTCAGGAGGACAAGGCCTGATCACTCTCCACTGAACATCGACGGCTCCACTGTGGAGATCGTCAAGAACACCAAGTTCCTTCGAGTTCACCTGGCAGAGGATCTCACCTGGTCTCTCAACACCAGCACCATCGCCAAGCAGCATCTCTACTTCCTACGAAGGCTGAGGAAGGCACATCTCCCACCCCCCATCCTCACCACATTCTACAGGGGAACCATCGAGAGCATACTGAGCAGCTGCATCACCACCTGGTTCGGGAACTGCACCGTATCGGACCGCAAGTCCCTGCAGTGAGTAGTGAAGATGGCTGAGAAGATCATCGGTGTCTCTCTCCCCTCCATCACGGACATTTACACCACACGCTGCATCCGCAAGGCAACCAGCATTGTGGATGACAACACTCACCTCTCACACTCACTCTTTGAACTCCTGCCTTCTGGAAAAAGGTACCGGAGCATACGGGCCAACACTTCCAGACTGCGAAACAGTTTCTTTCCTCAGGCCATCAGACTCTTGAACAATTTGACCGAACATTAACATATCCGCTGCTAGCATGTTTGCACATACCTGTATGCACATCTTGCATTTTTAGCACACTTTTTGCACATTATAAAGAACTGCCACAATTATAAACTCTTAAGAATTTTTTTAATCTCTTTTTTTCTTCCTGGAACATGTGGCTCACATCACTAGGAGGCCACCTTAAAAAGGCCCATTCAAGTCAGTTCAGCGGATGGTCGTCCCTTACACCCAGGTTGCATCACACACTGTACATGTACACTTTTCCAATCCTATGTACACTTTCTATCGGGGCATTGCATAATGAGACCCTGTCTTTCCTTCTTATTTCCTCTCCCTCTTTCCCCCTTACTTTAGGCTCAAGGCTGCCACCATATTTTCTAAATTAGACCTTCGAAATGCTACAATTTGGTGCGCATTAGGGAGAGGGATGAATGGAACACCTCCTTTGTCACCTCGTTGGGTATGAGTATCTGGTTATGCCTTTTGGCCTCACTAACGCTCCTGGCATTTTTTATCAATGAGGTTCTTAGGAACTTTCTGGAGGATTTTGTCCTAGTTTATATTATTTTTTTATATTATTTTTTTCTTCCGATCTAGAGATTCATCGCCAACATGTTTCTGCTGTTCTTCAACGTCTTCTACATCACAATGGGTTTGCTCATACAGAGAAATGTGCGTTTCATCAGCAGCGTATTTCCTTTTTGGGTCTTGTCTGCGGAGGGGTTACAGATGGACCCTAGTAAGGTTGCTAGTGCTATTGTGGATTGGCCAGTTCCTACCACCATTAAGGAATTGCAGCATTTTTTTGGGGTTTGTTAACTTTTATCGGAAGTTCATCCATTCCTTTAGTACCCTTGTAGTTCCGCTTACCAACTTACTTAAGGGTGGATCACGTCGTCTTGTGTGGAATTCTGTGGCTAATCAGGCATTTCATAACCTAAAATCTAAATTTACTTCTGCTCCAGTCTTGGCTCACCCCAACCTTTTTTGTTGAGGTAGATGCTTCTGCTACTGGGGTGGGAGCTGTGTTGTCCCAGGGGTCAGGGCTGAACTCTGATCGATGACCAGTAGCTTTCTTGTCCTGTAAGTTGTCTCAGGCAGAGAGGAATTACAGCATTGGGGATCGTGAATTACTTGCCATTAAGATAGCTTTAGAGGAGTGTCGCAATTGGCTCATGGGGGCTAATCATCCCTTTGTGGTCATTACCGACCATAAGAATTTGGAATATCTTAAGGGAGCTAAGCGATTGAATGCTCGTCAATCGAGATGGTCAGTGTTCTGAAACAGCTTTAATTTTACCATCTCGTTTCGTCCAGGGTCGTGTAATGTTCCAGCGGATGCTCTCTCTCGCCTTCACCCTAGTTCCGAGGAGGACTTACTTGAGGATTCCCCTATTTTACCAGAGAGGTGCTTCATTAACTCATTACACTGGAAATTTGATTTTGAGATTGAGAGGTCTCTTCGGTCTGTTCTCCTCCCACTTTTGTATGTACCTGAGTCTTTTCGCACTCGACTTATTACTTGGGCTCATTCATCCCTTTGTTCTGGTCATCCGGGAGTGGAACGTACTATTCATCTTTTCCGCCGTAAATATTGGTGGGAGACTTTAATTTCAGATGTACAACGTTTTGTAAAATCATGTTCCATGTGTGCTGCCTGTAAGACACCAAAATTTTTACCCTTATCGGTTCCAACGTGTCCCTGGTCTCATTTGGCTATAGACTGTGGCTGATTTACCTTGTTCTAATGGTTTTACCACTGTGGTTACGCTCATTGACCGTTTTTCACGCACCATGCGTTTTTCTCTTTGGCCTCTCTTCCTTCTGCTTTGCAAACTGCTGAGATCCTTTTTAGGAATATATTTCCTGTTTTTGGTATCCCGGAGGATATTCTCTCTGACCGTGGACCCCAATTCACATCCGCTGTTTGGAGGTAATTTTTTGAAAAATTGGGGACTTCGGTAAGTTTAACCTCGGGTTATCATCTGGAAAGAAATGGCCAATGTGAGAGAGCTTACAAGAAACTCGGCTGTAAAACTGTATTTTCGCTTTTAACAACGCTACGGATTGGGCACGTTTTTCCAATCCGTGGGCTGAGATTGGCCAGAACTTCCTCCGCCACTCTGTTACCGGCTTGATACCCTTTCAATGTGTCTTAGGGTTTCAACCAAAATTTGCGTTATGGGACCCTTAACCCATCAATTCTCCGGTTGTTGATGAATGGTTTAGACATAGTGAGAGGGTCTGGGAGCAGGCTCATCAGCGGGTGCTTTGTGCTAGAGACAGTGCTTCGTTGCAATAAATCTTTTGCTGACCATTGCAGAAGTGTAGCTCAAATGTATTCTCCTGGATACAGAGTTTGGCTAAGTTTTCGAGATTTTCATTGTCGTTCCGGTTCCCCAGTTCTTAGGTCCGTTTACCATTTTATGTCAAGTCAAACCTGTTTCTTATCATCTGCAATTACCACCACAGTACCGGGTTCATCCGGTTTTCCACACATCACTCCTTAAACCCTTTGTTTCTGGCCCTCTAGATTCTGTTCTCCAGGAGCAAACTGTTACTCAGTCTTTGTCATTTCCCAATGTGTATTTGGTTTCCTCCCTGTTGGGTTCTCGTCGCCGTGGGTCCACCATACATTATTTGGTAGATTGGGAGGGTTTCGGCCCCGAGGAGCGTAGTTGGGTGGCAGCTTCTGATACCTTGGATCCCAACCTGATCTCTGACTTTCATAATACATATCCTGAGAAGCCTGCACCCTGTGGCAGGGGTCATCCATGTCGTCAAGGTAGGTATAGGTCAGTATCTTCTGCCTCCTTACCCCCTTCTGAATGGGGGGGGGGGGGTAATGTCACGCTTGCTCCCTCTGTTGTGCACTTGGGTGAAGATATGTCACATGTTCTTATTAGCCGTTGTCAATCACCTGAATTTTGATCACCTGTTTTGTGTTTCCATTCATTTCCGGTTCCCTTGTTTATAAGCATTGTTTCTGGATTGTTTCATCCATTGGATCACACTCACCTGTCGTGTGTTTACCTTCAGGATTTACCGCTGCTTCTGTTTGATTCCTGTTTGATAGTCTGCATCGGTGATCGTCCTCATCGTGGGTTACGCAGATTATTTTGGTTTTGTGCTGCGTTGCGATTGTCTTCATCGCGGTCGCGCTGCTCAGTGTTTGTTTTTCGTTCTTTTGGAGAACTCTTTTGCTGTTTATTTAATAAACAGTATTCACATTGATCAGTGGTTTGCGCCGTCCTTTACTGCATTGCTGACACCCTGATTCATTGGGAACAGCTGTTTTAATCAACTCAACAGGTGAAAAACAGCAGCTCTCTGTAGTTGGTTTGTGGACAGTCATGGCTAAGACAAAGGAGCTCACTAAAGACCTGCAGCTGTGCATTGTGGCTGCTCACAAGACAGGAAAGGGCTATAAGGTCATATCAAAATGTTTTCAAGTTCCAGTGGCTACAGTGCAAAGTATTATTAAAAAATTCAAGAAGTTCCGCACTGTGGAAAATGGCCAGGAGGATAGTGAGAGAGGTGAAGAAAAATACAAGGATCACCACCAAGGCCATTCTGGTGAATCTGGGATCTGCTGGTGGCAACATCTCAAGGCAGACAGTCCAACGAACACTGCACACTGCTGGGTTCCACGGAAGCAGACCAAGAAGTATGCCACTTCTCCAGAATAGCCACACAAAAGCCCGCTTGACCTTTGCAAATGCTCATCTGAAAAAAGAAGAAGACTTCTGGTCTTCTGTTTTATGGTCAGATGAAACAAAAATTGAATTGTTTGACCACAATGATGTGTCCTTCATTTGGCGTAAAAAAGGAGAAGCCTTCAACCCTAAGATCACCATCCCCACTGTCAAACATGGTGGTGGTAACCTAATGTTTTGGGGGTTTTCAGTCAATGGACCAGGGAACTTGATTGCAGTAAATGGCACCAAGAAAAAAGAGCAATATATCAAGATTCTCAACAACAACATCAGGCAGTCTGCAGAGAAACTTGGCCTTGGGAACCAGTGGACATTTCAGCACGACAACGACCCAAAACACACAGCGGTGAAGTGGTGAAGAAATGGTTAGCAGACAAAAACATTAACGTTTTGCAGTGGCCCAGCCAGAGTCCTGACTTGAATCCAATTGAGAATCTGTGGAGGGAACTAAAGATCAGGGTGATGGCAAGGAGACCCTCCAACCTCAAAGAGTTGGAGCTCATCGCTAAAGATGAATGGGCAAAAATACCAGTGGAGACATGCAAAAAGCTGGTCAGCAATTACAGGAAGCATTTAATTGCTGTAATAGCCAATAAAGGCTTTTCTATTAATTATTGAGAAGGGTATGAATAATTTTGGACATGCCAGTTTTTGTTCAAATGTGAATAAAAGCTGAGAAATATTTTTTACTCCTGGATCCTCTCTGCGCTGCAGCGCTTCTTTTTGCTCTCTCAGTCAGGTGTCTGACACCAGCATATTAGATCATCATATTATTTCCAACCATGGACCTTGCATTTGATTCATACGAGAGGGGGAGAGCACTATGGTGCTTCAATGCTCAGCTCCTGTCAAGCGAAGAAATTTTGTACTACAATCTCCAATTCCACAGATTTTTAACTACTAAATCTCTCTCAATATCAAATTCCATTTTATGAAAATAACTTAAGTTTTTAAGTCACAAAATCATTTTGTATTTGGTATACAAGAGAAAGTCCAGACTAAAAAAGGACCTGTCTAGTTCTATTTCAACTTTAGATAGGCGAATGGCCTTAGATCCTTCTGCAGAGTTATATAAACTGAGACTCGATCTTCAGTCTGAAATTAATTTGCTATGGACTAAAAATGCAGAGGCCCTTATCATGCAGTCAAGATGGCATTTTTCATGAATATGGGAACAAAAATAGCCGTTTGCAGGCACACCAACTCCATAGACAGGCAGCATCTCGGTTGATCCCCATTTGTGGATAATACAACCAATCTGGTCACCAGCCGCATAGACATTAACAAACTTTTTGAAATATACATATTCTTCTTTGTATAAATCTGAGGGCTCTGTTAATGCTGACTGAATGTGCTTATTTATAAATGACCTGCAGATCCCTTTCATAGATCTGATAAAAACTGATGAACTTAACCGTCCAATCTTTTTACTGAGGCTGTTGAATTGATTCCAGGTATGGACAGCTATGGTATTGAATTTTATAAGAGATTTTGCGTTAAACTTGCCCCCTCTGCTAATGGATATGTTTAACAAATTCCTTCAATGTGGTAGATTACCACCAACAATATTGCCAAGCCACCATTTTACTCCTGTTAAAGAAAGATAAAGACCCCACTTCCTGTAATTCGTATAGGCCAATAAGTCTTTTGTGCTGTGAGCATAAGATTTTAGCTAAAAGTCTGGTCAGACGTTTTGAAAATTATTTTACCTTAAATTATTTTAGAAGAACAGTCAGGTTTTCTTAAGGGATGGCACTTGTTTTTCAATATCCGTAGGTTAAATATTATTTTTACCCTAAGTCCTGCTCCTGTTCATGTTTCTGAGGTAGTTGTTGCCTTGGACACTGAAAATCCATTTGATCAGATTGAATGGGATTAATTGTTTTTTGTTTTTAAATAAATTTGTATTTGGAGATAAAATAATCTCCTGGATTAATTGCTTTATACTTTACCACAAAAAAGTGAGTATTAATTCTGTCTGTTTTACATATTTTCTCTTATTTTGTGGCACTCGTCAGGGATGCTCTCCATCCCCATTGCTCTTTGCCTCTGCATTGGATCCCTTGTTAATTGCCCTTTGTTCTTTTCCATTAATAAAAGGTATTCAGTGACAAGGTATGGAGAGTTAGGTTTTACTTTATGCAGACAATCTGCTGCTCTTTAGGGACCCTCTGGAAATGATCCCATTGGTAGAATCAATATTAAATGAACTTTGCTCTTTTTCAAGCTATAAGATTAAAAAAATTGAGTGTTTCCCTGTAAATCAGGAGACTCAGTGTCTAAACCAGATGACTATTCCATCTTCACAGTTCACCAGAGGGTTTTAGGTATTTGGGTATCAGGATTACACATAAAATGTCCTCCATTAGGCAGGCTAATCTCCCCCCTTTGATTGCAGAAATGAATGCAGATTTCCAGAGATTGAACAGTATCCCACTTTCACTTCATCCTTCGTTCCTTATTAAGCAAAATATATTTAAACAAACGACTACCAACTTGATCCTTGGTATTTTGAAAGATTTGGTTGTCTTCTAACTGAATGAGTCATTATGTGTCTACAGGCCACATTTTATATAATATTATAACATAAATAAATAATAACTGTTCAGAACTGTGTGCAGAACTTTGCTAAGAGTAGAGGTTGTTTAAACCTAATTACCTTTAGATAATTAGTAAAACTTGGAATTTTGAAAGTTTTAACCTTTAAAAGCTGTGTCTTTTCAGGAGTTACATGATTAGCCCAGTCTGTCGAATCACACAGAAGCATAGATGAATGATGACGCTGTTAGATTAGAGTAAATTCTGGAACAATGCTGAACAGCACTGATATACAGCTGTTTGAATTAGCAGACAGGCTTTCTCCATATACTGTAAACAGAGGAGGAAGAAATTCCCTGTGCAGCACACTCAAGACTCACTTTGTATATCAGGCATCTTAAGAAAGACATCGGTGAATGTTTTTGAATGAGTTCCATGTTCACAGTGAGACAATCTCAACACTACGGTCGATTCAACTTCTGTGAGAACATCTGTTTTAAATCATATTTTGTAGGGTGAATTAAGACGGCCCTGCCCCAAGGCAGTAAACAGTAGAAGACAAGAGGCAGGACTCCTCTGGCTCTGGCTGCATGCATCGAACATTACTAATTTAGGACAAAAAGAGCAGGGATGGAATTCATTTTCTTGAAGTAATTTATTTCCACACTTATTAACATGTTGTGAGTTGCATTTCATATGCAATTCTTCAGAACTTGAAACAAATGCAATTTAAATATATATTTATATTCACTAAGTAAGTTCTTTTTTATTTTTAAAGTTTTTTTTTACTAAACCACAAAGGCTAATGCAGCTAAAACATGAGCCTGAGCCAGCAGCTTGGCACTTTGTCTTAACCATTTATAACTTTACCCAGGCTACATGATCTGAGGTAGTTATCAGGTAAAAAATATATTCATCCATCAATTATCTTCCACTTTATATTCTACTAGGGTCGTGGGGGGGTTACCCATGCCCATCCAGGGGAAAACATTTCAGGCACTTGGTAAATACACCCAGGAAAGGGCGCCAACCCATCGCTGGGCACACACTCACTCACACACACACACACACACACACACACACACACACACACACACACACACACACACAGTTCTCTGTGTGTGACAGCATCAGTGCAATAGCAATTAAAAGAAAAGGTTATTTCAAGCACATTACATTTTATTTGACTACAAGAAATGCTTATACTGTAACGTACTTTGAACACCAACACAAAGCAACTGAATAAGTAAAAAAGTGAATATCACTGCTTACAAGGAGGTCCACAGACAGGACTAAAATTTCAAGAAGAATTTTTCTTTTTAATAGTTAGCATTGTAGTCTGCCAATATTAGCTTACAGTACTGCAATAAAAAAAATAATATACAGTATATGCATTCAATTATAGAGAGTACGGATCCATATGTTTACATTAATAAATGATAAAAACTCTAATCATAATTAATCAAATTTAAATAGTGAGTAGCATGGTGGCTTAGTGATTAGCACATCAGCCTCTTAGCGCTTATTCTGCTGTCCTCACTTGCCACCTCTTCTTCACCAACAGCAAAAACATTTAAGAAACTACCACCTGATTCTGTCTAACCACACTCAATCAATTAGTTATTACTTAAATGCTGTGCTTTATCAGCGCTAACTGCTTTTCTTGTCTGTTTCTTTTGAGGTGTTGCCGGTTTCCTGGAGGTGTAGTCAAATCTTCATCCACGGCTCTGCCGAAGCAATGCGGCTATGATGATTATGGGATGGAACCTGGATATTAATTGGAGTTTTTTTTCTTGCCACTGTCGCTTCGGCTTGCTCTTTGGGGGTTTAAAGGCTTTTGTAAAGCTGCTTTGTGACAATGTACTGTTGTAAAAAGTGCTATATAACTAAATTACTTGAACTTGAATTTAAACTTCAGTACACTACAGACATTTTGATCGTTTTTGAAAATCTTCTACCATTTGGCATTCCATGTACCTTACCAAAACTCCATCTAACTCTGTTGAGAAGTCTTCCTTCTCCTTCATCTCACAAAACATGTCGGAAGCATATGCACTAATAACTTTCATCAAAACTTTAAGTTCCAGTTTTACTATTTGATCAGAATCATTACATACTTTTCCTTTAAGATTACACCGACCTCATTTCTCATTTCATGTAGAGTGCATAGTAGTACGTTTTAAACACACCACCAGTACTCCTAGCTTTAATCTATGTCTATTGCACACAGAGTATATCATCCGTTTTGCTTTTCATCATATCAGCCATCTTTCTCCATTAAACAGTCATTGTGCTTACATTCAGCATTTCTTCTTCTTACATCCACCTTTTACCCTGCTTTTCTTTCTTTACTTTTCTTTCTCTTTTTTAAATATTTTTCTTTTCTTCCTCTTTGGTCCAACATTAACACTGTTCCCAGCAGTAGGCTGTTGGCCCACATTACTTTTCCCACAGTACCTCTTCCAATCCAGCATGGAAATCAGATTTTTGCTCTGCATGTTTGATTTAACACCGTTTTTACACCTAATACCTTTCCTGATGCAACCCTCTCTATTTATTTAGGCATGGGACTGTGCACTGATATGTATACCCCCACTGCTTAGGTTACTTTTGTAAATTACATATTTTGCAAAAACATATTAGCTAGAATTCATGAGATAAGCATTAGAAATTCTACTTAAAAATCAATGCAATTATTATTATTATTATTATTTTTTACTTTTGTGTATATATTAGAAATATGAATCTATTCCACATTTTGTTGACATTGTTAACATAATATTCAGTAAATAAAATATGGATTACTGTCAAAGCAGAACAGGGAATATTTAGACAATATTTAGCTTACCCATATGAAGTTGTTTCCTTTAGATTTCATGGTTTTGCCAAAAAAGATTTCCCAGATGATCCTTATAAACAATGAACAAGATGTATTAAAAAGTCCTGGTGTCTTGACCCAAACAGACTCCACAGTAATGCTTTCTGTAGATCATCAGTAAGTAAGATGTCACTATTCTCTCAGGCTCTTTGCAAACCTTGTTTTTTCCAAAAACAAATATTTATATTTTGAATGCATTTACAATAAAAGAGTTCAAAGTTCAGCTATCCAAAACGTTCAAGTGGTGTAGGCCGTATGTACACAGCTGAAGTAGCTGGATTTGTTTTCCAAATTATTATTTACACAGCTGAAGAAACTGTGTGTGTGTCCTTTTATGAGAAAAAAGTTATTTGTGAGACATTAGAATTTGCAAACATATTAAATAAAAGATAGTGGTTATTGTGACCATTATATTAATATGGTTTGCAAATAAAAGATAAAGAGAACATTAATCTCTTTTTTTTACATAAGATAAGATAAGATAAGATAAGATAAGATAAGATAAGATAAGATAAGATAAGATAGACCTTTATTTGTCCCACAATGGGGAAATGTACAATAATTTTAAATACATTTTCCAAGCTCTGTTTTCACATCTTTTTGGGTCCAGGTTCCAGTTAGAGGTCATCACAATAAGAAAAGCAGCATATTTCATTTGACAAAAGATAATTTTTCCGATCCTTAAATAAATCTTTCTTGAAATTGAGATTTCTCAAAACACCATGTGAAACACAGCTCACAGTCAAGAGACTTTGCATTTTGAGTGCACTGTATGAAGCACATATTTTGTTTTGAACAGTGGTGTACAGTAAGGAAGGAAATTTGTTACTGTACTTTAGTTTTTATTTTGTGTATTTGTTTACTTAATTATTTTTATTTGGATATATTTTACTTTAACTTCACTACATTTGAAAGTCAAATATTTACTTTTTACTCCACTACATTATGAAAAATCACTTGCTACTTGTCTAAGGCACGCATAATATACCAAAATGCTATTTCACACACATTTGGTTTGAGCTAATGGACAAAGTTTGCCTTCACTGTTTTATGCTTTATGAGACTTCTAATAGGTATCAGTGTCAGACTAATTAATGACATTGTATTGTACATGAAATGAGTCAATTAATCAAGAACCTTGTTACAAAAATTATATTAAGACATTAGTGCCAGAGTTAATCATAATACTTTTACTTTTGATACTTAATTGCATTTGAAGTTATATACTTTTGTATTTTTACTCAAGTGAAAATCTAAATAGTGGACTTTTACTTTTACTGGAGTAATATTTTACCTTGTGTATCTGTACTTTTACTCAAGTACATGATTTGGGTACTTCGTCCACTACTGGTTTTGAAGCATATGTGAAGTGTTTTGGTTCTGATTCATGGTGTTGTACTGCATTATGTTGTGCAGGTCATTTTGCCAAATGTACATATGGTTTGCAAAACATACAATCTGTTTCAAGAAATATGCAAAAAAAAGTTTTTCTAAAACAATTTAGTAATGTTTTTCTTTTTAAAAGATAATTGGGTTCAAAATGACAGTTAAAAAAAAAACAACCAAATTAATTGTGTCGATACACCGCAAGGTCATGCAAAAAGTGTAAGCAAAAGAGTGTAAGCTGCTCCTGAGTGTATCCGCCCAGTCCCCCAGGGACATACATAAGGTGTGGAAGGCAGTCATAGTGCTAGCCTGAGAGCATCAGCTACAGATGATATGATGTAAGTTTAGAAATATATACAATAAAGTTTGAATGTTCTCATCAGAGCAGTCACATACAAACCAGATTCCAAAAAAGTTGGGACACTAAACAAATGATCCACTCAGTCTGCCACTCCCTCATTTGGGGAGAAAGCTACACTATTGTGGCTATTCCCCACTTTAGTGACACTTTAGAACAGCCTTCTACACCCAGCCCTGGCAAGAGGGCAAAGTGTCAGGTCAACCATTGGTGCACAAACAATTGTGCAACTTTGAGATGTGTCGACTGCTACAAATTCACGTGTGGCACATGTACCAGGGACATACCCTGGCAGTGCCAGGTATGTTCCACCAGTGCAGACGGACTGCTGAGTGACTGCTAAATTGCCAGTCATGAAGGACATGCCACTCACACACACACACGCGCAGCCCCCCACTGCAGTCCAGTGTAAATATGTGTAGAATTGTTTTATGACAAGGCGGCACGGTGGCTTAGTGGTTAGCACGTTCGCCTCTCAGCGCTAGGAATTCTCGGTTCGAATCCCCATCTGGGTGGAGTTTACATGTTCTCGCCGTGTCCGCGTGGGTTTCCTCCGGGTTCTCCGGGTTCCTCCCACAGTCCAAAAACATGGATCAAGTTAATTGAGTTCTCTAATTTGCCCCATATAGAGTGTGTTTGAATGTGTGAGTGTGTACCCAGCAATGGATTGGCGCCCTGTCCTGGGTGCCCAGCGCCCGAGACGTTCTCCCCTGGATGGGCATGAGGAACCCCACTGCGACCCTAATAGAGGATAAAGCGGGAGATAATGAATGAATGAATGTTTTATGACAAAATGACAAAAAGAAAAATCAGGAAAACAAATAACAGTTGTTCTTTTGTATATTTCTCATGCTGAAATTTTTGTCCTCTTGACTTACTTGCTTACAGCTGTACCTTGCTGGAAAAGTATAAATAGCATAAAAAAATATAAACCACACATGGGAAAGCTTATTTTTAAAAGTATGAGTAAAAATGTAATAGTTTGGTTAAAAGGATACTTTACAAATTCTGCATGAATTTAAAAAAAACACAACTGCCCATTGCTAATCACCAGTCATTTCATTTAGTTCATTTATGGTTATTAATGTAAAAACAGATTTACAGTCACCAGCTACTTCATTAGTAACATTTCCTTTACATGCACTGCATACTTCTACAATTCTATAAACTGTATCCCACCTTTGTCAGTGCCCTTTTGCTGTCCGGAACCCCCACAGGACTACTTTTATCCACCAGTTATTTGGCTGGTGGATAAATCTCTGCACTGCATTGACATGGTGGTGGTGTTTTGTTTGTGAGTGTTGTGCCGGTACAAGTGCAATAGATGACAGTGGAGATGCTGGATTTTTTTCAATATTGTAGACACTGTCTTTACTCACTGGGTACTCTATTACACACCTATCAATATTTCTGCACCTTGTAAACGTAGCATTAGAGAAATTGGCTCATTTATTACTGCACAGCTTGTATAAGCCATCCTCAAATCTTTCATCAATGTTTACAGAATGCTGCCTACAAGAAGCTGGCGTCCTGACATTAATTGATGGACTACTCACAGTCCTGTAGTGTTTAAGAACTCCTGCAGTATTGTGTCTGAGCCACTCATTCAAATGCAACACACCCTAACACCCCACATCAATGTCATAGCACTAAGTGTCATCCACCACCCAAAAAATACCTCTTTGGTTTAAAGGTAAATCTGTGAGGATTAAAAATATTATTAGAGACAAAAGGACTAACATGATTTGTAAAGAAACGTGTGGACCACAGTCTGTAATTGTAGAATTACATTTATGAAATATAATGAATATTTATATTTCACTCTCATTAACAGTCAGTCACAAAGTCACACGACATTTACAAAGTTGGCATGTAAGTAGGACACCTTGATGCACTTCACAGCTTGATTAACAAATGTGATCAAACAAAAAGTGATCAACTTAACTTCATTCATTTATTCATTCATTATTTTCTGCCGCTAACTTGTATCCATGTTATTGGACTGTGGAAGGCACTAACCCACTTGGACATGGGAAAAACATGTCAAGGAGTCCAGTTTTCATTCTATATTTATATTTACATTAGTCATTTCAGACATTTTTATTCAAAGCAAATTACAAATGAGAACGTATTTATAAACATAGGCCAAAATGTATTTAAATTTTTTAATTAAAGATTTTAATTCTGCACTTTTGCCTGTAGCATCAATGGAAGGTCCAAGTGAGTAGACACCCTCCAAATATTTACCGCAGCCGGTGTAATGGGGGTGGGGGTTCCCCGTGCCCTTCCAGGGGAGAACATTCTGGGCACTGGGCAGATAACACCCAGAACAGGGTGCCAATCTATCACACACTCACACACACACACATACAGAACAGACAATTTTGAGCATTCAAATTACATTGAATTCTCTTTTTGGACTATGGGATGAAACCAGGGAATCCTAAGGAAGTCCAAATGGACACAGGGGGAACATGAATACACCCTGATTAAGATTCGAACCTGAATCCCCAGTACTAGGAGGCGAATGTCCTAACCATTATGCCACTGTGCCACCCCAATTAACTTTACTGTTAATTGAATAGAAGTTTAACATGTAGTTTAATGCAAATATTAACTTATTGTTCTATAACACATATTCAATTGAATATTGTTTGTTGAGAGACACGGTAATTAGTGCTTTTGCCTCACAACAAAACACCCTTGGTTCTAATTCAAAAGTCCTTTAAGATTACATTTTTTAAAAGTCTGTTAGTATGTCATTTCAATCTATTTAAGTGTTTTACTCACTGTCCCAGCATATATTTCTAGCCTATATGGACATAGACCACTCTGGTGTTCTTCTGGATGTTCTGATGTGTTCCAGATCTCACGTAAACCCATAACCCATTCTAACACCCATTATGTAAGCAATGGATAATGAACAGCACAGTGGAATTGCTAAAGTGTGTATGAAAAGAATGGATTATAAACATAGATTGACACACACACACACACATATACACACACAGTATAATTCAAGAGAGAAAGTGACTCTTTAGAAAACAACAATTTTTTTCTTAAAAACTGTAAGCTATTATATAAAAATGCCATCCATTTTATTTTGTTACTGAAACACCAATTACCACAATTACTACACACATACTTTTGTTTGAATTCAGTAAAAAAAAACATATTGATAGAAAATTAAATTACTTTAGAAATAAAAGAAAACCATGTGAATTTATTACATCTCTAAGTTTTAATAGTTAATTCAACATGACTATCTGAAAGTGGGAGGTTTACTGCTCTGCATATTTGTGTGTCTGTCTGTAGCACACTGAGGACTGACTGCAAACACTCGGTTCACTCCCAATATTCTACTGACCTTGCTGTTTGGGATTCTTCGTTTCTTCAACCGTATCTAAGATGCAAGTATCCAATCTCATTAAATATTTATTTTTTCGCTTAATTTCTTTAATAATCCAAATTTAAATAATACTTGGTACCATTTAGTAATACTTACTAATTATACTTACTAATGATTAAAATATTACTAATTAATTTTTAGACTATTGGAATACATTTATTTGACTGTCTACCTATTATAATCTAAACTTTATTATAGAAAAATATATATATCAAACACCTATTTAGGACATTTGCTGTTTGTTTACTAGATTTTTAGCTAGATTACATTTAAATTGGGTATTTATTTGATAAATTTTTGCAGTTTGCCTATTAATCAAATGAAATAAGGCTGAAACATGTTCACTTCTCATTGAACTCTATTGTGTTTCTTTTTAGGCTTTTTTTTACTGAACTCCCTGTGTATTATTATTATGGTTATTTGATGTAAAGAGTCAGGTAATTGGGTTCTGTTGTTTAGGACCTCAAGATCGTCACTCACGTTGCCCTTGTTACCCTTGTGACTATGTTACATTATTGCGGATCTGCGGATGTTTAAAGTGTTCTGTTCAAAGCTCTCTGCCTCATTGTGCTGCATATCGCCACTTAACGGGAAGTAGTGATGGGAAGTTGGCCTTGTATTTTAGACTTTATCCTTATATATTTTTTAACTTGGCACATATGAATGCTTTGTTTGTCAATGAACTATTTTCCTTTTTGAGCCAAAGCTTTTGCACATGACATCACAACACACAAATCATTCACATTTTAATCAAAAGAGCCGACTCCTTTTTGGGTTTGCAATAAGAGCAGGCTCTTTGTGTGTGTAGGTGTGTGTGTGTGTGTGTGTGTGTGTGTGTGTGTGTGTGTGTGTGTGTGTGTGAGGAGAGAGAGAGAGAGTGAGTGTGAGAGATTTGAGATATAATGTTTTTTAACGTACTGATTTCAACACAGATGTTTCATCTCTTTATCATCTACTGTTAATTAAAAAGCTATAACTTAGGCAATAGGGTTAGGGTTACTTTACTTTTCAGTGTAAAGGCTTTTTGACAGTCTGTTTGTTGGCTTTGGTAAATATTAGTACACTATATTTAAAAGTAAATGAATAAAAAAAAAAATATGTTATGTTATTAAATTGTTTATATGGCATACCAATAGATTGCAATATATTTTATATAGTAAATTCAAATATGTACAATATGTAAAAATATATAATAATAAAAATACAAATTAAATATTTTATGTGTGTATGAATTGATAAACTTGTGTAACAAATAGTAAATAGTTTAAAAGGCTCCAATCTGTACAGCCATTACAAATACATGAATGGTTTATCTGAGTGATGTATTATGTCTTATTAAATCCATTTGATCTCTTATTGCATCATAGTATATACTGCTATGTGTGGCTAGATTGTTTTTTTATGATAACTGGTGAAAAAATATGCAATTAGACTGCATTACTGGCTACAGATTGCAGTCAATGATTTCATTCATACATCATTTCACAATTTAAATTTTTCATAATTCCCATATCCTCATATGGATAAAAAGAGCTTTTAATTTATGGACACATCAGCTTTTAGGACTCACATGTGTTGCAAAATAAGTACAATGATTGTTATTATTATATTGTACATTTCAAAAGTGACATAAGTGCCAAAATTGACTCTTTTCTAATAATTTGAAATGTGTTAAAATATTTTTTTTACATGGGCAGTCACATAAAAAACTTGGTCTTTCAGAACAGTCTACTGTGGTGTTTCTACAGTACTAATTCCAAATGTTTTGATATTTTTTTTACAAAATGCTTTATTTTGTTGCTTTTAATGTTGACTTTTTAATCATAATAGTTAAACTATCATCAAAAAGTTTTCTTTTTTTAAAGATGCTTGCAAATTCAAATTGCAGTGGAAGCTTCCACAGTCCATCTTTCATTAAATTAGGTGATTTGTGTGTTCATTCTGACCAAGCTGTCAAATAGTTTCATTTGTTGTTACTGCTTTGGGATCTACTAGAACATTCTGGGGTTATTTTGTGAAAATAGCTCATTGACACATAATAGTGTGCTGGATACTGTGCTCTCTGAGATGGAATTAGTATATGTATATTTAGTGCAAGGAGATGTGGCACACTGAGTAGTACTGTGACCGCACAGTTCTGCGTGAACATGGTACTTTCCTGCATGCTTTTCCTTTGTCTGTGTGGACTTTTCTGGGAAGTATGGTTCAAAGTCCAAAGACATGTTTGTTAGGAACATCAAAAATACAGCGAAGTGTACAATTCAAACTGTGATATTATGAGTGAATGTGTTTCTTTGTATTTGTTGCTTTATTAAAACACATTACACCCAGAGAAACTTTAACAGTTTTTTTGTAGGTGAGGGAATTTGTGAAAGTATAAAAAAAATGATGGGGTCTGACACTGATGTTGAATCAAAGGACCAGTTAATTAGTCCACACTAAACTTGCATACCCAACCATGCATTTATGGACAGTGCTTTGTTTACTGTGGTAAAATCATGCTGAAACAAAACTAGGCTTGTCCTAAATTGTTCCCAAAAACCTGAAAGCTTACTGTTATCCAAAATACATGACTTTACTTTAAAAAACTCTCTCAATGAAAAAAAAACATCTAAATTCAATGATTAAATGCAGTGGGTCATAATCATTATAAGTATAATCATATAGTGCACCTGTTGTATACTTATGCAAGTAAGCCACAAAACTAAACGCTGCTATTCATTTATTCAGAAACAAAGAATCAGCAGTTTTTAAACAGCTTAGGGTTATAGCTGGAAGAAATTCAGAAATAATAGAGTGGAAAGGTAAAAATTATTATAAAATGTAGCATTATTTCTGTTTTGGGTTTTTCTCACATTATCTCTACATATGCAAACTTTTTGCCACATGTTAATTTCACCAATTTGGAAATAATCTACAACTTAAGTAAGCTACTTTGTGTTGTGGTTCTCTAGGCTTTCAGACTCTTAATGAACTGGGAAGGGGGACTAACACAGGAGACATTATATGGTAAGTAATGTTCAAGATAAGGACCTTAAAGTTTTTTGATTGAACATAAATAGTTTGTAAGAAGAAATGATAAGGTAAATTTGAAGCTATGGAAAAGTTATTTTACAACTAATTGCAGAAAAAGCAAAAAAAAAAAAAAAAAAAAAAAAAAAAATATATATATATATATATATATATATATATATATATATATATATATATATATATATATATATATATATCCATCCATTCATCCATTATCTTCCAGTTAATCGACTACTTGGGTCGCGGCCCATGCCCATACAGAGGAGAAGGTTTTGGGTGCTGGGCAGGTACACCCAGGACAGGGCGCCAATCTATCACTGGGCACACACTCACACATACACACATCTATACGGGGTAATTTGGAGAATTCAGTTGACCTTGATCCATGTTTTTGGACTGTGGGAAGAAACCGGAGTACCTGGAGGAAAGCCATGCAGACACAGGTAGATCATGGAAACTCCACCCAGATTGGAATTTGAACCGGGAATCCCTAGTGCTGAGAGGCAAACATACTAACCACTAAGTCTCCGTGCTGTATATAATTAAGTTAAAAATCAATGATAAAAAAAATATACATAACAAATGTTATATTTTAGTCTAGTAAAAAGTGTCCAACAATGGAAGTCTTTCATCAATGGTTCGGTATCTTTGTCATCTCATCATACTTTCTCATTGGTCATGGACAAAGACTTGGTAAGAGTCCTTCTTCTTCTTCTTATTATTATTATTATTATTAATAATATCATATTATTAATATTATATTATATATTATTAAATCTAAAATAATAAGATAAAATAATTACATTCATGTCTTAGATTTATACATTTCAAATTGCATTAGGATGAAACCATTATTTGGTTACTTGGGTAAACATTACATGTGCTTCTTTTTTACTTTCCTGAACATGATATGATATATATATATATATATATATATATATATATATATATATATATATATATATATATATATATATATATATATATATATATATATATATATATATATATATATATATATATATATATATATATATATATATATATATATATATATACCACTATCTTTATTTTAACAAATAGCATTTAAAGATAAAGTTAATTACAGCATTAATAACAGTGACCGGTGCATGGAGAAGTGAAGTGAATTTGTTAAAATAAAGATAGTGGTAGATCTATATATATATATATATATATATATATATATATATATATATATATATATTGCTGTTGCAATAATATATTCCCTATCAACAACCAATAGGAAGCCATCTATGTATAATGTATAAAAATTTAGTAAGTGGAATATGTTCAATGGCATTTTTAATACAGTAAATTAGGGGATATTTAGTATGTTGGAAATTAAGGGGGGATACAAATGACATAAATAGTTTAATTTATCAATTATTGGGTCTATTAAGAAGCATTTTTAAATATGCATTATTTTCTTAATTATGCATTTTTAAACTGTAATAAACTAATAAGTGATCTAATTAATGATCCCCATTTTTATTACAAACTAAAACAGTAATTGTTGGGATGATGCTGGTTTTCTTTTTAATACTCTGACCAGATTTTAGATGCTCTGTAATACATTGTTATTTTTTTCTAAATTGATTGTATGTGTGTGTATTTGATTAGAGTTTACGTGTTAATTTTAAGCTCTGTTTGTAATTTTCTAACCATCTTTTTTCTATTGTAGTATGCACTCAGGAAGCCATGGCTGACATTGTATTTTTAGTTGATGGATCGGCCAGCATTGGTCCTAAAAACTTTGAGCAGATTCGGGATTTTCTTATGTCTGTAGTGTCCAACTTTGATATTGGTCCAAACAAGGTTAGGGTAGGCATGGTCCAGTTTAGCGACACCCCACGTACTGAGTTTTTCCTCAACGAATATGAGGAAAAACAGGAGATTCTTGACTACATCAAGACATTTCCCTATAAGACTGGAGGCACAAACACAGGCTTGGGGTTACAGTTCCTGCTGGAAAATCACTTTGTAGAGCAAGCAGGAAGTAGAGTAAATCAAAGAGTGCCTCAAATCACAGTTGTTATAACGGATGGAAACTCTCAGGATGATGTTGAGCCATATGCTGAGGAACTGAGACAAAAAGGAATTAAGGTTTATGCCATTGGAATCAAAGATGCAGATGAAACATTGTTAAAGAAGATCGCTAGTCAGCCTTATACCCAACATGTACACAGTGTCTCTGACTTTAATGCCCTGCAAGAAATCTCGCAGAATGTCATCAGTGAGTTGTGCACTACTGTGGAAGAAGGACAAAGAGAGCAACAAGGTAAGATTAGTTTATAAAAAACAAAAATATAAATAAAATGCAATTTATGACCAAAGTCATAACATCACCACTTTGAAATAAAACATTAATACCAACATTGGTACATAATATTGTCATCTTCAATAAGTGCTGATAAACAATATACAATAACAGCAATATATAAAATTGGCAGTGACTGCTGCTTCAAGGATAAAAAAAAAAGTCTAAACCTTTTAAAAAAATAATAATAATAAATATATTATTATATATAAATATATAGAATATTATTTAATAAAATCATTCAGATTTTTCTTCTAATTTTTAGTCGATTTTAATATTTAATACAGTGTATAATCCTTATTGTATTTATTTAAATGTTAAATAATTAAAGATCTATGTCTGAAAGTTTTCAATATACCAGATATGTTCTTGTTTCAGAATGTAGTGAGATCACTTCAGCTGATATTGTCTTTCTTGTGGATTCATCTGAAAACGTTGGAGATTCCAAAATTGCAGAAATTCGTGAGTTTCTTCATGCTTTTTTGAACCTGCTCGAGACCCAGTCCAATAAAGTGAAAGTTGGTCTTGCCCAGTTCAGCACAAGAACATACCAAGACTTTTTGCTTGGAGCTTACGCAAACAAAGTTGATTTATTAAGTAAGCTTAACAGCATTGTAAGTCGCAGAGGCAGCGCAAAACTTGGTGCTGCACTAGATTTTATTCGGATGAATTACTTTGTCCAAGCCAGGAAAAATGTTCCTCAAATTGCTGTCGTGATTACCAATGGTGAGTCCTATGACGATGTGATACTACCGGCCCAGGAACTTCGAAAACAGGGAATTATTGTTTTTGTGATAAACACTGAAAGGGGCAATTTAAAAAATTTACTAGCTATCGCCAACAGTCCTCAGGAGGAGTTTTTGGTTACCATGAGCAGATATCAGCCTGAAGAACTGATCAAGATTATGCATAAAAAAGTATGTATTGCCGTTGAAGACCAGCTGAGAGGTAAATAGATACATCAATCAATTTGATCTATTTATCAGATAATTATTTAACTAAAGTGGTTGTTGTTGTTTATTGTTCCATTTATTTCCTACAACTAATTGTTATTTTTTTTGTATTTTTTGGATTTAGCTTTGTCTCCAAAGTTTGCAGATATTTTTTTTCTGGTGGATAGTACAGCATCACGACAGGAATATCTAAACATAAGAAACTTTTTGCTAAGACTAGTCAACCAGCTCAACATTGGGAAAGATGCCAACCATATTGGTCTTGCACAGTTCAGTGAAAATGTTGCTGAGGATTTTCTCTTCAGTGCTGAAAAGACTAAAACTGAAGTCTTGACCTCAATTCGAAACCTTCGACTAAGGCCAAGAGGAGTGCGAAGAACTGGAAATGCAATCGAGTATGCCCACAAAAATTATTTCAGCACTTCAAGTGGAAGTCGCATCGCCCAAGGCTTTAAACAGGTTTTGGTAGTGGCAACTGCAGGAAAATCAGAAGACAGTGTTCTTCCTCCATCACGCACCATGAAAAGCGAAGGAGTGACAATATTCTCTGTTGGTGTGGGCGAGGTCGAAACTGATGAGCTGCAAGACATTGCAAGTCCCAATCAGAATTACACGTTGCAGCAGCAAACTTTAGCACAGGTGCAACAAAGTATCAAGTCAGCTATAGAATCACAAGAGCCCGTCAGAATCTTTGAAGGTCTGTGTGTTCTAAATTGTTTTAGATTAGAATAAAGTTTAAAAGTTTCATAAACTTTTTTTATTTGTTGTTCCACAGATTGTCAATCTGCTGACATAGCAGACATCGTGTTCATTGTTGACAAATCGGGCAACATGGGACCTGAAAACTTTCAGCTTGTGCGCAAATTCCTGCAGGATACCATTTCAGCCCTTGATGTGCGTGCAGACAAAGTGAGGATAGCCATCGTCCAATACAGTGATGTTCCCAGGGCTGATGTTTACTTGGATACCTTCAGTGACAAAAGCCTGATTTTGCAGTATGTAAAAAGTCTGTCTTATGGAAGAGGAAAAACGAACACTGGAGCTGCTCTAACGTTTGCCAAAAACCATGTTTTCACCAAGGAAAGAGGCAGTCGGAGGGACAGCTATGTGCAACAGATTGCCGTGGTTGTCACAGATGGAAGATCTGCAGATGATGTTAGTACAGCAGCAGCTGATCTGCGTCGCACAGGCGTCTCTGTTTTTGCCCTGGGCATTAAAAATGCCTTTGCTAACGAATTAAGAGCGATTGCCTCCTATCCACCCTCAAAGTTTGTGTTTAATATTGAGAGCTTTATTAAACTTGATGCCTTATCAGGGGTCTTAACAAAAAGGCTGTGTGGCGATATTACATCTGCTTTCTTTCCGCTATTCGAAAACACTACGGTTCACAAAGGTTTGTAACATACATTTCCAATGTAAACTCTTATAATACATATAAACTCTTATACATATAAATAATACATATAATATATATAAAATGTAAACTCTTATAATACTCTTAATATACATTCTTATTGTACTGGACTATTTGCCAAAATGTTTAATTTGTTGTAAGCTGTTGTAAAGACCATTCCAGACCGTCTCCAGCAGCTAAGTTGCATGTATCATGCCTGTACTTGCAGAAAATGATGTCTACTATAGGCATTAAATCATACTGTGTGCAGTATGTGCAGTATGCTTAGTAGTTTATTGTTCCTTAGCTAAGTTAAATGATTTGATTACTGTATAATTTGTTATGACTGTTCTCAGTACCTTTTTTTCCTGATGATGTTTATTAACAATAATTCTTAATAAATCTAATTAATAAATGAATCTAAATTTAACTAATCAGTTAACCTTCTCTCTCACTTCAGGCTGCAAGTTTACAGCTGAAGCCGACATGTACTTTCTTCTGGATGAATCAGAAAGTATTAAGAATGCGGACTTTAATGACATGAAAGAATTTATTTTAGAGTTCCTACATGTATTTGACATTGGGCCTAACAAGGTACGCATTGGTGTTGTGAAATTTGCAAGCCACGAAACTGTTGTTTTTACTTTGGATACCTATAACACAAAGACTGATGTGGAGAAAGCAGTAAAAGAGTTAAACATGTCTGGAGGTGGCACCAGAACAGATTTGGGACTGGAAGCCATGATACCACTTTTTAAAGAGGCATCCCAAACACGCAAAGTTCGTGAATTGCTCATCATTATCACCGATGGCAAATCTGAGCGAGTGGGCACACCGGTGAACATACTTGCAGAAGAATTAAGAAGGCAAAATGTCACCATCTATGCAGTTGGTGTGAAAAAGGCAGATGTACATGAGCTACAACAAATCTCTGGCAGCCCAAAAAGGACCTTTTATGTGCAAAACTATGATGCACTTAAGCAAATAAAAAACAAAATCCTTAAAGAAATTTGTTCATTTGAAGGTAAGTAGTTTGTCTCATTTGTATTTGACATTTACATTACATTTACATTTAGTAATTTAGCAGACACTTTTATCCAAAGCGACTTACAAATGAGAACATGACAAGTCAGAAGTTATGGAGAAAACCAACTATACTGTAAATTCATCAAACCTGATTGTTATTTGATGCTGCCCCCCCCCCCCCTTTTTTTTTTTTTTTTTTTTTTTTTTTTTTTTTCTCTACAACAGGTATTTGTTAAAGAGATGGGTCTTCGGTAGTTTCTTAAAACTGCTTAGTGATTCTGCCTTACGGACAGGGTTGGGAAGATCGTTCCACCATTTTGCAGTGGTGAACGCCACGGAGTGAGAATCAGCTCCTCGGTGAGGTGGAATCATCACTGTGAGTGAAGTGAACGAGTCGGAGTGTATTTTAAAAAGATAGAGTGAAGGTAGGAGGGGGAAGATACAGAAATGGTTCTGTAGGCCAGAGTCAGTGACTTGTACTGAATGCGAGCAGCTACAGGGAGCCAATGGAGGGAAATGAGAAGTGGAGTGACATGAGTTCGCTTGGGCTGGTTAAACACAAGCCGGACTGCAGAGTTTTGAATTAGTTGAAGAGGTCTGATTGTGGAAGCTGGGATACCGGCAAGTAGCGCATTACAATAATCAAGCTGGGATAGGACTAGGGCTTGAACAAGCAGTTGGGTAGCATGTTCAGTCAAGAAGGGTCTGATCTTCCTTATGTTGTAAAGAAGGAATCTGAAGGAACGGTCTGTTTTGATAACATGATCAGAGAGTTTAAGGTGGGAGTCTATTGTGAAACCAAGGTTCCGGACCGAATCGGTTGGGGAGATTGTGGAGCCGTCAATTTGGAAGGTCAGGTTGTGATGGATTGAGGGTTTAGCTGGGATAATGAGAAGCTGTTTTTTCTAAATTTAATTTGAGATGACGGGCCTTCATCCAAACAGATATGTTGGTGAGGCAAGCAGATAACCGATTTGAGATGGTGGTGTTGTCAGGGGCAAAAGACAGATGAAGCTGAGTGTCATCAGCATAGCAGTGGTAAGAGAAACCATGCGCCTGGATGACTGTGCTCAGTGATGTCATGTATAGTGAGAAGAGGAGAGAAACTAAGAACAGAGCCCTGAGGCACACCAGTGCGTACTTGGTGAGTGTTAGAGATCTCCCCATTCCATGACACTTTGAAGGTCCTTCCTGTGAGATAGGATCGAAACCATTCAAGTGTTGTATCAGAAAAGCCTAATTCAGATAGAGTGGACAGTAGAATCTGATGATTTACTGTATCAAAAGCTGCAGAAAGGTCTAACAGAATAAGGACAGAGGATTGAGATTTGGCTTTGGCAGATTTAAGTGAGTCAATAACAGAGAGCAATGCTGTCTCCGTGGAGTGACCACATCTAAAACCGAACTGATTGGGATCAGGGATATTATTCTGATTAAGAAATTTGGAGACCTGTGTGGATATCACCCGTTCAAGTGTTTTAGACAGGAAAGGTAAAAGAGAAACAGGTCGGTAGCTCTCGACCAAATTTGGGTTGAGCGTAGGTTTTTTTGATTAGGGGTTTGAGTAGCGGTATGATGGAGGAGGTGATGGATTAAAGAAGGTGGGATGGGATGGAATCAAGGGGGCAAGTAGTTGGGTTACTGGCAAGAATAATTTTGCAGATGTCAGATTCTGCGACAGGGGAGAAGGAGGAGAGGGTTGGATGGCTGGATGTGTGAGATGTAGTGTTGTGGAAATGGTGAGTATGAAAGAGTTTGCTGATGCCCTCAATCTTTTCTGTAAAAAAAGGTTGCAAAGACATCAGCTGACAGAGAAGTGTTAGGAGGGGGAGAGGGAGGAGTTAGTAATGAGTTGAAGGTACTGAATAAGGTGCGGGCATCTGAGATGCATGTTACATTGGACTGGAAGAACAAGGATTTAGCAGCAGTTACATCCTTTGAGAAAGTGGCAAGTGAGGACTGGTATGTTTCTAAATCTGAAGACAGACCAGACTTACGCCATTTTCTTTCGGTTGAACGACGAGAAGTACGTTGCGAAGCGTCTCCGCTGGATTTTGGACAGACCTGGTCAAGACATGAAGCCAAGGTGGAGCAGAATGTGCTTGATGCAGTGTTGGTGTCAAGGGTTAAGGCGTTACTGATGCTAGGAAGGGCATCTGTAACCAAGTCAGCAAAGAGTGTGTTAGAGAGAGCGCTAAGATTGTGACGTACCTGAGATGATTTTCTGATGATCACGGGAGGTGGTGGAAGAGAGACAGAGAACTGTATGAAGAAGTGGTCTGATTCATGAAGTGGCGTGATATGTATGTCCGAAGAGAGACATGAGCGCGTCATGATGAGGTCGAGCTGGTTGCCAGCCTGGTGGGTAGCTGAGGTGCGGAGTAGATGGAGGTCCAGGCTGGAGATGAGATCAAGAAACTCAGCAGCATACGATCAGTCTAATTGAATGTTGAAATCGCCTAGCACGACAAGAGGACAACCATCATCTGGGAGAGATGATAATAACATATCGAAATCCTTGACAAAGTTATCTAGTTGACCTGGGGGGGCGATAGATGACAAGAAAATGACATTTAACCGGTTCAGTGATTGTCAGTGCATGGAATTCGAATGAGACAGTGTTTGATAAAAGTGTAAGAGGAGAGAATTTCCATTTGTGGGTAATAAGCAAACCTGTACCACCTCCTCTTTTGCCGATACGAGGAGAGTGAGAGAAGTGGAAATTTGTTGAAAGGGCAGCTGGTGTCGCGGAATTCTCGGGACGAATCCACGTCTCAGTGAGGACTAAAACCTGAAGACCAGCATCTAACAACAAGAACGCCCAAACAGACTATTCAATTTAACAGAGATTAGGATAAAATATGGGTATTACCGTTACCGTTATTACTGCCGACGCGCAGATCTACGATGAACAACAGGTTATTCAAAGCTACAGCAGTTACTTCCTACACAAACGCCTGACTTGTTCATTTTAGATCCCTAAAGAACTGAAGTACAAAATACTGAGGTTTTGTACACAAATATTTATATATATATATATATATATATATATATATATATATATATATATATATATATATATATATATATATATATTATTCATTCATTATCTCCCGCTTTATCCTCTGTTAGGGTCGCGGTGGGGTTCCCCATGCCCATCCAGGGGAGAGCGCTGGGCAGATACACCCAGGACAGGGCGCCAATCCATCGCTGGGCACACACTCACTCACACAGACACACTCTATATGGGGCAATTTTTTTGAGTATTCAATTGACTTGATCCATGTTTTTGGACTGTGGGAGGAAACCGGAGAACCCGGAGGAAACCCACGCAGACACGGGGAGAACATGGAAACTCCACCCAGATGGGGAATCCCTAGCACTGAGAGGCGAACGTGCTAACCACTAAGCCACCGTGCCACCGTGCCCATATATATATATATATATATATATATATATATATATATATATATATATATATATATAGATAGATAGATAGATAGATAGATAGATAGATAGATAGATAGATAGATAGATAGATAGATAGATAGATAGATATCCTGTGTTCTAGAAAGAAAATAGAATTTAACAGTCTTCCAAAATCACCTTTTGCTTGTTGCTGGTAATATATATTTTTATAGAATTCTGCTCAAATGCTTATCATAAAAACTAAAGAACATTTACACTGTGCCAACACATTAAGGTGTATCTTTTACTATTTTGGTTGGCAATATACTGTATATGCACAGGGCACAGCTCTTATCTACAAAACTAGCTATATTTAATGCTTTAGACAATAATTTTTAACCTGAAGAACAAATATTTTCTGAATATTTCTCCTGTTAAAAAGGAAGGATGCATTCTGGCTCCATTAAGACAAAAAGACTTACCCTAGTTATTGTTTGTTGCTCTTAGAGCTCATCCAATGCTACTTATTAGACTCTTGGTGCAGCTTGTTTTTTATTTATTTATTTTAAATTAAGCTGTACAATTAAAGTGACTCTTGTTGATTGACTGAGTTTCTAATCCATAATGTTTTTGTCTGTTTTGTCTATTTTAATGACTTTCACAAATTAACGAATCAACATGACTGAGTTTTCTTACTTTTTAAATATGTTCCAGCTTGTAACAGCCTCTGGGCAGATGTCGTCTTTTTAATTGATGGTGCCGATACTGTTGATGCTGCAGATTTCACCAAAACAAAAGAATTAATATCATTTGCAATAGAAAAGCTACCTATAAATAAAGCTGGAGCTCGAGTGGCTGTCGTTCAGTACAGCAGAGAGACACAGTTAGAATTTGCCTTGAATGACTTTTATGATAAAGTCAGACTGCAGGAGAAAATAATGGCCATTCAGCAGATCGGGGGCAAGACCTTCACAGGCAATGCACTTGGAGAAGTTTCAAAGTTTTTTCAGGTATCCAATGGAGGACGCAGTGATACCCTGCAGGTTCTAATCCTAGTTACCAATAGCCTGTCCAAAGATAATGTAATAACACCTGCAAAAACTCTCAGGGAAAAAAACATCAAGATCTTTACCATTGGTTTAAGACATGCAAGTCGATCCGAGTTGTTTCAAATTTCTGGATCTCATGAACAAGTTTATCTAGAAAATGGCTTTGCTTCCCTTCAGGCTTTGGGTAATGAGATGATTTTCAAGATATGTAATATTGGTAAGTGAAATACAGATGAATTTTTTCCAAAATAATTTATATATAATATAATTTCCAATATAATTTCTTTTTATTCTATTTTTATTCTATTTTGGTTTTCCCTTAGAGTGCAAGAGACCTGAACTACTAGATGTTATCTTTCTGTTGGATGCTTCAGGAAGCACTAATAAAGAAAGCTTTTCGATGTTAAAAAGATTTACAGAGGCAATCGTGAAGATGGCAGATGTTGGACAGAAACGAGTTCGCATTGGGGTCATTGTCTACTCCGATCGTGCTCAAAGTGAATTTACTTTAGAGCAGTATGAAAGCAAGGCTGAGGTTCTAAAGGCTATCTCAATGTTACATTGTTCTGGAGGCAGACGAAACACAGCTCAAGCTCTAAAGTACTCACTTTCTTACTTTGAGAAAACATACGGAGGGCGACGTGCTAAGCATATTTCTCAGGTACTGTGCTTATTAACTGATGGCCAAGTTGCTGACCCTGCTGGTCTCGCAAAATGGCCTAATGACCTTGCAAGTTCTGAAATCAACATGTTTGCAATTGGGGTTGATCAGGCTAATGAGGCTGAGCTTAGAAGAATAACAGGAAACCCCAACAGGGCCTTTATTGTAAACAACTATGAGGAATTTCGAAACCTTAACAAACCTATCACTCAACAACTATGCAATCTCACAAAGCCAGGTAGGTTTAAAATGCATATAAACATGTTTCATTTTCGTTGATGTATTGTTGATGTAAACTGAGAATTGATCCAGCTCTGTTTTTGTGTTTAGTCTGTGTGAAGGAAATGGCAGATCTGGTCTTTTTGATTGATGGATCTGAATCAATAAGTCCAACAAACTGGACTGTTACAATAAGCTATATTATTGACATTGTCAACAAGCTTGACATTGCACCAGATAGGTGGCGGATTGGCGTGGCACAGTTTAGTGACATTGTATTAAGTCACTTCCACCTAAACAAATATGACAATTTAAAAGCCCTGGAGCAAGGAATAAGTGCGATTACCCAAAGGAAACAAGGCACTCACACCTGGTCTGCTCTAAAATTAATAAATGACTATTTTACAGCCGAGAATGGAAGCCGGATCAAAAATGGGGTGTCTCAGAACTTGCTGTTAATAACAGATGGTGTGCCCACTGACAATGAGGACCTAAGCGCTCTAGATCAACTTAAAGCGAAGTACATTGAGATATTTGTTGTTGGTATTGGTGAAAAAATAAATCACCATGAACTCATGAAAATAGCTGGTTCACCCAATCGTGTTTTCTACGAGACATTTGAGAATCTTCAGCTAAAGACAACCACGGAAAAGGTCCTTCAAGCCATATGTTCTAACAATATCATACCTATTCGACATGGTAAGTATGTAATCTCCTTAATATAAATTCTAGCTTTTTCACAAATAAAGTTAATGACCCAAACAAGAATACCAAAAAAAAATAAATAATTAAATCACAGTTACGTGTAATCTCCTTCAACCATGATCACTGATCAAAAAAAACATTTAAGTCAATAAGTGTACTAGGGGTGTCTTCAACTAGGGATTTTCATAGTCGAATCTGATTCGTCAGATTTTCCCTATAGTGGACTGATAGTCGAATCAGTTAAAATTTCACCACAAGATGCCGCTATAAGCGTGGTTTTTAAAAAAGATGTTTTTTATATTTTACTTGTTTTTCTAGAGCACCGTAAATTGCACTTTACTTTCTTGGGTTCGTTTTTATCTTTTTCAAAAAACTCCCATACTTTGGAAGCTTTTTTAGTAGCCATAGCCATCATGGAAAAATACACCGGTAGATGCTAACGGCCCTGTAGCGTGTTCAGCTCTGCTCATTTGGAATGTGCAACTAACTGCAGGGGGAGCTTTATTAATGTGTAGCCTATTGTTAAAGCGCAAACATCATTTAAAAAAAAAATATTAACAGAAATTAGGATGATTTTATTTGACAAAAGGCTATATATATATAATGAAAACAAAGACATTTCATGTAAAAACTAATGCTTAGCTGCAGCCATGGGCACCCCCATGTGGTCAAAATGGTACATTCGACTATGAGGTTCATAGTCGACTACGGTTCTCCGAATCGAATCGTCGAATCAGCGAATATTGCAGCTCACCCCTAAAGTGTACTTCAAAACGTTTGAAACTAACTAAACTAAAAATACAAATTAATGTTTTTATTTAGTTGAACCTTTATTTAACAGGCACAAGTAAATTATTTTAAGATATAATAGATATGGATTGCAAACAGGCCACAGAGCAGCATAGATCTTTTCAGAATATCACCTTTGCATCAACAGCACTTTCACATTTAAGCAGATCCCTCATGCCATGAGCGCTGATGCAAAATTACATATGTTGGCTTTTGCACTTTTGGTTAATAAAACATTTTCTTTTTGATTGAATTTGATTGCAGATAAAAGCTAAAATGTGTCACGATTTGTTTCACAATCCTGAGATTTCCCCTGACTGTAAGTGGGGAAAATTACAAATAACTTCTATTCCTGCGTCAAACAATTTTGTGTTTGAACTGACTTTAACAAAGTTTAGCACAAGTGGTAAACCATGGCAAACCATAAGCATTATTAATGCTCCATTTTAAACCTTATCTTGAGGTTCTTACCTGTTACCATTTGAACTTCTAATTGTAGAACCTTTCAGAATGTTGTTTCTATAAACCTTTTAGCCCTTATAATAAAGGTTTCTATAAACCTTTATTTTGCCCTTATTTTAATATATTTATCAAACAAAAATGTTTGTCAACAATTAACTAATTACTATTCACTTATTGCAGTATTTTAACTTCTGTGTTTGTATATGTGTATGTGTAGTTTGTATATATGCATTTTTTTTAATTAATGACTCTAACCCTTGTCACTGTATTTCTGTCTGGCTAGATTGCGTAATCGATATTGGCATCGGATTTGTATCTCACAGAACAAGCTCCCAACCCCTGCTCTCCTCACATGTTCAGCAAATTGTTAATAAAACTATATACCAATTATCAACAATGGAGGGACTATGCTGCACTTCCAATAGCACCATTGAACCCAGCTTTGGATTTCGCCTTGTCTCTGGTAACGATGGAAGAGTCTTAGACGATTTTAATTTTGAAAAATATGACAAGCAAGTTATAAATAAAGTTCTTGCACTAAGACCCTCCACACCTCTGGCTTTCAACACACTTCTTCTGGATTCATTCAGAGAAAAATTAAGTCATTCTAATGCTGGTGTAAAGGTAAGACATTTTTTACTTGGATGAACATATGCTTCATATTTTGGGATGTTATTTTTTTAGTAGGAAGTTCAGAAAGAACTTTTTAAAAAAGTTAGTACATTTTTTTCCTGCACAAGAAAAAACATGTGTAAACAAGAGAAAAGACCACACAGAATAAAGCAACATCAACTTTGTTTTAAAAAAATATATGGTTATAAACAAATGACTGGTAGCATTTCTGTTTTCCTCCAGGTGGTTGTCCTCTTCACAGATGAGATTGATGATACTATGGTGCGTCTAAGGAAGAGTTCAAAAGACCTTCAGCAGAGTGGTATGTTGTACAGTATAAGAAAATTACAATCACATCCTCCTAAGATTTTTATAATATGCACATGACACATATTGTCAGGCGCGTGTCCGTAAGGGCAAAAATGAAGCGCAGTAGCGCAGAAAGGATCCAGGAGGCGTAGGTAATTGAGCGAAATTTATTGAGACACATATATTCACACATATATTCATTCATTCATTATCTCCCGCTTTATCCTCTATCAGGGTAGCGGTGGGGTTCCCCATGCCCATCCAGGGGAGAACGTCTCGGGCGCTAGGCAGATACACCCAGGACAGGGCGCCAATCCATCGCTGGGCACACACTCACTCACACAGACACGCACACAAACACACTCTACATGAGGCAATTTGGAGAACTCGATCCATGTTTTTGGACTGTGGGAGGAAGCCGGAGAACCCGTAGGAAACCCACGCAGACACGGGGAGAACATGGAAACAACACCCAGATGGGGATTCGAACCAGGAATCCCTAGCGCTGAGCGGCGAACGTGCTAACCACTAAGCCACCGTGCCGCCCTCTTACACATATAGATTTTTTTTAAATATATATTTTTGATGTAACTATATTTATTGGTGTAACCTGTTGAATACAAAATGATTACATTGGATAGAGATAATATTTTATTAATAACATGGAAAAAACTATAATAAGGTCTGTGGAGATTTGTTAAAGAAGAGTATTCAGGATGAATTAATTTCCACTATATATAGGACAAACACAAGTGAGGACTTAGGAACCTGTATGATCTCATATAAATAGAAATGTTTTTAAGTACTTAACTGTAAATTTAAACTGTAAAAAATTTAGAAGAGGTGAGGTGTTTTGTTGTTCATAAAACAAAGTTTTACAAACCTTAAAGTATTTAGTGCCTTATATAAGAGTTTGGTCATGTTCTAATGAAAAAAATAGGAGTACTACATGTGTTACATTTAAAATTTTGAATCTTATTCTAATAACTTTTTTGTTAATTACTAGGAGTCAGTGCACTGCTGATTGTGGCTCTTAGTGGAAGAATAAACTACCAGGAACTACAATTTGGACGTGGTTACAACTATAATAGACCCCTTACCATCAACATGCTTAATCTCGGCAGTGCACTACTGGAAGAGATTGTGAGTTCCAATTTAACAACTGTGAAATTAAATTTTGGTTTACTTGCAGTTATTGTATGCATATAATAAAGTATTTAAACAAAGCTTGATCATTGCTCATTTATTTATACACAGGAATCAGTGGCTTTAAAGGATTGCTGCAATGTAACCTGTTCATGTCGTGGACCGGTGGGCCCTCCAGGCATTCCTGGACCCTTTGGGGAAAAGGTGTGGCTATAACTATTAGTTAATGTGAGGTGTCTTAGTTGAAGGGAGCATTTGCTTGCATCTTATATCAGCTTACAAATACAAAATCCGAAACACTTAAAAAAATTAAATTAATTATAGCATGTCACAATTTATGTAACTTAAATTAGTGCACATTTAATTCAGATTTGACTATTACCTTAAATAAAATTGGTTAAAAATGAAAGCAATGCCGTGGTTATTAATCACAAATCAGAATGTATTAATGTATTAAATTATTAACATAATGTGATTGTGACTTTAAATATTATTTTGATTTGAAGGGCTTTCCAGGCAAGCCTGGCCTTCCTGGATACCCAGGTGATGCTGGAACCCCGGTAAATATTTTTTAATTTAATTTTATTAAAAAATGAATTTTATATATATATATATATATATATATATATATATATATATATATATATATATATATATATATATATATATATATATAACTATACATAACTGAGTGTTTTGTTAATGGGGTAGGGTGGACGAGGGCTACCAGGTCTGAATGGAACTCAAGGCCACCGTGGCTGCCCTGGCAATAGAGGTCTCAAGGTACAGTTTAAAGCACACATTTACTTTTTATTTTAAGCTAAACTGTTTTAGTTAACCCTGTGACTTTAATCAAGATAGCTGGATTAAAAACAGATAAATAAATATCCTTATGTTCTGTCAAGTGATATTACAACAATGTGAAGTTTTGTTACTTATGGCATGTCTTCTGCATATCAACAAAAATGCAATTAAAGTTGTGTATTCTATTTCATATTTTTATTTCAATTAGGCCTTTAAATCATCTCCAAAGAAAAGCGCACACTGTAAACACCGTAAATCACACTCAGTTTATATACTTACAACAGTATGTCTTAATTCTCATCTTTAAACATGCACTTCCAATTTCCATATGACTTACATTTTAAGTCCAGTAAGAGAAAACTTTGATGTTTTAGCTATTTATTAAGAATTAATTAAAGTAAATACACATAAAGAAGATAATTGTAAATGTTTTAAAGATGTAAAATAAGTAGCAAAAATGGCTAAGAAGAAATAGATGGCCAGATAGATTTAGTGCTTTTTATTGACACTCGTTGCTTTCTTTTACAAATAACCCTGATTAAAATTGTATTTGTGCCTAGAAAAAATATGTCTCTCAAAAGAGACTCACAGTCATTAAAAACTATTGCATATAACCTTAGTCTAAAAAAGTGAATTTTTGTCATTTACTTTTTTATGTTTTACACAGGGTTCAATTGGTTACACTGGAAATCGCGTAAGTACCAGAACATGCCATTGCCTCTATGATAGAATAAATAAAGTTTATTTTGACCAACATCAGTCAAACATTATAATTAAATGTACATTCAATGTGCTACTGAAAGGGAGAAGATGGAGAGCTGGGTCTGGATGGTGTAGATGGTCAACAGGTAATCTTTCATTTTTTTTTACATTTATCTTAGCAGATGTTTGATTTGTATTTGGTTCAATGTTGTAATGGAAATCATGGACCCCTTTATTAAACATATTTAATATTTACTGGGTTATGAGTTGTATGTTAACATCCCACCTTATTTTTGAGCATATAAAGTTTTTGAGTATATAAATATTGTAGATATATACAATAAATACATGAATGTTGTACTGTAAGTAATGCAATAGTGCCATGTGCAAGTTTGAAAAACACAGTTGGTTATACAGTTCAATATGGGTTTAGTTATAGTTCTGCCTCAGAGAAAAAGCTCTTTCTGAGTCTGCTGGTACAAAAGCGTAGGCTCCCCTAATGCCTGCCTGATGGAAGCATGGAGAAAAGTCTATAGTTTGGCTGATAATGTTCCTGGTTCCACCCAGTCACCATTTAAGATATATGTCCTGAACTGAAGTTATAAATATCCTTAATCTGCTTCTTGGTGGTTGAAAAAAGTATAAAAACCTAAGGGGTCCCAAAGATTTAAGTATGCTATATTTTATGTTAATCAGTGGTTTGGTGTTGGGCTATCAATTAGAATATTGTGGGTTCAAATCCCAGGTCCATTGAAGTTGCCAATGTGGGTCCGAAAACAAGACCCTTAACCCTCATTGATCCAGGGATGCTGTACTGACCCTGTGCTCTGACCCCAAACATTAAGTTGGGATACTTGAAAGTAGTTTGGATGAAAGCATCTTATAAATGTCTTGCCCATTTTACCACAAGCCCATGACTGCCCCAAGTCATAAAGAACCATAAAGAAACTAGCCTTGTGACCTGGTCCCACCAAGTACTATGGCAGAAGTGTCCTTGGGCAAGGCGCCTGACCCCAATTGCTCCCCAGGCGCCATATTCAAGGCTGCCTACTACTCCGGGCACGTGTGCTCACTTCACCAGTGTGTGTATATGTGTGTGTTTCACTTTATGGATGAGTTAAATGTGGAGGACAAATTCCTCTGTGTGTACACACAGTAGGCAAAATAAATCACTTTATCACTTAAATGATTTAATGTAATGTAACGTTCACATGTTATACAGTGAATAATTCAACCTAGTTTCTGCTGAACTTGTGCACAATGATGCTGTTTTTGCTACACAACAGATCATTTGTGAATGATTTTTATATTACAAATAAATATTTTCATATAAAATTATCTCAAGCAATAGCATTTAAAATGAAATACAGTAAAAGTGGCTACAAAATGTAATAAATCCATGATTTTAAGATTTTTGTTGACTGACTGATTTTTTTTATTGTCTAGAGCAAATCTTTAGCAACTGTTTTACACACATTTCACATTTCTTTATGCTAAACAGGGAGAAACAGGCACGAGTGGAGACATTGGGCTAAAAGGAAATCCAGGGCGCCAAGTAAGCACATCCACTATTATTAAAGCATGACATTAGACAGGATGTAGATGTTTATTCACTCAATATTTGTATTGTGATTCCAAAACTCTAACTGGTCCATAATCACACAGTGGTTGGAGTTTAAATATTAGTAATATGTGTAGTAAAATCATAAATTTTAAATCTTAAATGTGTGTATTCAACTTAGTTCTGATATTAATTAATAAATGATGTTCCATAAATATGAAGCATGCTTAAAGTCATTTACATCAAGATTTTTTTTTTTTTAATGGCACAATAGATTTTTATGTTAATTCATTTAAACTTTCTTGGTTTGAGTTTTATTTGGACTGTAGATTTTTAATGGTTTAAGTGAATATATTTTATTTACCAGTCTATCATATTTAATTTTACCACTATAACGTTTTGAACAATCACGTAAAACAGTAAATACTGATGTGCACTCACTTAGATTTGGTGTGTGTCTGCAGGGTTTTAAGGGACTCCGTGGACCTCCTGGTCCAAAGGGAGAGCCTGGTGTGAGAGGAGATCCTGTAAGCAACATGCAATTTGATTATTGAAAAAATATATATATAAATCGTGTGTGTGTGTGTGTGTGTGTGTGTGTGTGTGTGTGTGTGTGTGTGTGTGTGTGTGTGTGTGTGTGTGTGCTTATTTTACATCTTTTCAAAATATGTTTAAAATTTTTTATTAGATTTTTATTAAAAGATGTGCATGCTTTGTTTAGTTGCAAACATCTTCACCTTCATTTTTTTCATGTATTAAATTTGCCTTAAAGGGGACAGCAGGAGTGGACAATAAAGTGCCAGGCCCAAAGGGGGAGGTCGGCTATATTGGTCTTCCTGTAAGTTTACAGATTTTACTGATTTTAGATATGCAATGTTCTCCAAATATGTTTTGGCATATAATATATTAATATTCAGCATTGCAATTTAAATCCTCCCTAAATACTCAACCAGAAGAAGCCATTTAAATTAAACACTTTTCCCTAAACACTAAAAACTTGTTGGGTTATTGCAACCACAGATATTAATTAATCAGATTACTTTTATTCTTCTAGAGCAGCACAAAAGCACTTTACAAAACGTTTTTGACTTTTATACACAACATCAGCCATAATTTAACATTACAAAAGATAAACAGGTTTTAACCATAATGGTAGATGGTCCAATATTATTGGCAATAGCTATAGAATAAAAAAGATATATGTGTTGTTCAAAAATCCTCCATAACCATGATTAAAAAAAAAACTAACCCATGGAATAATCTAACACAGTTGGGTCTTTGTCTATGAATTCCTTGGGTTGTATAATAAAATTATTTTGAATATTTACTTTGGAACAGAAAATAAATGCTATGAATATATAGTACATAATTGTACACCTTCCTTGATTTAATTAATGTTTAATGACTATTCTTCACTCCTATTTAGACAACAAGCCTGCAGCCTAATACATTTATACAACACTTGTTCTCACCAATGTAAATAGGTTCTTTGGCATATTGTACTTGTATAACTAAGTAAATATGTACTAAATTTCTATAGCATATTATGTTTGCTACCATTGTACAGTGTAAAAGCCTTTAACCTTTAACCAAATAAGACAATCCAGTAAACATAAACTAATGTAGACCTTTTTTTTTTTTTACATATATACAGATATATTCAGATAAACATTATATTTTCATTTAGCTTTTAAAAATCTCTTCACTTCATAGGGTGACCCAGGACCAAATGGAAGTCCAGGAACAGCGGGGGAGAAAGGGGAGCCTGTAAGTATGTTACTGGAGCAGGTTTTCCAGTAATGTGCAAATATTTAACTTAAGATTAACAATGTTTGTCATTTTGTGGTTTAAAGATGTATATATATAATGTTTGAATTAGTGGGTTATGTCCAGGCCAAAGGTTACACTGGTCATCAGTAAAGCATGCCTGCAAGAAAAATATTTAGAGTAGAATCATAACATTTTACAAATCTGGAGTTTGTTCAGTGTTCAATCTGTTTCCTTGCTTTGTAGGGCTTTCCTGGGATAAAAGGTCCACCAGGTGCTCCGGTAATATTACTATATATTATTCAAACTTTTATACGGACCATAGTTTTAAATGTGTATACATACAGCATATTGATTAATATTATATGATATAATATAATATAAACCCATCTATGTATTCACGGATGTATTTGAGAGTTTTTGCTTGAGGAACTGCTGTTACTCACTGGATGGATGCTTTCTTTTTAAAAATAATCTTTAAGGTTGAGGCAGTCTGCCTCATTGTAAAATTCTACAGTTTATAGTTGTTTACATATTTATCGATGAAAGTATATTTAAGGATAGTGTTTAATGCATAGATAATTAATGCATGCTTTTACTTTTTTTATTGTTTTTAAATCTCTCAAACTGTTCATATTTTAAGGGCATACCCTCCACTCAAAAAGGACAGCCAGGAGAAGATGGTCTTGGTGGATATCCTGGTGAGCAGGTAAGAATATACAAATACATAAATGTTCACCTACAGACAGGCACACTGGTCTTTCTAGACAAATCCCAGCTCCATTGAAGTTACCAACCTTGAGCAAGACCCTTAACCCCCTTAATGCTCCAGGGGTTGTATCAACCCTGTGCTATGACCCCAACCAAGTTGAGATACTTGTAAGTTGCTTACAACTTATATATGACCAAAAGAATTACCAGATTTTAATTTAAAAGACATAATGAACATATATTATATCTATGGTAGTGGCGACAAGTGAATTAACAACTCTGGTTAAAAGGGAGGTAGAGATATTTAATACTGCATAAGGGAAACTGGAATAAAAAACATAACAAAGAATGAGAAATAAAGAAAGCTATGACATGAAAATAATGGGGATTCAACTTTATAGAGAAAAGAAATGTTAAATGAATAAAAGCAGTACATATAATGATAACTTGAGCAAGCCATGAACCTCAATGTCAATAACGTTCTAGTGCAGTGCACTTTTAAGCCGTGCAGTCATCAGTCATTAGCACGTTCGCCTTTCAGCGCTAAGGATTTCTGGTTTGAATCCCAATCTGGGTGGAGTTTCCATGTTCTCCCCGTGTCCACATGGGTTTCCTCCGGGTTATCCGGTTTCCTCCCACAGTCCAAAAACATGGATCAAGGTCAATTGAATCCTCCAAATTGCCCCATATATAGTGTGTTTGTGTGTGTCTGTGTGAGTGAGTGAGTGTGTGCCCAGCGATAGATTGGCTCCCTATCCTGAGTGTATCTGCCGAGCGCTCAAAACGTTCTCCCCTGGATGGGCATGGGGAACCCCCTCCCACGACCCTAGTAGAGCATAAAGCAGAAGATAATGGATGAATGGATGGATGGATGTTGATTATATGTTACAGTTAGCATTCTTGTTGCGATCAGTGCTGTTTAATGAGATCTATGGTGGGTTGATGCTTTAGTGGTTTTGTGGCTGATTAAGCAGCAGAGCTTCTAGCTGAGTCTGAGCATAGAGATTTCTGCAACTTATTTAATTTTGGACAGGCATAAATTACATGCTAGATTTCCATTGGCTGTAGTCATTGTGGTGTGTTGAAATGCAATATTTTTCTTACTGACACTAGTGACCTAAGTGTCTGCCTTTATCAGCACTAGTTCTTTAATATTTTATGTGACATGCCCTTGAACTATATCAGAAAATCTTATTGATTCTGAAAATTTCTACTTATTACATACTTTACTGTCTGTAAACCTCAACTCTTCCTCTCACCAAATTCAGTGTTTTTGTCTATGTATTTAGGGACCTGCTGGAAGAAATGGAGTTAAAGGAAATAAAGGTGATCAAGGCATTTCAGGAATCCCGGTAAGACATTGACTTTTTGAGATATTTGTATCTCAATGACCTTTCCAACTAAAACTATATATACATTAGTGCTATACACTCACCAGCTATTTTATTAGGTAGACCTCCTGTCTGTTTTTTATAATGTTTTGATCATATAGATAAAGTTTATAGTTCTACAATTACAGACTTCAGTCAATCTGTTTCTCCACATACTTTGTTTTAGTATGTTCGCTTTAGTATGTTCTTCAAGGATCAGGATCCCCACAAAGGAGTTATTAGGGTAAATAAAAAGATTGTCAGTACTGCAGTGATAATTACATGGTAGTGATGTGTAAGTGTGTGTTGTTCTGGTATGAGTGGATCAGTCACAGCAGTGCTACTGGACAGATTACAGTACACCAATCCATTCGCACCATCATCCACCACCCTAATACCTGCTCGGTGGAGGTTTTGATCATCAAAGGACAGAGTCAAGGGGACTAACAAAATGTATAGAAACAGATGTACTACAGAATGTAATACAGAATATAACTACAAAAGCCATCCAAGTGAAGAAACAATAAGCTGTTCCTAATAAAATGGCCAGTCAGTATATGCCATGTATAGAATAGTTGTATGCTACATTGTACATGCTAATTGTTGTGTACAATTTATATTCATAAAAAGCACTGCCTGTCATAATTTAATGACCAGTGTAAGAAGATATTGACAAAAAATGATAATAACAAGGAATCGTTATTCTTACATTGTTTGAATCATCAATTTTAGTGTGAAATCTCAGTAATTCCATGTTTCATTGTCACCTCGCTTACCTCATACCTTAAATAATACCTTATTTATTAATTCAAGGTGTAGGGACACCAACACGAAAGGTAACACACAACGAGACGACATGGAAACAACGACGTGCACGGAGGAAGGGGAACACGAAACCTAAATACAGAAACCCCCGATCACGTGCACCAAAACAAACCAATCACCCAACGGAGTAAATAACTAATGAGGGACAGGTGCCCTAGGCGCTTGTAACATTCATAAATTAGATCTTCATTTTTTTTTCAGAACAAACAAAAAAAGTTTTTAGATCTGTAAATTTAGTTTTTTCTTAAAATATGTAAAGGCTCATGTGATACAGTTATAAATTTAGATTTATTGTTATTTTATTGTGTATAGTGTAATGGGACATAAATTAAAAAAAAGCATATGATATAGTGTATAATGAATGGTATTTTTTTATTTTAATACACATAGGGAGCCTATGGTTCATCTGGTGATAAAGGAGCCAAAGGAAATCCAGGAAGACGAGGACCACGAGTAAGTGTAACACCTTCTTCAAATTATCTAACTGTGTCATATATAGCCACCGTGCTGCCCCATTAATTAAACAATCTAATATATATATTTATATATATATATATATATATATATATATATATATATATATATATATATATATATATATATATATATATTCCCGGTTCGAATCCCAACCTGGATGGAGTTGTCCTGGGTATATCTGCCCAGCGCCCGAGACATTCCCTGGGTGGGCATGGGGAACCCCACCCCGCAACCCTAGTAGTAATAATTACTTTTTCCCTCAAAATTATTTTATTACATGCAAGTAAAATATGCATTTCATCTATACATCACACTATACCTTGTTAAATACTACATTTGATATAAATTTGTTTTTATTATTAGACAGTTTCTCTGTTTTAATTCAACTCCTATCATGTTTTTTTTTTTTTCCTGAACAAACGAAAACTACAACACCCCTAAAGGGAAAGTTGTGAAAGTTTTCACATTTTATCTGGTGCACACATGTGTATTGTAAGCACAACATAAAGAGTCTGATTTTAGAGATCTTTAGAGGAACATGACAAAACAAAGTATACTGTAGTCTGTGTATATGCATTTTTTGCGCAAATACAATGATATTTAATAGCGTTCAGTGACTATTTAGCATTCATTGGTGTTGGGCACAACCTGTGTTAACAATTCACTGCCAAGATAGCAATGAATGACTGTTGATATCTGCCTAGGTTATGTTCAGTAGGTGATGTGATTTTTCTATTGCCAAGATAATAAAACATCAGAAATTTAGCTAAACACACCCCATTTTGAGACCACCATGCCCATCGGCTTAGATTTATTCACAAAGGAATATTGGTATTTAACCAATGTAGGCACTTGTTGTGAAAAAAGTCTGTCAGCAGGGTGTAAGATAATGATGAGCATCGTGACACACATTGCGCAGGATGTAAGATAGGGCCCAATATTATGCACAATATACGAATGCATGTCTAAATGTATGTGTATTTGGTGGGGTCTTTTTTAGGGACCACCTGGTGATACAGGGAGTAAAGGTACCACTGGACCAGAAGGTTTTATGGGACCACCGGTCAGTATTAACTATTAACTATTAACTATTAACTTATTCTAATCATTTACATGTGATTGTGATAAAAAATTTATATTTTATTTTTTGCAGTTAGTATTTAAATTTAAATGTTAAGCTCATTCTGATTGTTCATGCTTCATGTTCTGTTTGTAAGATGTGTTAATAATAATCACACATATCTTTGATCTAAACCACAAAATCCCTTATTTATTTTATTCTTAGTATGTATGTGTACCATGTAACTCTTTTCTCTTATAGGGTTATTCTGGTAATGAGGGACGTGGGCAAAAAGGAACCAAAGGAGATAAAGTATTGTGATATTTCTGTTACATTTTTCCTTATTAGGTAATTATTAAAAATATGATATATGATAACCCTTACTATGAATCCAATATTTATATAAGCATAATAGGTGCATTATAATGCATTATAATTATGTGTTTTACAGCTTTATAATGCAAAGAAATATAATGATATGTAATAAAAAATTTATATTCTTTGTTTTTTTTTCTTTTTAGACATTCTTAATTAATTCAAAATGGTTTCAGTGTACTTAAAGTTGGTAAAAAAAAAAAAAAAAAACCATGGTGTTATTCTTCAATAAGTCAGTATGTACTAATATTTTGAGCTAATAAATATAAATTCTAATTATAAATACCTGTACAGAGAGCTTATTATGAAAACACAAATATAATAAATGTCACAAATAAGGGATATTAAAAAGTATTTTTTAACACACACAAAACTTTATGACACTGGTTTGTCCAATAAGTTAATGAAGTGTTAAAATATAAAAAAAAAAGCATAACAGTGCATTTATCACTTTTACATAGTATATCACAGACTATAACTTTGTATTATAAAGCCTCATGGCCACATTTTGTACGTATGATTATGAACCGCTATGTATATTACCAGAGTTTTACGACAAGTGTTATGGATACTTTGTCCAAACAGAAACTACTTTAAAAAATACATTGCTAAACATCAGCTTCATTTACTAAATATTAAACCACAATATAAATTCAAACCTTTTGTGAATACCTCTAGCTTTGATAGAACATCATGCTTATTATTATGTTATAATTTATATATATATATATATATATATATATATATATATATATATATATATATATATATATATATATATATATATAAAACTACTATTTTTTTTAAATAACTCAAACTACACTAAATACTAGTGTCTATAATCTTTTTTTACAGGGAGGCCCTGGATTTCCTGGTCATCCTGGTTTGCCGGTAAGGTTTTTTTTAGACAATACTTTTGGGGCTTTTAATGGCCACAAAAATAATACATATTGGAGAGTTTGTGTAAAATGTACATTATATGTAGTAAATTAATTGTTACAGGGTGAAGATGGTACTAAAGGATCATTTGGTAGGAAAGGATCTAAGGGATATAAAGGACAGCCAGTAAGCGATGATTACTTTTCTTCTTGGGTTAAAGCAGGAATTGCTTTAAAATAAAATACTTTATTAGAAGTTTATAATACACTCATTTTTATTTCAATATAATTTATGAAGTGATCGTTTTTATTAATTAAATATTCACTAATGTCTGTAGGGAAACAGGGGAAGAAATGGACCCCCTGGAGAACCTGGAGAACCAGGCCTGAATGGGCACAAGGTTAGTATTTACTATTATTTGTTAAATATCAGATTCCCATATTTAACTGCCACCACAATTGTCAGTGAGGTAGCCTGGTGTGTTAACAAAATATGTTTGCCAATTACATTCCTGACTAAAAATAGTATATGTTAACTATATAGTGAAATTAATTAAAAAATTGTATTATCCTGTGCTATTTTATTTTATTAACACAGTTAAGTTAAGTTAAGTTAAGTTAAGTTAAGTTAAGTTAAGTTAAGTTAAGTTAAGTTAAGTTAAGTTAAGTTAAGTTAAGTTAAGTTAAGTTAAGTTAAGTTAAGTTAACCCATGTCTTTAGAACTTAATTTGTTTAAAGGAACCCAGTCCTATTAGGGATATGCTGGCACAAATTTGAAATAATTATTACCAATATTTATTATTCAATGAAAGAAATGTTTATGAGGTTAAAGTATGTTTGGAACATTTTGACCACATGGTCTACATCTTATTAACACATTTTTCATTTCACTTATTCTAAACTTAAAGATAGACTTAAGATGACAAAATTATATTTATCTTAAAATGTAATTAATCTAACAATAACACATTTGTGCTATAACACAACTCTGACTTGTTTAGGGCTCAAAGGGTTCACCAGGACATAAGTCAAAGACGGTAAGTTTTGTTTTTAACTTTGTTTCTACTACTAAAGTTTTTTTTTTTTTTTTTTTAAACTACAAATTACTCTTTTTTTGTAGGAATGTGAACTAGTGAATTATATCCGTGAGAATTGTGGTAAGAGTTTGAACACTAATAAAACATTTAAATAATTTATTGTCAAGCTATATATGTAGTATTTCTTAGATCAGGTGTTTTGCAAACATTCTGCTTTGCTTTAATGGTTTGTTAAATTTAAAGCTTAATTTTGTAAAAATAATAGTTTCCAGTTTTCATTTTTTTTCTTTCTTTCTCCCTGAACAGCTTGCTGTAAAGGTATGTATCCATCCACCCAGCCAACCTATTTAAACCATCTTATTCATTTATTTCCTTAACTGTTTATCCATATTAGGGTCATAGGATGGGGGGTGCTTAAGTCAATACCAGTAGTTAAAAAAAAGTTAAATAGTTTAACTTTTGTGTCGGGCGGCACAGTGGCTTGGTGGTTAGCATGTTCACCTCACTGCACTGGGGACTCCAGGAGTTTTCATGTTCTCTTCATGTCCGCATAGGTTTTGTCCGGGTTCTCCAGTTTCCTCACACAGACCAAAAACCTGGATTCAAGGTTAATTGAATGCTCTAAATTGCCCCATATAGTGTGTGTTTGTGTGGGTCTACGTGAGTTTTCCCAGTAAAAGATTGGTTCCCTGTCCTGGGTGTATCTGCTCAGCCCCCGAAATGTTCTCATGGGGGGTTCGCATGGGGTACCCCCTGATGACCCTAGAAGAGAATTTAGAAGAGGATAATGAATGAACTTTTTTTGTCTTTAAACTATGGGAGAAAAACAAAGCTTCCAAAAACAAAGACACTGGGAGAATACGTCCAAAGGCAGTATACTTAAAACTTATGCACACCTTACTAATTTCCAGTATCATCTATTAACCAATTGATTTACTAAATGTAAACTAAATGTAAATAAAAACAATGTAGATAAGTAAAAATAGAATAATGAGGAACTAGGCTTAGTGTTTATGTGAATAATTAAAAAAAGAGATAAAGTTATTGTATGAAAATAATTGGATAAATGAATTATTACAGTGCCTCAAAAACTTATTTCTGAAGTGTCTGTTAATGTTAGTGTGTATTTTACATTATCTTTTCAATGTACCCAGTTCTAAACATTTGAGATTTGAGGGCCTTTCTCATTGCTGTCATTGCTATGTAGTATAGTAATTATTTTCAACTCTTCCGTCTGCATTGTTTGATATAGCAATGGTGATTTCAAATATATGTGTTTGTACGCAAATGGTTATGGTGGTCTCGAAATGACGTGTGTTTAGATTCATTTGTGGCATATTGCACATAATTGGTATAATTTTTATCATAGATAGCAAATACACACTGACAGGCCTCAAATCGTGCTGCTCAGTGAGCGGTTTATGGCTTGATGAAGAATGCTAAAATAGGACCCTTGGTGTTTGTGTGAGAGGTAAATGAAAAATAGCGCAAATATATAGTCATATTGTTAAGTAAATATTTAATTATAGCTAAGTACAATCTTATGGTAAATAAGTTCTTACCCAGGCAGACCTCTGGAGGGAGACAAAGGCCATCTGTCTGAACTGATTGGTCATTTAGCACACCTTCACTTTCCTATTGCTCTCCAGGAATATTTATAGCTCTTTGTGCACATATTCAGCATTTCTGCAAAACATCTGCAGCATAAGTAGTTTATTTATTTATTTATTTATTTATTTATTTTTATTTATTTATTTTTTTTTTTTTGGGCGAAGCGATCTGTAGCAGTTCAGTTCAGAGGCTATAGGCACATTGAATATAAGAATTATTATTAATACGTATGTTCAGTTGATATTTCTAGTTTAGCTTCTTTAAATTAGGGCTTGTTTAACACTGTGGACCTGACTCAGCTCTGTACCAGTATCAATACATCATTAAGTCAACAGGTCTCAAGTAAATAAAATAACAGGGTACCTAGTACAAAATTTATTTACTTAGTTTTTTTAGTACTAAGTTTAGTACTTAGTACGTAGTTTAGAATTAAATTAGTTATTAATTTTGTTACAACACATAATTTTTTGACTATTACCAAAAAATAAGAATTTGTGGTTCACAAATTTAAACCAATAAATCTTTATTTAAATGTGTTTATTGGTCAGCTGGAAAATATTTTGTGAGCAAAATTATCATATTTATTAAATTTGATGTGTGCAATTAAAGAAGTGAATTGCACACATGAAAATATTTATTATTCTTCAATATTCACTATTCACTATTTTGAAAATACCTGGTAGCATGCAAGGGTATGCATTTAGCAAAGGTCAAATGATTTGTCACGAAAGTTTTGCCATTTATGTCCTATATTCTTATATGTTTTAATTGTGACTTCTTAAATAATTATCATTTCCTGACATTTACATACCTGTTTTGCAATTTACATACTTTTTCTTTAAACTTCATTATATATGTATGATAAACACTTAATTATTGACAATATTTCTTTCATTATTCTGTACCCAGACCATATTAAGTGTCCAGGATACCCAACTGAGCTACTGCTGGCCCTAGACATGTCTGCAGATGTTACTCCACAGGTGTTTGAGAGAATGCGTTCAACAGCTGTCTCCCTCTTGAAGGACATTGATATTGCTGAGACTAATTGCCCAGCGGGGACTCGAGTTGCTGTTGTTGCTTACAGCAGTGAAACTAGGTATTTGTTTCGCTTCTCCCACTTTCGTAAAAAGAAAGCACTCCTTGAGGCCATTGAGGGAATTCCTCTTCAGAGGACCAGGAATCCACGCAATATTGGTCAAGCCATGCATTACGTTGCTCGGAATGTCTTCAAACGTGTTCGAGCTGGCCAGATTGTCAAGAAGGTGGCCATCTTCCTCACAAATGGAGCATCACAGGACTCTTCCACCATAAACACTGCCATGCTGGAGCTTAAGGCTGCAGACATTAACCTAGGAGTTATCGCGTTTAAGGACGCTCCAAATGTTCGAAATGCTCTTCAGGTAGACCTATTCATTTTTTTTTTCAAATTTTTGGATCAAAAGCAAACCATTTATTCACCACGACAACTTTAAAATGCACCTTTATAATAATATTTTTGGGGAAAACATGGAAACTCCAATCAGATTGGGATTCGAACCTGAAATCGCCAGCGCTGAGAGGCGAAATGTTATTAAAATTGAGTTTTGCATGATTATGGAAACAATTGTGATTGGTAATTGATATTTTGGACTTTAATAATATTTTGTCTATTTGTTATATATTTAAGACCACAATGTTAAATGAAAAAAATACCAATTTAACAGTGATTCCAAACTTTTCAATAATAAAATAAGTTAAGAACATATTTTTGCATGTTAATATCATTTTTAGGGGTGGCATGGTGGCTTAGTGGTTAACACGACTCTCAGCACTAGGGATTCCCGATTTGAATCCCAATCTGGGTGAAGTTTCCATGTTCTCCCCATGTCCGCATTGGTGTCCTCCGGGTTCTCCGGTTTTCTCCCACAATGTAATCAGTATTATACAATCTTTTCTCTTCTTTGATTCCAAGGTTGATGAAACACGAAGGTTTATGGTAGTTGATCCTGAAAGAGCCATTAAAATTAAAGAATGTGTCATCTGTTTTGGTAAGTCAGAACATAATGAAAGCATTTTAATAAATCTGTTAATGTTTATTCCTTAAAATTGAAAAATAAAATAATTTTCTTATTTTTTTAAGCAGCAACAAATGAAATATTAAAATGTGTTATTTATTACACTTTTTTGTTGTTTTTAGATCCCTGCAATCCAGACCCAACATGTGGCATAATACTAAACCCTGAGCCTGAAAAAGTGGATGTAGACCTAAATGTAATGATGGATTCTTCCTGGGATCTTCAGGCCAGTCAATATTCTGCTGTAAAAGAACTTCTCACGTCTTTCCTGGATGTTATAGATGTGAGTAGTGAACCCACCAGGGAGGATGGAAATGGCAGACTAGGCATCTACCAGCAGAGCTCCATTTATTCTCCATATTATGTCAGTGAAGTCTTTGGTTTAGAAACATTTAATGACCGTGCAATTATGAAGAAACATATTTTGGAAGACATGCAACAAGCTGGTGGTTTTACACGTCTTGATTCTGCACTGGAATGGATGGTGAGTAATGTTGTCCTGAAAGCAAAGGCACCCAGGAAAAAGCGAATGGTGGTAAATGTTATCAGTGGCAACTCAGAGAAGTTTATGAACAAAGATGAGCTGAATTACATCTCCAAGTTGTGCCAGTGTAATGACATTGTAATGGTCACTCTGACTCTTGGTGAGAAATTCAGTTGGAATTTAGTAGAAACTTTAACTACCTCTCCAATTGAGCAACATCTTATTCAGCTGGGTCAGATGGGCCTGAAGGATCAGAAGTATGCTCAGAAGTTCTTCCGAGCCTTTCTACGCATGATTACCAGTAAGAACCATCTTTATAAATCCTGCTTAGCTTCAAATCTTTCTATTTGTTTTATTATAGAGCGAACCTAATAACTAGAAACAAGTTAAATCATATGTCTATGTATAAGCTATACAAAGAACATAAACTTTTATAGGAATGTGTTTTGTATTTTATATTCTGAGCCATATTTACCATTCATTCATTCATTATCTCCCACTTTATCATCTATTAGGGTCTCGGTGGGGTTCCCCATGCCCATCCAGGGGAGAACGTCTCAGGCGCTGGGCAGATATACCCAGGACAGGGCGCCAATCCATCGCTGGGCACACACTCTCTCACACAGACACACTCTATATGGGGCAATTTTGAGAATTCAATTGACTTGATCCATGTTTTGGGACTGTGGGAGAAAACCGGAGAACCCGGAGGAAACCCACACAGACACGGGGAGAACATGGAAACTCCACCCAGATGGGGATTCGAACCGGGAATCCCTAGCGCTGAGAGGCGAACGTGCTAACCACTAAGCCACCGTGATGCCCCCCATATTTACCAATACTTTAGTATTGTTTAATTTAAAAAAATTGAATTATCTTTTTATCTTTATGCCAACATAATTTTTGTACATGTACATGTATTTTTTGTACTAGTCAGTTTAGTTAAAGGCACTTGATATGCTATTTATATTGTATATTAATTCTTAATACTTGTTTCCAATAGCATGTTTGCATTACTCCTATATTTTGAAACGCATAATTACATGTCTTTTACTTTCATGTGTTTACAGGAAATTTCTTCCCCAAACCCTCATCGCAGGACAGAGCATGTAGAAATTTTGTTCCTAGACAGAAGCCACAAAGACCCGTTTTCGAAACAACAATGTAAGACATAGCACTTGGTTTCTAAATTATCTATATTTTTAAAAAAGCATAATTTAATAATTCATAAAGATGAGTAAAAAAAAAACTCGCAAATTTAGTGGTGCTAGCTAATTTAAAAACAAAATTAAAATTAAATTATATTAAAAAGATATGGGAAACACTCAAGAGAGTGAAATAGCCTCTGGTTTGCTTAAGTTAAAAAACAAGTTTAAGGTCTGACTGACGATGTTTAATTTTACTGAATTGCATAAAAAATATTTTTAAGATTCAGAGTTATTTTCAATATATTTTCAATAGTTTTAATAAAATTATTATATTAAAATATATTTCTAAACAGTGTGTTGAAGTAATTAAGTGAGTAACATGTACAACATTCACACTTGATTGGTAAAAAACTTAATTTAAATTCTCTGCCTCATGCATTAACATGAGTGATGTTATTGCCAAAATAGGAGCAATGAGAGAATATCTATAAAGCATGTGAATATATTAACTCTTAATTGGGTTATGTGTTGACATTATAAAGCATAGCTTAGATGTGTCCCAAATTTAAACCCAAGGTTAGATGGTTACAGTAATATAAAATGAATTACAATTGAGCAATAATAAGTTTAATTGGTATTAATATTATAGTGTACATTTGTGTGAAAATTATTTGAAGATTAAAAATAAGTAGGAAACTGTTGGTGGTGTGTAAATAGGGTTTTAAAAAGGATTGATTTAGGGCAGCGGCACAGGGATTTAGTGGTTAGTATGTTCGACTCTCAGCGCTAGGGATTCCTGGTTGGAATGCCGATCTGGGTGGAGTTTCCATGTTCTCCCCGTGTCCACGTGGGTTTCCTCCGGGTTCTCCAGTTTCCTCCCACAGCCCAAAAACATGGGTTAAGTCAATTGAATTCTCCAAATTGCCCCGTATAGAATGTATCTGTGTGAGTGAGTGTGTGCCCAGCGATAGATTGGCACCCTGTCCTGGGTGTATGTGCCCAGCGCCCGAGACTTTCTCTCCTGGATGGGCATGGGGAACCACCCCCGCAACCCTAATAGAGGACAAATAGAGGAAGATAATGGATGGATGGATGATTTAAGAATTAACTGCAAGAAATTATTAATTCAGTCATTCATTATCTCCCGCTTTATCATCTATTAGGGTCTCGGTGGGGTTCCCCATGCCCATCCAGGGGAGAACGTCTCGGGCGCTGGGCAGATAGACCCAGGACAGGGCGCCAATCCATCGCTGGGCACACACTCACTCACACAGACACACTCTATATGGGGCAATTTTGAGAATTCAATTGACTTGATCCATGTTTTTGGACTGTGGGAGGAAACCCGAGAACCCGGAAAAAACCCACGCAGACACAGGGAGAACATGGAAACTCCACCCAGATGGGGATTCGAACCGGGAATCCCTAGCGCTGAGAGGCGAACGTGCTAACCACTAAGCCACCATGCCACCGCAAGAAATTATATATAATATATAAATTATTGCAGTTTCTCAGACCTGCCCATAGGTAAAAGACCACAGTTTATTTAAACAAGAGAACTATAACTTACCCTTTATCCTTTATGCTCCAACAAATGTTCACATGTATGTGTAATGACACGTCAGCAGGCTGAAAACATTAATCTTCGGGTATGAATATTTTGGATGCAACAATGCATTAAACTTTTATATATATAAAAACCCTGGTTGGCTAATGTTAGGAAATCTCAATTTCCTCGATGAACCTTTTCTGAAGCCGTTAAAAATCACAGTACAGTTGATTTCAGAGTTATTCGAATCAAGTGGTTTATTTATGACAAACTGATGCAAAGCAGTGCGTTCTTCCAAGACAAGCCCGAGATTGTGATCCGACTCTGATCTCAGCACTACACCAGTCTCTAGATTGCCCCATCTCATTATTGAATGCGCACTTCCCCTTGAACATGAAGTACTTTGTGTATAGATCTCCAAATTTGATCCCTTCACTAACTAAGGTGACATTGGAATCTGATTGGAAAGAATGGGTGTGATCTGTTTAACATTCTGATTCTCTATTTTTTAGCATAGTGGTGAGTTTTAAGGTTTAAAATATAACTTTTTATAAATAAAGCAGATAAAGCGGAGGATAAAGCAGAAGATGATGGATTGATGGATGGAGTACAAACATTGATTTAAGCAGTGTAAATTTAAAATTAACTGAACAATCGAATGTTTGTGATGTTTTCCAGCCATAGGGTGGAATATTCATTGCAGCATTTGAATATTGCCTATGTACAGTATTTCTGCTAGACAAAGAATGTATTCTGTTGTCCATGGACATGGTTTTAATACAAAAAACAATATTTACAACCATAAATCTATTACTAACAGGTCTAAAACCAACAATTAAAAAATTGCTTGCAAAACATTACTCATTTAATCAAATAAATTAAAATATTTGAATCACTGCATCGTCTGTTTATGTAAGCCTTTATAAAGATGTCAAGTTGTAACATGTCACTTATTAAAAATTAAATGTCACTTAAAATGTCACTTATTTTTACAAAATACTTTTTTGATTTCACAGATCTAATTTACCTGCTATTCCAGTGACAGAAATCATTAATGAATTTACTACATATCCCTATATCGAGGAATTTACAACTAAATCACCTGACACATTTACGGATATGTATTCAGGAAAAAACACTGACACAGATGTTTATCCAGAAAAACCCACTGATATGTACCCAGAGCCTTCCTATACTGATGTATATGATTTATATGATGAAGGTGATGTTTACCGGCATAATGTATATCGGGATCAACCCCAAAGAAAAGCCGCTAAAAGAAAAGCTGAAGAACCAGCAGACAGCAAGCCTACCAAGGAGACAAATGACAAGAAAAATATGGAGCAAAATAAGCCTGATAAAGCTAAAGGTATTGTCTTTGAGATTTACAGTTAGAAAATGCTAGTCACTTTTTGCATTTTACATTAAAAATAATTAGGCACCCAAATTTTAATAATTATTCATTCATTCATTTTCTCCCGCTTTATCCTCTATTAGGGTCGCGGTGGGGTTCCCCATGCCCATCCAGGGGAGAACATCTCGGACGCTGGGCAGATACACCCAGGACAGGGCGCCAATCCATCGCTGGGCACACACTCACTCACACAGACACACTCTATATGGGACAATTTTGAGAATTCAATTGACTTGATCCATGTTTTTGGACTGTGGGAGGAAACCGGAGAACCCGGAGAAAACCCACGCTGACACGGGGAGAACATGGAAACTCCACCCAGATGGGGATTCGAACCGGGAATCCCTAGCGCTGAGAGGCGAACGTGCTAACCACTAAGCCACCGTGCTGCCCAAATTTTAATAATTATATATGTAGTAATTGCGGCACGGTGGCTTAGTGGTTAGCACGTTCGCCTCTCAGCACTAGGGATTCCCGGTTCGAATCCCTATCTGGGTGGAGTTTCCATGTTCTCCCCGTGTCTGCGTGGGTTTCCTCCGGGTTCTCCGGTTTCCTCCCACAGTCCAAAAACATGGATCAAGTCAATTGAGTTCTCCAAATTGCCCCATGTAGAGTGTGCCTGTGTGTGTGAGTGTATGCCCAGCGATAGATTGGTGCCCTGTCCTGGGTGTATCTGCCCAGCGCCCGAAACATTCTCCCCTGGATGGGCATGGGGAACCCCACCGCGACCCAAATATTGGATAAAGTGGAAGATAATGAATGAATGAATATATGTAGTAATTAGTCTAAACACGACTGAATACTGGTTTGTTTTTTAGCTCAGTGTTTACAGGATAAGAACATGGGAACAGTCTGTTCAGCATACCAATCTAGGTGGTACTATGACCAAAACACGCAGAAATGCACACACTTCTGGTATGGTGGATGTAATGGAAATGACAACCGTTTTCTGACAGAAGCTATGTGCATTGAGACATGTGGTGTTTCAGGTAAAAAAGACACTTTTGTGATGTGCACTGATTGTAACATACATTCTTTTTAAAAATATTTTACTGTTGTTTTCTTTTTTGTTTACCAGAAAGTGAATCATTTGCTAATGATGAGGCTAAAACAGGTAAACACACACAGCGATATTTTCTGGTGAAAGCCTTACATTGGTAAGGTCAACCAACCCTGGAAATAGTTTATGTGATAGAAGTCCAACTGTGTGTTGCAAAAATAAGGGCAACACACAGAGGGTGTGGTAGCTCAGGAGTTAGGGTGTTTAGAGTGGTTCGGTTAGGGTGTTGTGCTATCAATCCGAAGGTTGTGGGTTTAAATCCTAGGGCCGCTAAAATTACCAAGGTGGGTCATTGAGCAAGAACCGTAACCTTCATTACTCCAGGAGGCACTGTAACAACCCTTTGCTCAAACCCCAATCAAGTTGGGATATTTGTGAGTCGCTTTGCAATAAAAGCGTCTGCTAATTGATCAAATTTAATGTCATTCAGCAATAACAGTTTAATACAAAGTTAGCAAAATTAATTAATTAAGAGTAATTAATACAAATAAGGCGGCACGGTGGCTTAGTGGTTAGCACGTTCGCCTCTCAGCGCTAGGGATTCCCGGTTCGAATCCTCATCTGGGTGGAGTTTCCATGTTCTCCCCGTGGGTTTCCTCTGGGTTCTCCGGTTTCCTCCCACAGTCCAAAAACATGGATCAAGTCAATTGAATTCTCAAAATTGCCCCATATAGAGTGTGTTTGTGTGAGTGAGTGTGTGCTCAGCGATGGATTGGCACCCTGTCCTGGGTCTGTCTGCCCAGCGCCCGAGACGTTCTCCCCTGGATGGGCATGGGGAACCCCACCGCGACCCTAATAGAGGATAAAGCGGGAGATAATAAATGAATGAATAATACAAATAAATAATTAACCTAAACATACACTAAAACACTATGTTCATAAATCATTTAACAAATATATTTATTATTACATAAGTTATTTTTCATAAAAAAGACAAACATTATTTTAGCCACTGTTTAGTGCAGTGATTGTGAGATCAGAACATTTAAGACATATATATATATATATATATATACAGTATATATATATATATATATATATATATATATATATATATATATATATATATATATATATATATATATATATATAAAGTATACAAATATTATATCACATGCAAATGTGATATAATATTCATTCTTACAAATGTAATGACATTATACTTAGTTAAATATGCATTTGAACATTGTTGGTCACAATGTGAATGTGGGGCTAATTAACTTTCTTAATAACTTTATTGCTAACCTGTTACCTTACATCACTTTAATCTTATTTAAGTTGCAGTTCTGGTCGAGTTTGTGTGGATTGGAACTTAGATTGCAGAACATTATGTCAACAATAGTAAGAAAAATAGTACGACGTGAGAGGGGCTTGTAGATAGTGATAGAAATAAAGAAAATATTTATGAAGGGAGCGGCACGGTGGCTTAGTGGTTAGCACATTCACTTCTCAGCACTGAGATCCGGGTTCAAATCGCAATCTGGGTGGAGTTTCCATGTTTCCCTGTGTCCGCGTGGGTTTCCTCCCACAGTTCAAAAACATGTATTCAATGCAAATTAAGTGCTCTAAATTGCCCCACATAGTGTTTTGTGTGTCTGTCTGTGTGAGTGAGTGTGCCCAGTGATAGAAAGAGTTCTTCCCTGGGTACTGGGAACCCTGCTCCTGGTCATGGGAAGACAAAAAATGAATTATTAAATAATGTTTAATGCATTCATTAAACAAAGTCCCAAAATGCTTAGGACATGGTTTTACAAACTGGTCACTGTTTGAAGTGTGTAACAGTGGGGTGTATGAACTATTACATGCTGTGACACTTGATGAATGAATTAAAATTATTATTATTATTATTATTATTCATTCATTCATTATCTCCCGCTTTATCCTCTATTAGGGTCGCGGTGGGGTTCCCCATGCCCATCCAGGGGAGAACATCTCAGGCGCTGGGCAGATAGACCCAGGACAGGGCGCCAATCCATCGCTGGGCACACACTCACTCAGACAGACACACTCTATATGGGGCAATTTTGGGTCGCGGTGGGAGGAAACCGGAGAACCCGGAGGAAACCCACGCAGACACGGGGAGAACATGGAAACTCCACCCAGATGGGGATTCGAACCGGGAATCCCTAGTGCTGAGAGGCGAACGTGCTAACCACTAAGCCACCGTGCCACCTATTATTATTATTATTATTATTATTATTATTATTATTATTATTATTATTATTATTCCTTGTCCCTGGCCTCATTTAAACCAGTATAAAGTTTTAAATAAATGGAAATGTTGGCATCTTAAGCACCACAGGGTGATCCATATATGCAGCAGAAAACAAATATTCATAATGTGGCTGCATATTAAGAAAAATAAAAAACAGAAAAAAAAAAAAGAAAAAATTATATATATATATATATATATATATATATATATATATATATATATATATATATATATATATATATAAATAAATAAATGCAATCTCTAATATTTTTTAACAGATGTATGCCATCTTACTCAGGATATGGGAAGATGCTATAATTTTGTTTTGAGATGGTACTACAATGCCTCAAAGCGAGAGTGTGCCCTCTTCTGGTACGGTGGATGTGAGGGTAATGAAAACCGATTTGACACTGAAGAGGAGTGTGAAGCGCGCTGTCTGCTACAGCAAAGTACTTAAAGCATAAGGCACACCATTCTACCAGTGTTCAAACAAATGGTTCAATAAAGATTGTTACCAGCATTTTACTAAGTCATCTATCACTGCATCATATATGCCTGCTACTTGTTAAAATGTTTTTGTCATCAACTCGATTTATCATATTCTTTTATTTTTTTTGACATTCTTCTTAAAGTTTGTCTGTTTCCCTATGATACTCATAATTTCTTCTGAGTGAATATATTTTCTGATAGAAAATAATCCCTATCAGAAGGAAAGAACAAGTATCCAAGGACAGTTCAAACCCAAAAACAGTAAAAGGACTTTCAGTTTATTTTTTGTAATACATGAATATATGATTTTAAAACAAAATATGGCTTTTTTTCATGTGGCGTATGTTACTAAATTAATGCAGGTGCTAATTTCTTTACAAATTGTACTGCACACGTTTAATCTGGATTGATTTTGTACTGAATTTACTTGTGTTTACTTTTTGAAAAATTCAAATAGGGAGACAATTTTGAATGTTGACAAAAAAACTTGACCAACATTGGCTGCGTTTTTATAATGTGTTGATGAAAATAAAATGTTAAAATTCACTTTTGTGTGCATTGTATTTTATTTCAAGTAATTCTGCAGACAATTTTATCCAGAGGGACTAACACAAATTCCGACGCGATGTTTGGTGTTAGAATACAGGCCTTGCTCCCCAATACAATACAATACAAGGTTCAGGCCAGTGTAAGTAAAAAAAAAGCAGCTGGGATTGAAACACTGCAATATTCTTTTAATAATGTAAACGTAAGTGATTCATTTTGAATTAAAATAAATACATGTATACCATTGAAAGATTAAACAATGTCTTTGTTGAATTGATTCCTTAATAGGTTTTGAATAACACATAGAGGGATGTAATTATTTCTAGTATTTCTTTTTTATGAGTCAAAGCAAAAAAATGCACAATGTTAAACATCAGCTGGAAAAAGATTAAGTGTAAAATAGTTATCAGCAATCATTTTACAAGTACCTTACTTGGCACACGAATTGCTTAACATATTTTACATACAGGGCAGCACAGTGGCTTAGTGGTTAGCACGTTTGCCTCTCAGCACTAGGGATTCCCGGTTCGAATCCCAATCTGGGTGGAGTTTCCATGTTCTCCCCGTGTCTGCGTGGGTTTCTTCCGGGTTCTCCGGTTTCCTCCCACAGTCCAAAAACATGTATCAAGTCAATTGAGTTCTCCAAATTGCCCCATATAGTGTGTGTATGCGTGTGTGCCTGTGTGAGTGAGTGTGCGCCCAGCGATAGATTGGCGCCCTGTCCTGGGTGTATCTGCCCAGTGCCTGAAACGTTCTCCACTGGATGGGCATGGGGAACCCCACTGCGACCCTAATATAGGATAAAGTGGAAGATAATGAATGAATTAATTAATTTTACATACATCTTTAACATTAAGCAATAATGATTTTAATAATAGTGATTTTTAAAATGTAAAGTAGTGAAACCAAAAAGAATTTAAGCCTTTAATTCCACAATAAAAAAAGGTAGTATGTTTCCTATATATAATTTCGCTAGCATGATTTAAATGTAAATTTGACTGTTTATGATGTTGTATGATTCACATAACTTTTAAATTGCATCTGCAAACTGATCTGGTCTCATATCTATGGTTATTGTAACTGCATTATTGCATTATGAAATACCATGTTTTAATTATTTTTAAATAATGATTTAAATATTTGATGTATTGCCAGTTAAATTACTTTGTTAGACATTTTCTATTTTTACAGAGATATAATTTTATTAATCTTAAATTAATCATAAAATATTCAACCCTATAATTTATCATGTCATTTAAGTTTTAAAAAAGTTATAATAATAAGTTATAGCCCTTGTTGAAATGTAAGAGATTTTCTACAGTAGAGTAAGATACAGTTATAAGATACTTGTTACTTCTTTTCTTTAATTGCTGAAACAACATTAGCTCAGGCGGCACAGTGGCTTAGTGGTTAGCACGTTCGCCTCTCAGCACTAGGGATTCCCGGTTCGAATCCCCATCTGGGTGGAGTTTCCATGTTCTCCCTGTGTTTGCGTGGGTTTCCTCCGGGTTCTCCGGTTTCCTCCCACAGTCCAAAAACATGGATCAAGTCAATTGAGTTCTCCAAATTGCCCCATATAGAGTGTGTATGCGTGCGTGTCTGTGTGAGTGAGTGTGTGCCCAGCGATAGATTGGCGCCCTGTCCTGGGCGCCAATCTATCTGCCCAGTGCCCGAAATGTTCTCCCCTGGATGGGCATGGGGAACCCCACCGCGACCCTAATATAGGATAAAGCGGAAGATAATGAATGAATAAACATTAGCTCAAAAAGATTCAATAAGAAACTCTTCTAACAAAAGTCCAAGTTTCATATTTGTGCAGCGCCACGAGGCTGCATTTAACAGTACAACAGTGCATTTTTTCTTGTAGTATGTTCTGGACTTGTGTCGGTTGTTAGAGTTTTTTGAATAAACATGATTATGATAAGAATCAACACTTATATCAAATATTTAATCTAAATGTTTAGGAGTCACTGATGTCACATTTTAATTAGTTTAACCTAAAAGAAGGTACAGTATTAAATCATTCTCAATTTCACAGTTCATATGTTTGGAAACTTTTTGTACACTAATTGTATTTTATACAAAAATGATAACATATAATAGTTCAGAAAACATTTCATACTTTTTTCTTGTGTATACTGTAATTTACAGATAACACCCCAGCATGGAATTCTGACATTTTTAAGTGCATGAAGATTCCTGATTTATTGCTGATGTAAAAGTTTTCAGCCCTTGTTGATAGATGGTCCAAGAAAAGTCCTTCATAAAGGAGATATTAGCATCTATGAGATATATGACTGGACAACCTAGTAAGACATGTCCTTTAACAATGACGTCCTCTGCAGTGGTTTATTCCTAGCAGTACGTAATTGCTTGTCTTCTCATTATCGCACATTGTCAGACCACACCAGAACTGACCATCTCGCTAATTAAAATGCAATGTAGTAAAGACAAGAGAATTATTACTACTGTTTAGTGTAGATTAGATACACTGAATTGATCTGTATTTAATTACAATAAAACTTTTGGTATTTTAAAATCATATAGTAAATAAACTCTAAAAGTTATTACAATTTTTAAGATTTTTTCCCCAGTTTGCTTATTATCATTTATATTAGATCACATTTAATGTTCAGTTTTTAAAAATATAACAAATCACTTGTTCTACAAATAGGCCTAACAATTTTACCACAAATAGTATTTTGGATGCATTTGGGTTTTTTTACATTTAGTGTTGTCATGTTAAGGCATAATCTTATTTTTAGCAATTATATTATTTTATTTTGGAAATATTTAATTAAGTTATAAATAAACCCAAATTAAATTGGATCTAAAACCCAATTGATGCCTCAGCTATTTGTGGAAAGCCAACTGGATGTGTTCTCAGGGCTTTACATGTATAATCTCAACATATTAATCTAAAACCTATTAAGCTATTAAGGCAACAATATGTGTCTAAAAGCTCATGTGTAGAGAAGAGGAGGAAAGTTTTACTTGTGAAAGACATGTGTTACAATGTCTCCAGGAATTGCCTGAGATAGAAGAAAAAATAAAAATAATAATATTTTTACTCAAATAACTTAAATAAAAAACTTTAGTTCTTAAAATTAGGTACAGTGAAAATTTAGCTTGTTTTTAAGAAATTCATTATGATTTCAAAATAATAATGAACACCTGTTTTCTGGGTTTTAAAGAGAAAAAGCAAAATTGACATTTATTTGTCTTTAATATACCCATAAATATATAAGATGTGACATAGTAAAAAATTTTAACTAATGTGTTGAATTGTACCTTTATTCAACTTTTACTCCTAGGTTTTTTTGAGAACACAGCGAATAATGGCTCATTACAAAAATTCAGGTACTGAAAAAGATATCACAATATTATTATTATTAAGAAGTGATATATGGATAGGGCCATAATATTACTTTCATCTAATACTTCGTAATGTAAAAGTAAATTGTTTGTTTTTTTTGTTTATTTAGTTGTAAAATAATAAATGTTCAGACTTGGATGTGTCAGTTTGGGAGATTCTTGGTCATTTAAACTGAACTATATAAAGCAAAATCTGTTAAGCCAATCTGACAATTTGGAAATCAATGACTAAAATGCTGTTAACTGAAAGTTAATCAGTAAGTGCTAAAAACTTAAGTATATTAAAAACAGACCAGGGGAAGAGAGGGTGACCTATGTTTATTTTCCTGCTTTAATGTATTTCTTACCATGCTTGTGTGATTGTGTAGAAACCTGGTGGCTGTTTTTTGATAAGCCTGTAAAACTGACCATCAACTAGCCATCATTGTATTCAGTGGTTTTATGGAAAAGATAATCACCACTTAACTGTATAGCATGGGCCTTAGTCTTTATCTCTGAAGCACACACAGGCTGTATGGAAATCCTCTGGTCTGTCCGTTTTATCTTTCTGTAGCCTTCCATCCTCACAGTTCTTGAGACTGAAGTCAGTCACTATGATACGTGGCTTATTCAGACAAGATTCAGGTCTCAGGTGGAACACTGTTGTGTCATTACAATTGAGTCTTTGTCCTCTGCTGGGGAAATTTACCTGCCACACACTGATAATGGTCACAGATGGCATCCGGTTATTGTTCTTGTTGAAGAATTGGATCACGGGGTGTGCACATGCAAAGAATTTGACACAGTAAGAGAGAGAGAGAGAGAGAGAGAGAGAGAGGGAGGGAGGGAGAAAGAGAGAGAGAGAGAGAGAGAGGGAGAGAGAGAGAGAGAGAGAGAGAGAGAGAGAGAGAGAGAGAGATCAAATACATGGATAGATTATGCAGGGACAAAAATGAATTATATGTAAAGTCACCTTGATGTTACTAATGTCTGTAAGTTGTTAAATCCGCACTGCAATAAATGATGCTCACTGCATTTTATAATCATCAAAGTAATCCATAAATGTGCGCTAACCTAATGAACCACAGGTATGAAGACATTTTCTCTGATGAAGATGATGTCATTGAAATAGTGAAAGAAATACAGTATGGGATCCTCAGCAAATCATAAAACAAACTGAATGACCTTGGCTAAAAGCTATACAAATCATTTTACCAACTAATTAAAAACTAAAGAAGCTTACAGAGTGACATTTCTCAAAAAATACTGCAACGGTCACCTGACCTAAGTTCCATTAAGCACTCAAAAGACCCTTGAAGTTATAGGCAGTTATGCTGTCAGTAACATCACAGAATGACCTTTCATTTGATGGGAAATAATGCTGAGCAACATCGATACATTTTTTTCAATTTTATATTTTATACACATAATTTAATTAATAAATGGGGCATCAATAGCTTTTTAAAAAAAGCAAAATGCAAAAATATGAAGTGAGAAGATGATAAGTACCATGTTACTTGTGAAATCACCTGCTCATAGCCCTGTGGTTGTGAAGTTATACTTTGCTCCGTAAAAGTCCCCCTGTTGGGTGCTCAGGTGTGCTGCACTCTGATGAATTCTTGGCTTTATCTTTATTATTGTTTGGTTCATTGTCTTTAATTATGTCATACTGACGACAAAAAAGGGCGATCACACCTGAAACAGAATCAAAATTGCATATAATTAGGTATTTTACGGAAGCAAATCGCAATGTGATCAGTTTTCAAAAATGTTTAATACTTTATACAAAATGTAGGAACTAAGGAAAAATAAACAGAGTATTCATATTCTTATCTCTTGTATAATTTTGAAATTATATAGAATAAATTACAATATAAAATGTATACATTTATAACATTTTTATTGTTATTTTATTTTATTTTATTTGTCTCTTAAAGAAATAGAATACAAAACACAATCACATACATTTTCTTTATTATTCAATAAAAAAATCTAAAGTTCATTCTGTGATGTAATGCTAAACTTAATATTTATTTGTAAGTCTTCATTTGTAGTTGCAAGTGGACCATTAAAGCAAGCTCAAAAAAATTAAATAGGGGTCACTGTTATAACCCTTAGTCCTTAAGGATATATTGATCATAAATATTTTACAAAACTGTGTTTTCATTTACACTTTATTAAATTACCAATGCAACAATAGAGTGGCTGTATTAACAGAAGTAACATGAGAAGTAGAGTGTGGTTTTTACATACATGATCATATTTCATGAACTCATGAACTTATTTGTTAAACATCTTCCCTAGCATGCATTAGCTTACGACTTGAACAGTCTGAATTGCTTTAAGCAATTCAAGTTCAAGTATTTTATTTATAGAGTGCTTTTTTTACAATAGTGCATTGTCACAAAGCAGCTTTACAGTATTGTAAGCCTTTAAACTCCCAAGGGAAAAAAACTCCTTGTTATAATATGCAGTCACGGGTGGTGCAGTCGCAGTAAAACATTACCAAAATACTTTACTTATCGTCCATTTTTTCAGTTCTACTTACTGTAAAGATGGACTTTGTATTTCTACAGTTACAGACTGTAGTCCATCTGTGTGTGGGCTACAGTACAAGCTGTTAGTCCCCTTTACTCTGTACTAATGTTCAGGACCCCAATAGTAGCACCACAGAGGAGGTATTATTTGGTTGGTCCATTACTCCTATCCCAGCCATGTCACCGAGGTGTTTAAATGAAACTACAGCAGCAATGCTGCACTAAAACCCCCTCACTGCACCAGTGTCACTAAAGAACTGACAATAAACCCCCCAAATTATACTGTACCTGTTCTGTGATGGTTCTGACCAACAGAGAACAGAAAACCAACAGGGAACTAACAAAAAAGGAAAACAGATGCACTACAATCTGTGATTGTAAAACTACAAAGTCCATCTCTATGGTAAGTGGAGAACATAGACAATTCAGCAAAAGACAAATCTTAAAGGATCTCATTAAGACTCAGATAAGTATGACATTTTGTTGAGAAATAATCATAAATAAATACCTGCCCACATTAATAGCACTACCACAATAATGATGAGTTCCCCGGCTCTCAGCTGAGTAGACTGTCCTACTTCTTCCATTGTGACTTCATCTATGAAAATAAATTGAGAACTGTCAATTGCACAAATCTTAAGCATGGTCATGGAATGTGGTCAAGTGAAATAACTATTTAACGGTTAGACTCAAGAAGCAGATAAGGTGCTCTCTTCTTTTAAAATAAACTTCAGATCTGTTTAACAAAGCAATAAGGTATGATAGTGCTTGCGTTATTTTAAATACCTCATGGAAAAGAGGTGTTCTTAGGCATGACACATAGCAGAGTACTCTTTCCCGTGATTTATTCACAATAATGGACAACTCCAAGTGCCTTGTTACTTTTATAAAACTGTTACAAACACACTATAGCAAAAAAAACAAAGTTTAATTTATAAATGCATTTATCAAAACAAAATCGCTAATAAACTGGTCTTCCGCAACATAATCTAGTCCCGTTTTTACAGTAAACACTGACCCACAGTAATAAATTTCCGGTTTCTATAACAATTAATTACTGTCATTTAGTGGTCAAATTACAGAACACAGTTTATTACAAAAAATAATGTATTGTATATCATGCATTGATACGAATGTGAAGCGGTCAAAGGTGTGTGTTATTGTCAAAAAAGGTCATGGCTGGACAAACGGCTCAGCGAATCAGATTTGAGGACCGGAACTGTCCATTTAATAAAGTATTTTATTAGGCAAATTATATTAGTTGCCTATAAGCGAAGTTTGCAATCCTTACTCTGTTTGTTTACTGGTTTTGTTCTACTTGTCTTTGCTAAGTTCTTGTTTATTGATTAATTAGTCCATGTTTCAGTTCAGTGTCATGTAATTATGGTCAGCTGTGTTTATTGCCTTGTCAATTATATATTATATCTTTGTTAATATATTAATTATAGATTAATTACATATTATTATATATAATTTAGAACCACAAAGATGGCCTGTTTGTGACCCTAAAAGTTGGCAACACACTAATGTATACATATTCAGTATACAGTCTTTGGATGGGGCATGGTTCATCAATATGTGTCAAACTTCATAAGAATATGTTAGTACAAATACAGTATTTCTAAATGCAACACTGCACACAATGTAGTTTTATCACAGTCACAACAACAATTCATTGTATTAGTGTTAAATTATGGGAAATCAATGGTTAATGTACATTTATTTCTTTTTATGGCTTTATGTTTTTGTTTTGTTTTTTCTACATACTGTTATGAGTTGAAAACAGGATACAAAGATGCAGATGAACAAAAAGGGGTTCTTTTATTTAATAGCAAAATCAAGTTCAAAGAACGAAAAAGAGTCTATGAAAAGTGGACTCTGACGCAGAACTGCGCTAAGAACGGAACTGAAAAGTTATTCAAAGGAAAAGGGGTGGATTAGAACCCCAGGCTACCAATCACTGAACCAGATGGCTATTGCTGCGCCACTGGGGAGTTAATGCAGGTTGAGCCAACCAGGCTCCACGATTTAAGAGCAGGACGCAAACGCAGTGTCTCCACTCAAGAGGTGGACCTGCTCCCCACTATGCACCTAAAACTTAGAGGAAGAGGGGAAGGGGGAAAGACAGCAATTAGACAAAAGGAAAAACACAATTTGATATTTTTTCAGTCACCTGGTCTCAAACCCGGGTCTGCTGAGTCAGAGCTGAGCACTTAGCAGGATTACCACTGAAGGAAACACCATAAAGGCTAAGCTGCAGGCTCGGGTCCCATACGACACACTGCTGATTGGGAGGCCTTAGTCTACAGAGGTCCCAGCAACTCCTAGGGTAAAATACTTTTCCTGCTTAGCAGAGAGCTGAAATACCTCTCGTCTCCTGACGGTATCACAGCTGACCCCTCTAAAAGGGCCCAGTCGTACCCACTAACCCTACAATAGCAAGTGTGAACCATACGGTGGCAAACTCAAGGCTGCTGCACTTACCAGCCACAGAGCAGCTCCTTAAATAAGGTAGCTGCAGTTGGTGCACATTAGCCCTGATTAGGATCTCCAGGATAAAAGACCCACACACAAAGGTTCTGTAACTTCAATGGCACCTGGTGCCCGAGCTTCGTGCGTGGAATGATCCAGAGACCCTAACACATACAAGATTAGTTTTAAGGTTAAATCCTAAAATCAGCATTACAGTCTAAACATCACTTTTCAGTGCTCAGATAAACACATATTGACTGCCCTCCAAATCAGTTTTCTCTTGCTATTATACTGCTGGGCCTCACTGAAGAGTCCTTACCCAGTCATCTCCTGGCATTGCCTCCCATTTAAAAGAATTGACCAAAGGATTAAATCAAAGAAGAGGTAAAATGTGGCCAGTGTCTAGAACAACCGAAAAGTGTTGTGAATTGATGTAAACCAAATACAGTGAAAAATAATGAACATTGGAGTCAAGGATATCTAGGAGTATTATTCTGTCATCTATTTTGAATAAAAAACATACCACATCTAACCCTAACTGACTCAGATATTTGTCAATGTGACACATCAGCTAGCTGTTAATTTTCAACAACAAATTGACTTACACAAACATACATCACCTTCTTGGCCTTGAGGCCAAACCCACTCTGGGTCTACTTTATTACCCCTTATAAAGCAATGCCAGGAGCTCACTTGTTTTTTTATGTGTAGGTTTGTGATTGGTGTTGCTATGGGGTTATATGGGAGTAGTGTTGAATGGGAGGAAAGTGAAACAAAATGAAATATTCTGATTGCATGGCAGAACAGTGGGGCAAATCTCTCGCTTTACCTTCACTCTCACACCTAGAGAATCCTTCACTGAAACAGCTATTGCTAAATCCACAGCTACAATTTATTTTAATGGTTTGTGGAGTTAAGTGTTACACATATAATATGTAATATTTTAACACTATTCACCTGAATGAACACTAACATGATGCCCTTATGTTGGTCTGTTACAATCAGCCGATTCCACAAATAGAAAGGACAGAGTTTAAAACTATTGATGGTTCAAGAGTACTGACAAGAGTATGTGACAGGACATGACCATAACCCAAAACAATGTTCCAACACTAAACACAGGGAAGGAGAGGCTTTTAAATATGTAAGGATAGGTCACATGATGAAACACAGCTGCACCAAATATTCCCAAATGACAACAGCCTCCAATAGGGGTACTGTCTAATGTACCGTCCGGTAGTGCCGACAATACCACCAGCAGGCTGGTGTGACAGAATCCCCTCAAAAAAAAGGGACCACAGCCGACAGAGTGAAATGGACAATGTCCATCCAGGGTGGAAACGTGAGTCTCTCGAACTGTGGAGTGAAAATTAAGTTGTGCCTGAAATTCTGTATATGGAGGGAGATACGGGATGCCATTGGAGCCAGAGGGGAAAGCCATAATTCCGTGTAGCGATGGGGGGGCATTAAACCTGATGAGTTATGGAGCAAGGTGGGAGAGCGGATGAGGAATCAAGGCAGGAACGAAAGTAATGTCAACCAGCGTAATGGTGACACCTGAGCGAGATGCTGAGTAGGAAAAATGTGCTAAGCAACGTCCCAAGAGAAGCAAGGAGGCATCGGCGAAATCCTCAGCAGAGAAGGCAAACTGGTCGATCTCGTGGAAGGCATGGAGGACTGCACATAATGGATAGTGAAGGGGTGATCACGGGGGGATCGAAGGCCCAGCCACTTCCCTAGACAGCATAATCCACCTCCGGGACAGTACACCCAATCACCGCGAGCCGTCAGCCCAAATAGGGAAAAAAAATGCAGTCCACTCCAAAAAAGAAAATAGCAGGGAGGGAGGGGGGAAAAAACACAAAAGTGAAAAAAAAAAATACCCCGAACATTCTGTTACAATCAGCCGATGCCACGGATAGAAATGACAGAGTCCAAAAACTGTCTATGGTTCAATGTTAGTCGTTAACGCAGAAGACACCGGGTGAAAAACAGCCATAGCACACGACAGGACATGGCCATAACCAAAAACAATGTTCCAACACAAAATACAGGGAAGGAACGGCTTTTAAACATGTAAGGATATGTCACATGATTAAACACAGCTGCACCAAATCTTCACTAATGGCAACAGTGTCCGTACGGTAGTGCAGACAATACCACCAGTAGAGGGCGCTGATGTGACATGGTCATTCTGATGGCCAGACAAAGTGCAATCCAATTATTTTAATAAAAGGAACCTTGATCATTGGAGGGTGGCACAGTGGCTTAGTGGTTAGCATGTCCGCATCTCAGCCCTGGGCATCCAGGTTCAAATCCCAATCTAGAGTTTCTATGTTCTCCCTGTATCTATGTGGGTTTCCACCAGGTTCTCTGCTTTCTTCCCACAGACCAAAGCATGGATTAAAGGTGATTGGCTGCTCTGAATTGCTTCTAAATTGCATGTGTGTGAGTGATGGATTGTGCCCAGTGATGGATGTGCCCAGTGATGGATTGGCACGCTGTCCGGAGTGTATCTGCCCATCACCTGAAACTCCCCTGGATGGGCATGGAGAGACACTAGTTCCTTGGATTAAGGATTTAGGATTAAACAGAAAACAATGAGATGAGGTGATATTTAGCACTGCATTAAACAGCAGACTTTGATCATTTTCCTCATGAAACTACCTGGCTTTGTCCATGGCTTTTATGCAGTTACTCCAGTATGATAGTAGAGGATAGTATCTGTGCATCACTTTTGGTGATCAGAAACAACTAAGCAGTCTGCTGAGCCCTGAATCAGCCTCACTCTCACACTCACTTAAAGAGCTCAAGGTAGTATTCTTACTCATCCTAGAGGCCAATCTTTGTCAGCTCGCAATTACTATTCAGAAAATGGTATTTAGTATTCACTCCAGAACTAAACTCAGCAACACCTTCAAATTGTCTGTACTTGGAGCAGGGTCTGAAAGATCTCTTCCTAATCATAGCACAGTCTAGTGCTTGAAATTAATCTTAGTGCAAGATTTTTTAATTGTATGGACATACCAAACATATACAGTAGCATTTTTTCGTTTACTGGGTTTTGGCACCTGTCTATCACTTTGTATAATTAAAAATTAAGAAGGAGAAAGCAGGCATTAATAAAAATATTCTTTTATTAGAACAACATTGGCTTTACACTTACAACTTGAGATTGGATTTTTGTCTAAACATTATATTCAGTGCAAATAAATAGCCATACACTGAACAACCACTTTCAACACAAAACACACAGAGCAATGATTTAAAAAATGTTTCAAAATAGAGCGTACGTAGTTGTCAAAATAATATGTGTATGATCATTGTTTTATTTTACAAAATTTTTCTTTATGTTCAGGTGTAAAGATAATCTGAAAGTAATTTATGTTAAGCTATTCATATTTTCTTTAATTGTAAAGCAACTTTGTACATAACCTTATACAGTTTTATGGGAAATAGTTTTTTATATATATATATTATTAATATTGTCTTCTTATTAAAAAAACAAAACTAATTATATCTTTAATTTAATTACATCTTTAGTTGTTTTATTAACACATTTTTCTACTTCATAAAAAGTTTTTAATTCATGTACATTATGTTATTTTAGCACCAGTGTTCCAGTGTTGATTGTGTGTGTGTGTGTGTGTGTGTGTGTGTGTGTGTGTGTGTGTGTTTGTTTCAGCACCTTTAGTTTTAGTGGCCTGTGTCTCTCCTTCTTTTGGCGTTCTGAAACGCAGTGTTTCACTCAGTGGACTGTTTCCATGCACACTGATAGATTGTACGTGCACAATATAGTCCGTCTCTGCCTCTAAATCCCACAATACACAGCTCCGTGTGGTCGTGTTTACTTCTTGTATGAAGCGCAGCATGTGCACATCCTTCTTCTGTTAGAAAAGGGATTACCATATACATTCACATTTTAGCATATTTGCTTGGAAATCATTTTCATGACCATTTTTAGAAACACCTATAAAAATATTAATGACACCTAATAAGCTATTATAATACATGGAACTGTCAACTGTCATTAGCTGGATGTTTTATAAGTTGTAATAAGTGTTTTTATACGATTAGAGTCTAGGTAAAAATCTAAGTAAATAAATACAATAACCGTGCATAACATTATGACCACTGACAAATAAAGTGAATAACACTGATAATCTTTTCACCTCAGCACCTGTTATTAGCATTTCCAAAGCTGCAGCTCTTTGTAGTGTCTATCAAAAATGGAACTGAGTAATGCTTAGATTGCTAAAGAAGTTAATGCTGGTTTTGATAGAAAGGTATTAAATACAGAGTGCATCACAATTTGTTGCATTTTGGGGCTGCATATTTGCAGACTAGTCAGGATGCCAATGCTAACCCCTGTCAGCCACTCAAAGCACAAACAATGGGTTCGTGAGCATCAGAAATGGACCACAGAGCAATGGAAGAAGGTGGCCTGGTGTAATTGTTATAATTGTTATAATTTTTTGTACATTACTTGGATGAGCGGGTGCATGTGCCTCATTTATATGATTTATGTCATTTTTATTGCTAACCCTAACCCTAGAGTGTGTGACAGTGAATGTAGAACATGGAGAATGAAACATAATGGCCCAGGGCTGTTTTGCTGGATCTAGATCTGGCAACTTGCACAGGAGGACTGGTAGACTGGCCGAAAAGAGTTAGCACAGCTCCTAGCAATACCCTCTGGGGTAAGTATATTATATTTGCAATAGGTTTCACAGAATAGAATGGCCTGCAGTCTCTAGACCTAAACCTCATTGAGCTTGTTTGTGATGAACTGGGTAAAAAGCAACTTATTGCTTATTGATATTTAGAGAAAATTTGGGAAAATTTTTGAAAGAATCTGAATTCCACTATAGAAATGCCTCATCAGTCATCAGTGTTCTACTGTAATAGGATGATATATATATATCCATCCATCCATTATCCTCCACTTTATCTTATATTAGGGTCGCGGGGGGGTTCCCCATGCCCATCCAGGGGAGAACGTTATGGGCACTGGGCAGACACACCCAGGACAGTGCGCCAATCTATTGCTGGGCACACACTCACTCACACAGACATGCACACAATGGGGCATGGGGCAATTTGGAGAACTCAATTGACTTGATCCATGTTTTTGGCCTGTGGGAGGAAACCAGAGAACCTGGAGGAAACCCACGTGGACACGGGGAGAACGTGGAAACTCCACCCAGATGGGGAATCGCCTCTAGCGCTGAGAGGCGAACATGCTAACCACTAAGCCACCGTGCCGCCCCTATATATATAGAGAGAGAGATATATATCCCCTATCTATATATATATATATATATATATATATATACAAAGAGAGAGAGAGAGAGAGAGAGAGAGAGAAGAGAGAGAGAGAGCGAGAGAGAGAGACCACTGCAGAGGAAACACAAAGACAATCATGTTTGAACAAATGCACACCATATCTACCTGTTGGGTGATAGCAAATCCAATTACTGGCTCTGAGCCAGGGATGTCCCATGTCACTGTAGCAGAATTAGCCTTCAAGTCTCTGATCGATACATTCACTGGAGGATCTAAGCTGTCTAAGAAAAAGTAAAGAAAAGATGGACAAATGAGAGTTAAAAGTTAAAAACATACAAAGGCAGATAAAAAATTAGCAATTTAGTAAATTTGATAAATATAATAAATAATTTTGTTACAATGTTTACATTTGCCTTGTGATTTAATTCCTTGCATTTTGGTTGCATTACATTGTTAAACAATCTTTGAAATGAAATAAACCTTTTAAACTTTTACTTGTCTCTTGTGGTTCTGTCTTATGTGGTGAGCATGCCCACATATTCTACCAGCATGCCTTGAAACACAAATATTTATCTGTGTGATTTCACCCAGTGTCTGAAACTTCTAACAAATTAGAAACACATTTCAGGGTTTTTCCACTTTTTCCACAGAGATCACAGTCAATTCTATGAAGTGCACAATTGGAAAAATTGAAGTACGTGCCTAGGGCACCTGTTACCTATTAGTTTGGTCAATTAACTTCTGTTCGCATTTGCATTTTAGTTAATTAACTGCATTTGTTTATTGGTGTGTTTTGTGCACGTGGTCGGGTGTCTTTTTATTTAACTCCGGTGTTCCCCTTCCTCCGTGTACGTCGTTGTTTTTGTTCGCTCGCGTTTTTACCTCCTGTGTTTATGGTGTCCCTACACCTTGTAATAAAATTCCTTTTGTCTGCTACCTGTTGTGCCTGGCTCCCTTAAGCGCGTTTAGGCGCTGCAGCTCAGTGCTTCATCTGCGCAGCTGTTTTTGGTCGAGGTAGACGAGCATAACAGAAACGACGTGCCAATCAATTTGGGGAGTCTAGTGCCCAGGTAAGCGTTTTGCGGGGGCCGTAAACCCTCGTACTCGCGGCGCCCTCCGTCGTGTCCGGTATGCGCAGCCCGCCATCCCAGAGCCGTAAAGACAGCTCTAATGCAGTGGTTTTGGAGTGGTACGACTCCGATGATGAGTGGATGTGGAGGAGTGGTTACGAGACGCTTGGGCGCAGAGGAGGGTCTTGATCTGATCTCCGATGACGAGGCGGGCGAGTCGTACCTGTATGGGCATATTCTGCCCGTACGCACCCTCCTTAACTCTGAGGAGTTCTGGACTGACGGTCCAGTCCGGTTTGTTAAACCCCCCGTTGCGAGACACAGGCGTGGAGTGCGCCGCCGGCGCGGAGCCAAGATGCAGTCACGTGCAGCGGCCGCAATCGAGCCGGAGCGCGCCACGTCTGAGTCACGTTGCGAGGAGGCGGTACCGGAGCTACCACTGGTGTCTGTGGAGGATTGTGGCGTGAATGTGGCCAATTCCGTTGTCTGCCCTGTCCAGTCTGTCTTCCCCGTGTCTTATTCCTCTGTTGCCCTGTCCTTGGGTGTGGCAGTCGGCATCTATATGTTCTGTACGCAGGATGGCGATCCCGAGGCGAGCGAATGGTGATCCCGAGGCGAGCGAATGATCCCGAGGTGGAGGCGAGCGAATGGCGTAAGGGAGGTGCTGACGCGGCCGGCCTGCCAGAGGGCGCTCATCACACCCACATGCCAGTGGGTGCCAGCCGGCCTAGGCACACCAGCCTTTCCGAGTGTGCCACCCCTACCACAGTGCCTCTAGTGTGCGTGCCCACTGAGGTCCACCCAGCGTGCGTGCCCGCCGAGGTCCACCCAGCCTGCGTGCCCGCCGAGGTCCACCCAGCCTGCGTGCCCGCCGAGGTCCACCCAGCGTGCGTGCCCATCGAGGTCCAGTCAGCATATGAGCCCGCCGAGGTCCAGCCAGCGTGCATGCCCGCCGAGGTCCGGCCAGCGTGCGAACCCGCCGAGGTCCAGCCAGCGTGCAAATCCGCCGAGGCTCCGCCTGTGTGCGTTCCCACTGAGGTCCCCCCAGCGTGCGTTCCTGCTGAGGTCCCCCCAGCGTGCGTTTCTGCCACAGACCCGCCAGCATGCACACCGGTCATGGCACCTCCGGCGCACGCGGTCAAGCCCGTCCAGAAGGGGCCGCACGCCACCCAGCCCGTCCAGGGGCCGCACGCCGCACAGCCTGCCCAGGGGCCACCCGCCGTCCAGGGGCCACCCGCCGTCCAGGGGCCGCACGCCACCCAGCCCGTCTAGGGTCCGCACGATGCAGAGCCCGTCCACAAGGGGCCACACGCTGCCCGTCCAGGGGCCGCATGCCGATGAGCCTGTCCACAAGAGGCCACACGCCGCCGAGCCCGTCCACAAGGGGCCGCACGCCGATGAGCCCGTCCACTGACAAAAGTGATGATATACTGACAAAAGTGACAGCATCGGAGCCTCCCACTGTCTAGCCAGTCTGACATTGCTGACAGTCTGACGTGGTTTACAGAAAAAGGGCTGAGAAATGTTTCTGGAACTTCCATCCATCCATTATCTTCCGCTTTATCCTCTATTAGGTTTGCGGTGGGGTTCCCCATGCCCATTCAGGGGAATAAGTTTCGGGCTCTGGGCAGATACACCCAGGACAGGGCGCCAATCTATCGCTGGGCACACACTCACTCTATATGGGGAAATTTAGAGAACTCAATTGACTTGATCCATGTTTTTGGACTGTGGGAGGAAACCGGAGAACCCGGAGGAAACCCACGCGGACACGTGGAGAACATGGAAACTCCACCCAGATGGGGATTCGAACCGGGAATCCCTAGCGCTGAGAGAAGAACGTGCTAACCACTAAGCCACCGTGCCGCCCGTTTCTGGAACTTCAGAATGCATATTTGTCAGCATAGAGTCTTGGCTTACTGCAGAGATCAACTGTTTAAATTTCTTTGACCTGAACGTAGAGAGTGTTTGTACTAGGCATTTCATTACTATTTATGGCTCCTAAGTCTTCTTTAGTTAAAGGTTTCAAAAGAATGGCCTCAAAGCCACAAAGTTTTAATTGACATATAGTTAAATGAAATCTGATTTTAGCCCTTAATAATCAGGGTTTCAGCTTTAAGTTCAGACAGCAAATCACATACAATCTCAATTGAAGCATCGTTTTGACTGCTGGTTCTGTCTTTATTTTACAGAAAGGGACACAATCACAGCACCTACTTTCACATCTATCAATGTTTTTTTTTTTACCCTAATGAAAGGGTCATATTCTAAAATGGCACTATTTAGAGGCGTTACTAATAAACTAAAAATGACTGGTTTAAAAAGCATTTTACATATGAATTCTTGACTTTAGAATCCTAAAAATGTGATGGACATCAATTTATCAGGTGGTTCCACTCCCTCATCATTAAAAAAAATTATAAAACTGCTGTTGTTAAAACAATGCCAGTTTTTGTTATTGTACCTAATAAAATATAAATCAAATATTAATTATTTATTGATTTATTTATTTATTTATCTTTATGGCAGCTGCTTACATACATGGCTTCATGGCTTACTGCAAGGAAGAGTATATTAGGTACACTATATCGCTTTGCACATGTATAAACATACACATACACAGCATACTAGGATAAATATTCAGTTGGGCATCCAGAAATTATGTATATGTGTATTTGAGAGAAGCTTATTTTCTATGTAAAGAATATAGATGTATGTGCTTGATTGCTTGATTGAGGCTTAGAGGGTGTGCTTGCTGGAAATCCGCTGATCATTTTGAATTATACACAAGAGTTTTACAACTAGGTCAGGAACCTGAAATTGTACCTTTGTTGTTATTTGTATGTGCGTATAAAGTTTAGCTCTTTATGCTTGTTTAAAGAATTTTTCAGCATTTATATTTTAAACTGTTTTCATTCCTTGAGCCTACAAAATGAGAAAATGACAAGGACTTCTGTAGCATTTTGTATTTTTCCTAAAAAATGTAAAAGTGTTTCATTAATAGCATGACTTATTTAAATTGTTTGTTATTGGAAAAGTTAAAAAAAGAAGTTATTAATTAACTGCATGGTATATTTTGTAAAATGTGATTTAAAAAATCTTGATCTTAATTATTCACTACAGTAAATATTATCAATGTCATAATGTGGAAGGAAATTTGCGGCCTCTCATCAGGTTTAAAGCAAAGCAGATTTTATTGAGCACAATACACTCAGTAATACAGATGCTAAAACTAACAAATCTTGTAGGTTTCAGGAAAAATGTGATGTGCTCATGTTGGAGCACATGCACAACTGCACAACTGGAACAGCTTGAATCACAGAGAAAATGCTCGGAAATTGTACAGATTTGTAATGATTTTTCCCTTTGCAAATCATGCACCTAATTTTTTACATTCTAAACTTAATTAACAATTGCCTATGAAACAGGTTCACCTCAGACTGATTACCAGCATGTGGTTTAACTAGATGTGGTATCTTGGAAAACAATGCAAAGAGGCAATGGCAGCGCAATGAACAGGAGAAACGATATCTATGGCAGAAGTCGGTGAAGGAGCAACATCCTGAAAAGAGCAAAGGGGCAATGTGACTTCCCCAGTGGAGCTGGGAAGGTCCTGGACAACTTCTGCGATGGGATATGAACAAAGAGTGCCACGAAGGTGGAGGCAAAAGTTCTTTAGGTTGAAAAGGGTAAGCTGATGAAAATTGCTTAATTTATGCAGTTAATTTTCAGAAGCCTGACAAAACATATATAAATCCGCAGTTTACACTGTAGCGGCAAAATTCTCTGTAACTAGGTCAGAAGAAATGCAGGCACTTGCTGGATTAAATTTAAAAAAAAGTTTTATTGAACACAACGCACAGTAATATGGATTCTGGAATTAACATAGTACAAGCAGTGTAGGGTTGAAACAAAATGAGATGTTGAAATAGACGCAGGCGGTCAAAATTCATTCATTCATTCATTATCTTCCGCTTTATCATATATTAGGGTCGCGGTGGGTGGGTTCTCCATGCCCATCCAGGGGAGAACGTTTCAGGCGCTGGGCAGATACACCCAGGACAGGGTGCCAATCTATCGCTGGGCACACACTCACTCACACAGACACGCACGCATACACACTCTATATGGGGCAATTTGGAGAACTCAATTGACTTGATCCATGTTTTTGGACTGTGGGAGGAAACCGGAGAACCCGGAGGAAACCCACGCAGACACAGGGAGAACATGGAAACTCCACCCAGATGGGAATTCGAACCGGGAATCCCTAGTGCTGAGAGGCGAACGTACTAACCACTAACCCACTGTGCCGCCGCGGTCAAAATTGATAGGGCAAAAATCACAAAGAGATTACATGGCATGCTTAAAATTACACCTTATATAGTTCTTTCTGTTCCATAACGGTGTATAATTGTAAAACAGGTTCACCATAGGCTGATCGCAAGCTCATTGTTTAACTGGTATCATGGGAAATGTAGTCCTAGTTATAGAAAAGGAGGAAACCGGAGAACCCGGAGGAAACCCACGCAGACACAGGGAGAACATGGAAACTCCACCCAGATGGGAATTCGAACCGGGAATCCCTAGTGCTGAGAGGCGAACGTACTAACCACTAACCCACTGTGCCGCCGCGGTCAAAATTGATAGGGCAAAAATCACAAAGAGATTACATGGCATGCTTAAAATTACACCTTATATAGTTCTTTCTGTTCCATAACGGTGTATAATTGTAAAACAGGTTCACCATAGGCTGATCGCAAGCTCATTGTTTAACTGGTATCATGGGAAATGTAGTCCTAGTTATAGAAAAGGATGCCAGTGACAAATGCATATTAAGTGTCATTAAATTATTCTGAATCATTTTGGAACAGAAAGGATAAGTTTTGGCCATTTTGACTTGATATAAGATTTTAGCTGCTCAATAATTTATAAATACCATTGTATTTTTTTTTTTTTTAAAACTCTTCACAAATTTCAATTAGGAGATAAATCTGGACAATAGACATGCTTTGTCTAGAAATTCAAACTGTTATAGCAAAAGATTGTACTTGCATTTTCCTGCTAAAATGACTACTTAGAGCTGTGTACCACTGTAATTAACTGGTAGCATGGGCTCTGGTGCACCCCTATGCCATGACGGATAATTTTTTGTGCAGCTTTCTCTAATAATTTAGAATCTAAGCTCTGAAATCGTGTCATTATATCACATGTGTCCACTGTCTTTGGGGCCATGTAAAATAAGGTTAAGCCCAAGGAACCTACCATGTCATTTATATAGAACTGACAAAAGGTCTTTGTGTATAACGCACACACAGGTTAAATTGAATGATACAACAGTGAATCATTTTTAGATGTCTCATTAGAATGTATGCAAATTTAGAATAAATTAATTTTAATTAGTTTGTTTTCAACCCTGTTTTTGCATTTTTGTTTGGCCTATTTATTTATACATTTCGCTTAGATTGTCTGAAAGACAGCTACACTGCTGCCTGCTACCCAAGCATGTTTTTAATTCATCTCCACTGTAAAACTACAGTTAAAGCACTATTTTTCAGGTCATGCTACACAACTTTTCTTAATCAGTGCACAGTGGTTTCAGTGGAAACAGCAGTTTAACAAACTTAAAGTACCATAGAAATGCACTAGTCTGGGACATTCTTTTTTACTAGTATTTATATCTCCTGTAGGATCATTTTGGTCCATTAAAGTGGTGGTGGTTCTAACAAACTGCTTTTTATTCGTTGTGTGACCCCCCCCCTTCCCCCCTTCCCCCTTCCCCCCAACCCCAACTAAAACTAAGAATAATGCATTTTCCATCCATTATCTTCTACTTTATCCTCTATTAGGGGGGGGGGTCCCCATGCCCATCCATGGAAGAACGTCTCGGACACTGGGCAGATACACCCAGGACAGGATGCCAATCTATCGCTGGGCACACACTCACTCGCACAGACACACACAAACACACTCTATATGGGCCAATTTGGAGAATTCAATTGACCTTGATCCATGTTTTTGGACTGTGGTAGGAAACCGGAGGAAACTCACGTGGACACAGGGAGAACATGGAAACTCCACCCAGATTGGTATTCGAACCGGGAATCCCTAGTGCTGAGAGGCGAACGTGCTAACCACTAAGCCAAAGTGCCGCCATAATGCATTTTATTTTATAAAAAAATTAATAAATAAAAAAGATGTGTGTGAAGAAGTGTGCAGTACATTTATTTTTATTTCAGAATACGACGCGGTTTTAAATAAACATATATTTTTTCTTAATATCATGTGAAATGATTTTAAATATTTTAAATGATTTTAAATATAAGTTGTTGTGACAGTGGCACTTGGATGGAGATGCGAAGCTGATGCTCTGATCAGGGAGATCAGTTGTATATATACTAGTCTAGTTTTGGTCTAAAAATTGGTCTAGTTTTGAAACTGCAGCTGAAAATCTTTTCAAACTGACACTGTGATATCTTACATTAGTTTTTGTAAAAAGATATGTGTGCAGACCAAGACCTTCAGCACATAAAACAACAAGCAATGTTTTATACCCAGACAGCTTTGTCAGGTAAAGGCACATGCTTACAGGGATGGAGATAAAGCCACCTGCACAAGCAACAAGGCCTCAGACTCACTAACCAAGGACATTAGTGGGGCTAAAAGATACTACACCAGTAATAATGGCAGAGGTTTTTTAAACTCTAAACATGCCTCTGTCACGTGCCTGGCACATGGCTTGAGTGTTTCTGTTATACTCTACTATGCTTCATTTAATTATCTTCCGTTTTACCCTCTACTAGGGTCGCGCGGGGGGGGGGGGGGGGGGGGGGGGGTTCCTCAAGCCCATGCAAGGGAGAACCTTTTGGGGGCCTGGCAGATACACCAAGAAAATGGCGCCAATATATCGCTGGGCACACAATCACTCACACAGACACACACACACAAAGCGATTAAGAGCATTCACTTTACCTTGAATTCATGTTTTTTGAGAAACGTGCTAACCACTAAGCTACCTCCCCACCAGAAGGCACTATAGGTGCATTCACAATAAGATTTAGTAGCAGTTTCTCCATCTCTATTCTAAATAAACAACTGACAATGCACTTACAATGAGCAATGACTTAAAATACCCATCTGCTGCTAATTTGGTAAATACTGAAGTTCTCATCCTTCACACTGTGCACTTCATTTATTTATGTTTATTTACACATTTCTACATTCATACATGCACAAATCAATATATGTAAATTGTCTGTATATAGTCTTATAGATTGCATATTATTTGTACTTAATGTTTGAAGTTATTCTGCATTATCTGCAACTTGTACATATTCACGACCAAATTCATTGTGCATTTTCACATACCTTTACATACAAATTCAACACCAAATTAATTGTGCATATTCACATACCAGGCCAATAAATCTGATTCTGATATTATTTAAATAAGATGCTAGTGATAAGTAAGATGTAGCAGTAGCATGACAGTTTCTCATGTAATGCTATTTGAAAGCTCAAAGGTCTCAGCATGGCTTTCAGCTTTGCGTTACATGTACTGGCATTTTGTTTTGATTGTCTGGATCTTTTCACATTATGTAGATAAATGGAAGAAAACGTGCTCTTTCAAAGGTTGGCTTTGGATTCATCATTACTTTTAACACAATTTTCTAAAATACTCTAGGCTAACAGTATCTTACATTTTTTCATAGTGGAAGTTAAATCTATATTCATTTAAATCTTTATACATGGACTTTAATAGCATATAATTAGATTTTTTGGAAAACCAATAAATTCAATATCAATATCAGTATTGAAAAGACATAATAAGTAATAGTAAAATACAAAGGAGGGACAATTCAAAAACACAAACAACTAATTGATGACCTGAACAAGTGATACAGCTATTGGATCTGAGGGTGGAAAATAACTCTGATGTGCTAAGGAATGGAAGTTAAGTTTAAATTGTGTGTATCATTAAACATAGCCATTAAACACATACTTTAGCTTGTGTATACTGATTCACATCATGAAATGTATCATATTGAATATAATCTGTTGGAAAACTGTTGCATATGAAACATATAAAAGTTTTAAACCTATTCATTCTTCTCTGATAGAATTCCAGAATTTTTAATACTTCAAATGGATAGATATACAAAGTAAATTAACTGATCATAAATGCATATTCACTTATGTCTGCACTAGTTTTCTCTAGGTGTTCAGGTTTTTCAGATTACCTGAAAAGAATACATTGCATCTAGGCTCCAGCATACACCAGAACCCTATACCAGGATTCACATGAGTGAAGTAATTATAATTATTCATGCTACCAAAAGTTATAAAGAAAAATGTTAAAAAGTTTTGATTTTATTCACCTTCTACAAGGCAGATGTACTGTATGTACTGAATGCTGGCAGGCAAATCTATTGGTCTTTAACTGTTAATCTTGGCTATTAAAATAATAGTAATATCTTGGCTTCTATTAACAATATATTACAAAAATGTCTTTTATGGTTTGTTGGCAATGCGGGTTGGTAGGTGGCTATAAAATCTGAAGCAGCCATAATCCCCTTAAACAATGCAACATTCTAATGCCAAATGCACTTCACACAACAAGGCAATAAAATAAACTTAAAGGTATAGTGAGTTAAAGCTTATTATTTAAACTTAAATGAAATAATGAATATAAACTGCAAAAAAAGATTTTTAAATATATATATATATATATATATATATATATATATATATATATATATATATATATATATATATATATATATATATTCATTCATTCATTCATTATCTCCCGCTTTATCCTCTATTAGGGTCGCGGTGGGGTTCCCCATGCCCATCCAGGGGAGAACGTCTCGGGCGCTGGGCAGATACACCCAGGACAGGGCGCCAATCCATCGCTGGGCACACACTCACTCACTCAAACACACTCTATATGGGGCAATTTGGAGAATTCAATTGACCTGATCCATGTTTTTGGACTGTGGGAGGAAACCGGAGAACCCGGAGGAAACCCACGCAGACACGGGGAGAACATGGAAACTCCACCCAGATGGGGATTCGAACCGGGAATCCCTAGTGCTGAGAGGCGAACGTGCTAACCACTAAGCCACCGTGCCGCCCAGTATATATATATATAATATAAATATACGGCGGCACGGTGGCTTAGTGGTTAGCACATTTGCCTCTCAGCGCTAGGGATTCCCGGTTCGAATCCCCATCTGGGTGGAGTTTCCTTGTTGTCCACGTGGGTTTCCTCCGGGTTCAAAAACATGGATCAAGGTCAATTGAATTCTCCAAATTGCCCCATATAGAGTGTGTCTGTGTGAGTGAATGTGTGCTCAGCGATAGATTGGCGCCCTGTCCTAGGTGTATCTGCCCAGTGCCCAAAACGTTCTCCCCTGGATGGGCATGGGGAACCCCCCCGCGACCCTAATATAGGATAAAGTGGAAAATAATGAATGAATGAATGAATGAATAATATAAATATACAATTAAATATACAATTTGGTACAGTTGGAGTGTAATAGGTTATTATAATAGGTTGATTATATTTATATGCTTGTATAATCAATGAAACACTGCATTAATTAATTATATGCTGTATCACAATACTCTTGTTTATATAGTTTATGTATATACAATTAACCTGTAATGCGTGCTGTTTTTTTGTTGTTGTTGTTGTTAAATCCGTATTTTTTATATCTTAAAAGCACATTAAATCAAATTTCCATTTCTTCTAAAGAGATGACATATGTTGTCTTTAGTTAATTTTATATGACTCAAGACTTTCTGCAAGTTTTTTTTAGCTATTGTATAGCTAAAATACTACATTTGATGACTACCAACTGCAAAATGCTACAAAATAAAATACTGAAAATCAGCTTTTTACTAAATAAAGGTCCAACTGAATAAAACAATTACAGGTTTGTTGCAATTTTAGAAGGTGTCCTAACTCTTCAGGAAACTGGGTTTGTATGATCTTTTTTTCTTCAAATTGTGTTATGCAAACATGTTATCTATAGCAAAAACAATAAATCATTTGACAAATAAATCTGTCCAGAATAATACATGTTTAAGTATTGATATTACTTAAATAAACTGATCACATTATCAACTAAATACATTTTTATGTATTATTATTATTATTATTATTATTATTATTACATTATGTTTATTTAATAAATAAAGAAATCTACTAATTAAACTGATGGCTTTGTGAATTTCATGATATGTGAAACCATGTATGCATTTTTATTTATACAGCCCACATTCCATGTGTTCTAATGTAATACTATATGATTTGTAATAAAATGTATAATAATAAATAATTTTTTAAAATATCATATGGCAGTAATACATTGTTTATTATTTCATATTACCAGATGCCACAGACATATTACCAGATGACACAGACAATACACTGGAGTTTGTATCCCAATAACATGAACCTAGCATAATTAAATTTCAATTACTAAGCTAAATATAACAGCATAAACCTTATTGATAATTGAATCATCAATGTAATTATCAATGAACTATTATTGTATATTTCAGTCCTTTAACGTGACTTTATTGGATTTTCTTTAAAAATACAGATTTTTTAAAATTGTGTTGTTCAACATTTCAAAATTTAGTAATGAGTTGTAATTTTTTTACATTTTAAGAATTGGTTGTTATTTTAATAATTTCCATTTTTTAGTTTAAATTCACGCAAAAAAAACTGAATATTTTTAAACAAGAGCAATAGGAATGTCCAAGGTAGAATAATGGATTCTGCCTTAGAGTGTACAAATACACTGTAATTTCTAGTACTGTAAATCATACTGTATGTGACCTAGTTACAGATAATAAATACTTGTAAGCAAGGAAATTTATGCACAACAGGTATTATTGTTTAACACCCATGCATCTGATTATCATTGTTGTCTGCATAATAGCAATCCCAGCTGTTCTTACATTTTAAGAAGGCAACAGAAATCATACATGTAAACCAGTCTATCATTTGTACATGCATATTTCTTTAATCACCATGCTTCAGCATTAAAGCCTGTTGGAATGTGCTCTCATGCACTTACCAGCCAGAACCCGCGACACACTGAAGCAGCTCAGCAAGTGCAGCACTGCTCGCACCAAACACACCGCCATCCTTCAAGCCACAGCTCAGTGGGCAGGCTCATCTGTTCATCTTACCACTCGTCTTCTCTCATCTGTTCTCTCGTGGGTTCATACCAGTGCAACTCTCCCTCTGTCCAGCCTCCTCTTCCCTCTGTCTCTCAGAAACTGTGTTTTGATAGAGCAGTGCTTTTAGCACCAAGGACAGGGCTACATCTCTGTTAATACAAAGATGTTTTCAAATGAGGACCGGCTGATGGTTGCTCAGATATCAGAGAAGTCAGACGTACACACACAGTCTGTGTGAAAGTGACTGTGCTCGGGTAGAGTGCTCGCTTCTTGCTGAATGCGTCACACTCAGTGTGGCGGCGAGAGAGGAATTTCAAATAAAGTCCCACTGCGGGGGTTAACTCTCTTTGTCTCTTCCTCACTTCTCTTCCTTTCCCTAATAAACCCCACCAGCATCTATCTGTATATATTTAGCTTTTTCTCTGACTTTGTAGCAATTTTACTATCTATCTGTTACTTTAAAACTAATCAACTTACTGTTTGTTTATAGCCCTTTTATAGACCCAAATTACAACTGAAACAAAAAAGTTAGTATTACTTTAAATAATTTGTAAGGAAGGAACAATGGCATTTTCCTCATGATCATTCTGTGAGACAACAGATTGGCTCACCACTAGTCAAATAGCCATAAAGTGATAATAGCACAACAAAAATGTTTAAAACATAGGTGTTTTGATTACAAACATGTGGCAGAGTTAGTTCAGTGATCAATGTACTTGTTGTTTAAAGAGATGACTGTGTACTTCAGCAATGGCGATTATGATAAACAGTGAAAATGTATTTCTTTACGTCTTTTTTTAATTTAATAATTATTTTCTTTGCATAATCAGGGAGGAGCACAGGAAGGATAAGAGATCTAAAGCCTTCCCAGTTCTCATAGTCACCAACTAGCTTGTCTTTTAACTTTGGAAAAAAATATAAAATTCCTGGAGGATGTCTACATTGTTTTACATTAATACCCTGTTGACTCATTTTGTGCAAGATCAATTGTAAGAATCTTTAGTTCTAGACTAAAGATAGGGAATTAACTTTTTTTTCATAAATTCTCATAAAAATATTTTTTTGTTTAAATATACTATAAGTAATTTCATATCATTATCTTCTGCTTAATCGTAAATTAGGAACTAGGGTCACGGGGGAGGTGAGAATCCAGAGGAGAACGTTTCGAATGCTGGGCAGATATACCCAGGACAGTGCACCAATCCATCACTTGGCACACACTCACTTATACACAAACTATATAGGGGCAACTTAGATAGGTGCAGTTAGAAGCAAACAATTTACCTTTAATCCATGTTTTCGGACTGTGGGAGGAAATGAGAGAACCCAAACAGAAAAAAAAACACGAAAACGGGGAGAACATGGAAATCTCACCAAAATGGATCTCCAGCCATGAGAGATGAGCGAGCTAACCACTAAGCGACCAAACCGCCCACATTGAACTAACTGTTCTTCAACCAAATCAAACAATTTCTTTAAATAAAATTCAAGCGTCTAACAAAGTGAAATGCATCTAAAATTGAATAAAACTGCATTACCAGAATATTAATAAAATTTGCTGTGTTAAAAATTGGATCAATAATAAATTATTATAGTGGGTAAATTAAAAAAAAAATTCTGAAAAAGTCAAGGGCACCAGCATCCTTTCAGGTGGGATTATGTAGAAAATTAAGAGGAATTAAAATGAAAAAACTTGCCCATGTTTATTTTGCCTCCATGAACATCAAGAATGATGGTGATAGAAGCAAAAATTCAGTCATCAACATTCAAAAAGCTTCTTTATGATGAAAGTTACTGGAGTCATGACATATTCATTTATTAATTATCTTCCGCTTAATCCTATACTAGAGTCGTGGGGCCATCCAGGGGAGAACGTTTCGGGCGCTGGGCAGATACACCCAGGACAGGACGCCAATCCATCGCCGGGCACACACTCACACACACAGACACGCACACAAACACACTCTACATGGGGCAATTTGGAGAACTCAATTGACTTGATCCATGTTTTTGGACTGTGGGAGGAAACCGGAGAACCGGTGGAAACCTACGCGGACATGGGGAGAACATGGAAACTCCACCCAGATGAAGGACCTAGGTCTCACCCAATCAGAGTCCCATTGTTCACAATGAAGGTGCATGGAGAGGTGTAAGATTGATACAGAAGACCCAGTATCACCAAATGAATCCAGTGTGCAGGGTGGTGAATGGGGGTTTGAAATCTCTACTGTGAATGTAATTTTAGTGATTGAGCTAGTAGCATGTTCTGCATACAGTACTAAACCTTCAAGGGGCTCAACTTCCTGTACTTCCTGTGTATTAAGATGAGTAGAAGAACAAACTTTAGAAAAGTGTCCAGTCTTTTTGCATTGTCTGCATATTGCTGTAGCTGCTGGGCAGTTTAGTGCATTTGCCAAATGAGCAGCTGATCCACAGTGGTACCATGTCTTTATTTTAGCTTGATTGACAGAAGCATTGGCACCTGCAGCCTTTGCGCATTTTCTTTTATTTCGTTTCGGAATTCATTGCACAGCCTGCACTAGAGCCACATTTGTATCAACAATCCCCTTGGCTTTGTCTGCTGCCAATTCGATTTGAGTAGCCAAAGCAATAGCTCTTGTCAAAGTAAGATCAGTCTCTAGCAACAGTCTTTCACATATTTTCGGGTTGCACACATGTTCTGTCAACTGATCATGCAACATTTCATTTATATGGTCACCAAACTCATGTTGAAGCAAGATCACCTAGCACAGCCATATACTGCATGATCGATTCATGTGGAGCATGTTGAGTACATTTACGAAAAGTATGGTGCCCTGTTGGTTTGTGGATTGATATTCGCTTTCAATGAAGCATCAGCAGAATTGTATGCACTACCTGTGTTAGGCAAGGAGTCCCTCAGAACTGAGGCAGTGTAGAAGTACAGCTCTTTTACTGGCAACAGGCCATTCGTCGGCCATTCGTCGTAACCAGCAGGTAGTTTTTATAGGTAGTGTCTAGCTAATTATTAGTGTCTGTGTAGGTTTCCTCCGTGTGCTCACTTTACGAACTCACGGTTACCATGGGCAACTTATGGCACACTTCATGACCATGAGCACTTTCTGTGACTTATTTAGAGCTGCTGTAGCAGGGAAACTATTTTATACTAGTCATGCTATAATGGTAATACTATAATACTATAATGGTATAGTATAGAATACGCAAATGCTGGACTTACTACATCCTACCTGCATGAAATCACTTTACCATGCACTCTTACTTGAAAATTATTACACATTTATTTCCACATTCTGTTTTACCTTCATGGTACCTATTAGATTATATTATACTTTTTTAATAAAAGACAGCTATTTTTTTGTTATACTGTGACTTTATTAGTTCCGGCTAGTTCCTGTCCTTAAATTTTGGCATTTGTCCGGCCATGACATTATTAACAATAATGTAAAAAACAAAACAAAAAAAAACTTAACTTTAAAATAAAGATTAATATAAACAGTGAGCCAATTCCTAACAAGCATTAAACGATTTCCCATTGTTTAGCACTGTGGCATAGTGATTAACTTGTTCTCCTCTCAGCGCTAGGGATTCCAGGTTCCTCCAACAGTCCAAAAACATGGATTCAAGCTAAATTTTTCTTTAGTGATAGATTGGTGCCCTGTCTGGGGTGTATCAGCCCAGCCCCTGAAACATTCTCCCCTGGATAGGCATATGGACCCCCCCCCCCCACCACCACCACCACCACCACCCTATAATAAACGAACACTGTAGCAAAGTAATATGAATTATAGACAAGGGGACAAACTGTTTAAATAAAATCACTTTTGGTAAACGATTATAGCAACCTTATAGTGGTTGCATCTTAACATAACATGCACACACACTCAAAAACATGCAGACAGAGAAAATAATGCCCTTTAACACACAAATATACACATCTCTCATGTGCACTTTCATTATGACTACCTTTATACTTTGTGTGGTGAAAGTAGAAAAATACACATTGTAAACCTTGTGTGCACATGGCTACATTTACACAAATATAAACTGCCAGCTGCTTGATTGCTGTTGCTCTGTAACACATTGCAAAAGGTATAAATAATGTCACATCCAGCACACATAAACATTAAAGTCTTTGCAGGCTCATGAGCATTGGAGCTCGACAGATTGAACAGCAAACTTCAATGTAACCCTTACAGTTTTTCTTTTTAATTCAACTCCCCAACCACTTCAATCCTCCAAGAAATCATCCAGGAAGAAGGCAGATATGATTCCATGTGACTTAAATTTAACATTGCATTGAAAATAGATAACAGAGCTGTTGTTATGTCCGGTTGTAGTGAAATCAAGATTTGTTGTAAATTTACTGTAGATTTCAAACTAAATCTTTTTTCTTTGTCTGTGTAAATGTAACACTGGAGGGAACATTTGTTTTCCTCCTCGGTACAGCTACTATGGAGTGGGAGTTGCGTCACTCAGACCAGTGAGATTGCACCCTGAGGAATTACAGTAGCACCATTATTGTATGATTAATACAACAGTTCCATACGGATTTTACAGCAGACACAAAACTGGACCTTCTAAACTTCTAAACTGTAACTCCTGACTAATGCTGTACATGATATAGGCACTTTGGCACTCTCAAGGACAGACAGAAGAAAAAAAAAGTATAACTAAAAAGGAACAATCTAAAAGCTACCAAGAGGTCAAGAGGGCTCTTTAGGATGCTGGCAAAATGCCACCACATGACCAACAAATTTTACAGACCAACCCTTCCAAGAGCAGCAGAATTCAAGGTAACACTTTCTTTGAATCCTGTATTTATAATGCATTATAAGTGCATTTATAAAGCTTTATAAAGTATTTGTAAAGCTTTATTACATTTGTCATAATCCTTTGTTCATATACATAGATGTTCATAATCATAGTCATAAATTGTTATTACAGTTTGACAAATGGCTTTATAACACATAGTATAATGCATAATGCATTATAATATGAACTTATTTAAACTTTTCATTCTTTAGGTGTTTAGACATTCTTACTTAAAACAAGATAATAAACTTTACTTAAAGTCTGTGAAGAGCATTTATAAGCTGTTACATGTCATTATGTACTACTACGTATGCAGTCACTTTCAATGAGCTAAGTAATGCCAATACTTTATTTTGTGCCTGTAAAGAGAGCTTATAAGCTTTTGTAAACAGTTATGAGCACATATAAATTCATTTTCAGGAAAAGCATTTATTAAACACAAATGTTATGAGGTTTTATGTCACTGGTTTCTATAACAAATTGATAAACTATTAAAATATATTATTTATAATCCATTATGTCACTTTGTGTTATAAAGTCTTATGTCATTTTCTTAGTGTGGTTATGTATAACAATATGAATTCATGCTAATAATGCATTATGAGTAAAGGTAAAGTGTTAACAAATTCAATAATATCAAAACCCAGAATCAGTAGTTTTAATAAATGCATGTTTGCAGGTCATTGTAAGAATATATATTCATTCATTATCTTCTGCTCTATCCTATATTAGGGTCGCGGTGGGGTTCCCCATGCCCATCCAGAAGAGAAGGTTTCGGGCGCTGGGCAGATACACCCAGGACAGTGCGCCAATCTATTGCAGGGCACACACTCACTCACACAGACACGCACGCGTACACACTCTATATGGGGCAATTTGGAGAACTCAATTGACTTGATCCATGTTTTTGGACTGTGGGAGGCAACCGGAGAACCCGGAGGAAACCCACGCAGACACGGGGAGAACATGTAAACTCCACCCAGATGGGGATTCGAACCAGGAATCCCTAGTGCTGAGAGGTGAACGTGCTAACCACTAAGCCACCATGCCACTAAGAATATATATATATATATATATATATATATATATATATATATATATATATATATATATATACCTGTATACATATTGTATATATACATAAGAATGATCTAGATATAAGGTTATAAAGGCATGACATACCTGTTCTTGAAAGAAAGTACATCTCGTACCTTGGCAATTTTACTTCTGAGGTTGCATGTTTTCATGGTGGATAAAACCCAGAGCTAGTGTTTCGCAAAAATGCTGCTTAAAGGTCACATTCACATTCTGATGTTATACACTTGAATTATTTTGCTAGTAGTAGCACTCATAAAGTCTTTTCACCTTTTTATTCTTTTAAATGAGGTGAACGTATAAGCCTACTGGGGCAGTTGACTCTATAAATGTGTCAGAGTCTGGGCGATTAGCTGAAAGAGACTCCTGCCTCTACTGATAGATTTATATTTATTCATTTGGCAAGGGCTGGTTCAAGTTTTTAGCTGTTAAATCAAATGCAGTGGTTCTCAGCATTCGACCCAAATAACATGCTAGAGAATAGTTAAAGAAACATACAAGAACTGCAGAAATTATTAGTATGTATTAATATGTACAAGAATTAATTTGATTTGTAAATTAGGAAGTGGCACCAGTTTGTACAACAATTTGCAAAAAAGGTAAGACTTTGCACTGATATGCAGGTAATCTCAGTAAAATAGGATGTTTTCAGTGATTATGTGGAACAACGGTCACAAACAAGCATACATTTTAAAGCATAATCATTAAAAAGACAAGCTTAAAAGCTTCTATTGCTCTAAACAGTATAAGAACATGCTGTTGGCTAATACACTGAACTTTTAGTTTAGCTGCATGAAAGTCATTGGGAAACCCTAAAGACTGAACATTAGTATGTACAGTATGTGCAAGTCACCTTCAATGTAACATAAATGTGAAGTTACCACTTGGTGCACTCATTCTAATGAAGCTGGCAGGTGAATGAAGTCCATGTACCAATCAGGTTTTTTCTCTCTGCATTTCTTTAAAAGCTTCAACAGGCAGTGAAAAGGAGATGGAGACAAAGGAAATGATAAAAAAAAAGTCCTGACAAGTGGCAGGGGAAATTTTATTTCATTACATAAAAGCTACTTGTTATAATTAAATGATTTAAATCAAGCCGAAGTACTGGGGAGGAAATGAATATCCTCGATGATTGATTCCTTATCTTACTTATATTTAAAAACTGTCATTAATTTTTAAATTCCTCCATCTAACTTACACCTTTTTGACAAGCAATGGTAACCTCATCCATCATGGAAGTGATTAGTCTGTATTTAAACTTCATTAATTTTATCCTATAAATGTTTAGCTGCATACTTGAATTTGCCAATTAAAACAAACTGTAGCATTATATATATAATGTGAGACACTGTGTATTATATATACACAGTGTCATTTTTTTACTAGGTAAAGTGTTTCATCTTTTTTTCTCCAGTGTCTTGTTTCAATTTTGAATGTTTTTATCATCTTTTTTGGCAACCATGTAATACAAACATCAAATAATAAATAATCCAGTCTACTGGCTACTCTATTAACACAGGGGTTGGCTATATGGCCAAAAATTAAAAGCTCTTGTTGCAGAAATGGCATGCTTTTACTTAGACTATTTACTGTATTTGTGCAGTCTTAAATTACCACACTGTGAGACAATGGTAAAGTTACAAATATAATACATTTTTACAATGATGTGTTGCACCCATCACACGCTGAGTAATACCTATAGAATCTAAGGTTTTTGGGTCTTGCAAGTTACCAAAGATTAATGCCTTATTGCTTAATGTCTGTGTAAACATATACTCTTAGAAGGTTACTAGATACTAAATACAACAAAATCATCATAAAAGCTTAGAATAAAAGTTATCATGATGATATGCTTATATTAAGCACAAGAACTTAAAATCAGTTTGACTTGCATTACTGTGAATGTGAATACTGTGAATGTACACACCAATAGATTGGCACCCTGTCCTGGGTCTATCTGCCCCTCCCCCAAACAACCCTAGAGGATTAGGCGAAAGATAATGAATAAATATATTCATTCATTCATTTATTATCTCACGCTTTATCCTCTATTAGGGTCGCGGTGGGGCTCCCCATGCCCATCCAGGGGAGAACGTTTCGGGCGCTGGGCAGATAGACCCAGGACAGGGCGCCAATCCATCGCTGTGAATGAATATATATTTTTCCAATTTATGATATGATACAGAGACCATCTCAATGTTATGCTGTCATGTCAAACTGTTACTTTTGTTTACCAACATATTGTTTGCTGTCTTGTTTCTGTAGAATTATTGCTGATTATCTGTTGTTATCATGTATTAGTGTACTGTTCCTGTTAATGTCACTGTCATGCTGCAGTTTTATTATTGTGTTGCGGGGCCTTTTGTTCTTTAGTAAAGGTGAATGGTGACAGCTGTATCTCGAACTATATATATAATATGTGTGTGTGTGTGTGTGGGTATGGGTATGGGTGTGGGTGTGTGTGTCTGTGTGTACAAAGATTATTTTGGTTCATGAAGGAGTTTAATAAAATAAACATTCTAAACTTGTGAAAATATGTAATTTAGATATCGTTTCCTCAGATTATGTCATATTAATAATGGTTATCAATGTCCTCCATATGCAGAGTTGGGGCAGGGGTTGAGGATAATGGTGGTATGGCTGAGATGTTAAAAACACAGGCAATAAACACCTGTCAAATTCAATGTCACCTATGTATTATTAATTTCCTGAAACCAGGTGTTACACAAAAATAAGAATTCTCAGGGGATAACTTGTATAAGTGGATAAAATGGTATAAAAATGAAGAACTTTTTATAAAATCTCCTGCTTTGCTAAATCCATTTAATATTCCATATATGATAATGTGCTAAAAACTTATATCAGTGACTTTTAGCATCATGGTGCTAAAATCAGTAGAGGTTTTATTTCTCATATAAGTGTGTGGTAAATTAGACCTCTTGTTTCACTTTTTTTTTTTTAGTCTTCCACTATATATTTTGCAGATCCCCTACTTTCCCAATCTTACAGGCTCAATTTTAAACCTTTATTTTAATGTTCGTTGTTATTTTTTATTTTACCTCCTCTTGAATGTGTTCTCTAACATAGTGTGTGATATTTTTATATCACTTTTTTAAATAACATTTTATATTTTTATATGTGCTTGATTGCAAAGAATCTAGTTTGATTATTATCTATAATAAACAAATAAATTTGGGGAGACAGAGTGGAGAAATCAGTGCTAAATATATATGACCATCAAGCAGTATTGTTTGAAAAAACATCACACTACCATGATGAACATGGGTACATAGGCGCAGGAGTACTGTGAAAAATCTGTCATCTTACACCGTTGGACGCTGCTTCAAAATATGCAACCTGTTTAATCTTTTAATCTCTGAAGACCCCATTTTTCCAAACTTTTCATTTCCATAGTGTTTTAATACTTATTTTCTATTTACCAGTGACTGTGCCTACATTCAAAGTTCCTATCCTTCTTACCTAGCCCATTTTGTCCAATAGACCAATTGAAGGCTTATACTTTACCTATACGTGTGCATATGGGTTTAGTTTTTCTTGATGTTTTTGGTATAAACACATTACCTTCAGCACTTTTAGTTTTAAATGCTGCACAGGCTGCAGTATCATGACAAGTGGTTTGAGGTACGCAATGATTTACAGATTCTATTACAAAAATTTGAGAGGTTAGGTACAATGGTTTAGCTATGTTTCCTGCCAACCTGAATGTTCCGGAGAGTAGCAGAGCCTGGATTGCAGATTGCTGACAATTATCTGCTTTGGAGGCGATTAGTATTTCGAAAGATCCCTACTTAGGTTACCCAACATTGATAACACAGGATGCCGGGTTTGTCCTTTTTGTAATTTAAGTCTGTGTTTGTCCTCTGTGTCTGTCTTACATAACATATCATTTGTTGGCTTGTGAACATAAACCTCACCACTAAAAAGGTTGTGATCTCACAGATCCGCAAGTCAAGAATTTATTTTGAAGGTAGAACTGCAATGCTAAATCACTGTGACAGTATTGTTACAGTCATTGCGTTTGTTTGAGTAATGTGCTTTCATTTTAAATTCTGTGCCCCAATCAACAGTGCTAAATCAATCGTCAATCCTGAAAGCAAAACATAAGCAATCAGAAAAAAAATTACGAGCAGTTGTAATTTATTTAATTTATTGCTTAGTAAATTCACACTGATAAGAAAGTACAGTTAGGTTAGCTTTCTGTAAAAAAAAAAACAGCAGTGAGTTTGCCCCTGTATTCAACCAGGCACAGAAAGCCCAATAAATCTACTGCTATTGAGAAAAAGGAAGGAAATAAAGTGCTGCACTTGTTTTTCTTGTAAAAACTATTCAGGTATTTTGGTAACACTCTGATTTAATTAACAGAAGTACACAACACAGCTGTGTGCAGCTCCACCTTTAATGAGAAAATATACATAGCACAGAGAAAGGACCCATAGCTGAGAAATGCATGGCAAAAGAATGATTATGGAATGGTGTTCATCCTCTTCTTATAATAACCTATGGCCATATTAAATGCCTCGTTGTAGACTCTAAGCGAGTTGAGACAAAGCATTTCATTTATATCGTAATTAATAACATTTGAGTGATTATGGCAGCAAGAGTGGGAAGAAGAACCTTGCTTATATTTTAGTTATCCTACTGAAGGGTGGAAGCTTTTGAGAGGAAAGAATGGCACTGAAAGGGTGGAGAGGTGTCTGATTTCCCTATGGGTAAAAAGGGATTTGTGTAACAGGGATGGCAGCTATGGAAATGAGGGATGAGGCATTGCTGAGAATAAAAGGGCAGAGAATGCTTAGGAATATTGAACAGGATAAAAGAGGGGTTTGGTGAGCAAAAATCTGAATGAATGTGGAAAAGGATTAAGTAGGATAAAGGTTTAATGACTGAGGTTCAGAGTAAAAGGGTAAAGAAGTGAGATTGCTGTTTTCATCACAGGGCTGGAAACAAAAAGATATGTAATAGTTTAAGTTTAGATGTGCAAATAGACCTATAGTTTACCAAAAGATGCCATGTTATAAATACTATATTATTTTAGGAAAGTATGGACTATGTTCTCAGATAGAAAATTATATGTCGCTAAAAGTACAGTTTTGTGTGGGAAAAAAATGTCTGAATGCTCAATAAGGAGAGGGTTGAAGTGCAGTTTCCTGGAGGACTGTTTTAATTAAAGAGCTAAAAAGCATGGCAGAACAGTGGTTATTGCTCATGACATGAATTCGATTTATCATATATATATATATATATATATATATATATATATATATATATATATATATATATATATATATATATGGGGGTATTCCCAGCAATAGATTGGCGCCCTGGGTGTATCTGCCCACAGGCATGGGCATGGGGAATCCCCCCACAACCCTAGTACAGGATTAGGCTGAAGATAGTGGATAGAATAGATAGATGGATATAATATATCTAGGGGTGTAACAGTATGCTTCATTTTTCAGTACTCATGTCTCACATAGAATACAACTATACAAAATTCGCAGAGACCAAAAAGAAATTAGAAGACAAACTCTACAATTGTGTTTAGTTCAGATTTTGAGGCGGAGCACGAAGCGTGAGTGGAAACCACACAAGTAAATGGCACACATTTCTTCATTCAAATCAACCGCCTGGAAGGAGTTTTTTCCTACATTTTTATGAGTTAATGTGTGCATGTTTAATCCTTCACTCCCGAGATGTGAAATCAGACAGAACTAACCCATTACCAAAGCTGTGGCATATTATTTTATTTTTTATTTTATTTGTATGTTTAGGGTTTCATAAACCGCTCCCACAGATGTATAAACACTTTATATGTTATTAAACACCTTTAAACCTACAGAAATGTTGTAAATTTTGCCATATGTAGTGCAAAATGCTGCAATTGTAACTCCAGTCCAGCCAGCAACAGACAACTTTGAAAGAAAACAGACTCTCTCTTGACTCCCACACTTTTATTTCCCACACTTGGTTTTAGTCACAACATGCCAAACAGAAGCTCTGTCTCAAACAGTTGGTCTGTTAAAACTGGAATTAACTTAATGTGTCCAAACTCAACTAAAGCATTACTGCAAAGTTATAATTAAGAGATTGCAATACAGCTTATATGTATAAACAGCATATATATATATATATATATATATATATATATATATATATATATATATATATATATATATATATGCTTCATATGCTGTAGAGGATGACTGTGGTTTCAAGCATTTAATAAAAGTGCTAGACAATTAAAAAATCTGATGCTCCAGAACCTGACAGCCCCCACCCACCCTTCGCTGTACCATACTGAAGCATGAGCCTCATACTGAACAGTGACATTTGTGTACCGTTACACCCCTAATACACACACACACACACACATATATATATATATATATATATATATATATATATATATATATATATATATATATGTGTGTGTGTGTGTGTGTGTGTGTGTGTATTAGGGGTGTAACGGTACACAAATGTCACTGTTCAGTATGAGGCTCATGTAGGTTTAAATTCTGTAGGTTTAGAGGTGTTTAATATATATATATATATATATATATATATATATATATATATATATATATATATATATATATATATATATATATATATATATACTGTATATATATATATATATATATATATATATATATATATATATATATATATATATATATATATATATATATATATATAGGTAATGATGGGTAACTGTGGGATATTTTGGCTGGCTGATGACATAGGAACAAAACATAGGACAAAAATCAAAACCTGGCAGATACACAAACACATTTTACCCTAGGGGCAATTTACAATATACTGTTTACCTAAATGCAAGTTCCCGTTTTCTTGTTGTGAGATCTGTTATGCTAATGGTAAAGTATTCAGAAGCTACAGTTTTAAATGACTTTCCTAGTTGAAAAGTAATGAATAGTGCTCGGATTGATTTGATGATACTGCCGGGAACAGGAATGACTGTGGTTGCACCTGCAGTCAATAATCGCTCAAAGCATTAAGCTCATAAAAGCTCAGAGCTCCTACGTGTCAGCGCTGGGACAGTAACATTGGTGTTCCCATTTCTAGAGGTGTTTGTATAGTCGCTCATCTGGGAATTATCAGTGCAGTACTAACGGCTCGGCATCAGCAGCATGTCTTTTTTCTATTTTGTCTGGTCTTAGTGTGCCAGTACTTTGTGTGTTATTATTTTTTATCTGTCTTGCTTGGAATTGTGGCTGCACAAATCGTGTTTCCACTCTGGCATCCACTGGCAGCAAAACACTGCTTCCCCCTAAATGAAAGCATGGGAGGAATATATAAAATTGTGATGCTGGTTTTGAGTGGCTAAGTTGGACAGGTGCTTCTCCTAATATTTCAGAAGGTTCAAAACTGCTGCACAAAAACCAGGGGCAAGCACCTCCCCTTTGCATTTTATTTCTTTTTACTAATTTGTGTAAGTTGTGCACACGCAGGAGGGTAATATAAGTGTGCTGGCTTTGTAGTTAGTGTAGTGTTCCACCTGAAATAGGGTATCGTAGGGTAAATAGGGTAGGGGTCACGTGCTATATGAGATATTGTTTATTGTTATGCGTGGTACGGTTGTAGGTTGGATGTGTATATGCGCTTAGTATTTAGATTTATTACTTTTATTATGCTCACTTTGAGGAACGTTTTGGACTATTATTTGTGTGTTGGGATTTTCTGTCTTGTATTCATAAACATGTGAGTGATATGCGTGACTAATGCACGTTTCAGAATTCACACAACAATAAAAAAAAAACGATTAAAATGTACTTTTAATAGATTAAATCTAAATCATCGCTGTGAGACTGAGAGGTAAAATAATAAATTTTAGAAAAACACACAGATGTGAAAAATATGAAGAGCATACTTTTTTTACTACTTAACAAAAATCACTAAGTAACTAATCAAATATAATCCTGTGCAAAATCATTAAGACAAAAGTTTGCAACAAAAAGTTCAACTGCTTTTAAATTGACTGTCTATAGCAGGTGCTGGGATATTGCTGATAGGGAGAGTTTAGGAAAGACAAGTGTGTTTAGGAGAAAATTAAAAAGCTGCAGTGGTGGGTTTTGACGGCTGATGAATGAATGGACAATGGAGAGCTGCTCTGGACCTCACGCTAATTAAATGGAGGAGATGGAAACAGCATTTCCTCGCTCTGGTTAGTTTGTGAGGAGGACAGGTTCAGAAAATGGATCACTCCATCTCATCAGCATGACACAGTCAGGGTCAATGCAAAAAAAAAGCTGCTTACACATGGGTTTTCATTTCAGAGTGTGTGTATTTCATTGCCTGCTTGCTTACAAGTCATTACAAACTACAGGATTAGCTACAGTGTTTTCATGATGTGGTTATGAGGTGGCATTTAGACTACATGGTATGTCCATGCATGAAATTAAATACTGTATTTTCTGTATTTATTTTCTGCTGTAGGGTTACTATTAAATAGTTTATAATATAATAGTTTTATTGTCTTAGAGCAGGGGTGCCCACACTTTTCTGGCCCAAGATTTACTTTTCCATTGGACAGGTAATCGAGATCTACCGGGGTCAATCTCTATTTTTTAGGCTTTTATATTGAAACCTGTTTACACACATCATGTTAGTATTGTCGAATCTGTTAGAATTCTGTTGCTCTTTTATTAAACACATTCCAGCAAATAGCACGGAGAAAACCTGATTTTAGTTAAACCCAAACACACAGCATACAGCACAAATATAAATCAATCACTGTAACCCACATTTCCCCAAACAGAACATCCATCCATCCATCCATCCATACATTATCTTCCGCTTTATCCTTTATTAGGGTCACGGTGCCGATCCAGGGGAGAAAACTTCGGGCGCTGGGCAGATACACCCAGGACAGGGTGCCAATCTATCACTGGGCACACTCACTCACACAGACACACTCTATATGGGGCAATTTGGAGAATTCAATTGACTTGATCCATGTTTTTGGACCAAGATTGGGATTCGAACTGGGAATCCCTAGCGCTGAGAGGAGAACATGCTAAACCACTAAGCCACTGTGCTGCACCCAAACAGAACATGAACATTAATAAAAGCAAATGCATTTTGAGTTTGACATTGTAAAAAAATATTCACCCCCCACTCTAAATGAAAGTGGAACATTTTAGTTCTTTTTGAGCTTCACTCATCCTTCACTCATCTTGTCAGTCAAATAAAGTGCAAAAACACAAACATGAACTCTGTAATGTAATGTAATGTAAATCTAATGTAGATGATTCGCGATGCAGTGCTTCAGATTTAGGCTCGGAGGCGTGGCCATGTACAGGTTTTGGGAACAGCGAGAGAGAGGGGGGGGAGAGACTGCTCACTTGCACAGTGATAGAGATCGCGATTCAGAATGAATCACATTGTGTGTGAATGTGTGCCCGTGTGTGTATAAGCGCTTCCAATACTGTGCTGTAAAAAAAAAGCACTGATCGACGTATTGGGCACCCCTGTCTTAGAGTATTTATTTTAACTAAAATCAACTAATTATTTAAAAATCAACAAAATGTGTTAGGTGACTATTGGGTAATCCTAATTTAACACAAAATATTAAATTAAAAAGGGTTTTACTTTATTAATTAATTCATTCATTATCTTCCACTTAATCCTCTACCATGGTCACAGGAGTTCCCCATTCCCATCCAGGGGAGAACGTTTCGGGCACTGGGTAAATACACCTAGGACAGGGTGCCAATCCATTGCTGGGCACACTCACTCACACAGACACACACACAAACTATATGGGGCAATTTAGGGCATTCAATTTACCCTGAATCCAAGTTTTTGGACTGTGAGAGGTAAATGTAGAACCTGGAGGAAACCCAAGCGGACACAGGGAGAACAGGGAAACTCCAACCAGATTGGGATTTGAACCTGCAATCCCCAGCTCTGATAGGCGAACGTGATAACCACTAAGCCACCGTGACCCCCTAGTTTTGCTTTATGTATTTTTTAAATTTGTAATACTAATAATGGATTGCTATTTGTAATGTAATGCACTAAGCAACGGGGATTCCCGGGTTCGAATCCCAATCTGGGTGGAGTTTCCAGGTTCTCCGGTTTCCACCAACGGTCCAAAAACATGGATGAAGGCAAATTGAATGCTCCAAATTGCCCCATATAGAGTGTGTTTGTTTTTTTTAAACCCTTTTTTGGGCGCTGGGCAGATACACGCAGGACAGTGCTTACACAGACATGCACACATACAATATAAGATGAAATTTAGATTTAAATTGTTCTAAGACTATACCACCCCAAGAGCAGCCGCTATTGTAACAAAAAAAAAAAGAAAGTCATACCCCACTATTTTAGTATTTTTTCCTAGGACTGTCCCATGACTCCCCCTCAATAACGCTTAGTAAATGTGGTTTATGAAATCAAAAACAGATTATTACAGTCCTTCTCACTGCTTACAGAACACAGTCAACAAGTTTAAGAACCGTAGCACCTGTCTGATGTAGAGTCTTCAATTTGACTAATGCACTAAAGCACATTTTGCACTAACAAATCCAAAACAGAAATGGACTAGACTGACTGCTGACCGCATATACAAACACATTACAACAAATCACCATCACACACAAATGAGAATTTGGCTGTGAGCCTCAGTGCTGTTGAATGTGTATGTAAATCAGCTGCATTGGTTATTTTCAAGGAGCTTTGCTCTGGTACTTGTTATACCTCACCAATAACTTTGCAGACTTGTGTCTTAAAATCGCATTTTAAAAATACAACAATGTGAAATCATTTCAGTTTTGGTGTTTTACATTCAGTTTCACAAAATAACTGATAATCATTTACAACATGTGACTTAAATTATTGTCTGAAGGGTTAAAATTGAGTTTGAAAACCATCAAAAAGGCAAATGTGTCATGGAAAGAAAGGGTGTAATTAATTTAGTTTTTTAAATATAAATAATAGGCAATTCATGTTATGCCATTGTCTGCGTGGGTCCAAAAACTGTTTAGTGTTCATCTGGAATCAGCTTGCTGTTTATATTAACCTGTACTTTTGATTTAGTGTAATGTATGTATATTAATGTAATATACTGTATCTGCATTCATACAAATGTGAAGGGGTTAAAGGTTTGCATTATTATCAATAATGTCACGCCTGGACAATCAGATTTAAAAGCCGCAGCTACCTGTTTTGCAAAGCACATGGAAAGTACACATAGTACTAAAGGAAGTAAAAATGGTAGAAAGGAGCCAAGATTAGCTGAGGTTTAAATATAGGCAACATTTTTTTGACATGGTTTCACTCTCCTGCAGGAAGCCAGTGGAAGTGACTTTCACAAATAAAAATAGTCACCTTTGTCATTGCCATGAAGAACACTGTTTTAATGAAAAAAAGAGTTGAGCTGTGGGCGCTTTTAATGCACTTTGTTTTTCTATTCCTATTCATCCTGCCTCACTTTATTCATCTTTGAACCAAAAGCAGTTTCAGATAAGTGAAATTCTTACAAACGACATGAGATTAAAACAAAGACTAAAACTTCATCTGCAACTACAACTTATTATTATTTTTTTTTTTTTTTTTGTATTGGACCTCTTTGCAAATACATGCTGCACTAAATAGACAACAAACTTTACCATTAATTTCAAATCCTTTAAAACATTTCCAGTGATTTAATGCTTAGTTTTATCAAATAATAATTGATTTGTTACTCCACAATTTACTTACTAATGAAATAATTGAACTACAACACACAGTATTTAGAACTGGTCATAATAGAGGTCAAAGCAGGCAGAATATTAAAGTCTATAAATGCCAGTTTGTTACAAACTGCCACCTGTGCAGCGTCCTGGAACCATGGTCGATATATATAGCCATAAATGTAGGAATAAAGGAAGTATCTTATGAAAAGCATAAACACTCAACATTGACTATGAGATGCAACATACACACTTCTTACACGCAAGACGCTAACAATGAAAACCCAACACATGAGGGAAAAGTGAGGAACTAATACAGAGCTAAAGGAACACATGACAAGAAGCACGGGTGGTAACAACTACAACTAGATATATTACAAACCCAATGAAGAAAGAAAAACAAACATTAAAACAGTCCAGAGTGCAAAATGCACCGAATGTTTTTACATATGCATTACATAGTTAATATTAAGTATAATATAAGTTCAGTTCCGTGGGTTTATCCATGTAGTGAATTCAGTAAGTACATCCATCCACTGAGTACTTTAGTCTTTAATGAATTAAATCACTGGTTTGTGAATTTTTGTCCTTGAAAGCAAATTTTCATTAACCTATTGGCTTAAATATTACAGTGAACATCTGTCATTTGTAAATCATCAGAGCATATTTCCAGCATGGTTTCATGTGAGTGTTTGTAAAATCACACTATTAATAATAAAAAAAATGATTAAGAGTGTCAAACATTTTAAATTACCCAAGCATTGATAAACTTTAGTTTTTACCTAAAGTAAATAGGGAAGTCATGTGTTTGATTCTCAGGCAGTGAGAACAAGCTCATTTCAGTTTGTAAATGTCTTTTGTTTTAATATACTTGTGCATGAAAGAGAAATATGAAAATGTAGATGATTGGATGCTTAAATATGTTTGCCCTGCCCATGGTTTTTTCCCTTTTGCTTGTACAGTCTGATAAATATAGGATGTATCTTATAAAACAGAAGTTTTAGAACTTGTTTCCTGCTAAGTCCAACATTGACAATTATTAAGGACCCCCTCCCCTTCATAACATGTGTACTATAGTAGTTTCCATGTTGACATGTGAAAAGAATGCATGTGTCCTTAACTACTTTTAAGCTGGCTAACAAATGAAATAAAAAGCAGCACATTAGTATTTTAAAATAAAAGTACCAGATCTAAACAGTGCCTGATTTAAACTACAGGCAGGCCAATAAAACAGATGTACATAATAATTAATTCACATTAGGGGCGGCACGGTGGCTTAGTGGTTAGCATGTTCGCCTCTCACCACTAAGGATTCCCGGTTCGAATCCCAATCTGGGGGAAGTTTCCATGTTCTCCCATGTGGGTTTCCTCCGGGTTCTCCGGTTTCCTCCCACAGTCCAAAAACATGGATCAAGGTCAATTAAATTCTCCAAATTACCCCAATGTAAAGTTTGTGTGTGTGTCTGTGTGAGTGAGTGTATGGTATGAGGGCCCGACATCCACAGATGGGGCTGTGCTCACAGCCCAACACCGTGCAGGACGCTCAGCATTTGCCAGAAAACACTAGGACTGGCAAATTCACCACTGGCGCCCTATGCTCTTCACAGATGAAAGCAGGTTCACACTGAGCACATGTGACAGATGTGGCAGAGTCTGTAGAGCGATCTGCTGCCTTCAACATTCTTCAGCATGACCGGTTTGGCAGTGGGTCAGTAATGGTGTGGGGTGGCATTTCTTTGGAGGGCTGCACAGCCCTCCATGTGCTCGCCAGAGGTAGCCTAACTGCCATTAGGTACTGAGATGAGATCTTCAGACCCCTTGTGAGACCATATGCTGGTACGGTTGGCCCTGGGTTCCTCCTAATGCAGGACAATGCTAGACCTCATGTGGCTGGAGTGTGTCAGCAGTTCCTGCAAGATGAAGGCATTGAAGCTCTGGACTGGCCCCACCATTCCCCAGACCTGAATCCAATTGAGCACATCATGTCTCGCTCCATCCACCAAAGTCATGTTGCACCACAGACTGTCCAGGAGTTGGCAGATGCTTTAATTCAGGTCTGGGATGAGATCACTCAGGAGACCATCCACCATCTCGACAGGAGCATGCCCAGGCATTGTAGGGAGGTCATACAGGCACGTGGAGGCCAAACACAATACTGAGTCTCATTTTGACTTGATTGACTTTAATTTTGTATGTGACTCCAAATCCAGGCCTCCATTGGTTAATAAATTTGATTTTCATTGATGATTTTTGTCTGATTTTGTTGTCAGCACATTCAACTTTGTACAGAACAAAGTATTCACTGAATATTTCATTCAGATCTAGGATGTGTTATTTGAGTGTTCCCTTAATTTTTTTGAGCAGTGTATATATATATATATATATATATATATATATATATATATATATATATATATATATATATATATATATATATTCATTATCTTCCGCATTATCTTCTATTAGGGTCGTGGTGGGGTTCCCCATGCCCATCCAGGGAACGTCTCGGGCGCTGGGTAGATACACCCAGGACAGGGCTTCAAATCTATCGCTGGGCACACACTCACACAAACACACTCTATAGGGGGCAATTTGGAGAACTCAATTGACCTGATCCATGTTTTTGGACTGCGGGAGGAAACCGGAGAACCCGGAGGAAACCCACACAGACACAGGGAGAACATGGAAACTCCACACATATGCCAGATGAGTGACACACTCACTCACACAGACACGCACGCGTACACACTCTATATGGGGCGATTTGGAGAACTCAGTTGACTTAATCCATGTTTTTGGACTGTGGGAGGCAACCGGAGAACCCGGAGGAAACCAACGCGGACACGGGGAGAACATGGAAACTCCACCCAGATGGGGATTCGAACCGGGAATCCATAGTGCTGAGAGGCGAACGTGCTAACCATGCCTGTTTTATATATACTGTATATATGTTAAAGTTAATATAGCCTGTTAAAATTCCAATTATTAAAAGAAAAACTAATTACTAATCACTAAATGTGAAAATATGCAAATAAATTCTAAATTGTTTGAAAACAGTTTAGAATTTAAAAAAAAATGTACATGTAACTGTGACAGGAGCATAGAGACACTGGCAGGGAAAGTTGGAGCTTATGACATTGGAAGGTAATTATAAGTAATTAACACAGATGATGACCAGAGGCTTTGATAATAATCACTGTGGAGCCTTTTTATGTTCTGGCAGTGCATACAGCAGGAAAGGTGATCACAGCAGTGACAGAACCGTGGCATGATAGCCGAGCCACTTGCCAACAGTTATATTTAAATGTAATATTAATGCATTCTGTAAATCAACAGGCTCCTCTGCTTGATGAATTTTGTCTCCAGGCCTCATTTCTGGTTCTGAAACCTTGTTGATATGATGAGATGGTGAGGCATGTAGCCAACAAAGGCAATCTGCGGGCTTTGTGGGCATGTTTTCCAGTAGGGATACATGGGCCCAGCTCACGTCTCGGCTTTCACAGAAAGAGGATAGCGTGGGCAGGGAAACTGGAGGTTACAGCGGTCACAATAAAGTGGATGATGTCTGGTGAAATGGCTGGTTACTCTTGCACAGGCATTGTGCGCGGTACCTGGAAGACAGAAATACTTCATCGACAGAGATGGCCTGCAAGTGGTTACAGCAGTGGGCCTATAAAGTTGGAAGCGTATCCTAATTAGACAGTGTTGAAACAAAATATCTCAATTTTATCTATTTTATCTCTATGTATTGCAAATTCCTAGGACAACGTTAAAAAAAATTAAATAACACTTGACATAAGATTAGGTAACCTTTTATTATCCCACAATGGGAAACTTGCATCATTATAGCACTATTAATTGAATGATTGCACGATTTTAAATTATAAAATTATTGCACACAGTTATAAAGAGAATTAAAGGGTAACAGGAGTTTGAGTGGTTAATGCATTGCGGAGGGAGCTGCTGATAATCTAGCTGGTAAAAATTATGTTTGCTGCCTTGCAAGCTAACACAAAACCTGACAAAACCAACATTCATTCATTCATTATATTCTAGTTAATCTTTTTCTAGGGTCATGAGGGGTTCCCAATGCCCATCCTGGGAGAATGTTTCAGGCGCTGACCAGATACACCCAGGACAGGGCGGGGTACACTCACTCACACAGACACACACTATATGGGGCAATTTAGAGCATTCACCTTGAATGGAGGAAACTCATGCAGACAGGGAGAACATGGAAACTCTGGATCCCCAGTGCTGAGAGGCGAACGTGTCAACCACTAACCCACAGTGCCACCCCAAAACCAACATCTCAAATTAATTTTATTTATAATAAACTCAAACAAAACCATGAAAACCAATGAAACCAAAGTAAAATCATGTTGTATTAAAAGCCAAAGAGTAAAAATAGGTTTTAAGATTAGATTTAAAAGTGGACAGTGAAGAGGCCTGTCTAATATATAGCAGTATGTTGTTCCAGTGCTTGGAACAGCTTGTCATTCAGTCATTCAAGTGATGGCCATACCTTTCAACTTAAACATACCTTTAACTAAATACTAGGATAATGATTGGAATGTATGGGACATTCAGTGAATCATACACCTGTGATATGAAGTGTTGCATAAATTTTGCTGTGCTATTTGTTCTATGATGTACCATTTTATTAGTTTTATTTTAGACTGCTTAACATTCACAGTTTGCACAACGGTGAACTGAAGTTACACTGCCCTATACTGTGCACAAGTAACCAGCTTTAATGGATCAGTAGAGATTCTCTTTTTAGTGCACATAAGCAGCTTTGGAATGGAAACGACTGACCCTACAGATGAACTAATCCTGGTTCTCAGCTTTTTAAAGTTTGCTTTGAACAATCTGAAATACCGAATCCAAAGCGCATCTAAAAAAACACATCATCCTCTCACAGAATTGTCTGGAGTGTTGCATTTCCATAAAGGGTCGATGTTGTCATGGCAGCCTATGCAATCTAAAATTTCTTTGTATGACTGCAGTGGGTGGAAACAAGACTTAATTTGCAGCATGGTGTCTTAGCGGTTAGCATGTTCACCTCTCAGCACTGGGGATTTAAATGCAAATCCCAATCTGGGTAGAGTTTCAATGTTCTTCCTGTGTCTGTGTGGGTTTCCTCCGGGTTCTTCGTTTGCCTTCCACAGTCCAAAAACATGGATTGAAGGTAAATTGAGTTCTCCAAATTGTCTGTGTGAGTGAATATGCCCTGTGCTACATTCTTAAAAGGAGCACATGAGGCTGATGTACATCAAAAATGTTTGGTTTGTTTTTTTGTATTATTCCAGTTAATTTAGTTATTTATGGATGGTGTAATTTCATGCAAGAACCTGTGTTTGAATGAAGTGTACTTTCGCACAAGCAATTTACACTCTTAATGCTGCCCAGCCGAGCCTCGGTCCTCACAAGGTTTCTTCCTAAAAAAAACCAACATGACAGGGAGTTTTTTTCCTGCCAATTTCGCGTTGGCTTTTTCTTTGAGGATTTCAGGCTTATAACAGTGTAAACCTGCTTTGTGACAATGTACTGTTGTAAAAAGTGCTATAGAAATAAACTACTTGAACTTGAGATAATTAGAAACTTAATACCTGGCAGGAGCCACCATTTATCGTGCATACCTCCTGTCTATTGGCTCCGCCCATTACACCCTCACACCATTATATGTTTATTTTTTATTAATATCTATGTTGTCACAGTAGTGGTGCAGACAATAATACATACCTGCACTAAGCTAAACCCTCCACTAGAAGGACAGGAAAGCCAAAAAATAACTAAATAAATCAATTTTAGCAGTATAAACATAGAAAATACCATACAGCTTTTAAGACAACCAGTTTTAAAGTTATTTTTCTTTTTTTTGCACCGCAAACCAGACTTGATAAAGGGCCAGTATAAATAATAACATCTAGAAAAGGAAATGGCAAAAGACTGAGCCAAGCACTGCAGCAATGACTCAGTGAAAAATTCTTGGACATTTGTGCAGCAACCAAGAGAGTATGTTCAAGGCACATGTGAATTAATTCAAGGTATACGGAAAGGTTCAATTTGGCATGATTCTGTCCTCCACTTGCCCCTGGTTAGTGTGTGCAGTGGAAATAGATAAAAAAAACATCATAACTGAGTTTGATTCGTACCCACTGCAACGGAGCAATGACACATTAGATAATCATGGTTTAGCCTGCTCAATATTTACAGTAAGGACTGACAGGTGGCACTGGCAGCAGATATAGAAGAAAATTTTAAGCTGGGCATTTAAGGTGGCTTAGTGGTTAGCATATTTGCCTCTCAGACTTGGGGATGTAGGTTCGACTCCCAATTCTGGTTGAGTTTCCATGTTTTCCCCGTATCCATGTTGGTTTGGAAAACCAGAGATTCTAATGTCCCTATAAATGTAAGTGTCCTTGTCTTCCCTATCTTGGAATTACACTTCACCTTTATTACCACTATCACCAACATGATATTACTAACATGGCCACTATTCATGGTCATTACCAACAATTCCCACAATGCACCAACCTAATCACTCACTTAAAAGCTATAAACTTGTTAAAAATAATTATAATCACACAGATGAGTGTTGGGCTAGTGTTCAGAAGAACCCATGGCTTCTTAAGAAGAGGTCATTCAAATATAAATATATGTTTGTGTGTGTGTGTGTGTGTGTGTGTGTGTGTGTGTGTAAATGGCTGCTAACACATGCCAAACCTTTGGATGGGTTTCAAAAGTGTATGTTCAAAAAATTGTATGTTTAAAATTGTTCAAAACTACAAATCAAATGACACATTTGTGAATCTTTCCCAGCTGAAGTGTTGACAAAACAGTTGAGTATGAGAAAGACTTTTAGCTGCAATCTTTTTAGACAGTAATACACATGTATTCAAAAAGCACTCTACATTATAACTATGTACACATTCATTACGTTTACATTTAGTCATTTAGCAGATGCTTTTATCTATTCATTCATTCATTCATTATCTTCCGCTTTATCCTATATTAGGGTCACGGTGGGGTTCCCCATGCCCATCCAGGGGAGAACGTCTCGGGCGCTGGGCAGATAGACCCAGGACAGGGCGCCAATCCATCGCTGGGCAGCTTTTATCTAAATTGACTTAAAAAATGTGAACAACACCAATCAGCAGTTAAGAATTTTAATCCATCCATCCATTATCTTCCGCTTTATCCTCTATTAGGGTCGCGGTGAGGTTCCCCATTCCCATCCAGGGGAAAATATCACGGGCGCTGGGCAGATACACCCAGGACAGGGCGCCAATCTATCGCTGGGCACACACTCAGTCACACAAACATACTCTATATGGGGCAATTTCGAAAACTCATTTGACTTGATCCAAGTTTTTGGACTGTAGGAAGAAATCGGAGAACCCGGAGGAAAGACACGTGAGAGAACATGGAAACTCCACCCAGATGGGGATTCGAATCGGGAATCCCTAGTGCTGAGAGGCGAACGTGCTAACCACTAAGCCACCGTGCCGCCCTAAGAATTTTAAAACCTGATTATTATTCTATCCTACACCCCACTCCTTTAATTTTCTTTTCTTACATCAGTTGTTTCTTGAAGATGCCAAGTGACTCCATTTGGAGTGTATTTTTAAAATATAGAGTGAAGATAAGAGGGGGCAGATCCAGAAATGGTCCTGTATGCCAGAGTCAGTGCCTTTTACTTCATGCAAGCAGCTCCAGGGAGCCAATGGAGAGAGAGAGGAGTTCGCTTGGGCGAGATGAATACAAGTCAGGCTGCAGAGTTTTGTTGTAGAGGCCTGATTGTGCAAGCTGGGAGAGCGGCAAGCAGTGCATTATAATAATCTAGCCGGGATAGGATGAGGGCTTGAACTAACAGCTAAGTAGCATGTTCAGTCAAGAAAGGTGTTGTAAAGAAGGAATCTGCAGGAAAGTTTTGGTGACATGATCAGAGAGTTTAAGATGTGAGTCTGTTTAAGCTAAAGTTAGTTTGAGATGACGGTATTCATAGATACTCATTTCACATTTACAAACCTGAATACACATACTGTTAGGATGGTGCAGAGAACTTCAAAAGAGTCTGTGGCATTTAAGCTGCAGGTTACTCTCATGAGTAAAGACCCCCCCCCTTTAACTCCATATGCGATCATTCCTCCTCAGGGTGGACAGGATAAAAGTAAAGTGATAGTGATCTATTTTGCCTGCTGTGATTACACATAGAGGAAGTTTCCTCTACATTTAACCCATCTGTGCAGTGAAACACACACTAGACACACACACTAAGTGCCCAGAGCGGTGGGCAGCCTTGTATGTGGTATGGCAATCAGGGAGCAGTTGGGTTAAGGTGCAGAATTTATTTTTTTTCACCAATTAACATCTTTGGGTACCACGACATCAAGTCAAGTGGTTTTATTTGTCATTCCAACAATATAAAGTGTTGTACATTTTACAGTGGAACGAAACAATGTTCTTTAGGAACAAGAACGAAACTACACAACCCAGAACATTAAGTGCACATGTGCAAAACTAGAATTACAATAAATACAAGACAGTATACAGGACAATAAACATTAAACATTGAAGGAAGGGTAGGGAAGAGTACAGGTGCCCCCTAGTGGTGTGAGCCGAAAGGTGAAAAATTAGGTCCAAGGTTGTAAATGTAAATAGTGTGTAAATGCAAAAAAGTGTGCAATGTATATGATGGCAGCAATTTTGTCCATCATTGGCATCAGAAGTTTTTGTGTGTTTGAGTTTAGTCCAGTCCTATGTGAGTGCTATTTTTATACTGACATGTAAAATGTGACATCATAAAATTGCCACATTTACTGCAAAAATACACACCAAAAGACAGAGCCATATGTGAATATTTGTGATTTTACAATAACAAAAAGGGAATGTAAGTAGAAACATTAACAGTCATAAAAAATATACATAAATTATTTTGTTGTTGTAAAATCACAAAAATTCACATCGAAAGCCTTCAGGTCAGTGGCTCTGTCTTTTGGTATGTGTTATTAAATTCAAAGGGAGGTTTCAACAAACCACACATTATTTAGAGATCACATGTACTGGTGCATTTCTTAAATTTTATGAGTTTTTAAAACATGTCTCGCATTTATACATGTCTCTTTCATAATATTATGGTGTCAGCTGTGTGTTCTTCTTAGCCATAAAAATGTCTACACTGACATTGTGTGGACAAAACATGTTCTTTTGGTCAATGATGCATGTGCTTTGTGAAAATAAGTTTCATAGATTGTCCTTTAGGCTTGTCTGTACGTAATTAAACCCACCCTTTTTTCCTTAGTGCTACTAAGGTAACCTCGTTTTCCACTTTTAATACCTGCATTACTTATTGTACATACCAGAAGCATCCTGGGACTTCCACACTGAACTTTAAATCTTAAAGAAATTGCATACCTCCTCCTAAATCTAGTGTAACTTGTGGGGTTCCCCATGCTCATCTGGGGAGAATGTTTCGGGTACCAATCTATTGCTGACCACATTCACTCACACAGACACACGCACAAACACCCTACATGGGGGCAATTTAGAGCATTCAATTTACCTTGAATCCATGTCTTTGGACTGTGGGAGGAAACCTGAGAACCTGGAGGAAACCAACTTGAACACGGGGAATTCATGGAAATAGGGATTTGAACCTGATGGCCAAAAGGTAATGTGACGGTCTATGTGACGGTCTATGTGACGGTCTAATGACCGGAGCGTGGCGGATCCGCTACTCGGAACAATCAGTCTGCGGCAGAGGTACAGTCAACAGAGTTTATTAAACATATGTGTAAATAAAGCCTTTACATATGAGCCTGTGAAATCCAGTCTCCGCTCCTAATTTGTACTCCCCACCCCCTCTTCCATTACAATCCTTTAGCCAAACATAATCACCAACAGTAACCTCATAAAAGTGCAATATTCTTTAGAAAACTGACACTCAGCAAAAATCTTGATTATTTGAGCACAAAACCTGTCCTTTTGAGTTTAATTAGTTTTCTATTGCCATCGAAGCTAATGCTGAAAGTCAAGTTGTATTTCTGCAATATGTTTTAATTGACTGAAAATGTCTGTCCATCAAAAGCACTCTCCAAGCAGAGGGCATGAATATCTTCTAGAAGGAGCAGGTATCGAGGACACTGAAAGAAGGCCTTGAAGCTCCTGACAGCCCACCACTGCTTAAAACCTTTTTTTTTACTGGAGTACACCTGCAGTAATAGCTGTATCTGAGATTTACACATGGAAGACAACACATGACTGAATAAATTAACAAACACGGGTCCCAGCCCCAGGTATAAACAAAATAAAGTTGCAAAATGCCTATGACTAATTTAATCCTAATAGTACATCTTTGCCTTGTCTACTGATGAAAAATAAATGTCAATGTATTAAGGCAATAAGGTACGAGTGGGCTTGTGTTATTGTGAGTAAATAATGGGAAAGAGGTGTAATTAGGCATGACACATAGCTGAGTACAGTTACAACTCTTTCCTGTGATTTATTCATAATAATGCACAACGTCAAGTGTCTTATTGCTTTTATAAAACTTACAAACACAGTATAATAAAAAAACAAGGTTTCATTCATGAATCCGTTTATTAAAAGTTTTTTTTTTTCTTTTGCGACATGACATCTTGGACATGGTTTTTGTAGTGAACACTGATCGATGACTAACAGAATTCCCGGGTTCTCTAATGATCAAATATTGCCATCCAGTGGCTACATCACAGAACATTTTATAAAAAAACATCAGGAAAATAATGTATTGTATGTCACGCACTGATACGAACGTGAAGCTGTCAGAGGTGTGTGTTGTTGTCAATAATGTCACGGCTGAACAAATGGCTCTACCAGTTTTATAAAATCATTTAACACTTTGATTTCTTACCAAATCTAACTTAATATATTTTAGAAGACTGAACATCGTCTTAGCGTATAACCTTTGCTTAGAGTCAATATCAACTTACAACATACAGTTTTGTCATAAAACTTTTTTCATTCGACTATTCACCAATTCTCGCTTTGAATGATAATGAATATTGTGAATATAATGAATATAATTTCTGCATTTATAAGAAAACACCACTGATTAAAAGGATTATATATTTTTAGAACGTTTTCCAGGAATGTCATGTCTTTATAAACAGGACAATGTCAGTTACAACAGTGTCTCTACGTAGACAAAGTCAAAGGTTAACAAATGATTAACATTTGGTCATTTAGCAGACATTTTTATCCAAAGCGACTTGGTTGGGGGCTCAAGGACCCACATTGGTAACTTCAGTGGACCTGGGATTTCCCCAATCTTGTGATTGATAGCCCATACCCTAACCACTGAGTTCATTTATACAGCAAGATAATTAAGTTAAGATGTAATAAATGTGGATCTGACCATAGCCTTCAAACTACACAAACAATTAGTAACAGACAATTTGTTCATTTAATAAATACATATTTATTCTCAATACAAACTCACACAAAAGCAAAGACAACCATAAATGACAGTACTTCTTAATGATACCTGGATCATAGCTTAACATAATTTTAGTTACAGTCCATTTAACAGTATTATATATCCCTTTAAAACAAGCATTTATGTCTTGCAAGAAAAAAAACTATTTTAAAATTTAAATACACAAACCCCATAAAAGTTAAATAAAAATAAACAAAAACATCAAAACAAAAAACATCCATCCTTAACTTATCCAGGTCCAGGTAATAGGGGGCAGCAGCCTAAGCAAAAAGGCCATGACATTTCTACACCTAGCTACCCCTTCAGGGGTTACACCGAGTTGTTCAATTAAAATAAATAAACCCAGTGTTAAATATGTTTTTAAGATAAGATAAGATAAACCTTTATTTATCCCACAATGGGGAAAATCACATTCTCAGCAGCAGATACAGATGAGGGTGAAAAGTTATCCAGTCATTAGAAGAGAGAAGAGAGAAACTTTTTTTTATTCTTTATTTTATTCTTATTTTATTCTTAAATTTTATTCTTATTTCCTCTTCACAGATAGAACTCTGTATTAATTACAGCAATTTGTTAGTTTGAATATATTGAACATCTTCAGTAATATTCTTAATATTGAGTAATTTTATAAGATATTTAATCTAATTTATTTTTAGGGTTTTAGAAATTTAGAGCTCTATAACACTACTTTGAGACAATGCAAAACAATAAAATATACATATAAAATTAGTATTTGTTACAAAACTTTCATTGTTGCTCAAATGCATACTTTCCCTTTTGTTTATTAAAGTGCAAACAAGAATTGTCCAGTACAGTGTCCTTCTGGTCACCACGCCATAAAGGACAGCATTGTGAGAGTAGCACATGCACACACTGACCTTTCAAATTCATCTTCTGTTGTCTTTAGTCATGTGTTGTGTTTTGAAGTGTTGCATTCTTGGCCTCAGTAAAAGAACTCCACACACATAGTGTCACCCCCATCATTGTGAGCATCATTCCACATACAGCTCCTGAAAAATAAATTGGCTTTAACAGTTTTAATAATTTTTATTTATTTTTTTTTTTTAAGTCATGTTTATTAAGTTAAACTAAACATTCTAGTTTTAGACGATATGTAAATCCATCTGTCTTAGTTTAATATGCATTTAAAAATGTAGCTGTTTTCAAAAGAATGCAAACCTCATTGAATTGCTCGAAGAGAAGTAACCACAGCACCCCAAATATAGCAATTCCTTTTTTACCACACCCTAATTAAGTTTCTTCAGTCACACAAAAAAGGAGCCACTTACTTTTAGTTTACAAATCAAAGAATTATGTATTAAATACAGGTCAAATGATGTAACTTAGATATACTAACAATGAAAATAGAAATTTTCATTAAAAACTATATTAAACTATATTAAATAAACATATGACTTACATACATGGTTTAATATACAGTGTCTTTATTACTTGGCCTTTTAGACAGATTTTCCTAATCCTGGTCCTGAAGGCTAACTATGCTGAATATTTGATTGCATTTTCTTTTACAAATGTAACAAAACGTCAATGTACTTGCATCTTAAAAATCCTTTCATTCATTATCTCCCGCTTTATCCTCTATTAGGGTCGCAGGGGGGTTCCCCATGCCCATCCAGGGGAGAACGTTTCGGGCGCTGGGCAGATAGACCCAGGACAGGGCGCCAATCCATCGCTGGGCACACACTCACTCACACAGACACACTCTATATGGGGCAATTTGGAGAACTCAATTGACTTGATCCATGTTTTTGGACTGTGGGAGGAAACCGGAGAACCCGGAGGAAACCCACGCGAACACGGGGAGAATATGGAAACTCCACCCAGATGGGGATTCTAACCGGGAATCCCTAGAGCTGAGAGGTGAACATGCTAACCACTAAGCCACCGTGCCGCCTGCATCTTAACAATAAAAAAGGATTTTAAATTAAATGATTTTAACAACAGACTTGGTTGTATTTGTTAAAAAAAAATAAAAACAAACTTAGAAATTGATACCTGCATGCCACTTGAAGAAAAATGAGAATAGCAGCAAGTAAGACAACTCAGCAGTTTAAGTGGTAACAGATGAAATTATCAAGACATGAGTGCAAAAGAAACATCCACCAAAAGCTTAATCTTTGAAAGTATTTGTTGTGGTTCATCACATTGTGCCAAACTTTGGGAAAGAATTGTCAGTCAGTTTCAAGAATGTTTTTTTTTTTATATTCCCTGTTCAAATGCAACTGCGTAACTGTTTATACCTCTCCATGCAACTCCATAATTAAGTCTGCAAATAACACCATGGTGATAGGCCTGATCAGGGACAAGGATAAAACAGCCTACAGGGATGAGGTTTAGCATCTGGCTGCGTGGTGTAAGAACAATAACTTGGAGCTTAACATGTGAAAAACCAAAGAAATAATTGTGGACTTCAGACAAGCAGAGGGTAGGGCACACATCCCAATCTACATCAATGGAACTTTAGTGGAGCGTACCCAGCTTCAAAATTCCTCTGAGCCCACATCTCAGAGAATTTCTCCGGGTCCCTAAACACATCAGTCCTGGTCAGAAAGGCACAACAATGCCTGAACTTTCCACGAAGACTAAAGAAAGCCTTCTAGTGTCCCAGGACACTTATAGACTTTTACCGCGGTACCATTGAGAGCACCTTAACAAACTGTATCACTGAGTGTTATTGCTCCATAGCTGACCGGAAAACGCTTCAGCAGGTAGTTAAAGCTGCCCAGATCATAACAGGCACCTAGTTACCTTCCAATCAGGACATCAACATTGAACAATGTTTGGGCAGAGCTAGAAACATTACCTGGGACTTTTCACATCCGAACCATTTTTCCATGCTTCTGTCTGGCAGGTGTTACAGGAGTCTACTCAGACTCAGGAAGTCGTACCAGCAGACTCAGGAAGAGATTTTTCCAAGAGGCTGTAACCCTGCTAAACTCAAACTGAACTCAATTTTACCATATTTTCACATCTGAACCACATTAACTCCATGTTATTTATTGCACCACTCTTGATTGTATTTTGCATACTTGCACATGGCACCATTGCACTACTTACACTACACAACAATAATGTACATATGTATATATGTTCAACACATTTATTTCATTCATACCCATCTGTACCATACATAGTGAAATTGATCATAATAATCATTATAACCACCTATTATCTCACCATGCACTTTATTGTATTATATTTAAATAATCTCTACCTTGCTTAATTTCTTGTTAGATGTTGCATTTTCTTGCTCAATGACAATAAAGTTGAATCTAATCTAATCTAATAAGATAAGACTTTATGGATCCCTTCGGGAAAATTCTCTTAGGGAAATTAAGGAAACAGCGAAGAGGAATACATTACAAGTATATAAATTATATATTATAATAGCATAGTCCAGTTTATGTTATTGTTTTGTTGGTTAGGCTACTGCCCCATTCCACCTGTTGTCATTCTGTTACCCCTTCTCACCCTTAGAGTGAAGTTGAACAGATTGATGGTACTTGTTTTGTTAGAATTTTGTTGAAGTCTGTTGGTCCTGTATTTAGAGAAAAGCAGTACTAAACAGACTCCTCTGGTTGGTGATGACAGTGTGCAGAGGGTGACTGGCATCATCAACAATGTCCAGTAGTTTGTCCATTGTCCTTTTTTCTGCCACCATTACCAAAGAGTCCAGTATGATTCCAAACCTCAAAACCAGACTGCCGAACAAGTTTGTCCAATCTGTGTGCGTTCTTCTTACAAATTTAATTTGGTTTGTATTTAAAATCTCACTTGCATTTAATGAACTGAGTAATTCGCTCTAGTTTTATTTTGCTTTCAGCTCCAGGATTAAAAAAAAACACAATTGGTTTTAGCCCTCCCTCATAATCATTTAATTAATGCTATTATTCTTGTACAATTATCACAGGCACAAGTCACTGGTAGTGTATAATTAAGGACATATAGATACATATAAGTGTTGATATAGTTGACGTATTTTTCAAACATATCATCTTAGTAATCCTAATGTTTAAAAAACAATGTAGATCTCAAACTCACTTTTTCCTCCAAAATCTTCTCCAACGAGTTTTCCTGAGAGCATAGTAAACACAAAGCTGAGAGAGTTCACCACTGGCACAGCCAGAGACAAATCTGCAGGAATGGATAAATCACTTTAGACAGAATACACAGTCAGATCTTAACTTTCATTCTGAAGCACATTTTTAATATTTAAGAATAGTTTGGGAACAAATACATCATAGTTTTACACTACTTGAAAAACAGTTAAGACCTTGTACTTTCTGAAATAACCAAATACATTCAGAGATGGTTCAGTCTTCTGTTTATAAAATTTCAAATTCCTTTCTGCCAATGATTCATTTGCACAAATAAGTCACACATTCTGTAGGTTCCTATGGCATTTGGACTCGGATGTTTATCACTGATAAACATTCCAGAACCATTCAGTCTGTTATTTGCTATGATCTTGGAACCTATAACCTCAAAAGTCATGTGCCTCCAACAACCTTTCAATTTTGCCCTACATGGTCATAGTTATTTTATTCTTTTTTCTCCTAAATATTAATTACAGTAAATTAGCTTTAGGAGTATTTAAATATTAGCTATGTCATAAGGTGAAAACCCACTTTGTTTCACTGTTAAAAATAATGAATTTTAGATAAATGCTAGTTTTGGACCCAGTTCTAATGAGTGGTGACAGACTCTTAAGCTGTACTACTACAAATTCTGTATTCTATTCCATCATAATGTTATATTTTAAAAAAAGGTTTTTAGAAAATGCAATAAAAACTGCACTGTTAATGAATCTGAACCATAATTCCATCCATCCATTATCTTCTGCTTTATCCTCTACTAGGGCCATGGGGGGTTTCCCTATTCCCATCCAGGGGAGAACATTTCAGGCGCTGGGCAAATACACCCAGGACAGGGCGCCAATCTATCGCTGGGCACACACTCACTCACACAGACAAACACACTCTATAATGGTGTAATTTGGAGAATTCAATTAATCCATGTTTTTGGACTGTGGAAATCGGAGAACCTGGATGAAACCCACGCGGACAAGGGGAGAACATGGAAACACCACCCAGATTGGGATTTGAACCGGGAATCCCTAGTGTTGAAAGGCGAACGTGACAAACACTAAGCCACCTGCCGCCCTTGAACCATAAATAACGTCGCCCTTGAACAAAAAATAATCTTTGTTTCTATCGAAACTTGCTTCTATTTGTTAAAAAAAAAAACTAATCGTATGATTGATGTATGCAGCACAACTAAAAAAATAATAAAGGGTATGTTTACCATGTCAAAATTTCTAGATTTTATCATGACTATTTCTTTTAATTACACATTTTAATAATTTATTGATTGCAAATACTCATTGTTGCAGTTTTAAAGTTGACTTTTCTATCAAATCTTTTTGAAACTTTTTAAAACTATATTTAAACTGGTGCAATGGGTAGAAAAGCCACAGGATGCATCTTTGTACAGTTATAGTGTACATAAGTATATGTATATTTATGTCCTATACATAATTCAGTTATGACAATAAAGTTGACTGACTCAGTTGATTTAGTACCAAAATTATAAATATTTTAAATATTAAGAATATCTTATCCAAATAATTTAAATTATCAGAATCAGCTCTATCGTGCAAGACCTAATCAACAGACTCATATAAATAAAGATCAATTGCCTTATTTCTATAAGCCTAGCACTTTTTCAGTAGTCTTAAAGCAGCTTTACAGTGTTTTAAGCCCGAGCCCTAAAATGCAAGTTGAAGCGAAAGTGGCAAGAAAAACCCTGTGTCCACATGGGTTTCATCCGCGTTCTTCAGTTTCCTCCCACAGTCCAAAAACATGGAGCAAGGTAAATTGACTGCTCCAAAATGTTTCAAATAGTGTGTGTTTGTGTATGTGACTGTGTATGTGAGTGTGCCTAGTGATAAATTGGCACCTTGTCCTGGGTGTATCTGCCCAGCGCCAGAAACATTCTCCCCTAGATGGGCATGGGGAACACCCCCTGACACTAGTAGAGCATTAAGTGGAAGATAATACATTAAATGTATTATCAGCTAAATAAAATATTTTAAGTATGTTATTTGGTACAAAAAAGAAAGTTAAATACAATGCAGTATTCCACAGACAGGCACAGACACTGATCCTGATTTTAGTCATTTTCAAATATCCACTGTGTAATGGTATTATTAAAGAAAACACAAATATTGGATTGTGACTCTGCAGATACTTATATTAAATTTAAAACATCTTTAAAAAACACTGAAACATTTTATTTTCATTAAGAAGTGCTGACAGGAATTGTTCCTAAATAACTGACATTTAACTGACCTGTTGTAGCAAGAGTTAGATAGAAGACTACAGATCCACTCTGGTTCAGCAAAAAGGGTAAAAGATACTGCACAGAAAAAAAAAAAACCAATATATTCAACTTTACGATAACCTCGTATTTGAATATGCTTTGCTGAGCTAAACACAATTATCTCACTCTCTCACTCTCGCGCACACACACACAAATAAAAAAAAATTTCTTCTTTCCTCAAAATCAGTTTACAGAGAAAGAGTAGAAATGACCTTGCAGGTGTTAGTACAATGTGTTCCATTGTTTTGTTATAATCTCACACACAGATACGCACCTATAAACATCACACATCTTAGAAGAATAGTGCTCTTTCTCTTTTGTGAACAAGGACAATTTCATATTGTAACATTTTCAGTTTTTTTTTTCTTCATGACAGTTTAAAAGGTATCAGTCTGTGACCTGTCCCATGAAGCGAGCTTAGAAAAGCAGCAAATTAGCTAAACAGTTAATTTCTGACTCGTTCCATTGTACAAACAAAATCCAGAAAGCAACCCCCACGAGGTGAGGGTTTACTGTACACCAATAAATTGAAATGCGCAGAAGCTCTATATCGAAATATAAATAGTTGTTGAAAATATAATAACTAATTTTTAATAATAGTAACCTACAATTCTTCCAAACTAGTAATTTTAATATGATATGCATTATTCACAGCAATCTGTTGAAAGGAACTGTGGCAAAACTTTATTCCCTAACTTTGGAGACCATGAGAACACACGGCTCATCCGATAGAAACGGTCCTGCTTAACTAAGTGACAACTCTAACCTAGTACAGAGCAAGTTTGTTCGAACGTATATGTTGCTGTATTCACAGAGCAAGGCTAAGTTCTAGCCTTTTTTGTGGAAACGAATCTGAGCAGAATAAACCAATCTTGTCTTAAAAATCCCAGATTATGGAGTTAGCTCGCTTCTTGAAACAGGCCCCTGGTCTTTGAACACTGATCAACAGTTCAAATTATTGGCTGAACAGTGACAACTAATCAAATAATTAACAAAACTATTCAATAGATTAATTGACAGTGAAAATTCCATCATTTCTATTTTCTACCTTAATATTCAGGAACAGAAACTTGACTTCTGCCAGGAACTGGAAAACCTTGCTCCGCTCCTGAACATGCTCAATCCCCTCGGTTCCTCTTCTTAAAAATGGGTTGGTTGCACCCCATAAAGCAGCAACCAAGATCAGGCAAAGAACTTCCACTTGAGAAAGAATATACGTATTATTAAATGTGACACTAAGGAGCAGGTTGGGAAAGCAAGCTGCTTGATTTGAGAGGCAAGGCTTCATGTTGTCCATCAACTTAATAATCTCTGCACTCTTAAAAAAGCACTTTTAAAAATTATGCAACTCATCAAAACATGGATCTGTAGTTTGGTTTCCAAAATCTTATTTTATAAGTTTTACATTAACAAAGTTTACTGTAGCTCCATAATCACAGTAAATGATTTTTTTGTACTTTTTTTTACACTTTTGATGGATAAGAGCAGTGGTATTCAACTGGTCTCAGCATGGGACCCACCTTTTTTCATGGTCATTAGGTCGTGACAGACTTTTTATCAAAAACAAACCAAACTAATTTAATTCATTCATTCACTATCTTCTGCTTAATCCTCTACTAGAGTCACGGGGGAGACACTAAAATGGCCCAAGAGCAAAGAAAACGTTTTGATTTGTTATTTTTAATTTTGTGGAAGAGCATAATTCTTATTTAATTTCTTCATGTTTTTGTGCAGCATGTTCATAGTTGTAACTTTTATAATTTTGACAAGAGATAGTTTTATAGAGAGCAAAGTATTTAAGTTAAATAAAGTTTAAGTGTATTTATTCTGGAATATTATTCCTGTCTGTTTTTTTTTCCTATTCATGTTTTAACTTTTTTTGTGTGTGTTCAATAAATGTTTATCCTGTTCGGCCCGGGACCTAAAGTGTGTTTTATGTGTTGACCCCAGGTGCAATTGAGCTTGATCTAACAGTTTTTTTATTCAAATTAATAATAACTTTTCTGTACTTATTTTTTTACAAGCTGTCTGTGACCCACCCAGAAGGTGTCCGCGAGCCACTTTTGGGTTGTGACCCACCATTTGAGAAACTCTGGATTAGAGGAAGACTAACACAAATGTTGGGATAAAAGATGAGCTGATGCCAGATTTTACATATCCGGGGGTGTTCCGTTGGTACAGTGGATCATACACATCAGTGCTCTGCAGTTTTTTAACACAGTATCTGCTGGCTGTGCTTATTTAAATAAATATAAATAGCACACACACCACCACTGCTACTACGTTAGTGTCCCTGTGACCCACTCAGAACGTATATGCGACCCACTTTTGGATTGCAACCATCCATTTGAGAAACCCTGGAGGATGACTAACACAAACTGTGCAGCAAAATATGAGCTGATGCTGGAGTTTACAGTGTCCGGGGGTGTTCTGTTGGTACAGTGATGTTACACATCAGTGCTCTGCAGTTTTTTATCACAGTGTTCGCTGGCTGTGCATATTCACTTTATTGCACCAGCGCCACACACACACACACACACACACACCAGTGTCACTGAGGTGCTAAAATATAATCTACCACCCTAATACTACCAACTTTATATTGCTGAAATTAGTAACTGACACTGTATGTAGAGAATCATATGGACTTCAGTTTAACAGTATAACCACAAAATGCTCTTAGGGTAGGCGAAACTAATACAATACGTACATAATGTTTGTTAATAATAAACTGTTAAGTATATATTAGAATATCAGTTAGCACTGCAGCATTAAGGCACAATTTAATTTAATAGTGTAAATAAATTAAATATTCGTTTAATTCGTATTACATTGATTGAAATAAGACATATATAATTAACTTCCACGACGTAATATCAAGAAGGTGCTAAAAAGAGTTTAATCGCAAGTGTTTGTTATTGTTTTAAAGTTCTTACCTATTGCTACCATTGCTTCCTCCCACTTCTTCTTCCCACTGCGTCCCACGGTAAACGTTGCAACAGCGCTGCTGCACGGTTCGGAGAACAACGATGGCCCCATTCTCTGTTTTCCACTCCTCTCTCATTGTTTGTTTCTGTATCTCGAGATATCTTGTATTAATATTAAGTTTTAATACACATGACTCTCTGCCTGCAAACTACATGGCTCAGTTTTGTTGGTTGGTTTGTCAAAAGTTTGGACACACCTCATTTTTTCTGTTCTTATTGTCCATGTTCTCAGTTCCACTTACCGTAAAGATAGACTTTGTAGTTCTACAATTACAGACTGTGGTCTATCTGTTTATGGACTACAGTACATACTTTGTACGTCCTCTTTACTCTGTTTACTCTGTACTCTGTTCTAATGGTCAGGATCCCAATAGTAGTACCACAGAGCCTGTTGCACTGTACTGTTGCACTAAACCCCCCTCACCGCTTCAGTGTCACTGCAGAACTGACAATATGTTTAAGAAGTTTATTTATATAGTGCTTTTTACAATAGTACATTGTCACAAAGCAGTGTTACAGTGTTCTTAGCCTTTAAACACCCAAACAGCAAGCTGAAGCCACAGTGACAAGTAAAACCTCCCTATTATATATATACATTTATATTTAGTCATTTAGCAGATGCTTTAATCCAAAGCGACTTACAAAAAAATAACAACACAAGTCTTACCGACCATATAAAAGCACTTTGTGGTTATATTGTCAAACTGAAGTCCACATGGTTCTTTACATTCAGTGTTACTAATAATTTCAGCAAAATAGAGCATATGCAATATGATGTAGTTGTGGTGGTGTGTGTGTGCTGGCACAATAAATAAGATATGTACAGCAAATAGATATTTTCTTTTAAAAACTGCAGAGCACTGATGTGTATAATCTACTGTTCCAACAGAACACATACAAACACTGTTAGCTCTGGCATCAGATAACTTTTTGCTGCACAGTTTGTGCTAGTCATCCTCTAATCCAGAGTTTCTCAAACAGTGTAGGACAGCTATGTACAGATGGTGTGGTGATCAGGTGTCAGTATTCAACAAGTGGAAAAAATCTAACAATTGGAAAACTACATAAGTCCATTGAAGGCATCCAGCAGGACTGTCAGTCCAATAGAAATCCAGGTTCCATCCAGTTCATTGTTGCAGACTCCACACAAACAGATTGCATTTATGAGTTAATTAACTGCACATTATAGGAAAATGTGTTCACTGGTAATAAAGCTTTTTAAACTTTAAGTAGGACTAATTGCCTTATTGATCGGCACTTAACTTTTCCAGACAGCACACAAAATTGCTCATAGCACTACTACCGGCACCAGCGCTCATAGGAGTCGGGCCCAGAAGAGTTGTGGTGGATGTCCCTTATTTTTATTTATTTTTATTTAGAAAGGGTGGCAACCCTAATGGTAAGTGGATAAAATAGCAGTGTATCCAAACATTTGACTGGTATTGTATAGTCACATGATTTTTGTTAAAGCCACCACTGATCCTGTGATGAATAAAGGCATGCTTGTGCATGCCAAAACACTTTTGAAATAAAATCCAAGACTTATAATAAGTATGCGTTCTGGAAACTCATGATGAGACATGCTGCAATGCATCTCTTTTGAGACGCTTAAAGTAATGCTTTCAATACTAAACCAGATAATGTAGAACGTTGCAACAGCGCTGCTGCACGGTTCGGAGAACGACGATGGCCCCATTCTCTGTTTTCCATTCCTCTCTCATTGTTTGTTTCTGTATCTCGAGATATCTTGTATTAATCTTAAGTTTTAATACGCATGACTCTCTGCCTGCAAACTACATGGCTCAGTTTTGTTGGTTGGTTTGTCAAAAGTTTGGACACACCTCATTTTTTCTATTCTTATTGTCCATATTCTCAGTTCCACTTACCGTAAAGATAGACTTTGTAGTTCTACAATTACAGACTGTAGTCCATCTGTTTATGGACTACAGTACATACTTTGTACGTCCTCTTTACTCTGTTCTCTAATGGTCAGGATCCCAATAGAAGTACCACAGAGCCGGTATTATTTGGTTGGAGCATTATATGTACTCCAGCAGCACTGTTGCACTAACCCCCCCCCTCACCGCTTCAGTGTCACTGCAGAACTGACAATATGATCAAGGAGTTCAAGCAGTGTTACAGTGTTCTAAGCCTTTAAACACCCAAACAGCAAGCTGAAGCCACAGTGACAAGTAAAACCTCCTTATTATATGTATATACACTTAAATTTAGTCATTTAGCAGATGCCTTAATCCAGGGGTGCTCAGTACGTCCATCGCGATCGACCGGTCGATTACGAAGGGGTGTCAGGCCGATCGCGATGGAGGTTTGATGGAGGTTGCTCTAGTGAACAGTCGAACTCTTATCAACATTTAAACCACTAACACTGGTTTACAGTTATTATTATTTTTCCCGGACGGCACAGTGGCTTAGTGGTGAGGTTCGAATCCCAATCTGGGTGGAGATATCTGGTTTACTCCCACAGTCCAAAGACATGGATTCTAGGTAAATTGAATACTCTAAATTGCCTCATAAAGTGTGTGTTTGTGTTTGTGTCTGTGTGACTGTGCAAGTGAATGTGCCCAGTGATAGATTATCTGGCTGTATAGGATGTATCTGCCCAGCGCTCAAAATGTGTTCCTCTGGATGGGCATGCAGAATCCCTCCCTCGTGACCCTGGTAGAAGTTAAAGCGGAAGATAATGAATGAATGAATGAATATTATTATTCCCACCATAAATCCAATTATTTGTAAAATCAGTAACAGCTTTTATAAACCTTTTTTTAATAACCCCATACCCCTGATATCAAATCTACATTAGAGAATTAGTTTTGTTTGTTAAATTAGAAAACAACAAAAATCTATGAAGTAGTCTTAAAACTGCTTTCTATGGTTTATTTATTTTTCACTCCTTTTTTTAAGCATGAACAGGTAAACTGGTTTTGCCGGATGATTTTTAGATGAAACTTATTTAATTGTCATAAAACTGGCAAAATGAAAGTGTGTAAACTGAAATGTAGGTAAGATAAGACAGAAAAATATAAAATTTAAATTATCCCTCTTGTATATTAGTATATCAATGTAGCAGGAGATCTGGTTTAAATTTCACAAAACTGCCCTATGCCATAAATACCACAACTCCTGATTATAGGTACTATAAATATTTTCACTTTGGTACACAAATTTTTCCTATCAGTCTATCATTACTGGAGTCTGAAGGAAGTGGTCTGACTCAGAGGTCAACCAAAACGAGCAAGTTAAATATTAATGGTTAGTTTGTTGTTAAGGCTGGGCACATTTCTTTCAGTAAGCTTCACCTTCTGCATACTTTGGCTCTAGCTGGTAATAATATTCATACAATAATATTACTAGGCATTAAAGTATAGGTTCAAGGATTTAATGCCAACTTAATCCACCTTAATGGGCGTCCTATTTGCAAGTCTACAGAGTTCAGGGCGTCCTATTTGCAAGTCTAATAAATTTAATATTATGATGGGGATGTGATGTCAGAAGTGTACCAGGTCAAAAAAAGTGAAACATTTCCAAAGATGACTAATGAAGAAACTCTGACTCAGTAGAGATAACATTTTTTTCATGAGGCAAAAAATCTCGTGAATTTCATAGAATTAAGATGAAACCGCCACAAGACATCAAAATTGGGTGTCAAAAACATGGCCAAAATAAAACTTTACATTTCATTATGTAATTTGCAACAGCTTTTATCTGAGGTAACTTAAAATAACTCTTGATTGTTGGAGTAGGGGTGCAGCATAAACATTCAATGGCCTGCTCTGTCAGTTTATGTGGATCAACAATTCGTAGTTGAGTTGCTGTCCTTCTTCAATATGCTTTCCCTTTGTTATAATACCACTGTGGAATATTGAGTACTGAGGAAATTTCATGACTTAACTTGTTGCACCCATCACAGTAACTTGCAGGAATTCACTGAGCTCCTGACAGAGCTTGTAGAGTCTAGGTGTCTGCTTTTATACACGTGTCCATGAAAGTTGTTAAAAGACCTGTTGAATAAAGTGAATAAAAACTTTTGCCCACACAGAGTATATATTATATTAATTATTACACTATTGGAAGTCTTTCCACTAGTTAAACTTAAACATGTACATTTACAGTTATATTTAGTTAGACACGAAGCAACTTACAAATCAGTAGTTATTATATATATATATATATATATATATATATATATATATATATATATATATATATATATATATATATAACAACACAAGTCAGTAGTTATTGAAAAAACAGAAAACAGCTACACCATAAAATTATTAAACCTGATCATTATTTTACCCCCCCCCCCCCCCTTTTTATTTTATTTTATTTATTTTATATCAGATGTTTATGGAAGAGATGTGTTTTGACTTGTTTCTTAAAGATGACAAGTGACTCAGCCTTATGGACTCACACCTATTCTCCCTCTCTCTCTCTCACTCTCACTATTGACAATTTAAAAAGTTTTACTTTAAGTCTAAAACAAGCAATAATTTATCGTGTAATCTTTTTTGTGGCATGATCGCAGTGGTGTGGGGGAGAAGGTGGAGCTGTCATTGATGGACTTTGATTATACTTAATTAATGCACCTGACACGGCTCCTCCTAATTAGCGTGTGCCCTTTTAAAACCTGGAACATCAAAAGCAGCGAGGAGAGAGACCAACCATGAGCTGGTGGGATGGTGGACATGGCACATGTGCAAGAGAAGAATACATTACATTATATTACATTTAGTCATTTAGCAGCTGCTTTTATCCAAAGTGACTAAGAAATGAGAACACCACAAGTCAGTATGTTATGGGGGTTCGGCGGAAAAAGATACAGAAAGGCAAGCATAAAAGCGATTGCTAGTCTCACTCAGCTGGCCTCGAACTGGTACACTACACGTCAGTAAGCAGTTACAAAGGCAGTGTGCGAACGCTCTAATTGTAGGAAAGAATGAACTTAAGTATTATAAAAAAACTAAGTATTAAATTTAACTACAACTAAGGACACTGTTAAAAACACGGGTAAAACACAAATAAAACAACCTAAATACAAGGCAGCAAAAGGCTGCCCCTAATAGCGTAAGGAGGGTGAACTAAAAGTGTGAAATAAGGAAGCTCAGCGTGTCAACGCCTCAGACAGCTGAGCTTGTCTGAAACACCTGGGTGCTGCAATGCACTAAGCTCAGACTTTCTTAGAGCCCTCTAACAACGATTTACATTGGCAGTGCGTTGTGTGCCACAAATACAAGTGCACCCAGGGCCCTAAATATAAATGCGTTCGCTACCACTGAGACGGTATCGAGTCAGAGTCACGTAAGACTCAGGATTCTCTCACGCACTATTAATAATAATAATTCCATCATTACTGGAGTCTGAAAAAAATGGGCTGACTAACAGGTCAACTGAAATGAGCAATTTAAATATTATGGTTGGTTAAATTTGTTGTTAAGGCTGGGCACATTCCTTTCAGTAAGCTTCACCTCCTTCATGCTTTGGCACGAGGATATTTGGCACTTTGGTCCTAACTGGTAATTATATGAATAATATAACATTACAAAGCATTAAAGTATAGTTTCAAGGATTTAAAGTGGACAGCCATTAAACTTAATGGCCGTCCTATTTGTAAGTTTACAAAGTTCAAAGTTCTCTATGATTGATGGGCTGTTTCATAATAACAATTTAAGTTTAAAATATGTCCTTTTATAACTACATCTGGGAAATAGGTATAATTTGCTTGCTCTATAATGGTGCATAACAGACACTCACATTCGAAAAGTAAGAGAACCTCTTCTTTCTAAGACTCATAAAATTAAAGACAAAAACTTCCTGAAACTGAAATGAAAAGTTTAAAAATTTTACTATGTTTAGTTCAAAAATTTTGGAAATCTGAAATGCACCCTTTTAAAACAGGGAACATCAAAAGCCATGGGATGAGAGACCGACCAAAAGCTGGTGGGACGGCATGTGTGCGAGAGAACAGTACATTAACTTACATTTAATCATTTAACAGCTGCTTTTATCCAAAGTGACTTACAAATGAGTATGACACAATTCAGTAGTTACAAACCTGATCATTATCCTAGGTTTTTATTTATATCAGGTGTTTGTGAAAGAAATGTGTTTTGAGTTGTTTCTTAAAGATGCCAAGTGACTCCAACTTACAGACAGAGATGGGAAGATTGTTGCACCATTTATATTATATGTTATTATATAATATTGTAAACGTCCAATGTTTTCAAATGTAAGCATGTGGTGTTGGCAATAAAGCCTGTTTGTTGGGGTGTAATCCTGTCTCTGGTCTTCATTCCTACCACCCTGCAAAACACATTTTGTCTCAGTATTTTAAAAAAATTCTTAAACAGCAAAACACTACAACAAATTAATATGAAGAATGTGATGTGGAACTGCAATCAAGCACAGATTTGTAAATGAAAGGCAGAGCTGGGGAAGGGTGAGGTGATGGCTTTCACCCTGAATGTGTTTCTGTGTTCTGTTTAGACTTTAGAGAGAGGTGATATGAAAAAAAAGAAGAAAGGGGAGTCTTGGCAGCTGTGTGGAAGTCACCAAAACATGGGTTCCCCATGCCCATCCAAGGGAGAACTTCAGGCGCTGGGCAGACACACCCAGGACAGGGCCTCAATCTATTGCTGGGAACACTCACTCATGTAGACACACACACACACACAAACACGCACTGTAATAAGGGGTGGGCACGAATAAGGACCCAGAGGAAGGATTTCTCTAAACAGAAAACAGGCTTTATTACATAGTATTTGAAATCACACTCAAACTACAGCTGTAATGGCCTAGTGTCACATGCCAGTCCTGCTCCCATCAGGTCCATGGAATCCCTCTCCCTGCCACATAAGATGTCACAGTTAAAAAAGCTGCACACGCCATTAGCTGCACATGCCACACTATATGGGGCAATTTAGAGCATTCAATTTACCTTGAATTCATGGTGTTCAGTGTGTGTACTTGTGTGTGTGTTTCACTACATGAATGGGTTAATGTGAAGGACAAAATCCTTTGTGTGTAAGTACAGTAGGCAAGAAAAACATTATTTAAATATTAAACAACAGGGTCTCTGGTACAAAGTCAAGTTTAGATCACAAACACTCCATCTCGCCGGTTTAGAGATAATTAGAAACATTAATCACAGGCATGTGTTAATCGTTTACCTAATCCACATCCTAATTCTGCCTGCTGTCTACAGACTCTGTCCATTATACCCTCGCACCACAGGCCTATGAGATTTTCCTAAACAGAAACCTATCCTATTAGCCTAAACAGAAACACAGGCTTGTAAATTCACCAAACAGTTTACAGGGTGCTGATGGCAACAAAAACAACACATACACCCAGGACAGGGCACCAATCTATCGCTGGGAATATGGGGCATATACAATTTGGGGCAATTTGGAGCATTCAATTTAGCATGATCCAATTTTTTTTTGACTGTGGGAGGAAACCGGAGAACCTGGAGGAAACCCACTTGGTTTGGGATTCGAATCTGGAATCCCCAGTGCTGAGAGGCAAACGTGCTAATCACTAAGCCACCATGCCACCCCCAATGAAAACAGGAAAGTAATAATTACTTGAGATTGTCTAGCTCATAGGTGTCAAATTCAATCATATCCAGTCCATAATACAATTATATCTGGCCCGTGAGATATTAATTTTACAGTAATTTTACATGGTATATTATTATTATATTTTAATTTGTATGATTTTGACCAAAATATTTGTATGGAGACCAAAAGTATTTAAAGAAATTTTAAAGTTAGAGTTTATTTTTCTAAAATGAAAAATTGAATGTTTTTATTTATTTTTACTTTTTTGGAAAAAATATTTTAAGTTATATACAGTTTAAGTTTATTAATTGGGGAATAATATTCCTGTCTGTTTTTATTCCTATTCATGTTTTAATAAATGTTTATCCTGGTCGGCCCATGACATAATGTGTGGTTTGAGTTTTGACCCCCAGTGCAATTGAATTTTACACCTACCGCGGGCTCAGGCGCTGGAGGGGCTACAGCGGGCTCTGGCGCTGAAGGGACTACCGCAGGCTCTGGCCCTGGAGGGGCTACAGCGGGCTTTGGTGCTCGAGGGGCTACCGTAGACTCTGGCACTAGAGGAACCTGTGAGGACGCGAGTCAATGACCCTCATGGGTCCAACCCAAGATATAAGAAAAGCGCCGAGCGCCGAGGTTACGCAGTGGAGCGCTGCAGCCAGAGAAGCGGCCGTCAGCGGGGCTAGCGCCGAGGTTACGCAGCGGGGACGCTGTAGCCAGAGAAGCGGCAGTCGGCGGGGCTAGTGCCGAGGTTACGCAGTGGGGACGCTGCAGCTGGAGACAAACAAAGACAACTGCTGGGGCTAACCGGGTCCAACGGAGTACGCGGCAGTCTGCTTACCCAGTCGAGGGATCCCGGACTTCACTCAGGGGTTCGGGAGGCCAGCATTCTGTCACAAAAGATGCCATCTGACCACTGGTGGCGCTGTGCATAAATGCGCAGAGTGAGGCATTCAGGCGTGAAGTAAGGTAAGCATAAGGGAGTTTATTAAAGGAACAGAATACAAAAAATCACCGGACGGGCAATGCATGACGGGATAAAACGGAACAAATGCACAAATAATGCTGGCCTGCCGAACAGTGGAACACACGAGGCATAAATACTACCCGCAAACGGCACATGACCTGGCAGAACCCAATCCCCAACATTTGTGATTGGACCTACCTATGGAAACACCCAAGGGACAAAACCAAAAACCCGAACTGAAAACGTGGGGCGAGTGGACTAGCACTCTTAAACCTAACAACCTGCACTGTTACATCTCATTACTTAATGTTTACTGTTTATTGCCCTGTACAGTATATTGTCTGTTCCCTCCCAGTACTTCATTGTTTATTGTACTGTATATTGTCCTGTATTTATTGTTATTCTTGTTTTGCACACGCTCTTTGCACATGTGCACTTTATGTTGGGTTGTGTTTTTGTTGTTGTAGCAGTGGTTATGACGTGGGACTATCAATGTGAAGGGTGGGGGTTTGAATCCCAGGTCCACTGAAGTTACCAATGTGAAGTTAGCAATTACTCAAGGGCCTCCTTGAGTAAGGCCCTTAACCCTCAATGCTCCAGCGATGTTGTGATTAACCCTGTGTTCACCTTGTAAGTCGTTTTGGATAAAAGCATCTGCTAAATGACCAAATGTAAATGTAAATGTATGTTGTTCTGTGTAGCACCATGTTCCTGGGGAACATTGTTTCATTCCACTGTATACTGTACACCACTTTATATTATTGGAATGACAAATAAAATACTTGAATACTCTTTCGCTGGGCACACTCACTCACACAGACACACACATTATATGGGGCAATTAAGAGCATTTAATATATGATGAATCCATGTTTTTGGACTGTGGAAAGAAACTGGAGACCCCAGAGGAAACCCAAAAATTCCATCAGTTCAGCAAAGGGTTGTTGCCACTGTTTGTTTAACTCCAGTCTTTCGACTTTCCAGACTACCTGCAACCACCTGCTTTCAATTTTTTTTACTTAAAAGCATTTGCTTTCACTTTTTAAGTACTGTTTTGTTTTTCAACCCTCTGCTCCATCCCTGGTTTCCTGTATGAGTGTGTTTGAGTGTATGAGTGAGCATGTGTGTGAGTAAGCGTGTGTGTGTGTGTCTGCCAAAATATAGATTCATTTCAGCTGTTTCTTTGTTGAACAGCTTTTTAAGAATAGATTTTTAAATCTACTAGAAACTCTGCAAAGTTAAGCTTAGGTATTGCCTTTTTTGGTAAAACCCAACCTTATCCCAACTTTTAGCTCCTGGCTGTAGGCATCCAGCTGAAGAATCTATTATTAGTAAAATTCCTGCATGAAAAAACAACTTGAGTAGTCCATAAGTCCATAAGTAAAAGCGGCATTAGACATTAGTTTGTTCCCATTAATTTCTTATTATATGTCACATAAATTAATAATCAGCACTGAGGCATTATTAGTATTTTAGCACATTAGTTACTGTTGTATGGGCAGCTTGGAGGCTTAGTGGTTAGCATGTTCGCCTCTCAGCACTAGGGATTCCCGGTTCGAATCCCAATCTGGGTGGAATTTCCATGTTCCTCCCGTGACCGAGTGGGTTTCCTCCGGGGTCTCCGGTTTCCTCCCACAGTCCAAAAACATGGATCAAGGTCAATTGAATTCTCCAAATTGCCTCATATGGAGTGTGTGTGTGTGTGTGTGTGTGTCTGTGTGAGTGAGTGTGAGCCCAGCGATAGATTGGCGCCCTGTCCTTGGTGTATCTGCCCAGCTCCCAAAACGGTCTCCCATGGATGGGCATGGGGAAACCCCCGCAACCCTGGTAGAGAATAAAGCAGAAGATAATTGGATGGATAGAGTTACTGTTGTAGCAGCTCAAGGGTGAGAAAGTTGAAATAGCTTCACATTTTAGATATAAGAAATACCAGATCAAATTGAGTTTGTGAAATGATTTTTAGAAGTTAAAAATATGACAACAAACAAACAAATCTGGTAACTAAAATTAATTTATTCAATTATTATCTTCCACTTAATCCTCTACTAGGGTCGCGGGGAGTGGAGGGGGGTTCCCCATACACTTCCTGTTTCGGCGTTGAGCACATACACCCAGGACAGGATGCAAATTTTGCATCTGTTACCTCCACCTGCAATGTTACCTTTCATGTTTACTGTTTATTGCCCTGTATGTTGTCTGTTGCAATGTTCCCTCCCAGTTGAATGTTTATTGTACTGTATATTGTCCTGTGTTTACCATGATTCTTGGTTTGCGTACAGTCTTTGCACACTGTTGGGTTGTATTGTTGCTGTTCTGTGTAGCGCCTTGTTCCTGGAAAAGGTTGTTTCATTCCACTGTATACTGTACACCACTTTACATTGTTATTATATTGGATCAAACTTAATTATGCCTTTCAGCCAAATTTCATTCTTATTTCTGATTTCTTATTATATGAACCTTTTTTTAACAAAATCTTGTTCTTATCTAACAGGAAGGACCTTCAAAGTGTTATGGAATGGAGAGATCTCTAACTCTCACCAAGTACTCACTGGTGTTCCTCAGGGCTCTGTACTTGGTCCTCTGCTCTTTTCACTATACATAAAATCACTGGGCACATTCATTCAGGCACATGGTTTCTCTTATCCCTGCTATGCTGATGACACTTACTTGTCTTTTGCTCCTGACAACACCACAATCTTAAATCGGATATCTGCCTGACTCTCTCTATTGGCTCCCTGTAGCTGCACAAATTCAGTACAAGTCACTGACTCTGGCCTACAGGACCATTTCTGGATCTGTCCCTTCTTACCTTCACAATATCTTTTCAAAATACATTCCGGCTCATTCACTTCACTCTAGTAATGATTGCCGCCTGGCGATTCCACCTCAATGAGGAGCTAATTCTCACTCCTTGGCGTTCACCACTGCAAAATAGTGGAATGATTTTCCCAACTCTGTCCAGAATGCAGTCATTTGGCATTTTTAAGAAACTACTGAAGACGTATCTTTTTAACAAACGCCATTGTAGAACTTGTTTTTTCATTTCTAAGTCGCTTTGGATAAAAGCGTCTGTTAAATGACTAAACGTAAATGTAACAAAATAACAAATGACTTTTAGAGCTTTGTCAAGAAAATCTACTTTATTTATTATAAACAAAATTGAATATTAAAGTTTGCAATACACAGAAAAAATGTTGAGACAGAGGCATGTTTATGACTGGGTCACATGACCTTTTCTTTTAATTATACGTAATGCTTGAAGATTAATGAAGCAATTTTGCAAGCGAATTCTTAGGCTTTCCTGCTTCATACTTAACAAGACTTGTTAACAGTCTGTGGACACCATTCTTGATTTCAGATCTGGAGGCATTTCATGACTTTGAAGCCACACTGTTATAGCTTATAGAAGTTGGACAATAAGACATGTTTCAATTGAGTTCCAGAAATAAAATGTTATCTTAAGGACCACATAAATTTCAGCAAAAAAGCAACAAAGGCTTTCTGATTAACATTACCTTCATATGTATTCAGATCACCCTTGTCCAAGCCATGGACACTTATGCACCACATGTCATTACAGATGTTCGTGTTTGTCATTTGTGGGTAACTGTTTAAATGGCAAAGTTATCCAATCCAGTTTCCCATAAACAAGCTGAAATGTGGACTCTGTCAATATCTTGCATTTTACCTGCCTTTCAGTCCATGTCAAATGACTTCTGGTAGCAGTAATAATATTCACCTCTCAGTGCTGGGAATCTAAGTTCGAATCTCAATCTGGATGGAGTTTCCATCTTCTCCCCGTGTCCACATGGGTTTACTTCAGGTTCTCTGGTTTCCTCCCACAGTCCAAAAACATGGATTAAGTCAATTGAATTCTCAAAATTGCCCCATATAGAGTGTGTCTGTGTGAGTGAGTGTGTGCCCAGCGATGGATTGGCGCCCTGTCCTGGGTCTGTCTGCCCAGCGCCTGAGATGTTCTCCCCTGGATGGGCATGGGGAACCCCACCGCGACCCTAATAGAGGATAAAAGCGGGAGATAATAAATGTATGAATGAATGGCTGCTCTATATTGCACCTATATGTGTGTCTGTGTAAGTGAGGTGTGTGCCCAGAGATGCGGGGTGCCCTGTCCTGGCTGTATCTGCCCATTTGTATTCACAATATCTAAAATCTAACTGTTTCAGTCAAAATAAATGTTTTATTAACTGATTTGAGAGGTATAACAACACATCTATATATTACATTCTAGAAAACACTTTCATTGTTAGAATATTTTTACAAGTTATGTTACAACTACACTATATTGCAAAAAGTATCCACTTGACGCACTTAAGTCAGAGTGTTATTCCATTATGATCAATAGGCCTTAATATAATTTAATATGACAAGAGTTGATGGTAATTTAATATTCACAAGTCTTCACTCTAATTCCTCCAAAAGTTTTGAAGTCAGGACAGACCGGTCAAGTTTCTCCACTCACTCATCTATGTCTTTATGGACCATACTTTGTGTACTGTTGCACAGTCCTGCTGGAACAGTTTCCATTAAGTTATGAGCATGACATTGTGCAAGGTCTTTTGAAACGCAGAAGCATTATGGTCAGTTTCCAGAAATGATCCCTTAGAACCAATCACATCTTTAACCTCCCTTTATGAAAGTTTACACATGACACAATGCAGTCAGGCATTTACTGTTGGCCTAGCAACTGCCAAACCTAGACTTCTTTATTAGATTGCAAGACAGAAATGCGTGAGCAGTCATTGCAGAGACATTCCAGAGAGATTTCAGATCTTCACTACCATAGAGAGCAGTGGTGTCTGTTACACTGAAATGCATGGTTTTAAATACCTGTGGCAATGGAAGTTATTAGAATCAGCTTAATTTATTGATTTATTGATACTTTTGATAGTATTGTTTAATAGATAACAAATCTGACTGCTTATGTTAGTCATTTCCTAAACCCAATTACATGTTCAGTGGTTTGGACATTGAAATATTTTGCTTTAATTATCCATTTAACCAAAATACAAATGATTAAAAGAAACAACAAAACACACAGGATAGACAAAACAATGACTGCCACTCTCAATTCACACTCTGATCTGCCTTTACCTATAAAAAAAAATAAAAACAAAAGTTAGCAATATGTTGCATGATTATAGTTAGTGTCTAGTTTTAATAGCAGGCAAGTAAAACATTTACAATGAATACATATATTACATTTGCATTTGGTCATTTAGCAGATGCTTATATCCATAGCTACTTACAAGTACCCCTTGGTTAAGGACAGAACTTGGGGACTGCCATGATACAGCCACCCAGGAGCAGTGAGAGTTAAGGTGTTTGCTCAATGACCCACATTTCTAAATTCAGTGGACCTGGGATTTGAACCAACAACCTTCTAATTGATAGCCCAACAGCCAACACACACACACACACACACACACACACACACATATATATATATATTTGGCAGTAGACCCAACCAACCACGAGAGAGAGAATGGTGACCTACACAAATGGGGGGTATGAATGGCCCTTGGCTTTCGTCCAGCTGGCAGTTGGCTGCTACCTTATATCCTAGTTGGCTGGTAACTGCAGTCTGACTGACTGACTGCACAAAACTTCTCTACTTAACCTTGGAGGAAATGAGAGAAGTGATATGATGGGATGGAATGTGTTGGGAGGATGTTATTTCACAGGTACATTGGAAACAGTAAAGGGTTGGAACCCATATATGGTATAGCTTCCTCTACCTTTGTTTTTCCAGTATCTGTTCTTCTTACATTATTATTGGACAGAACTGTATTATCTATTATCTTTTTTATTGACTGTGTTTTTCGTATGAATACTTAGGCCGAGCAGTCGTGAGCTCGGAAGCTTGCAACAACCTCCATTAGGTTGTTTTGTCTGGTTTCTCGATTTGCAAATCTGATTAAATAATTTTTTACTTTAACTGTTCCTTTGTCATCTGATTATTTACCAACACATTGGGCAAGACTATATTTCCCCTTCATTACCACTAAATGTATGTTTGAAGTACCACAGCTTTAAAATTCCCAATAGCTTTAATTAGTTAATACACGTGTGGTCAGGCACCAATGCTAAATAATGTGGCAATGTTACTTTTTAATTTATCACTAAAAATGCACAATGTTACTTTAATATAATCTAAAATGTGTTATTATAGCTAATGCTGTTCCACAACTTTATTATAGTAAAGCGCGGAATCTCCAATTACAGTAATTCCTGAAGACAACTCTTATGTTATTATAAGACTGCATACAAAATGTGCACAATAAGAGTATTTACTAACTGTATTTTATAACAGATCATCAAAAGACATGCTAAAGTGACAGTGGCAGTTGGATAGTGTTAATTAGTCTAGTGTATAGCTCTGTGTATGGAAGACAAAACATTCAAAATGTAATTTCATACTTCAGGAAAACTTTTTGTAATGAAAGTATATATTTAAACTGGGTTCTTGGCACACCAAGATGAAACTTAAGACCATGTGAACTACTAAAAGAAAATGAAAGGGGGAGTATTTTGGCTGTCCTACATTTACATTATTTCATTTAATAAAGAAATTTGAACACTGAACTCCACACTGTAATAATAGTGGTGATATTGACACCCTGTGAATAAACAAAAGATATTTGCAGGAAATGTTACCTGAACGCACTGAACAGCGTTGCCAAACGTTTTACTGCAAATCGAGAATGCACAGTATAGTGTTGACTATGTGCATTCTTTGTACAAATGCAGTGATTTAATAGTGTTTAATGGCTATTCAGCATTCAGTGACATTGGGAAGACTCCTGTGTTACATTACATACATTAGGTCATTTACCAGATGCTTATATCCAAATCGACTTAGAAAGTGAGCACTGGAAAATGTTCAATAAGATGGTCATTAAAGAACAGAGTTAAAAAACTTTCCAAGAATGCAAGGAAACAGATTACAGCATGTACTTGTAGAACTACAAAGTGCATTTTTTATAGTAAACGGAACACATAAAAGGGACAATGAATGTAGAAACACAGGTGTGCCTATTAAAGTAGGTAATCTGGTTCAACACTTTTTTATGGTGCCACAAAGAATATTTAAATGTTTACTTTGGATGTTCTGTTAACTGTAAAAACTGGTTAAATTTCCATTTGTTTAACTAACCCAACATAAACCAACTTTTAAATACCTAAATTGTCTATGTACCGCTTACTTCCATTTCCTAGCATTTCGGCCCGGCTTTGCCAGAGCTTGTAATGACGTTTCCTGCAACGTCAACGTTAACTTATGTGCAACTGGTTGCTTTTTTGTGGGTTTTTGGGAAACAGAAACTTTATTTTTCTAACTGAGAATAATAAAAATAAAACAACAAACACCACAACTTCAACATTACCTAAAAATGGAGTGTTCTCTGTGCACAATATCACTAACCACTCATAACCACCAATCACTGGTGGTGGTGCTCAAACCACAAAGAGGTGATTAAATGTCATGAGTCAGTTTCGCCTTTATTTTGAAGATGAACAACCCTTTAATCACACAATGGTGTGATTGTAAAAAAAAGTCAGTAATCCTTAAGTCCATTACAACATTTACACTCATCCAGGTCACTCCACAGAGACTTGTGCGTGACTCGTCACTCCACTAAGACAGCATTGCTTTCTGTGGTTGACTCACTTCTGTCAAATCTAACTCTCAATCCTCTGTCTTGCTGAACCTTTCGGTGGCTTTTGATAAAGTAAATCACCAGATTCTACTGTTTAGTCTATACAAACTAGGCTTCTCATGGAATTGGTGATGTTTTTAACTCTCATCAAGTACTAACTGGAGTTCCTCAGAGCTCTGTACTTGGTCCCCACCTCTTTTCATTATACGTGACATCACTGGGCACTCAGGGACATGGTTTCTCCTAGCACCGCTATGCTGATGACACTTCATTTATCTTTTGCCCCTGACGACACCACTAATTTAAATAGGACATCTGCCTCCCTCAATGACATCTGTTTGGATGAAGGATAAAATTCGCCAAAAACAGAGCTTCTCATAATCCCAGCTAAACCCTCAATCCATTATGCCCTGATCCTCCAAATTGATGGCGACACAATCCCTCCAACCAATTCGGTCTGTAACCTTTAATTCACTCACATCTTAAACTCTCTGATTATGTCAACCAAACTGCCCGTTCCTGCAAATTCCTTCTTTACAACATCAGGAAGATCAGACCTTTTTTGAGTGAACATGCTACTCAGATGTTAGTTCAAGCCCTCATCCTATCCCGGCTTTATTATTGTAATGCATTCCTTGCTGGTCTCCCAGCTTGCACAATCAGACCTCTACAACTAATTAAAAACTCTGCATCCAAACTTGTGTTTAACCAGCCCAAGCGAACTCATGACACTCCACTACTCATTTCTCTCCATTGGCTCCATGTTGCTGCTCGCATTGAGTACAAGGCATTGACTCTAGCCTACAGTACAATCTCTGCATCTGCCCCCTCTTACCTTTACTTTTAAAATACACTTATTCATAATTAATCCTAATAAAGGATTAAGCGGTAATCTGACTTTTTAACACTTGTACTTAATCCTACAACATTAATTTTTTTTTAACTATTTGTGGTGTGGAGTTTAATGGATAAAGCCCTGTCATCTTAACCTCAATCAGAAGAACAACTCTGTCTGTAACCTTGCTTTACAAACTCACATGCAGTTAAAACTAACAGACCAATAAAACAAACCGGTCCTGCATATTCACTTATTGCAAAAGGTAACTGTGGTGCGAGGACGTGATGGCCGTCTTGCCCTCGCACCAGAGTAAGAATAAGCAGGCTGAGTAATCATGCCATTCGATGCATTGCATGCCAGATTTGCTTCTTGTATTAAAACTCTTCAGCTAATCCCAAATTAATCCACCTCTGACCATTCAGCAATGGTTCATAGTTCACCGCTATTGTAGATAATTAGAATTCTACTGCACTACCCCACAGTTACCACATGGGGCACATTTTTGACCATGACCACAGTTTCCACAGTTTCCGAGAAGCCACTTACAGTATCAGTTTTGGTTGAAAATTTGTTAAATAAAGGCTCTGAAATATTTTCTGGTCACACAACATATAGTTCACTGAACATACAAAACATCACTGCCAGTATAGTTTGAATTGTGCTGTATACTTAAAAAAATAGATTACCATTGATGATGATGGGTCTTTGCAGATCTTGATTGAGCAGCTGATTCTTCAGATTGAAGATGATGTTTAACTCTGGATCTTCCGAGATGTAACTGCTCTTTATATGATACAGTCCTTCCACTTTACCCGATGATTCCTCGGAAAAGTAAGTGTCATTCTTTAGAACCTGACCATACTCTCCTATCCAACTCACTTCTGGCTTTGGGTACCCCTTAGTCTGGAACTGTATCATCACTCTGTTGCAGTTTATAGTTATATTTATCTGTGGTTCTGTGTAAAACACTGATCAAGGAAACACAAAAGACACAGGAAAAGTTAGTGTTAATGGTTAAAGTTGACCAATATATCAAAGTGTTTCTATAAATCTTGGAAATCACTGATGCATAGAACTAAAAAATTATGTCTAGTAAAATGTAATTATTCAAGGCATTACTTGAAAAATCATGATGTTAATCCAGTTTGGCATTAGTTGTTTTTTGCCACATTTGCCATTGGACATGACAAACACAAAGTCATCTTTTTCAAAAATATTAACAAGAAAGATGCAATTAGAAAAACACAAATCCAATTTCCAGAAAAGTTGAAACACTAAAATCTGTAATTTGTTAATGTACTTCTGTCACACTCCCTTTAAACTCCCTTTAAAATTAAATAGAGAAGCTGAAAAAAACTCCGTTATGTTGTTTTTTTTTAAGGAAGAAACCTTGGTGGGATGAACACACAAACACACTCTATTTGGGGCACCTTGATCCACATTTTTTTTTTTTTTGGAACCCGGAGGAAACCCACACAGACACGGGGAGAACATAGAAACTCAACCCAGATTGGGATTCGAACTGGGAATCCCCAGCGCTGAGAGGCAAATGTGCTAACCATTAAGCCACCGTACTGCCCCATTATAAACAATAAATGAGGAAAAAAAGTTTTTTTCAGTAATTGTGCACTTTAGTAATAGTGCACTTTAGCCCACTTTAGTAATCATGTACTGTACAAACGTACAGAATACTGCCTTTGAACGTAATGACATTTCTCTCACAAAGTGGTAAACCATGACCCAATTTTTGGTCGGATGCTTGTTTAATATTAATATCTTGAACCTTTATCCAGCATAGTCACTTAAGTCTCATTTTTGTCTTTGGGTGTTTGCAAGCACGGAATTACTTCATATTCATCAAGAAGAATTTTATTTGTCATTACAAACACTAAATCTTTTATTATTATTTTGTTTGATTGATAAAGAGTCAAGTGAACAAAAGCACATAAGTAGTTTAAGCTGTACTGAATATTCAGAAAGTGTTCCAACTTTTCTAAACCGATTTCTCTGTGAGTTATATAATTCATAAGTGCAATGTTAAAGTAAAAACAAACACATCATGCACCTCCATATTCTAGCTGCACCTTGGCTTTGTCACTTCCCTTGGAGTTGCTAACGGTACACTCGTACCATCCCATGTCTCTGAATCCCACATTGTCAATCCGCAGTGATGCATTTCCTTTAATTAGCTCCGACTTGAACAGTGCAGTACGGTTTCGGTAAAGCTCATCCTGCATTTCTAGGTGGTCCTGTTGGTAATAGTAACTGTGAATGACACGATTATCCTCTGCTCTCTGCCAGTTAATGAAAAGGTCTGAAAGATTAGGGTCTGGTGTAAATTCACAGCCTAGAACAACAGACTGACCATGAACTGCTACCACACGTCCACTGGGTGCCTTAACAGAGAAACCTGAAAAAAAAAAAAGTCATATATTAGCAACATAACAGTAAACATATACTTGAAAAATAGTTCAGTCAAATGCAGCGAGGTAAATAACAGCTTCTTTTATTGACATATTTACATTTATTATGAGGTACCATGAGAAAAACTTAAGATTACCAAGATTACCAAGAAACCCCTATGATCTATGCTTAATTTGTAAACACAAGATAAGAATCAGATAAGAATTTCAATGTATAAAAGTCATTTAAATTCATACAGCTGAACACTTTGTTCAGCATAGCCACGTTTACTCAATAACAGAGAATTAAAAAATTTCTGGGTTCTAACAAAAACATGAAATTGTCACCACAACTGGTCCTTAAGGTGGTTAAACCTTTATTTGTTACTGCTGTAAACATTTGCGTAAATATTTAACATCCATGCTGTAATGCACAGCAAACTTTTCAAAGGTTGTTATTCAATGTGCTGGTTTATTATTAGACTGGAACGTTTATGTCAAGCTTCTGACTTCACCCAGACCTAACCACATATTCTTCATTGATGAGACATACTTGCACCTGTACTTCTTGTCTTTTGTTTATTAATTTAAAGGTGCTCACACCTAATAAAAGATTGCCTTAAAGATTAAAAAAAAAAAAAACTAATTGTTGCAGGTTTGCACAAGGAATTGTTTATTGTTGTTATATACAAAACTTGAACTCAATAGCATGAGGTCATCTTTGTATGATTCTTCACTTTGTCTTTATACTGACTTATTTTTTCCATGATGACCCATGCTTGCAAAGAGCATGCCTTTGGTGAATGTTTTTTCTTTTATATTTAATTTTGATGAGCTTTTTTCCAAAGCTGCTGATCGTACGACCTTTAAAAATACAACTCTCAAATATTATCTTGTCTGTTTTTTAAAATTGTTGTTGACATTTATTTAAAAATTTTATATTTATATTTCAATAACATAAGTGTCACGAGCACCTGCTGCACCTGTCCCTCGTTTTCGGTTCTCATTATCACACTTGGGTGATTGGTTGGGTTTGTCACGTGTTTAGTTGGTTTTCTATTTAATCTGTTTTACCCCTCCATACTGAGCACGTCTTTGTTTTGCGGTTTTATACCCAACGTTACGTTCTCTTTTTGTTATCCCCGTTCTGTTGGTGCTTCGGCACCATATTTTAATAAATTCTGTTTGGTTTTTATCCCGCTGTTCCAGTGGCCTCCTTTCGCATTTCCGCCACGGTGTGTCGCTGCGTTGACGTTCCGCGCAGGTCACATCGTGGGAGCGTCTCCCTCCGTCTAGACCGGCGGACGCTGCGGTTTACGCGTCGCCGGATCCCGGGAGACGCTCACCAATGCGCGAGCGGTGTCCGCGTTGTCCGGCGGACCCGCTCAACTCTGGGGGATTCAGGACAGGATGTGACAGAAAGACGTGCCCAACATCGGAGGCTACTGGACACCTGGGGTCACCCAACGTGTTTGAGAACCGGACGCTGAACCACCGATCTGACCGGGTCCGAGGGCCGGGGACCGCCAGCGGCAGAGCCCGGCTACCGGAGGGCGGCAGTCGTTGAGTCGGGACCGACTGAGGCCGTTCGCCATCGATCCCGAGCACCAGAGGCCGCCCATTTCGGACTCGGAGCACCAGGAGGTGCATGCCCCAGCCTCGCAGCCAGAGGACGTTGACCTGCGCTGCGAGAAGACGCGTCTTCGCCGTCGGCTGTGAGCAACCGGATGGTTCAGCCCGAGGGACTTGTTACCCCCCCCCCCCCCCCCCCCGTTTGTTATTTTTGCATGCATTTATTGTTCTTATTTTTGTTCTTTTGGTTTGGGTCGCTTTCCCTTTTGCGCGACCCTTGGGGTGGGGGTATGTCACGAGCACCTGCTGCACCTGTCCCTCGTTTTCGGTTCTCATTATCTCACTTGGGTGATTGGTTGGGTTTGTCACGTGTTTAGTTGGTTTTCTATTTAATCTGTTTTACCCCTCCATACTGAGCACGTCTTTGTTTTGCGGTTTTATACCCAACGTTACGTTCTGTTTTTGTTATCCCCGTTCTGTTGGTGCTTCGGCACCATATTTTAATAAATTCTGTTTGGTTTTTATCCCGGTGTTCCAGTGGCCTCCTTTCGCATTTCCGCCACGGTGTGTCGCTGCGTTGACGTTCCGCGCAGGTCACATCGTGGGAGCGTCTCCCTCTGTCTAGACCGGCGGACGCTGCGGTTTACGCGTCGCCGGATCCCGGGAGACGCTCATCAATGCGCGAGCGGCGTCCGCGTTGTCCGGCGGACCCGCTCAACTCTGGGGGATTCAGGACAGGATGTGACAATAAGCATGCACTTAAGCCCAGATCATATAAGGCAAAAGTTTACTGTACAATAAAGAAATTGAGACCAGGGAGCATCCCTATTTTTGTCATTTTTTATATACTCATGACTGATTTGTTGTTTTGTATCTTTTGTCAATACTGGGAACAATTTAATTTGGAAACAATATAAATTCTTGTTTTCAAACAAATTTTTTTCTTATTCTGTCGTATGCAAACTATTTAGCATCCCGGGGCAAATTCTATATTTTATTGTAATTTTCCAGGAAGGAAAATATTACTCCCTTTACTAATGCACAATTAATGTACAGTTACTATTTAAAAAAAATTTTACATATTAAAAAAAATGTGAATGTCATTCAGGGCATCTTAATTTGGATTTTATAATGTATTAATGATAAGTACATACTGTATTATTACACCCATTATATGCCATTTTGAGATTCAAGATTCAAAGCTTTATTGTCATATGCACAGTAATGAAACATGTCCCTGCACAATGAAATTCTTACTTTGCCGTCCACCCTGGATAAGTATGAAAAAGTAATAATAATAATGAAAATATAAATATATAAAAACCAGAAAAGCATACACACTATGTACATAATTATGAAGTTATTTACATTATGCAAAGTATTGAGCTACATTATACTGTATTATACTTCTTTAAATCTGTTCTTTAATTTGCTAGTTTTGCATTTCACACTTCTGTACCTCCGACCTGATGGTAGTAGTGTGAATAGTCCATTTTGGGGATGTGTTGGATTGTTGATGATGGTGGCAGCTCTCCTACATACTCTGTATTGGTAAACACTCTGCAGAGAGGGTTGCTTAATCCCAGTAATTTTTGTGGCAGCTTTGACCACACTCTGCAGGCGTTTGCAGTCCTTTAAAGTTGTGCTTCCATACCACACAGTGATGCAATTGGTAAAGACGGACTCAATAATGCAGCTGCCAAATTTGCTCAGTCTCCTTAGAAAGTACAGCCGCTGTTGAGCCCTCTTTAGCATCTGTGTGGTATTCAGTGGCCAGGCAGGTCATCACTGATGTGGACTCCCAGGTATTTAAAGCTACTGACCCTCTCCACTTCAATGTCCTGAATAAATAGTGGCTGATGAGGTCTCCTTTGTTTCCCCATGTCCACTATCATTTCTTTGGTCTTGTCTGTGTTAAGGGCGAGTTTGTTGTCCATATACCATGTTACCAGACAGTTCTCCTCCTTCCTGTAGTCTGCTTCGTCTCCGCCAGTGATACGACCCATTACAACAGTGTCGTCAGCAAATTTTAGGATGATGTTGTTGGGGTGGAAGGCAACACAGTCATAGGTGAACATAGAGTGTAAAGAATAGGACTGAAGACACAACCCTGATCACTGGTGGTGAAACTGGCTGAGGTCTTATTTCCAATCCTGAAAGAATGAAGCCTGCCAGTCAAAAAGTTCAAGAGCCATTAACACAGGGTGGAATGTAGTCCGAGAGATATCATTTTGTGAGTGAGTTAGTGGGGGATGACTGTGTTGAAGGTGGAGCTGTAGTCAATAAAGAGTATCCAGACATAGCCTGGTGTGGATGAACTTGACTGGCATGCACAGAGTCCTGACCTTAACCTAATAGAACAGCTTTGGGATGAATTAATGCGGAGACTGAGAGCCAAGCCATCTCGTGCAACATCAGTGTGTGACCTCACAAATGCGCTTCTGGAAGCATGGTTTCTCTTACCACTGCTATGCTGATGACACTCAGCTTCATTTGTCTTTTGCCCCTGATGACACCACGATCTAAAATCAGGATATCTGCCTGCTTCACCGATATATCTGTTTGGATGAAGGCCTCAATCCATCACCTGCCCTTCCAGATTGATGGCTCCACAATATCTCCAACCGATTCGGTCCGTAACCTTGGTTGCACAATAGACTCTCACCTTAAACTCTCTAATCATGTTATCAAAACTGCCCATTCCTGCAGATTACTTCTTTACATCAGGAAGATCAGACCTTTCTTGACTGAACATGCTACCCAGCTGTTAGTTCAAGCCCTCATCCTATCCCGGCTTGATTATTGTATTGCATTACTTGCCGGTTTCCCAGCTTCCACAATCAGACCTCTACAACCAATTAAAAACTCTGCTGCCCGACTTGTATTCAACCAGCCCAAGCGAACTCATGACACTCCACTACTCATTTCTCTCCATTGGCTCCCTGTAGCTGCTCACATTCACTACTAGTCAATGACTCTGGCCTACAGGACCATTTCTGGAGCTTCCCCCTCTTAACTTAACTCTATCTTTTCAAAATACACTCTGGCTCGTACACTACTCTAGTGATGAATTCCATGCTCCCAACTTTGTGGGAACAGTTTGGAGCTGGCCCCCTTCGTCTTCCAACATGACTGGGCACCAGAGCACAAAGCAAGGTCCAGAAAGACTTAGATGGCAGAGCCTGGTATGGATGAACTTGACTTGCCTGCACAGAGTCCTGACCTTAACCTAATAGAACAGCTTTGGGATGAATTAATGCAGATCATGTGACACTTAGATTGCACACAGGTGGCCTTCATTTCACTAAGCATGTGACTTCTGAAGGTAATTGGTTGCACCAGAACTTTTTAGGGGCTTCATAACAAATGGTGTGAATACGTATGCACATGCCAATTTTCAGTTTTTTATTTTCATATTCTTTATATACATATATTTTTTTCTCATTTCACTTCTAAAACATAGACTATTTTGTGCTGATGCATCACATTCATTCATTCATTCATTCATTATCTCCCGCTTTATCCTCTATTAGGGTCGCGGTGGGGTTCCCCATGCCCATCCAGGGGAGAACGTCTCGGGCGCTGGGCAGATAGACCCAGGACAGGGCGCCAATCCATCGCTGGGTACACACTCACTCACACAGACACACTCTATATGGGGCAATTTGGAGAACTCAATTAACTTGATCCATGTTTTTGGATTGTGGGAGGAAACCGGAGAACCCGGAGGAAACCCACGCGGACACGGGGAGAACATGGAAACTCCACCCAGATGGGGATTCGAACAGGGAATCCCTAGCGCTGAGAGGCGAACGTGCTAACCACTAAGCCACCGTGCCGCCGCATCACATTCAATTCAGATAAAAAAAAAATACATACAGGTTGTAATGTAGTAAAATAGGGAAAAATCTAAGGGGGTGAATACTTTTGCAAGGTACTGTACATTTAGATAATTAGAACAAAACTTTTTTCAAGGCAACCTTTGTTTTCTACATAAGAGGTGTAAATTGATTTGAATAAATTGTGTTTTTTTTCCATTTTCTTTCCTGTCCATGCTGCTTTCAAGTAGTCTTTTGTTAATTGTAAAGTTCAAAGACATGTCCTGCTTTTAAATTACAACAGGCTGAAAGCTTCTGCATTGCTAAAAATTATACTTTTAATTTATTATTTAAATGCTGCTATTTAAGGTATATGTTTGTCAGAAGTGCCCAGTTTTTCTTTGTTTATTTATCTTATTTAGTTAATATAACTTCCTGTTTGCCATTCATTCATCATCTTCTGCTTAATCTTCTACTAGGGCTGCATGGGGTTCCCTATACCCATACAGAAGAAAACGTTTTTGGAGTGTGGGAGGAAACCAGAGAACCCAGAGGAAACCCACGTGTACATTTACTTGAATTTTTAATGTTTGTCCTGTATATTGCCTTGTATTTATAGTAATTCTTGTTTTGAACAAGCTATTTGCACATGTGCACTTTATTTTGAATTGTGTTGTACCTTGTTCCTGAAAAACATTGTTTTATTTCACTATATATTGTAAAACAATTTCTATTGTTGGAATGACAAATAAAATACTTAAATACTTGAAATATCTATATGCAACTTTATCTAGAGGAATAATTCAATCAACCAGCAAGTGTCATTGCAAATGTCCCATCTTAATTTAAGTCAAATATTTTAGGACACCCTCATTTTTCCAGTTATTTATTGCAATTCGAGTCGTCCCAGTGAAAAGTCTGAAATAGAAGACTTTATATCCCTTTGGTTCTCTACACAGGATCTAAATTCCACAAAGGACTGGGAGTATTTTCCTGTATTCAGAGTCAGTGAGAGGCACCCTGAACTATAATGGACAACACAGCAGTGTGCTGCCAACCACTGGTATGCTCCTATTTTTCTACAAATACCCATTGTAGAAGAAAAAAAATAGGGGGGGGGGGGCGCAGCCAACTACACTGTAAATTCATCAGGTTTGATGAATTTACAGTGTAGTTGGTTTTCTGCATAACTTCTGACTTGTAATGTTCTCATTTGTAAGTCGCTTTGGATAAAAGTGTCTGCTAAATGACTCAATGTAAATGTAGTTGGTCAAGGTATTCATATTACAACAAGTCAATTACAGCTACATTTACATTAAGTCATTTTTCAACGCTTTTATCCAAACTGACTTACAAATAAGACCACAAGTCAGTACTGTTTCGGGCGCTGGGCAGATACACCCAGGACAGGGCGCCAATCTATCGCTGGGCACACACTCACTCACACAAACACACTCTATATGGGGCAATTTGGAGCATTCAGTTGACCCTCAACCATGTTTTTGGACTGTGGGAGGAAACCGGAGAACCCAGCGGAAACCCACACAGACACGGGGAACATGGAAACTCGAAACGAGAATCCCTACCGCTGAGAGGCGAATGTGCTAACCACAAAGCCACCGTGCCGCTCACAAGTTGGTGTATATTTTACAAATATAGAGTGAAGATAAGAGGGGGCAGATCCAGAAATGGTCCTGTACACCAGAGTCATCGCCTTGTACTGAATGCGAGCAGCTACAGAGAGCCAATGGAGAGAATTGAGTAATGGAGTGACATGAATTCACCTTGGTTGGTTGAAGGCTGTAGAATATTAAATCGGTTGTAGAGGACTGCTTATGCAAGCTCGGAGACCAGCAAGCAGTGCATGACCTGATCAAAATTCAAACTCTAAGCTATGCCAGAAGTTTCTCAGAAAAAAAGTAACAAGATGGCAAGCTCAAAAATGAGAACTTCTGCAACAGATTTGAGGAGAATTTTCGGATGAATATATAAGTATATATAAATATACAAGTCTTCCCAATTCTGTCCGTAAGGTAGCGTCACTACGCAGTTTTAACTACTGAAAACGCATCTTTTTAACAAATACCTGTTGTAGGGGGGAAGGGGGAGGGGAGGGGAGGCGTATAATCATATAACGATCAGGTTTGATAATTATACAGTGTAGTTGGTTTTCTTCATAACTTATGATGTTCTCATTTTTAAGTCGCTTTGGATAAAAGTGTCTGCTATATGACTAAACGTAAATGTAAATGTAAGTGTGTTCCGACGATATGTGGCTACGTTGATTTGTCAAAAGTTTCAAAAGGTCTAAAGATTCCATAATTTCTTTTTGACACCAACTGCTTATTAGTACGATGCCTTCATAAAACGAAGTTAAAACAATATTTCACATATTTAACCTGCAAAAATCATTCTATTTGAACCACTTTAGTCCCGTTCACATGCCAAATACGATTTTTAACTGTTATATTGGTCGCAGTGCTTTGTTTTTCTTATGTTGATTCTTAATTTAATTCGTAACTAAGCTAAATTTGAGAATTTACAAGTTACACAAGCTGTCTTACTTTAGTTGCAGAACTACGTTTTAGTACTTTGTAACTAAACTACGTACGTTAGAGTTACATTTGGATGAAAAATCTTCATTACCTGTGCAGGTTGTTAGAAAGCACACGAGCACGAACAGGTCCATTATTATACAAGAACGCTTTAGTTCCAAATAATTCGCATTAAAGATCGCACTTCCTCCTTTGGCTTCTGCTCCTGTGTGTTGAAAGGCTTGCCGAAACAACTTTATACGAGATGAGAGATGAGATACGTTCGCAAACCGAAGAAATGAACGACGCAGCTGCCAGCGTCCCACAGAACGGAAGAGTTTTGAAAAAGAGTGCTCTTTATTTACCAGCCTTAGTAAGATTTGGAGATTCACCGACAGGTGGCGGATGTCCACTTAGTAATATCTATATACTGTATATTAGAGCTGTGCGATACCAAGAATTTTGGTATCGATCTGATACCAAGTAAATACAGGGCCAATATCGCGATATTCGATACCGATACCGATACTTTTTTTAAATATTTAAGCTTCATTGATCCAAAAGACCTAGTATAGAATTTCGCCAAACATTGTAGATGACAACAAAATAATGTATCCCAATCGACATCTTTGTTTAGAAACAATGGAACAGTAATAAAACAAAGTTTGCTTTAACGTGAGGAAAATATATATTTTTGAGGTAAGAAACGACAATACAAATATAAAGTAAAAATGCTCCCCTCACTTTTTTTTCTTTCTTTGTTTCTTTTTTTTAAATAGAATTTTGTGTCTGGTTTTGGGTGTGCTGTGTGGTTTTTCATGTGCTTAAATAAGTTTGTTGTGTTTCCTGTGTACCTTATAGACTTTTTGCAAACTGAACAGGTTGCCGATGTCGCATTTTCGGCTGTAAAATACAGCCGAACAGCGCTTCTCTTTCTTTCAGACATCTTTTTTTATCTCCCACTCTGAGTCTCTCTCTCCGTACTGTGATGTGTCGACTTGGGCGGGTCAGGCTGAGCCCACGTGGCCGCAGTCTTGAGTATCGATCTTTTTACGCAAGTATTGTTCAATACCAATACCAGCGTTGGTATCGATATTATCGATATTTGTATCGATCCACACAGCTCTACTGTATATTACGTTTTTATTCATATACATATACACGTGTACAATTAAACAAAACATACAGTTTTTTGTGCTTTAATCCTGTATGATAGGGAGTATTTCACAGTGTGGTAAACGCTAGTTAGTTCAGCTGTTGTTACTTTATCTGCTTTTGAATTTTGTTTGGGTTTTTGCAGGAACGCACGCGCAGACTGGGAAACCTCCTTTGGAGCAACACGTTTTTTGAGTCTCGCATTGTCGGCGTCGTTTCAGGTCGTATTCACCTCCGTTTGAAACGGAAAAACCATCACACAAAACTTTCTCAGACTTGCCAGACTGTTTCACTCAGGGACAGACGGTTTCTCAGTCTTTGTTGTAGCTGCATTTTGCTTTTAGCTGTAGGGTCGTGTTTAACTCTCTCTCCTCCAGATCTCGTGCTGCATGCCGGTGTTGTGAAAATTTGTCCTACCTTAAAAAAAAAAATTCCTAGCATAGCGCATATCTGTAGTTAAATCCCCTTTTTATTCATTCATTCATTCATTATTTCCCGCTTTATACTCTATTAGGGTCGCCGTGGGGTTCCCCATGCCCATCCAGGGGAGAACGTCTCGGGCGCTGGGCAGATACACCCAAGACAGGGCGCCAATCCATCGCTGGGCACACACTCACTCACACAGACACTCTATATGGGGCAATTTGGAGAATTCAATTGACTTGATCCATGTTTTTGGACTGTGGGAGGAAACCGGAGAACCCGGAGGAAACCCACGCAGACACAGGGAAAACATGGAAACTCCACCCAGATGGGGATTCGAACCAGGAATCCCTAGTGCTGAGAGGCGAACGTGCTAACCACTAAGCCACCGTGCCGCCGAAATCACCCGATAATAAGATATTTAAACCTTTAATACAGCGGGTAATATTATTTTATAGCTTTAATTAAGTCATGTTCGGAGACTGTTACCTTTAATACAGCAGGTAGGATTATTTTATAGCTCCAAATAAGTCATGTTAAGAGACCGTTACGTTTAATACAGCAGGCAAGATTATTTTATAGCTTTAATTAAGTCATGTTAAGAGACTGTTACCTTTAATACAGCAGGTAGGATTATTTTATAGCTTCAGTTACATCATGTTCGGAGACTGTTACCTTTAATACAGCAGGTAGGATTATTTTATAGCTCCAATTATTCATGTTAAGAGACCGTTACCTTTAATACAGCAGGTAGGATTATTTTATAGCTTTAATTACGTCATTGTCACGAGCACCTGCTGCACCTGTCCCTCGTTTTCGGTTCTCATTATCTCACTTGGGTGATTGGTTGGGTTTGTCACGTGTTTAGTTGGTTTTCTATTTAGTCTGTTTTATCCCTGAATACTGAGCACGTCTTTGTTTTGTGGTTGTTATACCCAACGTTACGTTCTGTTTTGTTATCCCCGTTTTGTTGGTGCTTCGGCACCATCTTTTAATAAATTCTGTTTGGTTTTTATCCCGCTGTTCCAGTGGCCTCCTTTCGCATTTCCGCCACGGTGTGTCGCTGCGTTGACGTTCCGCGCAGGTCACATTCGTGGGAGCGTCTCCCTCCGTCTAGACCGGCGGGCGCTGTGGTTTACGCGTCGCCGGATCCCGGGAGACGCTCATCAATGCGCAAGCGGCGTCCGCGTTTTCCGGCGGACCCGCTCACCTCTGGGGGATTCAGGACAGTTCGTGACAGAAAGACGTGCCCAACATCGGAGGCTACTGGACACCTGGGGTCACCCAACGTGTTTTGAGAACCGGACGCTGAACCACCGATCTGACCGGGTCCGAGGGCCGGGGACCGCCAGCGGCAGAGCCCGGCTACCGGAGGGCGGCAGTCGTTGAGTCGGGACCGACTGAGGCCGTTCGCCATCGGTCCCGAGCACCAGAGGCCGCCCATTTCGGACTCGGAGCACCAGGAGGTGCATGCCCCAGCCTCGCAGCGAGAGGATGTCGATCTGCGCTGCGAGAGGACGCGTCTTCGTCGTCAGCTGGGTGCAACCGGTTGGTTCAGCCCGAGGGACTTGTTACACCCCCCCCCCCGTTTGTTATTTTTTGCATGCTATTATTGTTATTATTTTTGTTCTTTTGGTTTGGGTCGCTTTCCCTTTTGCGCGACCCTTGGGGTGGGGGTATGTCACGAGCACCTGCTGCACCTGTCCCTCGTTTTCGGTTCTCATTATCGCTCATTATCTCTTGGGTTATCTCTCATTATATCTTGGGTGATTGGTTGGGTTTGTCACGTGTTTAGTTGGTTTTCTATTTAGTCTGTTTTATCCCTGAATACTGAGCACGTCTTTGTTTTGTGGTTGTTATACCCAACGTTACGTTCTGTTTTGTTATCCCCGTTTTGTTGGTGCTTCGGCACCATCTTTTAATAAATTCTGTTTGGTTTTTATCCCGGTGTTCCAGTGGCCTCCTTTCGCATTTCCGCCACGGTGTGTCGCTGCGTTGACGTTCCACGCAGGTCACATTCGTGGGAGCGTCTCCCTCCGTCTAGACCGGCGGGCGCTGTGGTTTACGCGTCGCCGGATCCCGGGAGACGCTCATCAATGCGCGAGCGGCGTCCGCGTTGTCCGGCGGACCCGCTCACCTCTGGGGGATTCAGGACAGTTCGTGACAGTCATGTTCAGATACTTACCTTTAATACAGCAGATAGGATTATTTTATAGCTCCAATTAAGTCATGTTCAGAGACTTACCTTTAATACAGCAGGTAGGATTATTTTATAGCTCCAAATAAGTCATGTTCAGAGACTGTTACCTTTAATACAGCAGGTAGGATTATTTTATAGCTCCAATTAAGTCATGTTCAGGGACTGTTACCTTTAATACAGCAGGTAGGATTATTTTATAGCTCCAATAAAGTCATGTTCAGAGACTGTTACCTTTAATACAGCAGGTAGGATTATGTTATAGCTCCAATTAAGTCATGTTCAGAGACTTTTACCTTTAATACAGCAGGTAGGATTATTTTATAGCTCCAATTAAGTCATGTTCAGGGACTGTTACCTTTAATACAGCAGGTAGGATTATTTTATAGCTCCAATAAAGTCATGTTCAGAGACTGTTACCTTTAATACAGCAGGTAGGATTATGTTATAGCTCCAATTAAGTCATGTTCAGGGACTGTTACCTTTAATACAGCAGGTAGGAATATTTTATAGCTCCAATTAAGTCATGTTCAGAGACTGTTACCTTTAATACAGCAGATAGGATTATTTTATAGCTCCAATTAAGTCATGTTCAGAGACTTACCTTTAATACAGCAGGTAGGATTATTTTATAGCTCCAAATAAGTCATGTTAGGAGACTTTTACCTTCAATAACAGCAGGTAGGATTATTTTATAGCTCCAATTAAGTCATGTTCAGGGACTGTTACCTTTAATACAGCAGGTAGGATTATTTTATAGCTCCAATTAAGTCACGTTACGAGACCGTTACGTTTAATACAGCAGGTAGGATTATTTTATAGCTCCAATTAAGTCATGTTAAGAGACTTTTACCTTTAATACAGCAGGTAGGATTATTTTATAGCTTCAGTTACGTCATGTTCATAGACTGTTACCTTTAATACAGCAGGTAGGATTATTTTATAGCTCCAATTAAGTCATGTTCAGGGACTGTTACCTTTAATACAGCAGGTAGGATTATTTTATAGCTCCAAATAAGTCATGTTAGGAGACTTTTACCTTTAATACAGCAGGTAGGATTATTTTATAGCTCCAATTAAGTCATGTTCAGGGACTGTTACCTTTAATACAGCAGGTAGGATTATTTTATAGCTTCAGTTACGTCATGTTCAGAGACTGTTACCTTTAATACAGCAGGTAGGTATATTTATTAGCTCCAATTAAGTCATGTTCAGGGACTGTTACCTTTAATACAGCAGGTAGGATTATTTTATAGCTCCAATTTAGTCATGTTCAGAGACTGTTACCTTTAATACAGCAGGTAGGATTATTTTATAGGTTGAAGTAATTTATAAATAAGTAAGGACTCAAAGCTTTATTATTCCACATTTAATTCATTTAGCATTCAAAAAGCCTTTAAACCCCCAAAGAGCAAGCCGAAGCACAGAAGCAAAAAAACTCCCCGTTATTTTAAGGAAGAAACCTTGGGAGGACCAAGGCTCAGTGGGGGACTCATCCTCCTTGAGCGGCCAGGCAGAAGCAACACTGTAGGACAGTAGTGTAGGACACTAATATACAGATTTCACAAATTTTGACCTTATTTAACAAATGCAAACTTCTATACACACAAGTCCATTGGGAGCGTCCTGAAGGACAAAACAATCCGTTTGAGTAATCCTCTTAGCTGCAGTGCTTCGGCAGAGTCATGGATGAAGATCCTGGCTGTATATACCCAGCGCAATAAATGTCCTCCCCTGGATGGGCACATTAACTATTTTTGAAAACATTTTTTTGCAAATGTAGTTTGGGTCTTTAGTTTTAAATGACATGCATTCAAAATGTGCCCAACGACAGCACTGATCACATTGCACCTGAAAATAAACAAAATGGAATTTAAAACTTTAACTATTTGCATATATGCTCTTGATGTTTTGACTGATAGTTTTTAAATATTTACCATGTCAATCATGCTGTTATCAGCATCACAATTGTCAGAAATTTTAAACTTCTTATTATACATAATGAGAGTCTCGATATGGCCAAAAGACAAAGGATTTTTGAGATTCCCGCCACTAGGAAAATACTGGGCTTGGATTGGCTGATTTAAAACCTAGGGCGGTAATTTGCGATTGGCTTAAAGCAGTTAAGGGGCGGGAACTAGACATAAGCATATACACCCAGGTAAACACAAGGGAGAGGCACTTTCACTCACACCCGGAGGCAGACAGCATCGGAACGCTGAGGATGGCAGACCGCTGGCCAGTGTGAGTTACTGAAGGTGTCCATGAAGTATTCCTTTGTCCTCAATAAATCAGTTGAGGCGACCATTTTTTCATAGGCTCGTTCTTTCTGCCTTTTTCAAAATCAAAAGATCCTAACACCTTCCAACATGTTGCAGACAGTGCAGTAGTCTTCTGCATTGCCTAAAATATATAACAAGTAAGTTAAAAAACATGTATATTGGACTTAATGTTCTGAGGTCAGTTCTATGTAACATTATAAACAGATTTATTCATATTTTCTATTATATGCTGTAAAATTTTAAACCTTCTTGCAATGTTTTTTTTTTCTTTTAAATAATGGACAGTCAACATTTTTTACTATGATTTACAAAACTTTTAAAAGCATTAAGAATATCTAATGAATAGTAGTAAATAGTCGCAACAGTAAATAAATCTAACAATTGTGCATTTAGGAACTTTTTTCCTATCTAGATATTTTTCTCCATATTTACATATTTTAAAAATTGCACATTTGACTAAAGTCATTTTGTTAACAAGTGGGACTTGTTGTGAAACATTAAGAAAATATATGTCCAGAGTGGGCTATATGTGTTAAATATTCTGATGGATTAATTAAATTATATTTGAAATAAAATTTGTATGAAACTCACCTTGACTGTCAAGCAACACACAGGCAATTTCTGTCCGTGCAGCCTTTATAGCTGCTTTGGTGGTAAGTTGCCCCCTGATATCTCCCAGCCGAAGTAAAGCTCCTGTAAACTATATATTTTTATTAAGTTTAAATGCAATAAACTGAAGATATTTACAAAGATACATTTATCAATAATAAACCAATGATGTACCTTTAGTAACAAAACTCCACAGCTGCTGAAATCCTGCTGCAAATTGTGCTGCATTTTGCAGAATTGCCAGTCAGCACTGTGGGCTTTGTGTCCTATTGCCTTCGATTATCAAAATAATCGTTAGTTGCAGCCCTACTCTGGACTCTGTCCCGTTCCTGTGTTTTCCCTCCTCAAAACAATTACAAACATATACAGGAGAGAAGTTACAAGTGTGTGGCATGGCTCCAATGACAGTAGAATGTCAGTCAAGAAAAAACACGACATGTTAGTAGTGGATGGAAAGGGTCCAAATTTTTTGGGAGAAGTTGGTTAAAGGAACTGCCTGTGGAAATTCATTCTGTCCAAAAGGTGACAGCCAAGGGTAAAATAACATTGAATGACAAACTTGAAAAACATGCAGTAGTTTTTAAAGAGGAATTGGGAAAGCTGAGAGATACAAAAGCTACAATACAAGTGGATAAAGAAGCTTCACCTAATTTCTATTAACCAAGATCTGTTCCCTATGCTGTAAAGCCATTAGTCGAACAGGAGCTACAGAGGTTATTAATTGAAAAAAATAATGGAGCCCGTCCAGTTTTCTGAGTGGGGTGCACCGATTGTTCCAGTAGTCAAGCCTGATGGCTCCATAAGGATTTGTGGAGAATATAAACTTGCTTTAGGTAGACTTCCAGTGCCTGAAAAGGAAATAATCCCATCTGACGAGGATCAAGAGAGGGTACTTTTGTTAGATGACAGTGATGCTCCTCTGGTGACAGCCGGACTGGTACGGAGGTGGACAGATAAGGACACAGTGCTCTCCAGAGTCCGGGAGTACGTGTTAAGAGGTTGGCCTAGGACAGTGCTAAAAACTGATTTTAGCCCCTATGTCAAATGTCAATCGGACCTAAGTACTCAAAGTGGTTGTCTACTGTGGGAGGCAGAGTGGTTATTCTACCACAAGGGAGAATTGGAGTGTTGCAGCAATTAAATCAAATGCATCCGGGGATCACCAGAATGAAGGGTTTGGCAAGAAGCTATATCTGGTGGCCCAATTTAGACTCTGAAATTGAAGACATAGTAGTCATGTGCAGTCTGTCAGGAAAATAGATATCTTCCTCCGATGGCACCTTTGCATCCATGTGAGTGGCCAGAAACTCCCTGGAGGAGACTGCACAAGAGATCAACATCATCTGTTACTATTGATTGTTTAAGACATTGCTTCAGTCAACATGGCATCCCGGAAATGGTGGTCTCAGATAATGGTATATGTTTTACTAGTGCTGAATTTGCAGAGTTTATGAATAAGAATGGCATTAGGTACGTCACAACTGCACCATACCACGCATCTTCTAACGGTTTAGCAGAACGAGCAGCAGGGGATGATGATTTAACTGTGGAAATCAATCTTCCAGAAACACCAGTGGTTGCTTCTGGTGGTTGCTTCTACCGGACAAAGACAATGTGACATCTGGTCCTGAGCAAAGCGGTGAGGAGGTGATGGGTTCTGCTGGGGTTACTGAACAAGGTGTAGTCAGATGGTCAGAACGAACCTGAAAACCACCACAATATTTAAAGGACTTTACTTAGTAGTAGTAGTAGTAGTAGTAGTGGACTCCCCGGCCACAGGATAAGAATGTGTCCTGGAGTTCACTGGGATTGAGTTAGTCTACCCGAAATCCCAAGCATAGTTGTGGTATATCTATATTTTGTTGTTGTGTCTGGGATGGGAAGTAGTTTAATCAGGGAGAAGGGAGTGTAGTATCGGGAAAGTGGTGTGCAAAAAGGAGAGGGCAGATGAGCGGAAAAAGGCAAGCATGAGTTCGGGTGGTGGTGTCCCTGTGTACAGTGTATAATCTTGTGTGGCACTTTCTCAACAATAAAGACGCACACACACACTATATGGGGCAGTTTAGAGCATTTAATTTACCTTGAATCCATGTTTTTGGACTATGGAAGGAAACCGGAGAACCTGAAGAAACACACAGGGAGAACGTGGAAACTCCACCCAGATTGGGATTTGAACCTTGCTGAGAGGCAAATGTACTAACCACTAAACCACCGTGCCGCCCGCAGTACAGGTTAGTACCAGAAAAAAACACATCCCAGACCGCTAGTTTGATTTATAGCATATATTATTTTGGCTTTATAAATGTAGCATTTGAGCAGATACACAAAGTTCTAATCAGCATTTCTGCAGTTTTTCAATAGTCTTCAAAGATTATATCAAACAGGCAGTAGAATTTGACAACAGATTATGAAAATAAATCTAAGGAATAGCAGTTTTATGATTTGCAAAAATGTTTACTGGGTAATTTTAATGTCATTATCCTATGAACTTGCCATTTGAGCAGATACACTACACCCAAAATTAGTACAACCCATAAGACATTATATTATTACCCTCCAAACTTGGCATTTCATCAGATAAAGCACAAATTGTCATTTTTGCATATAGACTGTTTAATTTGACAACAGATTCTTTAAATAGCGGTAGTAGACCACCAGGTTCGTGAATTTCATGAAATTTTATAATAGAACTTCTTTGTGTGTTTATGTATTTGTATTTCTTATCTTTATTTCAGCTTCAAGTCGAAGAAACGATGGGAAACCAAAAGCAACATAGGGTTCATGTGACAAGAAAAAAAAAAAAACGTGTTGCATTAAAAATGACTTGCTTTGTTTATGGTTATATATTCACATAATGTTTTATAGCATAGCCAAGAAAATGTACAATCAAGTAAATACTATTTTCACTTCTTTGCTGCCTTTTTGGCTGCTGATTTCTTTTCCCCTTTTTTCTACTTCTTTCTAATTAAATCTGTGTGCCGCATATATTTGCCAGCATAAGTGGTTTAATCAGCAGCTCCTCTTTTCTTCCATGCTGGTATCGAGCAGAGGAAGAAAAAGGAGAGCTTAAGGCCTAATGCAGTGTAGTGCATAATAGGATTACCTGGGCAAAATACATTTCTTGGCTGTATGGAGGTTTTAAGGAGGATTGGGGCGTTTAGGCAGACAGACAGTGGTTGGTAGGGGTGTGTGCAAACTACAGATTGCACGGTAGAGATGCCCTTTACCCATAATGCATTGGATATGTATGATTAAAGTCATGAAGGGATGAGACCCTCTGCTGCCTTGAATGGTCAGCACTGCTGATATGTTGAGAGTACAAGCTGGGTGGCTCAAAAATGGTGTCTAAAAACTGCGACCACATCAGAAGCTACAGCTCCAAACTGTCTGTAGCAATCCCACCAGCATGAACTGGACTTGTAATTTTAGTGACTTGTTTTTTATTTGAATAATATTCTAAAGCTTTCTTTTATACAGGCTTGTTTTATTGATAGAACAACAAAAGTGTACATTATGGCAATAAATTTTAAAGAAAAACGAAACAACAAAAAAACATGTGATATGAATGTTTTTATTATTATCCTCTAAAACATTTTTTGGCCCTTTTAAATACTTTATGAGAATTTCTCACTCTTCTGTGTCCTATGTTTAAAGTCTATTAAAGTCTATTTTTACTTGACCACATTGTAAAATTTAATTCTTTGTAAAAAACCAGCATGGTGGAAAAGAATGTAGCATGTGGGGAGGGTTTATTCAGGAAGGGCATCCGGTGAATGAACTATGCCAAATCACACACACAAATGTTAAATCATAGGCAAGAATAAGAATGAGTTTATTAGGGGGAGCACACAGGTGTTTCTGGGAATAATATTAGGAAGGCAAGATTGACATGTTCAAATTAGGAATATGGTTTATATTGGCAGATGGATGCTGAGAATAGACCACCAGGTGTATGAATGTGGTGTGTGGGTGAATGGGGAAAGATGGAGAATAAACTGCTGTGGCAACCCCTAGATGAAAATTAAACTGACTCATTGTTCTCTCAGACCTTTTGGCACAAAGAAATAAACCATAATTTGGCTTTGCGTATAAAGACTAAGCCTTTGGTCGATGCTCTTTTTGTATTGAATCTTAATGACCTCTCCTGTTACTAGTTAAACTGCTAATTGTGTAACCCTCAAGAACTTTTTGGACTGTGGAAGAATACCAGACAACCCGGAGGAAACCCATGTGGACACGGGGAGAACTTGGAAACCTCACCCAGATTGGGATTTGAATCTCGATCCCCAGAGTTGAGAGGCCAATGTGCAAACCACTAAGCCACCAGTTTACTATGATGCTAGTGGAAAATGTGTTTAGTAAAAACAGGAATGCTAAATATTAAAAAAATATATAACATTTTTAGAATAGTGCAGTTTCATCAGGAGTTTTATGTGTTAAAAGGATACAAAGCGGTTACTAAAACAGAAGCGGGACTTTTCTCAAATCACACTGTGCAGGAAAGGAATGTTAAAAAAACAATTAAAACTAAAATAAAATAAATCTTCACCCACTACACCGCAACGTGGCTCACCACTTTGGACCGCCAGTATATAGCACAACGACTAGGGATGTTGAAATCAAAACGTATATAAGTAGTACATTTGGTTCATTTTATTTAATTAATAATAATAACAACATTATTCCCATTATTATGAGTTTTTTATATACAAAATAATAATAATAAAAAAATCTTATACTGTCTCAAATATTCGTCTTTAAAACGTACCGCACTCCCCTACGTTAGAAGTGGTATGGTATGATCCGGACAGAGCACGTTTGCTTGGACCACGTGCGATTTGTTTTCGGCTGTGTTCTGATTTGTGATGTTAATGAGTTTGTCAATCAAAGAGATCAAGCGGAATATTAACGCCGTGAATCAGAAGACAACTCTTCATTGTTGCTTTAAAGAAGGAAAGCTTGGTTCGTTATAACTGTGTAAGCATTCCCAGCACGCACGCTTCTGCACAGACAGGGAGGGTTCAGGGAAGCGGCTTTCAGTTTTAATAGGTGAGTTTAAATCCCATTTCAAACACGTTTCAAAAACCTCTTTCTGTTTCATTTCCACGGCAGATGCAGTGTGTCTGACCAAAAGCTCGTTGCTTCTCCTGTAAAATCTACAGTACGCTTCAATATCCAGCACATTGCTACGTCATGATTTGGCCTGTACTGTAAATGTTCAAATGGGTCTGATTTTAAAGGATTACTGACTATGATCACATCTCTATGACAGAAATGTACGTTCTGTATTTCATTGTATATTTATTGATGGCTTCTTTACATCTTTATCAGGGGTCCTTATGATAAGGACACCAGGAACCAGAACTATTCACAATCAAATCTTTTATTATTTTTTTTGGGAGGGGTGTGGTATCCCCTGTATTCACCGGGGAGAGGGGCCAAGGGGTGTTCCCCATGCCCGTCCAGGGGAATATGTTTAGTTAACTGGGCAGATACATCCTGGACAGTGTGCCAATATGTCACTGAGCACACACATATTATATGACAAATTTCAAATATAGCAAATAAAAAATTTAGTGACTAGCAAAAAATGTGGTGACCATATGCATCTTCATGGAAAGCTTGAGTCAATGTTGATTTAAAGTGAAGAAATGTGGACAAAAACACATTGTTATTTGATGTCTGTGGTAATGCTTTCTTTTATTTTGAACTTCTACAGCTTGTAGCAAAGATGATTTATCCACTGTAGGAGGGGTCTTGTGATTCTGAATGGTGTTCAGGCCATTCTTTGGTTTTTAACTTGTGTGTCAATTTAGATGAGTATGACTGAAATTGAAATTTCTTACTAACAGACCACTGTCAGTGAGGCTAGATAGTCAGATATCCTCGAGCCACACGCTTAACACTGGTGTGCCACAAGGATGTGTACTAAGTCCTCTGAATTTACCTGTTTACTCATGACTGTGAGCCACTGCATAAATTCAACATTATTAAGTCTGCAGATAATACCATTGTCATCACATGAGTGACAATGATGAATCGGCGGTAGGGATCCAGCACATGACAAAGTGATGTTGTTCCATTAACCTCTCTCTCTCAACACTGAAAGACCCAATAATTCTTTATGAATTACAGGAAAACCAAACACCAACACACTCTTGTCTAGATCAATGGAGCTGAGGTAGAAAATGCCTCCAGCTTCAAGTTTTTGGAAGTCCACATCTCTGAGGATGTTTCTTGGACCAACAACACCTCCTGTATTATTAAATGGGTGCAACAGCATTGAGATAACATGTGACTGAAAAGTTTCATGACCAGAGTTTCATTGATCTGTAGTGTTTATGAAGTGTTCTTTTTCTCTCTCCTGAAGTCCACAGACATCTTTTTCGTCCTGGAGACATTCATCTTCAGGTTCCACAGTATTTTAGTTGTTCTCTAGTACCTATTAAAAATTCTCAGTGTAAGTTTAGTTCCACACTCTTTACAAGTTATTTTAATTAAAATGTACAACTTATATACTTGACTTGATGGATGTAGGTGCTGTTGAATTTGTAGTGCAACAAATGCACTGTAACGTGATGCAGTCTCTTTGTTAATATAAACCAGCTTGTGGAGGGACCTGACCTCAAGATTGACTTAAATAAATTTGAAATTATTTGATTTTTAAAACCCTTGGATCAACCATAATTTGAATAGACCCCCCCCCTGCTTTGAAGTTGCACAACTTCCATCTTTTTACATTAATAGCCTTTAATAAACAGTTTAATACACAGCTACTGAACTGACATGATAAATTATGTCCTGACATTGGTTATTTGTCAAATCTTTTTACCTAGCCCCTTCACGGGCCTGCTTTTCCAAGCCCTGTGGTGATGTTTTCTACAAACAGTATAAATGTTAATTTATGTGTAAGTGGTCACTTTTTACTGTTTTTCTTTTTTTTTGGAGATACTTTTTTTTCATAGCTAGTTAAATAAACACAGCAACTTTCACATCACTTAAATCTATGTTTCCCCCGTGCACAACAGTGCTGCACTCTGCTGCACAATAAAAAATCACTTGTGTTGCCCTTATATGTGAGGTGAATTGATGTGCATTTAGATGTTTTTATTAGATGCCAATAGTTCTAATTTAAAAAATGCATTCATAAATTATGTAGTTGTAAGTAGGTGAGCTAGGTGAATGAAACATAAAAATTGTTAGCGGCCATGTTAAATGGCTGCTGATTTCTTGAAAAAGCACACAACCTTAACAATGGGGTGTTTCTTAAAGCACTAGTTAATTTCCTTTAAATTTTTCCATTAGTTATTTCTATGACTGTATTACTTTGAGTATTTTACATTTTTTCTTATGTATGAAACTTTTTTAATGTTTTGATGCAACTAATGGGACCCTTTAAAACTTTGTGTTTAGACATTCACAGAGTCTCAGTGGTAACTGACAGGCAGTCACCATGCGCACGTGCAAGAACTGTGGGGGGACCGACATCGATGTGGACCAGGCGCGAGGGGACGCTGTGTGCATGGGCTGTGGCTCTGTGCTTGAGGACAACATCATAGTCTCTGAGGTGACTTTTGTGGAAAGCAGTGGCGGTGCTTCTTCAGCAGTTGGCCAGTTTGTTGCATCAGATGGTGAGTGATGTGAAAACAACTACTAGAATCCCTCATGAACAATGGTTGCCACAACTATTGTAATCCCTGCACTACAATTTGTTTAAGACGTGCTCCTTCTATAATTTTGGTTTTTAGTGATTTAAATTTAAAATGTTTTCAAAAAAAACAATATGTTGTCTAAAGTACATAATGGCATATAAAAAAACATTTATTTTAAAAGAACATACAGTTGTCCTCAAAAGTTTACATACCCAGGCATTTTTGCTTTCTTGGCTTTTTTTCAGAGAATATAAATGATGAGACAAACATTTTTTTCCTCACATGGGTAGTAGTTGGGTGAAGCCATTTATTGTGAAATGACTGTTTTGTCTTTTTAACTCATAATCACAACCAAAAACATACAAATGACCCTGATCGTAAGTTCACATACCCTGGTTATTTTGGCCTGATATCGTGCACAAAAGTTAGCACAAATTGGTTTGACTGGCTACTTAAGGTAACATTACCACATGTGATCTGTTTGCAGTATTGACATCAGTGTGTGTGTGTACAAACATCAGTGTGTGTGTGTGTGTGTGTGTGTGTGTGTGCATAAAAGCTGAGTGAGTTTCTGGGATCCAGTCAGACCCTTGCATCTTTCACCCAGCAAAACTGATGTTTCTGGATTGTGAGTCATATGCAAAGCAAAAATACAGATCTATTGTCAACGGATCTATGGGAAAAGATAGTTGAACTGTATAAAACAGGAAAGGGACATAAAAAGATATCCAAGGAATTGATAAATCACAGTTTGAAAACTGCTGACTGGCCTTAACATGCATAAAATCGGGGGCTCTGAAAACCAAACCACGATCAGGTAGACCAACAAAGATTTTGGCCACAACTGCTAGGAAATTTGTCCAGGATGCAAAGAAAAAACAAAAAATCACATCAGCTGCCATACAGAACTCTCTGAAAACTAGTGGTGTAGCTGTTTCAAGATGCACAAGATGGGCCTGAGTGCCGCTAAGTGGCAGCTGGTCCAAAAACCGTGACCATGTCTGTGTTGTTGTTTGTGCTTTTTTTCATAGTTGGGGCTGTTTTTTTATCACCTGTCTTTTTCTTTCCCAATGTATTACATCTGATCTTTATCACTTTTTGAATTTCCCAATTGTGGAAATTTGTATCAAATCGTATAAGGAGAAAGCCATTACTGTGCTAATGCCACATAGGATCTTGCCTACAATATGCCAAACAGCACAAAGACAAGCCTTAATTGAGTGATGACAAGGCCTATGTTGAAAGGAAAACCATTCCTGCTCTAAAGCACATAGGTGGATCGCTGATGTTTTGGGAATGTGTGAGCTACAAAGGTATATGAAACATGGTCAAAGTTCAAGGAAAGAGGAATGCAGCATGTTATCAGGAAATACTGGAGACAACTTTGCACTCCTCAGTCTGGAAGCTGAACATGGGACTTGGCACTTGGCCAAGTCAACCAGTCATTGGCTACAGCAGAACAAATTGTAGGTTCTGGAGTGGCTATCATAGTCTCTTGACCTCAGTATCATTGAGCCACTCTGGGAGAGCTCAAGCACGCTGTTCATGCAAGATAGCCAAGGGAGTGGAGTTTTTTTCTTCCAAGAATAATAAGCAGCTTTACCATCTGAGAAAAGCTTGTTAACCAGCTCCCGTTGTAGTTCAATAGCATGCTAGTTCATGCCAGTGGGAAGGATGGAGCAGGGGGAGAGTGGGATTCGAACCCCTCGTCGTCGTCGTCATTAAAAGCCCGTGTTTGGGTTTTAAAGCCAGAAGAGAGAGCTCGACATGAGCATGACTGTTTTACAATGAGTGTAAAATGAAATCGAGGTACTTTGGAAATACGACAAATATGTGAGCCCGTTTGTCATGACATCAGCCTGAGCTAAAAGAAGTTGAAAAGTTGAAAAATATGTTTAATATTTAAAGTTTAGTTTTAAAAATGTAGTGAATGTGGAATATAGTTAAAGACTGAAGTATGGATTTTATTTTTTAATGTTAAGTTTTAAAGATTTGCTAAATCTAAATGCACTATGACTGTAAAATCTGTATTTTAGTTTCGATTAAAGGTTAATGCACTAATGGTAAACTTTTGTATTAATATATTTTGAATTATTTGTTCATTGATGGATGTTTTGATGTAAGAAGCCAGGCAGCTAAGCAAACCTAATACTGCTCATTTTAATTTGGCGCAATCCTATTTTTTGTAAAAATATAAAATGATGCAAAAAGATTTGATACAGTAAGGAACCTAAAAGTATTCTTTTAAATAAATGTTCTATTTGTTTACATTGTTGTTTCATCTTCTCAATCACATAATTTAAACAAAATTTAAAGAGCATTCGAACTGAAAAAATCATTTCTGAATCGAAAATCGATTCTGAATCGAATCGTGACCTCAAAAATCGGAATCGAATCGAATCGCCAGACACTGAGAGATTCGCACCCCTAGTAATCACTAAGCCACCATGCCTTACACAAGCTAACTAAAGAAACAAAAAGAACATAGTGAGAGATGAAGAGAGAGAAGAGAAAGAAAAAAAGAAAGGAAAGAAAAAAAAAAAAAGTACTGTGTAACAAACATTAAACAACTCCACCCATCCCAGCCGCCTTTCGGCAAACCACGACCAACCACGACCAACGCACACATTACTGGCTGTTTAAGCAATATAAAATACACAACGAAAACAAAAACAAGCAAATGTCAATCAGGTATTACCTTTGAGAGAATGTACAGAATTTTTTTTACATTCACTGAATTACATTCACTCTACTAGAGTCGGATCAATCCATGGGAGAATGTTTCGGGTGCTGGGCAGATGTACCCACTCACTTACACAGACACACACACACAAACACACACTATATGGGGTAATTTGGAGCATTCAGTTTACCTTTGATCTATGTTTTTGGACTGTGTGAGGAAACCCATGCAGACACAGGGAGAACATGGAAACTCCACCCAGATTGGGATTTTAAACATGGATCCTCAGCGTTGAGAGGCGAACATGCTAACCACTAAGCCACCATATTACCCATATCCTCTCATTGTTTGTTTTATTTTTTCGTGTTTTCAGAAAAACATGTCCTTGATTCATCACGAAATAGAAGGATATTTTAGTAGACTTCTAGTGAAACATTAAGCAACGTCTAGCTAGTAAAGATGTAAATAATTTCCTTTTGTGTAAAGCCAAGTCCGCTTTAAGGCAAGGTAATCAGAGGACAATGTTTGAGATTTATTCCTTGAATGGTGGGCATAATATTAAAATAACCCAAATTAGCACAAGAAAAATATAGTTTCGATATGGCCTGTTCCTAGGACTCCTTTTACTCCTAATTCCCCCTCCCATGTAGACTTAGTGTTGGTTGCTAAAACCCAAAATAATGTCCTACAGCTTTAAAATATTTCCCGAGAACATGGTCTGCAAGTGTTATGAAGATTAAGAGGGGAAATGCCCTCTTGTTATTTAAGGCACCCAAGAAAACTGCAAAATACTACAAAAATAGCTACAAATACTCTAAACTGATACCAGATCTTGAGTGAATTAAAAACCATTTGATAATCAGTGTACAGAGAAGGTTTTGTAGACAAAGAGGAATAAATAAGAGCATGTATAGAACATCCCTAACAGTAAGGGTGTCAAACCCAAATGGACCAGGAGCCAAAACTAAAAGCACACTTTAGGTCATGGCCCGAACAGGATTAATATTTATTGAACACACTCAAAGTAAATGTTTTCTGAGCATGAATAGGAATAAAAACAGACAGGAATATTATTCTGAAAGGAATAGTTTGTAACCTAAAATAATTTGCTCCGTAAAAAATTCTTGTTAAAATTATTAAAGTTACAACTATGAACATGCTGCAAAAGACATGAAAAAAATAGAGATGATGCTTTTAAAAGTAAAACAACAAATCAAAACTTTCAGTTTTCTTCGTTCTTGGGCCATTTTACAATAAACTTGAAATATCTTTAAATATTTCTGCTATTCAGAAAAATGTTTGTCATAATCATACAAATTCAAAATATGAGCATGATACGAAAAAAATAACATATCGTGGGGCCGTTAAGGACAATTATAATAATCAGTGTAAAATGTTATTGCGGGCTGATTATAATTATATTATGGGCTGGATTTGGCCTTGAGTTTGACACCTATGCCCTACATAATAACTCTAATTTAAACCATGAGGATCCAGGAGAATTTAACCAGTAGCTAAGTTTGTAAATGTGTGCTGCTCAATATCTAATATCTATATCTACAGTATAATCCAATATCTAAAGAAATTAGATAACATCCTCCATCAGGTCTGCAATCATGCAATAAATTTTCTCACCACCAAATAAAATAAATTATTTTATCCAGTATGTTTAAAATGGGAATTGCCTGAAAAAGCTATTTAACAACATTAATCTTGTTTATTAATAAATTTGGCAGTGTGTATTGAGGGGGCTGAGGTGGAAATGGTTAAGACCTACAGGTACCTCGGTCTGCACCTGGATGAAATGTTGGACTAGTCAGCTAACACTGACATCTTCTAAAAAAAGGTCAGAGCAGGCATTTTTCCTGAGAAGACTGGGATCCTTCAACATCTGTACGAAGCTCCTGCAGATGTTCTATCAGACTGTGGTGTCAGCTGTCTTTTCTATGCTGTGGTGTGCAAAATATAAATGCACTATGGCTGTAAAGTCTGTATTTTAGTTTCGATTAAAGGCTAATGCGCTATGGTAAACTTTTGTATTAATATATTTTGAATTATTTGTTCATTGATTTTATGTAAGAAAAAGCCAGGCAGCTGCTCATACTAATACTGCTCATTTTAATTTAGCGCAATACTATTTTTGTATAAATATAAAATGATGCAAAAAGATTTGATAAAGGAAGGAACTTGAAAGTATTATTTTAAATAAATGTTCTATTTGTTTACATTGTTTCATCTTCTCAGTCACATAATTTAAACAAAATTTAAAGACCATTTGAACTAAAAAATCGTTTCTGATTCGAGAATTGTTTCTGAATCGAATCGTGACCTCAAAAATTGGAATTGGAAGAGATTCGCACCCCTAGTATTTTGCACAGTACCACTTTATTTTTATTTTTACTATTATTACACACTGACACTTTATAAATTATTATTATTATTATTATTTTTTATCCATTCCCTCTATTAAAATACTGTCTATTTTTTATTTTACTGCTACTGGCTGCTAAATTTCTTTAAGGATGAATAAAGGATTCTATCTATCTGTCTGTCCCTCCATCCATAGTGATAATATCCAACTTGCTGTGTTTAGCTTTAGCCAGCAGATGTCAGTACAATTCTATTTTATTCTAATGTTCTAAAGCACAGGTGTGATTTTACAAAAAATTTTGAAGTCAAAATTTGTGAAAATTTTACTTCAATATCTTTTGAGGTTGTAAGTGACTTAACTGTGTGTTTTGCAGCTCAGGGCAATGTCACATCTTTGGGCGGCAACTATACGAGTATGGGAAAAGAGTCCAGAGCTCAGACACTACAGAATGGTAAGTGGATTAATATAACATACTCAAACCTTCTGTTAGCTCACAATTTTAATTTTTATTAATTTACATAAATTGTCTGCTATCTACTCATGACCTGCTGTAAACATTTTTAAAGGAGTGTATAATTACATTACTTACATTATTACGTGCTTTAAATGGGTGCATTTAGCAAATGTTTATCAAAAACAACTTGTGCACTTGTATGTCATCCATCTGGTAAATATTTGACAACCACTAGGAGAAATTGTAATGTACCATGTACTTTGTGTCGACTAGGGTCGAAGGGGGTTCCCTATGCCCATCCAGGGTAGAACATTTTGGGTGCTGGGCAGATACACCCAGGACAGGGCATCAATCGATCGCTGGGAACACTTACTTATACACTCTATGTGGAGTAATTTATAGTATTCAATTTACCTTGAGTCCATGTTTTGGACCGTGAGAACCCAGAGGAAACCCACGCAGACACACAGAGAACATGGAAACTCCACCCATATTGGGATTCGAACCGGGATTCCCTAGCGCTGAGAGGCAAACATGCTAACCACTAAGCCACCGTGCTGCCCGCATTAAAATTAAACGCCCGCGTTAATATTAAATATCTAACTATAGGCACCTAACTTTTCACGGCTTTGCAAAATGGTGAGCTGTTCTTAAAAAAAGAAAACCCACTCTGCAGTGACCAAAGCTCTCATTAGCATGAAGAATCAAAGGGCTGGACTAAACTTTTCTGAGGAGCATGGTATGTGAAAAGAGGAGAAGTGGTCCGAAGTTCACTTTTGTGATAGCACTTTTGCGATGTTATTTATTTGGCTCTGATATGAAACGTAGTTTGTCTTAAAACTGAGGGAAAGACTGAACCTAACGTAAAAAGTGAAGGGGGGGGGGGGAGTCATTGTTTGTGGAATGTTTTCAGCAGCAGGAGTTGGACCTCTGTTACAGTTACATGACCGAATGAGTATAAGAATGTATTAGAACCTCCTTCCCTACTTTCATCCAATATTTAGTCAGATATTTCCCATTGTCACACAGAAAAACAGATACAGCACAGCAATTTCTTAAAGACCATGATGCAAAAATGAGTTGCCCACAAGTAACTGTTTTTTCAATAGACAGGTTTTCAGTAGAAAGTTGACTGTAAAAGTGTATTACATAAAGAAAAACACGGTTGCGCGTGCGGGATAGGATAGATGGAGCCGACACGCTGATCAAGGAGATTGATTAGCGCACCTGACGCGGCTCCATCTGATGTCAGTGTGCCTTTATAAGCGGGTATCGCACATGCTACAGCGAGAGAGTTCACCAACACATGACTGGTGGGATGATGTTGTGGTGCAATGCTGTCGCCGGTCATCATTCCTTTCACCTCGTGACACTTGCCGAAGTCCTGCTCCAGTCGGGTCCATGGAATCTCTCTCCCTGCAGCATATGATGTCACAGCTTATAAAGTTGCACACTCCATAGGTGTGCTAATCAATCCACCTGAACAGACCATCGGCTCCGCCTCTCCTCTCCGCCCCCAGTGCCACCGCAAACACCTTATATTTAATGCCATGAAATACTGTCAGTAATAGAAAAGCATGACAGAGAAAAGTCAGAAGACCTGAGAAAGAAAAAAAAAAATCTCATTACACTAGGAAGAGCGAAAGAATCAAGATCAGCACATCTTTACTTGAGTCAAATAGAATACTGCGATCCTCCCACAGAGACGTCTAAAAAAGCATGGTGATTTTCCTTCAGCCTTCATCAGAAGGCACCACTGGTTTTACGTTCTGTGAACATAAGTTTTGTATAACTAGTTTTTGATGGTTGCAGTTTTGTATAGTTCGCAGTGTGCATTCACGAGCAGTGCATACAGCCTTTTGCAGTGCTCCCAACTGTATGTTCACATTTAATTTCACAAAAAATGTTACTAGAAAGAGTTTTAGTTTTTGATTTCACCCTGGGGAAGTATTCTGATGATTTTTGGAAATATTCCACACCAGCTTGACCTGTAACCTTCTCACCCACTCGCACTAGTTTAGACTTACTGCTTACCTGACATTGCACACATGGCATTGAATGCATAAATCACATTAATAAACATATTGATGGAATTTAGACACAAAAAATGCACACAATGAGTGGCTAACCCAACCCACTGACAGTCATCAGGGTGTCGTAGCTCAGTGAGTAAGGTGTTGGGCTATCAATATGAAGGTTGAAGGTTGAAATCCCAGATTAACCCTCATTGCTCCAGGAGGCTATGTCAACCCCCCCCCCCCCCCAAAAAAAAAAAAAAAAAAAAAAAAAGATAATAATTTGCGTTGGGATACTTGTAAGCTGCTTTGGATTAAAGCGTCTGCTAAATAGCCAAATACAATGTATGTAACTGTGACTGCATCTTTTAGTCATTAATGCTGGGGTATCTCTGTTTGCGGATTATGAATTGGAAAATTGACCTGCACAGGCATTATGGGAGCAAACAGTACAAGGTGTTGAGTCCTAAGGGTCCCAAAGTTTTCGCAGTCATATTTACAGAATAAAATATCAACACCAATCGGTAAAAGACAAAATACTTAAGGTATTGATTACTCTTCAGACAGATCAGACGGGCCAAAGGCAGAACTTTGTTTAGTTATCACAGAGCAAGAAAGCCCCAGTTACTTTTATTTTCATCCTAATGAGCTTTCTAAATGGTTTGCCAAACAGGGATTACTAATGTGTTTAAACAGTACAGAGTCAGCAGCTTGGTTAAATAATTGCCCTTTCTCTGTATTGAACCTGAACCAGCGGAATCACTAGGGTTTATTAAAAATGTCAGTTAATGAAAAATGTGGTTGGACGGTAGGGATTTGGGTAAGGAATGATGGTGTTATTATGTTTACATCCTTATTTGCTAAAGATCTAGGGCAGAAAGTTAGTGGTGCAGTAATTAAGGGAGTTGTTTTGTGTTTGCTGAAGGGGAATGATACTTCATGAGCACACTGCAGTATAAAATCCTTAGACTATTGCACTACTTGATGACCTTTGGTGCTTGTTGAAAAATGTAAACATTTTACTTTGTTTATTATAATTTATATAATATATATAATATCAATCTGTGCGATAATGCAACCACAACAATTAGATTATAAAGCAACAAAGCACAAGAGGGTGTGTATTTTTGTAAATAACTCACAGGAAAGAGATGTGAAGTGGAGTACCATTACACCCAGATTTATTGACAGTAATGCATAACCTCATGTTCATTTGGTCATTTAGATATTTTTATCCAAAGCGACTTACAAAAAGTCCAACTTAGTTGGGGTTGGCTATATATATATATATATATATATATATATATATATATATATATATATATATATATATATATTTATATATACACACACACACACACAAAAGTCACGGTTTGTTTCACACCATGATCTGGACCTTACGGTTCAGTTGCTAGGCATGTTGCGAATAAAACCAAGCATGGGAAATGCACTTAGTCGAGAGAGTCCGTTCTCAAAAGTCAAAGTTCTTTTATGCTGGCTTTTGTGCTCTGTATGTTTCTAAATGTCTGTAGGTCTCTGAAATTACTGTACACGCTCATTGTTTCAGTAATTGATTAGTTCTGTCTGATTTCACATCTCGTGAGCAGAGGATTAAGTGCTCATAGGTTAACTCATCAAAATTGTAGGTGTAGTCAAGTTTGTGTAAAAAGTAGTGGAGATTAATCATTTTTATAAGCTCTGGTTATCGACAATTAGAACGAAGCAGTGTGTGTCACTTGCGTGTATGGTTTCCACTTGTGCTCCATGCTCCACCTTTAAGCTGAGCTACACTTGGGTGTAGAGCTCATCTCTTAACTAACTAGTTCAGCCTGGTTTTTTGGTCTCCACGAATTCTGTAACATTGTATTCTGCTTGGGAAAGTGCTTACCGAACTGTGAGGCCCATACCAAAGGGTTCACACAGAATACAGCATACTGTTACAACCCTAATAGTTTACTATTAGTTGATTTTTTTTTTATTTATTTATTTTTTTTTACAGTATTTTTTTTTTTTAAAGAAGAATTTTTTTTTTGTTTAAAAGAAGCAGTGCTGTGTAGTGTGTGTACCATCTGTGTGAGCAAGAATCCACCTGCTATAAATATTCCACTTTGCTTATGCAGTTTGTTATAAGCTGTCCCTATTGATTAGGGGATTTGTGTACACCTTTAGCACTCCGCTGTGTAGCTGTAATACAGATATTGGCATATTGATTGGGTCTTGGTTGTGTTCTCACTTCACACAGACCTCAAAGTTCATCCATTGGAACGGAGAAAAACATGAAGTGTGGAATTTTTTCAGGGTAGTTACTCTGTGTGAGAGCTGTTTGTGAGAGGGAGGGCACAAGAGACAGAAAGTGAGTGCGAGAGAGCGAGAGCAATAGCGTATAAAGGATGTCTTTATAATATCTAATTGTAAGTGTAGGCACGTATGACTGGGTAGGGTTGTGATGAAGAGCCCATGTTGTGTGTCGATGTTGAGATTTATTGTAAGCAATCGTGTAGGTGTGCAGGTCAGGAGAAGTTCCTCCATTGGATTTACCAGAAAACGCTGCTAAATATATATCATGTTGATTTCTTTTTTGTGTGCAAGCTCTCTGCTCTATGTGCCATAATTATTTATCTTCAAGAATACATAATTCATTCTTAGGATTTACAGTTGAGGAATCATCCTTTGATTAATTATTATAAAATTAAAAGCATGGCATAATGAGCTACTGTTGTAGTAATCATTCCTCTTCCAACCACCAACACTTGTGGGAAAAAAGATCTTTTCAGGCAGATGCTGGAATTGCAGCCTGGTTTTATATTTGTGCATAAGTGTCTTTATTGTTGTCACTTAGTACCAGTCAAAAGTTTAGACATGCGTCCTTTTTGCTCCATTGTCCATTTTCTCCACTTACCATATAGATGAACTTTGTAGTTTTACAATGTCCGACTGTAGTGTATCTGTTTTCTCTTTTGTTAGACCCCTGTTGGTTCTATGTTCTCTATTGGTCAGGACCATCACAGAACAGGTATAGTTTGTTTGTTTTGCAGTTACATTGATGTGTTGAGGGGGTTTTAGTGCAGCACTGCTGCTATAATTTAATTAAAACGCCTCACTGACACTGCTGGGATGGGAATGATGCACCAACCAAATGTATTGGGGTCCTGACTATTAGAGAACAGAGTAAAGATGATGTACACAGTAATTAATTGTAATTTGTAGAACCACAAAGGCCATCTGATAACATGGACAGTAAGTGGAGTAAAAAGGGGGTTTGTCAATTTTTGACAGGTACTGTATCTATATTGTGATTGCCCATTAGAGAAGTGCTCTTGTGATCTGGGTGGGTTCGTTGGCTGTATCTGACTCCAACATTAGTAAGTTATATCAGCTTAGGCTGTTTGATTTTAGGCAGGTTTGCTCCCTGATTTTAAAGTAGACGACCTCCTTATGGCATTTCAGATCAGCCAGCACGTGATTAAATGTGTTGTGCCACATGCAGATGTGTATACTGGTCAATGACTTGCAGTAAATCTGTCAGTCCCAATGAAAGCCATTGATAACTGAGCATTCAAAAAGTAAACACAGAGGGTGGATATTAAAAAAAATATACACAATGTGTAATATTATTGTACTTGTATAGTGTTTTTTATATTGTACTTTTCCACTGGTTTAACATTAAAGATTGTATGGAAATTCACAAATCTTTGTACATTGTACATTTAACACTGTAATCTGTACAGATCATCCTGAAATTTTTTTTACGCCAAGACTCCAAATTGGTGTGATGGTAGTGCATTGGCACTGGGGGAGGCGGAGCTGTCAATGATGTACTTTTATTAGAAGTAATTAACGCACCTGACCTTATGAACATGTGCAGCCTTTATGAGCTGTAATATAACCACGAGACTACAGGAGCAGGCTTCATTAACATTTCTATTTAAACACATGTGGGTCACTGGTATCGCCAAAAGTCCTGCTTCTGTTGTCCCATGGTTATTCCTCCAGGCACGGTTTGGCAAAGAAGGTTGTTGGAAAAGATATTACCTGGTGTTATGTTCCACCAACTGATGCCCTCTACACAGTCGGAAAAGAATGGTGTCTTAACACATCAAACAAATTATATACTATATTTCCAAAAGTATTTTAAACATTCTCGAACATATTAAGATTAAAAATTAGATCTAGCGCACTAATCATTAATACCTTAAATTTATATGTAAAAACACATCTAAAATTCCATTTACATAAGCTAACTTTGAGCTGGAATGGCAATAAACACAAATGAACTAAACATTTTTCTCCAGGCGACCTAAGTTGGGTTAATATCTCCCATGAATAATAAGGACCCTGATGCACTGTATCTATCCCCAGTACATTTGAGCTACTTACTCATTAATGTGTAAAAGCCATATTTACTTAAATTGTGTATGTCATTGTATGAAAGCTTTCAGTTTTGTAACTATTTGGACTGTTGCTAATGTCTCTTTAGCCAAGAGGAATATAAACCACCTAGGTCACCAGCTGCAGATGAACCAGCACTGCTTGGACACAGCATTCAACTTTTACAAGATGGCGCTGTGTAAGCGGCTGACTCGTGGAAGGAAGTCAGCACACGTCCTTGCAGCCTGTCTCTATCTTGTATGCAGGACCGAAGGGACGCCACGTATCCTTTACAAATGTAGAGCTGCTGGTATTGTCTTTAATGTACATAAATAAATCAGCAAAATTTATTTTTCAATCTGAATAAGTAAATGTGTCATTTACTTCATCTTTACCACTGAGCTACCATGCCCGTATGCATGCATATATTAGGCATATTCTATTCCTTGACTGCTCTTCATCTTGTTTGCATGTGTGAATGTGTGTGGGGGTCTGGATTGACTTAATGTGGAAGCAGTTTACCTGGTTTCTGTGAATATTAAAGCTCTGTATGTGACCCATATAAAGAGACACATGTAGATGAGGAACATGATGGCAACAGAAAGACATTAGGAAAGTTAAGTAACCTTTAGGACAACTGATGTAAATCTAATATGATAAAGGCATTATGATTGAGAATGTACTAAACACCATGGGTTTGAAAGATTAAAATATAAAATGGCTTGTTCAGCACCTCTTTCTGGTGCTCACGCACACGCATATCCGTGCACGGTGTTACTAGTTAGGAGCCCCGTTGGGAGTGTCAAATCTAGTTCAGTAGCTTCTCTGAATCCAATTACAGACAGAAACTTGCAGTGGAAGCATACAAGGTTAAGTATTTTTTAAATGATGCTTTTTGTTTAGGAAGTAAAGGGTGCATTAAGTGCATAACAGTGTCATGCTACATTGGTTTACAACAATTAGGATTTGCACAAGAAGTCCATTTCTGGAGTAAAAATACCCAGAGGCTAAAAGGTTATCTCATGGTTTATTTGGTATGAAATTGCACAGTCGGTTGTTAAAGAAACAGTCCTGCAAATACTGTTGAAGTCCTCCAAAAAGGTTTGCATTGTATCAGAAGATAAAATATAAAAACCTCAAGCTAGAAGGTGTGTTTATAGGATAATATATAATCCTTATCCAGCTTATAATGACTTCGTATTCCTCACTCGGTTGTTTCATCAACAATCCTTTAGCTCAGGATAATCTCTGCTTGATGCCATGGTGACTAATCCCTTAATGGTGGTCTTTGTTGTTTACCCATTCCCACTGGATTGGGCAGGTGAGCTAGTCTCTATGGCTACAAATGCTTACCAGGAGGCAGATTTGTCGCAGGTTTGATGGTTAATGAAATTAATAATCATGGTGGTGATATGCTTTGCAGTGTTAATATATAACCTGAAGATGGGTTCTCCTGTGCAGTAATCATTGTCAAATCACTCCAGAGGCAGTGGCAAAAATGTCAACAAATGCTGATATCTGTAGAAGGAATGGTCTTTTAATTATAGGGCATCTATGTGTTTCAGTATTAAACCATATTTTTATTGATGCCTTTTTTTTAAATCAGGGTTTGGAAAAGTGTAATGGTACTTTGTGTAATGGTCCATGTGTTTGACCATTATTTTGTCAAATCAATCAGAATAATTGCTTGTGGTGTTATTGTTACTATTAATAACAGGACAACCTATTTTGCCAAAAGATATGTGTGTGTGTGTGTGTATGATATTTATATATATTATGTATATATAAAGTGTATGTGTATATATATAAAGTATTTAAGTTATTTGTAGTATATAAGTATTTCACATATATGAAATACTTTTAATTCATTTTTTAAAGGTTTTAGGTGAGTATGTCTGGATCCGTTTAGTCTACTTTCACATCTTGCACCACTGATGAAAACAGTCAAATTTGCATTGCTATCTTAGCAGTAAAATGTCAACACGTGCATTCCCATCGCCACTGACCACAGTACAGCATCACCACATTTGCGTGAGAATGCATATACTGGTTATTCTTAATTTGCTGTCAAATGGGCCAGCACATTGAGTGAAGGTAGTTGCACTGTTGAAATAGTAATATGCCAAAGTCAAAATGCACCTGGCTCCTAAGGGGAACTGCAAGTGATGCAATGATTAGTTTATTACATGTTACACCCAAAACACACTCAGGAATAATTAAAAGAATTGGAACATGCCTTTTGCACTTTGTGTACCATGATGGGTATAATTTCCTGTTGTCACGATAGCAGACACATTTACAAGCCCAAAACAGCTAGCTAAAGATAGCTAAACCAAGACCCTAATTGTTACTGGTTATTACGGCTTTAGATCCTACATGTCATTAATTCAACTGAGCTAAAAGTGTTTTTCTGCTGATATTTGTTCGTACTCAACATCTTAGTCCAGCAATATTCACCCAGCTTTAACCAATTCTAGTAGCTTTAATAAGCCATCAGAGCAAAGTACCAAAAGCACTCATGTTCATCATTTACTGCATCAAGTTCAAACAGACACGTTTATTGACATGTTGCATTTTGCTTTTTTTTTTTTAAGTTTAAAGAAGGTTGTCAAACATTTTAATGTGGTTTGTTGTTTTGGTAGCTGAAAATTTTCAATAATGTTCTTGAATAAATTCCAAGGTATTTTCTCCGTTCTTACCAACATCTATTTAGACCATAGGTGTCAAACTCAAGGCTCAAGAGATCATTTTACATTAATCCATTATTATTATTAATGGCCTGATTATGTTTTTTGAACCATGCACATATTTATAAAATTTGTATGATTTTGACAAACATTTTTATGGAGAGCAGAAATATTTAAAGATGTTTGAAGTTTAAGTTTATTTTTGCATCATAATAGTTATTTCATATATCATTTTGAGCAGAGATATTTTTATTGAGAGCAAAGTATTTTAAGTTATATAAAGTTTATTCATCGTGGAATACTATTTTTCTTTCTGTTTTCGTTTCTATTCATATTAAGATAACATTTACTTTTAGTGTGTTCAATAAATCTTTATTCTGTTTGGCCTGTGACCTAAAATGTGCTTTAAGATTTGTCCTCCAGTGCAACTGAGTTTAACACCCCTGATTCGACACAGAAAGGTCCATAACTGGAATATGTGCCACATTTTACTGAATATTGCTGAATAATTAACTTGTTTTTTTGTGTAAACAAAAGATTACAGTAACAGTAACTTTTTTTATTTAAGATTTACAAATGAATAATTCAAACAAAAACAACAAATTTTAAAGTCATTTTTATTATAAGCAGCTTAAAATGCATGCCCTTTTTTTTTTTTTTTTTTATTAATTCTCAGCTTGTCGCAATATTTCACAGCTGATAATGTTTTAAAATTATTAATGCTTTGATGGATGGTTCTTGCAATTTGTGTATCTTTTGTTGCAAGTTAATTAAATCATGTTTCAGTTTATAATGTCTGGTTTATAATACATATTGATTCATTTTTTGTATTAGAGTGTCAGTAAAAACAATAACACTTTTAAGCCTTATTGGATCATGTTGCCGTAAACACAACTGCTAATCAGGAGTACTGCTTACCCTAGCAGCTTTCCTCCAAGTGGTGTTGACAGCAGCATTTTGACATACTCATAAAAGGCCTGCTATGCAGTTTTTAAAAACCTAAGGCATAGAGCTGCAAATTAAAGTGCTTTCTAAAAGGACAAAAATAAATAAATAAAACTTGTCTTATATACCTCACCTCTGTGTTTATATAAATTTGGTTGGGTGGGTTTATTGTTTTCATATCTGATCGAATTAGCATTTATTTTATTATATAAGGTCAACTCAGTTTAATTTCCATTGTAATTTTAAATTCATCAGAGGACATTGCAGTAATCTTAGCTACTCTGAGGACAAAAAAAAGAAACCTTTGACTTTTTTATCTTTTCGTCTCATTATTTTTTCATTAATTCATTATATTCTGCTATATCCTCTATGGTCTACAAGGGGTGTTCCCCATGCCCATCCAGGGGAGAACATTTCCAGTGCTGTGCAGATGCACACAGAACAGGGCGTTAATCTATTGCTAGGCACACTCACTCAGACACACACACACAAATACACACTATATTGGAGCATGCCAATCCAGGGTAGTTGGTTTTGAGCCCTGGCCAGAAACACGTAGGACATCCCCAAAGCCTTCCGGTTACAGCAATGCTTTATTACTTTTATATTCCTTTTTTTGGAATATCAAAAGTTGTTTCCTTGGACATAATGTGGAGTATGAACATTATTAAATGACTATATATTTGGGCATTAAAAATGTCCTAACCCTACATTGCTGTACCATTAGATGTTTATTGGTTAAATAACACAAATTCAGAAAGTGAAGAAATAAGAAAATGCATTTCTGATACTTGTGCCAGCTTAAACGTTAAAAGGTGGAATCACTTACATAATCTATGTAATAATTTATACATATTCTTACAATTAATATATAAATGTAATTTTTGCTATGCGAGCATTTTCAAATATACTTTTATTTGAAAATTATGTTTTGAAAAGAACTTCACAAACTAAGGTTATTTACTATGTGTGGGTGGTGTCTTGAGTTGAAAGCAACCAGACCATATTAGATTCTACCCTTACACATTCAACTATACGTGATTGGTCCTTTTATAGAATTTTTCAGCTCCAGCAATTTTTAAACTTTACATTTCTTTTCTTATGTATTTGACAGTAACAGTGATTTAACTTAAGTATGTTTGTACAGTTTATTTATCTCTGCATTGCATTCTCTTGTGATTTCTGGCTACAGCCTGTGGCTTTATTGCTAGCAATTTTTCTAAACCACAGAATAAATATTTGAACAGTGAACTGTACAATGTAAATTGTTCAACCATAACAAAGGCGCACATGCTATTGAAAGATACAGATTGCTGTTTGCAGGAGCATAAAACTAAATGATTTTGTTGCCTCTTTTTTCTTAAAATACTCAAATTTCTTATTCCCTACCTGCATTTGAATATACCTTTTGGGTAAAAGTGTGAAGCTTGCAGATGTTTTGTTCCACACCTCTATGTGCGTGTGTGTACCTGGGAAACTAATGTGCAGAAGTTGTGAGTGTAATGGTATGCTGTATTCTGTGTGAACCTTTCGGTACGGGCCTTAAGGCTCGGTACGCATTTTCCCATGCAGAATACACTAAAATGAAGAGACAAGCTCTATACTCGAGCCGAGATGCGAGTTGCACCTTAGCTGTGAACACTTCTAAGCATGCCATGCTATGCTTAATTTTTACACTAACCTGAATAAACCTACATTTTTTATGAGTTACCATGTGCATGCTTAATCCTCCGACCCTGCGCTGTGAAATCAGACAGAATTAATCCATTACTGAAGTAATGATCATATACAGTAATACCTATTGCAGTGTTTACGTTCCAGAGACCCCATGATGTAGCTGTGTTTTATTATTTATGTTTAAAGCTTCAAAAACTCATCCCAGACTCGTATAAACACTTCATGTGCTATTAAACACTTTTAAAACTACAGGAATTTATTTACATATACTGTAGAGCACAAAATGCTGCAATTGTAACTCCAGTCCAGCCAGCAATAGACAACTTCGCAAATAGATTCTCTCTTGGTTCAGCGTTTTCCCACACTTGGTTTTATTCACAACATGTCGAACAGAAGCTCTGTCTCATGGTGGGTCTGTTAAAACTTTAATTAACTTAGTGTCCAAATGATACTAAAGCATTATAGCAATAAAAGTTATAATTAATAGATACAATGCAGTGAGGCTGAGAAAAGTAATCTGCTTATATGTATGTACAGTATATGATGATACAGCATATGTATGTTTCATATGCTGAAGCGGAGGGCCCTGGATTCAAGCATTCAATAAAAGTGCAAAACAATTTTACAAAATCTGATGCTCCAAAACCCCGAACAGCCCCCCCCCACCCCCGGCTGTACCATACTGAACCGTAAGGTACCGCACCGACTTTTCTGAATTCTGTGTCAAAATTATATAAAAGCATGCCGAGCTAAGAGACACAATTCCTTAACACTTTTTTTTAGATATGTTGCTTGACTTTAGTGACCTGCTGCAGGTAAGTGGTCCCTGTCTGGTTTACTTTTGATCCTTAATTTTGTTTTTTATATTTTTTAACATTAAGTTGGCTATGTCATTCTACATACTCTGGCCATAATTAAATTTAATTTGTTTTTTTTTCTGACAACTGTTGAAGCAAGCCTGTATTTTACTTAACATTAACAATAAAAACTATTGTGCTTCATTTGTTTAAGCACATAAGTTCGATTGCTGTTGAATTATATAGATCAGTGCGACTGTAATTTTTGTCTTTTGCCTGGAACACCAAAAGTACCGTTAACTTTTTATGATAATAATGAGCATTAGCATGAAAAGATGTCTTTTATCTCTTTTTTTTTTTGCTATAATTTTAAGCACAATTCATTGTGTATAGAATGTCATATACACAACCAATATAGTTTTAATAAATTAGATTAATATAATGTAAAAGTTAATAATAACAGTATTCATTAATAATTAATGATTTCCTTCTCCATTTTTTTGTCAGGTAAAAGGTAAAACCAAGTAAATTAATTCCTGCAAAACAAGGATTGTTCAAAATTTATAGCAGCTTTTACTGAAAGTGTAATTAACATGGTTTTAACACTCCTGAAATTGGCAGTTCAAAAGAAGTTTGCATGCTTATGCTTATATATGTTTATTTTTCACTGTTTTAGATGCTGCTATAGAAATGCCTCTCTAGGGATAATGAAAGTGTATCTTATATTATGTTGTAATAATTATATTACTAAAAATGGTACTCAGTTTCACCCTATAGCATAGTTTAGTGGAAAGTCCCACTGCTTTTATACTGTTTATTTGGTCCGAGCTCTTCCATGACATTGAAGGAGAACTTAATACATTTATTTGATTGTATGTCAAAAGCTAAAAGTTGTTGTACGTACATGTGTGTGCATACTAGCACACTTGTTCTATTTCAAGACTGCAGTTACGTTGATAAAGTATCAGATCAGTGCAGTTTTAATCTGAGTAATTCAGCAGGATATTGATCCTGATTTTTGTGGGTGTGTGTGCGGGTGTGTGAGGGCATTTTTATTTCTTAAGACGCGCAGCTGGTGTGAATGCTTTTCACACCACCAGCTGTCTTAGCCCCTCTCTCTCCCCCTCTCTCTCTCTCTCTGTGTACATCTTACTTTGAATCTTGAAAGCGAAAGAGAAAAACCAAAGAACAGTCAAGTAAATTACTGTATGTACAACAATCTTACAACAATAGAAAAAAGCAAAAAAGAGAAAATAATAACATAATGACATCGTAATTCTCTGTCCTTTGGTTGCTCTCTCTCTGTGTTTTTGTCCTTTAGTCACTCTCTGTCTCTCCTTTGGTCGCTTTCTTTCTGTCTGTCCTTTAATTGCTCTGTTTCTCTCTCTCTCTCTCTCTCTCTCTCTCTCTCTCTATATATATATATATATATATATATATATATATATATATATATCTTCGTCCTTTAGTTACTCGGTCTCTCTTGCTTTCTCTGTCCTTTGGTTTCTCTCTCTCTTTCTCTGTCCTTGGTTTCTCTCTGTTCTTTGGTCACTCTCTGTCTGTCTCTTTCTCCTTTGGTCACGCTCTCTCTCTCTCAGATACACAGACACACATTCACACACTAATGTATTATGTCTGAGACAGAACTACACCTATAAATTTGTTCCTTTTCTTATGTGGAACCTAACACTGCAATGACTGCTCACCATTATAAGGGTCATGACCTGTAACTCCTCCTAAATGAGTTTTTTTTAAGCGTCCAGATGGATGGGTGTGCAAGTGTTCTAAGTCTGTGCAAAATGAGGTCATGCAAGTATTGTTATAAAGAAAAGAGTTTAAAGCATTTATCTAGTGTGATGTTCATGCGTTGGGGAACATAGATTTGTCTGTGATTGTTTTGCATACATTTTACCTAAAAACATAAGTGGGGAAAAAAACTTGGATACATCAGTGACTATTATAACTTATTATAAATTTTTAATAATGTAATATTTACTGCCAATCATTCCAATTGAGGCAGTCGTTTGACTTTGCCCATCTGACTTGACAGGATGGCCTCACTAAACTTGAATTACTTTTTCTAATTGTTGAATATGGATACCTAATCATTACACTGTTGATGCTGCCCAGCCAGTCAAGGAGGATGACTGTCCCACTGAGCCTTGGTCCTCCCACAGTTTCTTCCTGGCTTGCTCTTTTGGGGTTTAGGCTTGGGATACTATAAAGCTGTTGTGAAAATTATTGTGAGACCAAAACAGAGCCCTGGTTTAAATACCTATAGAAATTCTGTGGATGGACTTGAAGATACTTGAATATACTATTCTGTAATGGAATAAGTTTAGACATCTCAATAATCAGTAAAAAACGGAAACATGTAATTTGCTAATTTAGTCGAACCTTTATTTCACAGACAAAATAACAAAAAGGTATTAATGTACTAACCTTGGGTCAAATCAGCAATGCTGCCCCTCCCCCATATGGTGGTATCAGTCTAGATGGTCTTGTATGTTTACATGAAATCTCACATTTATTTTTGTTAAAAGAAGCAGAAGTTTTCACTGTCTTTTGATAAATTTCAAATAACTTTGAGCACAGAGAACTTGTTGGCATTTCAAATTGAAAATTGAAGTATTGTTTTTCTTTTGAAGTATTGTTTGCATAATACAGTTTCAGGTTAAGTGACAATGCCGTTTTTGAAGTACTCCTAAACCCCTGTGGCTTTGACCATCACTGTAGTGTAGCAGTTTCTCTGCCTGAAGACTTTTCAAACATATATATATATATATATATATATATATATATATATATATATATATATATTGTAACTGACATCCCAAATGAAAATTATATTGCTCAAATGTTTATCTTTGATGTCTCAGGGGACTTTGTAATTTCCATTTGTCTTCTTTAATGAGCAACTTTATTACAGATATTTTGCTTAAATTTTTTTAAGAGAAATAATACGAGCCAAAGAAGAGACCTAATCCTGAAGAATCGCTGGTTTATACAAATAAAATGGGATTTCATATTCCACATGTACTAACTCGATGGTTGGGATCAAAGTATAGAGTCCGTGATGATACAGCATCTGAAACAAATTTAGTGGACTTTGGTTTTAAACCCCAAACCTTCAGATTGATAGCCCCACCCCCTAACCACTGAGCTACCACATCCTTGAGACAAATGATCAGCTGACAATGTAATAAAGGTAAAGAATTAATGCAAAATATCAGGACTGAAACAGCTCTTAAGTGTTTGAATAAGAAATGGTTAAGTTAACATTGAGGTTCCTGTTTTTAATAAAAAGTTAAAAGTAAATTATTTCAGTAAATCTGAGCACAATGTGAAACATTATTGAGATCTCTACTGAAACTCAGGAGACACATGTCAGATTACCGAGTCTTTATCTTAGGAAACACATTTGAGCAGCAGTAGACTTATGCTAAAATCTCCCTTATCTTTTCATTTGATTTCATTGTTATCTAGGAAAATGACACATACATAATAAATGAGATCTCCTTTTAATTTTTTTTTGAGAGTTCATAATTAAGTCTAGCACAGCTTATTAAACACAACCTGCAAAGATTAATATTTTTCAAAGGTTTTCTGTTTTGCTGACCTCAACTGTTACGGTTTGAACTGATAAATATAAAACCTTTTGAAACAGTGTTGTTTTACCACTGTGTAGATGGGCTGAATTAAAAAAGATCTATTAAAAATGTTTTCCTTATCTTTTTGTATGTTTAAGTAAAATAACATACATTTTTAGATTTGGTTGCATTTTTCTGGCAAGTTTTAATTTCAGTCTGTCAGAGACAAAGGTGACCATTATGAAGTTAATGTTTTTCTAAAGATGTGCTCTTTTAAATAAAATGGTGCACTAACTTGCACAACTAAATACAAAAACCACCAAGCTTATTCTGTTTTTGATCCTCTGATTCCACTGGATTTACATACTTAGTACATACTTTACTAATACATCTGGGATCTCATTTTTTCTTACATTTTGGAGTTTTTTGGCTATAAAGCGACTAAGTAAGCAACACTTGTTTTTTTCTTTTCTTTAGGTGAATGTGTACGTGCTCGGTAGAACATTCCTGGTGTTGGCTAGAGAGCTCTGCATTAATGCTTCAGCTATAGGTAAGAAATTTGTCATTCTTTCATTGCTGTGTACGTGATTTTAAAGGAGCATGATGCGACTTGTCGGTTGGCTTTGTGGACTTTACTACTAGCAAATTTAAAATGCAAATATTGCATGGTGGGAATTGGATTATATTTTAGTGTAAAGAGTAATCAGATTTATTTAATTCAGCACATTTATCAAGTTACACATCTTCACATCTAAAAGATTTCAACATAAATAAGCAACTGGTAAAAGATACAATGGATTGCCATCGCTGACATTGTTTTCTTGAACAGCTAATAGTGCTTACTTTTGTAGTGGCAATAAGTAATGATCTTCAAGCAATTAAACATGGACAGCTCTGACTGTGGCGTGCCCAAGCAGTCTACAGTATCTTTAATGCTGGAGATTCTAACCTGGCTCTCCCCTGGCACTACTTTCTTGGTTGATGAAGGCAAACTATATTTAATCAAATGTTCAAAAGGAGAAGTGTATCTGTAGTTTTACTGCTCGGTTTTTGTCCTGGTACCGTAGAGGTGTGGAATAGGAGATTTGGCTTTTTGTAGTATTTCATTTCGGATGTAGTACACCATGATGATGAGGGTGCGGTGCTATTCTCTAGCCTTAAGTCTTGGACGTGAAATGCAGTGCGCTCAAGCTAGTTGGACGTAGACCTTCCAAACCCTCTGGTAGCCCGATGAGACGATTTTTCTCCTAGATCTCCCTTCCATGTCCTCACATTTGTCCATTAACACACTTATTTGGGGTTTTTGGATACTAACCATAGAACTGATTTCTTTGAAACTTGCTGCTATGGCCTGAACATGCGTGTTCCAGTTCCTAGCGTCCTATATTTTAGAGATTCCTCTTGAGCTTCCTCTGTGTATCTGTAGTTTAAGGAAAATGCATCTGCTTTTTTTGTTGCCACATTGGGAAAATCAGCATATTTAGTTTTACACAGGATGCCCTTCCTGACACAAATGTTCTGTTACCTGGGCTTGAGACGGGCACTGTGAGTGCACTGATGTGTACAGCCCCATTGGCTAGGAGTGTAATAAATCTTTAGGGTGTGGTAGCTCATTGGTTTGAGTGTTGGGCTATCAATCTGAAGGTTGTGGGTTAAAATCCTAGGTCCACTGAAGTTACCAATGTGGGTTCTTAAACAAGACCCTTAACCCTTATTGCTCCAGGGTGCTGTACCAACCCTGTGTTTTGACCAATTTGAAATATTTGTAAGTTGTTTTGGATAAAAGCGTCTGCTGAATGAATGTCATGTAAGTGTAATCTTATTTTTGACTTAGTAAGATAAATAATCTAGTTTGTAGAAACTTTTTCTTATTTTAAGAAATCTTAACGAGAAATTTACTTACTATATTGTTAAGATAATTTTACTCGATTTGTGTATGTTTTTTTTTTTTTCTTGATTAATTAGACAGATTTTTTTGCAGTCATCCTGAATCTGAGATCTTTTTGCCTGTAAAATACCTTAAATGACCATACCATCCTAATTAGTGAACTAATAATGATAGTTCTAGATGACCATTCCATAAGAACCACATACTGTAATAATTCAGACTTTGCTAAAGTTCTTTTTATTTAAGTTATATAATGAATTGCAAATCACGATCAGCATCAAGCCGTCAGCAAATAAATAAGAAAATAATAATAATGACACATTTAACAGCTGCCTGGTTCAAGTGCAGCAAAAGACACAGGTAGAACATCTGCACTTTGTTCAGATTTGAAATGTAAATAAGCTTAAAATAAATAAGAATGTGAAGCTCAAATAAATAACACTGAAGAGCTTGCATTTCAATGTGTGGATTTACAGGATGGATCTAAAAATGCCTCAGACTTCTTAATTCCCAGTGCTCTAGTGTGTAAGGTTACCCTGATGAAAAATGCAGGTGAATTTCTGATTTCTTTCTTAATTCCCATTTGCGCCTTACCCTACATTTAAATCAGCACAAATCATGGCAGGACGGGTTCTAGGAACTCTGATTTTGACAGCTGAGCCACCGTTGCGAATAAACATGGCATGTAAGTTATTCAGAAGTGTCCCAGATTTGGGGATGTCTTCTGACCCATTTTAATCAACATAGCTGTTCTTCACATCTCTGGGTAACGAATGACCATCTGATATTATGCTACAGTTGGTTAACTTATCTATTATATAATAAGGTGCTGCTTGAAGTGTATGATACAAATATTTGTCCAGGTGCATATACAGAGATTTCTGAATCAGTGGTGTGTACAATCTGAAACCTGCTCTGGGTCACACTGATAAATTCTGTTAAAATGCCCCCCAAATGTAAGCATCAGTCAAATAAATCACAGTTGTAAAAATCCTCAAATCGTCATTGTCCATAAGTAATAAACCAATCCACCTCCTCCTTCACGCCTCTTGAACATCACTGGGTTCTGGTCACACCGCTGTCCTTTAAGCGAAGGAAATCCTTAAGTGTAAAATACGAGTTCAGGAATTTGACCTGCCTCAACCCCTGTCCCGTTTGTGCTGTCTGAGGAGCTTTGGAAATGGAAGGTGATTGTTCCACAGTGAACCTCGCTCATACCCTCCTGTCCAAAGTAGCTAAGCTCTGTTCCATCCAGCACGGCGCTGACTGTATACAGAACGTTTGGCTGCAGCTGCACCGGCTGCTCGAAAAACAAAGCTACGGCTGAGCTCGAACCGTCCGAGATGAACTCTGTGAGTCTGTGTGCGAGCACCTCCTCCTGTTTCTTCAGCTCGATCTGTACGGCATACTTGGCTTCTCGCTCGCTGGATCCATAAAGTCCAAGTCCTGCCAGAAAAATACGTTGGTCGGCTGCAAATTTAATGCTGTCACAGCGTCCCTGGTACCGCCACTGATTGCTCCGGTATGCTGCGGATCGGAATCTGGAACATCTCTGGGGTTTGATGCCTGTTCTGGGACATACAGGGAATGCAAGACTTGGTTTCTCAGCAGCGGTGAACCAGAGGAAAATATCGCGCGTCTCCTGAGGGGTCAGGAAGTCGTACTGCGCCACGCCGTTGGCAAACTCTTCCAGCGTCATGGCAGGAAAGCGTAAGAGGTGCAGCACTTTTTCCAGAGCCGTGCGCTTGTTTGAAGCAGTGATGCTCGTGTTGCGCCGCCGGCACTCAGCCTCAGCCCATGTCAGGGCTGCCTGCAGCACCACGGATTCCTTGGCATTGAGGGAATCTCTTCGAAGGACGCTCTCTAACGCCCCCGGGTCGAGGTGGAGGAATCCGTCGGAGAGCAGTGCTTGTTCGGCTTGGGCGTCGATGACCCTCCAGCAACTTTGCGCTAACTCGGGCTCATCCAAAGCATCACTGTGAGACAGAAGCGCAAAGGCGTTTGCCGCCTCTAGTTGCGATTCGAGAAAGCTCACACATGCACTAACCAGTGTTGAAACGAGGTACTTTTTGGCTGCATACAGACACCCTACAGCTGTTTCTGGATCCAATTCAACTTCATCACTGTACAGGTACCTGCCGAGACAAAAACCATCAGTCAAATGGCAAAAAACTACACTAAATGAACAAATTATTTATTTTTTTGTTATTTAGTAAAACAGATATTTTAAAAAATAATCAACAAGATTAATGATTTTGGCTTTACAAGTCTTTATGAAGCTTCCTGTCTACATGTGCACAGTTAAGCTCTGAAAAATCATAAAACATGAAGATTTCTTCTTTAAGCTATAGTCACATTTGTTTTAGCATTAAATGGCCCTATATGCTGTAAATTTACTCTTAACTAAGTAAATCTAATACTAGTACTTAATCTAGTACTTAATCAGGCAGCTTGCAACTGTGTAGAAATAAGAAACTTGAGTTGAATAATGAATAATAATCATGTATTATACTTTGCACTTTCTTGTCACGTTTGGTATGCATATGATCATCTTGTAAAGGTGATTATTTATAAAGAATGTATACTAAGCGAAGATAATATGGTATAGTACAATTATGAAACAGAACCACTTATTAGAATAAATACTATGACCTCTTATTTTCTGTTATTTGGTAATGGGATGTGGAGGGCTTTTATTAATATTCAAGTCCTACAACTGTCAACTGTGACCCGCCATGTGAAAGAATAACCAGACTTATGAAAAGAACAATGATTTAGAAACACTTGATTTGTTTGAAAATATTTTGCATTATTTAGTCTGCCATTTTATAGGTTTATGTAAATTCTTAACAATGAATGTATAAAATAGACAGAACTAGCAGTATGTGTCGTTTGGTTGCATTTATACTATTGGTTCATTTATTCTGTATTTTGGTTGTCCCGGCACGTTCTGCCCGTGCTCTGGGTTTACATTATCGCGTTTTGGATTAAACTACTCCTTGCTGTTTACCTGGTCGCCTGGCTCGCTCTTTTGGCAACGCGTGCACCTCGCCTTGCGTAGCACCGCGCAGCGCCTCCGTTGGACGGACGACGCGTATTTGACAGCTGCGTCTCAGATCAAAACTTAATCTGTTTTACTTTTTTTTTTTATTATTTCATTTCACTTGGTTACTTAGGCTGGATTTCATTACTTCCAATATTAGTTCCAATATCAAGTACATTTAGCTGAGTGTGCGAGAAAGCTTGTGCAGAATATTTGAATTTCAGAGAGCAGATAAGACATGTTTGAAGGAGGCTAAAAAGAAAAGTTTGAAGCCGCTACACAGGAGAAGTTTTTACAGTACCAACTTTCTGCCTGGTTTGGAAACTTGTTTCTGTTGTTGTTTGTAAAGAAACCTTTGAAAGTGGCAACAGAAAACATCTTTAAATATCTCCTAGAGAAGTACACTGATATTGCATTTATTCTCCATATGTTTCCTGCTTTCTCTTTTTTTATATTTAACTGGAAGGCAAAAATGTAAATAACTACTATGCCCCCATGCACATGTATGTTTCCTAAATATTAGTTAATAGGCTGCACCTAATGATTACTTGTCTATCGATTATATAAACTATCTATAGATTAATTTTTTCGATTAGTTAATTAATATAAAAACTATTACTATAATCTGTTTGGAATTTTAATTAAAATAACTTATCCAAAATAAGTAAAAATAAGAACCTTTAATGTTGAAACATTTTCTTTAATCAAACACAGTTCTCTTAAGGGCACAATTGAAACACAAAAATGCTTTAGCATGAACAGTTTTATCAAAGATCAAATCTCAGCCACAATACTAAAATATCTAATCAAAAATACTGGACATAATTTTTTTAATTAATTAATTTTTTTCCAAATTGAATAAATTAAATCACCGGGTAATGAGTAGGTTCTTGGTGGAAAGAAATCTGCACTGACTGTACTTTGAGGTGCACATGATATTTTATGGACTATATATGTTGACAATATATTTTTTTGTTGGTTATATATTTTTTGTTGAATATATAGAAGCGCGGATTGATCTGAATGCGATATGAAAACACTGTGCATAAGCGGTATTAAGCTGCATGTATTTACACAGGACGATGAAGAAACGGTTAGTAACACACTACTAATAATTGAAACACATTGAATGTGTTAAGTCTCAAAATAATATGCTAATATAAGAAAAAAAAACGAGTAAACCAACCTACATCGCACAAACATCCCGGCGTGGATGTTTAACAGTGCGGATTTAAAGGAAAAAAAATCTCCACTTTGTAAATCTGACAGAGTGCCACGCTGTTGTGTTTCTGTGTGAAGTGCTCCCATACTTTAGATGCATCTTTTCAGCAGGTACTGCAATTTTGTTGAAGCTTCGATGCAAATTCTGCATATCGATGTATTTCCAGAACTGATTACGTTGACATAGTTGATGCGTTGCCCCAGCCTTATTAGCTAATAAGCTATAATTTGCGATTCCTTCTCTGTTTATTAACTGGTTTTGTCCTGCATATCTGAATTAGTCCTTGTTTCAGTTTAGTGTCATGTCACATCAGCTGTGTTTATTCCATCACGAGTCTCCCTTGTCAATTATATATACTCGTTTGTCCTGATCTATTCCATCTGAGCGTCATATGAGTTACGTCATGTTTAGTGTGTATGTTTTTGTTCCTCAAAGTCTCTGCATTAAAACAACCCTGTAATCCTGCACCTCTGGACTTTCATTTAACACCTCAAAGACAGTCTGTTCATGACATTAAATCTATTTTAAATAAGTAATATGACCATCAAATACATTTTTCCACATTAGAGCACCCTGTGTCTGGAGCACTGTGTGGTCACTTGCTGCCAGCTGCCAAATTGGAATCAACTCCGGACCTTTTTTCAATTCATAAGAAATAACCAGAAAACAGGTCAAAAATGGCAGAGATTCTTCAAGACGCTAATGCAATGCATTAGTTAAGCCTAACAAGTTTAACTTTACTCCACAAATTGTACGCTTGGGGTCATTGTCATGTTGGGGCCATGTTATCTTGAGAAGCAACCCATGTACAAATGTCCTGACATTGGACATGTTTACATTTACCTAATTTTAAACCCCATTTTAATAAGATGTTTACCTGTCGATTGTGAAATTGTGGGTATAATTGAAACTCTTAAAGAAGGTGATGCAATGCTTCTGTTAATTCTCATGAGTTGAAGTTGAATATATAATCATCACATGTATAAAGCTTTGGGTTTTTTAATCCATTGTGTTAAAACGAAGTTAAGAAATGTGTAACCATCCAAATATTTGTGAAGTGTAGTGTATTCTATCTGAACCTTTGTTGAAGTGAATGTTTGTGGTGATGTATTGCTGCTTCATATGGTGTTCACATTTTTCCCTTTGTGCTGTGTGCATTATGTGTTTGCGGACATTAAGATGACGATTAAAGAATTAGGATGTGGTTTCTATTCTCCAAAATGGTAGGTTTAATGTTGGAAGCTAAATCGTTTAAAGATGAGAGAATCTGAGTTTTCCTTTCATTCCTACCGTTTTAAATAATCATTCCTTCCAATTTTAAGAGAAATCGCACATCAGTTCAGCTTAATAACAGAGAAATCTAAGAGTAGATTTACTGAGGCTTTGCTTCTCGTGCCTCAGTTGTGGTTGGCAAGTCGGATAACCCTGTTATTTTTACCAGTACTGATTAGGGAGGCTTACTTGAGCAAGGTTAAAAAAGCAGCTGGTTCCACATCTGGTATCTGGATCTCGGAGTCTCCATCAGCCAGTTCACCATAAAACATGGCACTGAATACAGAGCTTCCGACTGCCAGCACGTACTGAAAGAGATGAGGAGAGGAATGAAGGAAAATGAATGAACAAAAAACAACTAGACGTGTTAACTAATTTACAATTTGCTTGTGCCTCTTAAAAAATTATTATAATTAGACATGCAACCTTATAATTAATTTTAAAAAAAACAATGGCTATAACAGAATGGTAATGTTTGTCTTCTTGTAAATCTTATTTTAAATAAAATGAAGGAAGTTTTTGAATAGCTTTTAAGTATGCAGCTGGTAAAAAAAAGTAATAATGCAATAAGAGTTAAATACTGTAAATTGTTTCATTAGATTTTTTGTTTCTTAATAACTGACTATTGAATATTCATTCATGCTAGGGCTGCAACTAATGATTATTTTGATAATCGATTAATCGGTCGATTTATTTTTTTTGGATTAATCGATGAATTGGATTAAAAAAATTTCAATAAATGTCTATTAAATAGGTCAATAAATGTCTGGTTTTATTTACAGTATGAGTTTAAGGCATCGAAGTTCATTGTCACAAAGCAGCTTTACAGAATGAAAAGCCTTTAAACCCCCAAAAAGAGCAAGCCAAAGCGACAGTGGCAAGAAAAAACTCCCTGTTAAGTAGCCCAAAGAGCAATTAAACACACAATATGTAGCATTGTGTGTAAAAAAAAAATACTAAATTGCACAAATTTGAGTAGCTCTAATGTTACCTCATCCCCTTCTAAATGCAATTCACCCTACCTCACTCCCATAGAGTGCAGTGTCTTCACTCATACTTTGTCAGAAAATTAAAGCTTGATCATTAATTACCATCATTTTGTACAAGTCATTATTCAGAACAACCAAAAAACAGCATGAAGCGTGCTCTGCCGGTTCTCATAGTGTGAGTGCACCATTAAGTTAATTCACTTCAAAACGAAAGAAACTGGGAATATTATAGTAATTTACTCTGCTGTTGAGCTCCTTCATCCTCATCGGTGACTCCAACATGTTTAGTTTCAGGTGGGGTATCATTACCGTGGTGCTCCATGCAGGTCAAATCTTCAAATTTTCGCAGTTTCGCAAATCTTTAAATTTTCGCAAAGTTTGCATGTTTCCACGTTATTAAATTTGGTGGGAAGCATGAAGTGCTCCCACACTTTTGATAATTTAAGCCGAAGCTTTTTTTTCTGCGTCGGTCATGTTTCATTTGTAGAGTTTATTAAACTTTGTTAAACTTGATTTGCAGATTCCACCTCCGATCCACCTTGTTCTGTTCAACCATCTTTTTTTTTTTTTTCCCTGCAGGTGACGAGCGGTTACGACATTGCGAGTCTCGTAAATCGTGCGACACAACGAATCGATAATGAAATTCGTTGTCGACACTTTTCATAATCGATTTTTTGCGATTTTATTGATTCGTTGTTGCAGCCCGAATTCATACATTTATTGTCTTCCACTTAGCCTGGGGGTAACCAGGGGATGACATTTCAGGCGCTGGGCAGATACATCCAGGACAGGGTGGAAAAGGTTCTATTAATACTATTCTGGAGGGTTCCACAATCAGCAGTTTAACTAGTAACAGGAGAGGTCATTAAGATTCAATACAAAAAGAGCATCCACCAAAGGCTTAGTCTTCACAAGCAAAGCCAAATTATGGTTTATTTCTTTGTGCGAAAACTTCGGAGAGAACAGGGAGTCAGTTTAATTTTCATCTTTTGGCTGTTTCCATTAGGGCTCGCCACAGCAGATGTTTATTCTCCATCTTGCCCCATCCACCCCCTTAACACCTGCATGTTCTCCCACACAGCATTCATCCACCTGGTGGTTCCATCCTCAACATACTTCTGCCAATATAAACCATATTCCTAATTTGAACATGTCGATCTTGCCTTCCTAATATTATTTCCAGAAACACTTGTGCTGTCCTCCTAATAAACTCATTCCTGGGTGGATCTGCATGTTTGATTTGGCATAGTTTAAACACCAGATACCCTTCCTAAATTAACCCTCCCCATTTATTTGTGCTTGAGACCGACAAACAAGAGAACACTGATGGGTTTCACTATCCACAGATAATAATTTTATGAAAAGTTTCAAGGAAAGCTGAGTGTGTTGCTGATGTTATTTTGGAGTGACATCTACAGCTGCCAGAAAACGTCAGGTCTGTTTGACTAGGGCAAAGCCTGGCCTCATTCTGTACAAGTTCCAAAAGCATGGTTTCAAAGGGATAGACTGTATGTGTGCTAGACTGCCTGCCTGCAGTCCAGATCTGGCTCCTATTTTATGTATGGAAGAGGAAAATCGAACTGTAACTTCAGACTGATGAACAGCATATGTCTTAAAGTAGGAATAGACAAAAGGTTAAGCTGTAGTACTGCCACAGCATTGGTACATTTAAAAATACAATTTAAAAAGTACAATCAAATCTAAAGGTGATGTGACTCATTGGTAATCATGTCATTGTTTCAGCTTTCAATGTGTTGCAGGCATCAATGTCTACAATTGTTTATATTTAAAAAATTAAATTAGTTTTTTCCTTAAAATAACCTTTTTTTCTTTTTATTAAAAGTTCAGGTAAATGAACAAATGACTGATTTCAGTTTTAATAGAATTTTCAGAACGTGTTCCAGCTTTTCTGGATATGGGGTTTGTAAGGAAAAAAACAGATGTAATTGCAAAACAAATGTCTGGATCATTACTTATACACTTTGAAGCCAAGGTCATGATTTTAATATGACTGCATGTTCATCGTAATTTCTTATAGGTCTTTGGCATGAGAAATGTATGATAAACCAAATCTGTTGGTCATATGATCACAATAGATTCTTGTACTTATGCAAACACACCTTATGTGCTGGAACTTTTTTGACTGCTCCTGGGGGACCGACAACGAAATGCACATCTGCCATATGTTCATTATTGAACATCACAGCATTCCTAAATAGCACCAAAAAAAAAAGTCAGATCACAGAAAAAACAAAATACTGATTAATCACATGGACTCATTTCGATCTCATACCTGTAGCTATTTTATTTATTTGTTTTCAGTAGGCTTGTAATAAAAGTACTGAAACTATGGTAAACAACCCAATAAAACAGTTTACTGAATCACATTGTAAAAGCTGTATTTTGGAAAAGCTTATGAGTTCTCATACTGAATCATTTTAATGTCACAACAGCAGGCAAACTATCTCGCTGCTACAAACATAAAAAAAACAAAGAAAAACACCCATGCTGATTGGTTACTATTAAAGTGATGTGTAATATTGGTGTAATAAACTGGGGTACTGTTAGCTGTCGTCTGGTAATAAATAGTTCAAAGAAGATTTTCTTTATACAGATCGTAATGATGAATATGATTAAATTTATACTGTATGATTTAATGACTGCACTATTTCTCCTGCACATGCATATCTAATTGCCTTTTGCAATAAGTATTTCATATCTGCACTACTTTGTTGCTGTAAAATCTGTTGGCTTTTACATTGTCTTTATAGTAGTCTTTCTTTTGTATTATGTCATGTACATAATTGTGAATTTTATTTTGTATATACTGATTTCTGTTTCTATTATATATTTTTTCTTTTTAATTAATTATCTTAATACATATAGTAGATGTATCTTTTTTTTTATTATTATTTCCCAATACCTGTCAATGCCAATACTTTGCTGCTAAGAATGCGAATTTTGCCATTGTGGGACCAATGAAGGCATAACTTGTCTTGTCTTGTGCTTTTGCATACATCAGAATCAAAATCAGATTTATTTTGCCAAGTATGTTCGACACACAAGGAATTATCCGGAATGATGGTGTGTCTCTATCATTACAGAACAATTTAAATGAACTGTTTACAATGTACAAATTACAATGTACTGTACAATGTGTGTATGTATAATATAAAATGTATATAATAAGGTGTGCTTATATCATTATAAAAACAGTGTACTGTAGTGCAAAGCAATAAGAGTTGAACATAGACATTGATTTTTGTTTGTACAGTTCTGCTGTACATGCACTTTATGTTGTATTCTGTAGATTGTTTCATGTAGCACCTTGCTCCTGTAGGAACGCTGTGTCCTGTACAGTACTGTATATTGTCAAAATGACAATTTGAAAAATATTTCACACTTGCTAATGAGAGCTGTTTTCATATAATTACTAGCTTGCATAAAGGATATCATTCCGAATCTCTTTAAAAACTTGGTCATAAACTCAAACTAACAATGTATTGGTTTGGTTTCAAATACAATAGTTATGACTGTAATAATGCTTTCTGGTGAATGTATTGGTACCTATCCCGTAAGGAGGAGGTGCTGGTGTTTGGGTGCCGGTGTGGGAGGGATTCTCCTGCCCGCTTCTCCTCTCCGCCGCTCGGCGCGGTGCTCGCTCTCAGTCCCGCGGGGTTTCGGCTCTGCTCGTCCGGTAGGCTCGGTGTATTGAGCCCGCTTGTTTCGCGTACATCCCGCTCTTGGTCCGTTATGGGTTTCAGGATCCTCTGCGACGCGGTTGCGCTACTAAGGCATGTCGGCAGTTTACCGGAGGCTTTCGCCGCCTTTTTGGACTTTTTGAACGCCGCGGGCAGCAAGAGGAGGAAAGCGAGACCCTTCATGATCCGGCCATGGTGTCCGCACTGCTCCTCCGCCAAATTCCACTTGTCACTGCCCTCAGCTTCTAGTCGCAGCGTCCTGCTTCCCAGTTTTTGGTTTTTCATCGTATTAGCATCCTTTAGGTCGTCATTCCGCCGCACAGCTCCCCCTCGCCGCGGTATATTATTCCTTTTAATCACTTAAATCGTAAACAAACCTTCTTCATTGCGGAACGTTACCACTTCATCCGCGGAGCCCGCGACTCGAGCTTACTCAGCGAACTGCCCGAGTTTGTCCTCCTGTAACTCCGCCCATTGTTTATTTTTCAACCAATCAAAGTAATTAAGAGGTACCGCGTTATTCTGGTCCAATTATATTTGTAAAAGGACAATTACAAAGAAAACGCACGTAAAAATGTTTCTTCATTCGTTAATTTTTCTATAACATTTTAAAAATGTTAATAGCTAAGTGGTTAGCACGTTCGCCTCTCAGCACTAGGGATTCCCGGTTCGAATCCCCATCTGGGTGGAGTTTCCATGTTCTCCCCGTGTCCGCGTGGGTTTCCTCCGGGTTCTCCGGTTTCCTCCAACAGTCCAAAGACATGGATCAAGTCAATTGAATTCTCGAAATTGCCCCATATAGAGTGTGTCTGTGTGGGTGAGTGTGTGCCCAGCGATGGATTGGCGCCCTGTCCTGGGTGTGTCTGCCCAGTGCCCGGGATGTTCTCCCCTGGATGGTCATGGGGAACCCCACCGCGACCCAAATAGAGGATAAAGCAGGAGATAATGAATGAATGAATTTTAAAAAATTAGTATCCCAAGTAGCAGCACTGTGGCTTAGTGGTTAGCACGTTCGCCTCTCAGCACTAGGGATTCCCGGTTCGAATCCCCATCTGGGTGGAGTTTCCATGTTCTCCCCGTGTCCGCGTGGGTTTCCTCCGGGTTCTCCGGTTTCCTCCCACAGTCCAAAAACATGGATCAAGTTAATTGAGTTCTCTAAATTGCCCCATATAGAGTGTGTTTGAGTGTGTGAGTGTGTACCCAGCGATGGATTGGCGCCCTGTCCTGGGTGTATCTGCCCGACGTCCGAGACGTTCTCCCCTGGATGGGCATGGGAAATCCCACCGCGACCCTAATAGAGGATAAAGCGGGAGATAATGAGTGAATGAATGAGTATCCCAAGTATTTTTACACGTCATTTCCATCAATCCATTCGTCATCTTCCACTTGATCCTCTACTAGGGTCGTGGGGAAGGTTCCCCATGGGGGGAACGTTTCGGGCACTGGGCAGAAAAACCCAGGGCATTGGTACCAATCTATCGCTGGGCACACACATATATGGGGTAATTTGGAGCATTCAATTTACCTTGATCCATGTTTTCGGACTGTGGGAGAAAACCGGAGAACCCGGAGGAAACCCATGTGAACACGGGGGAAACATGGAAACTCCACCCAGATTGGGATTTGAACCGGGAATCCCTAACACTGAGAGGTGAACGTGCGAACCACTAAGCCTACGTGCTGCCCTTACATGACATTTATAACTTGTTAATAATAATAATAATAATAATAATAATAATAATAAATGTGTCCCACTTGGTGTGTTCTTTAACTGCCCTTTCCACAATATAAGTACAGTGTGCCTAATAGAGCAAATACTGATTCTCCTCACTCCGGGTCTTTGGTTTTGGAGTGCTCTTGACTAAATGATTGACCTTCATGAGGGTGTGCATTATTGGGAATTTATCACAGAAAATAGTGTTATTAGGCACGATGAGTAGCAAAGTACAGTTGCACCTTTTTCCTGTGATTTATTCACAATAATGCTCAATCTTGAATGCCTTATTGTGTTTTATAAAATGGTTACAAACTATACACTATAATAAAAAATAATATAATATAATTAAAAAAATGGGTTTATTGTAAGCAAATTCATTAATAAACTGTTCTTACATTTTTTTACATTTTGTTTCTCCATTTTTTTTAAAGTGAACACTGATTGCTAAGTTACAGGTTTCCAGTTAGTCTAACAATTAAAATCTGCCGTCTAATGACCAAATTGCAGAACTCAGTTTATAAAAAACATAATGTATTGTATATCGTTTGTTTTTAGATCCATGTTTGTATATTCCGCGCTTTGCTCACCTGCTGGAGTTCGGTGAGAAGAGCCACGAGGTTTCCATGACTGCACTCAGGCTGGTGCAAAGGATGAAAAGGGACTGGATGCACACTGGTCGAAGGCCCTCCGGACTTTGCGGAGCAGGTAACCATGGCAACACCTGACCTATTGACATCATTGGGTGGAATCTGGTGAGATAACTAGCTTAAGTGTAAAACGCTAATTTCCCAAAATACTGTGGTGATGTGATCTGATGATGCATCTTGATAAATAATCCATAATGTTAATATTGTAGAATAAAAATATATTTTAAAGTTACAGCAAGTTTAAGGCTCATATAATCATCTAAACCCAAAGCCAAACTGTCAGTTTTTTATTTTATTTTTTTTATTAATTAATTAATTTTTTTGCTTATACTGATGTGTGAAAAGACTACACATACCTCCCTGTAAATGGGACAGTTGCCACACATTTATTGCTCTTTTCACACTGATGCCCTGCAATCTTCACCAGGCAGAAAGGCCATGTCTTGTTTGCTCAGACACAGACAATGATTTCTTTATTTAAGTTTCTGGGCTCAAAGTCTCATCTCTAAGAAAGACGTAAAGGCATAGAAACTTCTTTTAAGATGGCAGGCAGAGAAGCCATGTAACTGCGGCTCAGTTGCACAACACCTGCTTTATACAAAACTGCTGAAAAACATGAAACAAAGGTTAGCTGTGGGATGCTTTTCTTCTTATTTAAGGTGTCAGAGGTGTCCCAGGTGGCACGACAGGAAAGAGTTCACTCTGATCATCCAGTCCATGGTTTAAATAGCTGTTTTAAGATCTGTGACTAGAGCACAAGTGAGGCAAATTTGTCATGCACTGGCAACTCTATCAATCATGAAAATTTAAAGCTCAAGCATACGGTAGTGGTCAGCAGGTCTCCCTCTGATACCGCCCCAAGAAACTTTACCGCATTGAAGATGCATTGAAAATGTATAATCTCTGTATAATGTAGAAAATGTATAATCTCTTTAACATTCATTCATTCATTATCTCCCGCTTTATCCTCTATTAGGGTCGCGGTGGGGTTCCCCATGCCCATCCAGGGGAGAACGTTTCGGGCGCTGGGCAGATACACCCAGGACAGGGCGCCAATCTATCGCTGGGCACACACTCACTCACACAGACACGCACGTATACACTCTCTATATGGGGCAATTTAGAGAACTCAATTGACTTGATCCATGTTTTTGGACTGTGGGAGGAAACCGGAGAACCCGGAGGAAACCCACGCAGACACGGGGAGAACATGGAAACTTCACCCAGATTGGGATTCGAACCGGGAATCCCTAGTGCTGAGAGGCGAACATGCTAACCACTAAGCCACCCTTCTCTTTAACATGTATTAATTATTTATTCATTCATTCCTTTTTGGTCACGGGGGGTTTACAATGCCCGTCCTAGTGAGAACATTTCGGGCGCTGGGCAGATGTTTAATAATCTCTTATTTAGTTTCTTGTTACTGATTTGCAATTTAAAAAGAAGGTGAAGACCTTCCACCTAAGGCAATCTTGGTGCTTTTTAAAACAGGGTTTAAAACATTTAAACATTTAAAACAGGGTTGGGGAATAAAACTGTTTTATTTCCTCTTTATATAAACTTGGATGTCAGCAGAAATTAAAATAAATTATATCAAGATATTGTTTAAATATCCAGTTTCCCTTTGTCTATACACACTGTTATCTTAGCTTTTTTTGTATTCATTTACTGTAAAGTCTAATGTTTTTGCCCATTGGCCTCAAAGTTTATGAAAGTAAATATTTTAAGTAACAGTTCTTCTGATCATTATAGTTATTATAACATGGTAATATGGTATCTACAATTTAAAAAATGGTAAATTAGTAGACATCATACACAATCAATATAAAGCCCAGTGGTAAAAGTTGATAATTGTATGGTGCGGTTGTCCCGTTAAAGCTGGATAATTGACATGTATGAATTTCAGCAAACATTTCTTTTAATATAAATGCCAAACGGATCAAGTTTACCCTGAATGATTACAGTGATCTAGGTTGAGATAGCCGATTGTGTATTTAGCAGCACCCCGTTTACCAGCTGTGAGAATAACCGATCCGATTCAGCGGTTTTCAGTACCACAGAGACTCACTGATTCTCTTATCGCTCCCATTGTGACTCTTAGAGCAGTAATGAGAAAAAGTAACTCCTCCTTTCCTGTCAGTTTTGGGTTTTGATCTCCCTCCTCTGTCATCACTCCCTGTCCTCGTTTTCAGCTTGAATAATTCATGCAACATTAATGTTTCAAGAGCCACTGCATGCGGAGATGGAAGAACGAGTTTAAGAGTTTGCTTCCCGGTGAGAGACGAAAGCGTGAAAGAAGAAGGGGGGTGGAGGGAGGGATTAAGAAACAAAGAAGGAGGGAGCAGTGATGGGATTTCTGGCTGCAGGCTTCAGTGTGAATAAAAATTCCATGTTATAATTTCTTATTTTCAGTAAAATACATACACCCCGTGTACATAATTTTATAAAGCTGTTCCCACTTTTATGTGACAGCCACACCTCATAATTAACAGGTTGCTTGGCAGGGTGTAGAAAATGTTGTATACAGTTTAGGTGTGAAGCATTTTGTTTACATGGTTACAAGTGATGTTTTGTGATGCCCCGGTTCCTCCGATTTAAGATGAAAAAAAAAACAACTTAAAATTACCTCAAGCACAGATTTAATTTTTTTTTTTGGAAAGCAGAGATTTTAATGTTTTCTCACTATGAGGTCAAAAACATAGTGTTGACATCTAATTTATTAAATTCAGGCTTGTTCATTAATAAAGTACTTTTAAAAGCAGTATCTCTACAGTCGAATACAAATTTTCTACATACATGTTCTAGTAAATACATAGTAACTGTGCATTACACCAATCAGAGGTTTCCTTTAGGCATGAGACGATTACTGATTTTAATGGTATGATTATAGTCTAATAAATAATAATAATTATAAGATCTTAATTAAAAAGATCTTAAGACATAATTAATATGCAATAATTAACTTCCCAAAGAACTTACTAAAGTGACAATCACAGAAACAATGCCTGGTTTCTTATGTTTATTATTTATTTATTGTAAACATGCATATAAAAAAATGCTATTAAAAAAAAGACAACCAGGACATTTGCTGAATATTGTCACAAAATATTAAATTATTTGGTAAAAAAATTCTCATTTGAGAGAAGGTCCTAGGTTTCTTCTGTAAGGACAAAGTAAAGAGACAAGTGTGCTGCAAGTGCAACTTTTATTCCATCTGAGTTGCAGCACTTGGTCTTAAGTTCTGGCTACGGCATAATACATATTTTTCTAATGAACTTGGCATGCTTATGTTTAATCAACTAAAACGCTTTAATCACGACCAATTGCAAAAACGATTAATTGTTTCAGCACATTTTTTCTTGTAGTTACTTACATGTAAGACATGCAAATAGAATTTGGCTAAAGGCAGCAGGTACTGCTTACATCATCTGTCAAATATGATCTGTGACATATATAGTGACATATTTGTTGATGCCACAGGGGTATTGATCCTGGAATTATCACACACAACAGTATTTAGAGTTCACTTAGGATGTGGACATAAGGTATTGTTTCCATCAAATCACAGAAGACCACTCTGACAGAGTAAAGGAGATGCAAGAGTGAAGAGTGGGGTTTATTAATTGTTGTATGTTTATAAATTACAGCCCTGTTGGTTGCTGCACGTATGCACGACTTCAATCGTACTGTTAAAGATGTGATCGGCGTGGTGAAAGTGTGTGAAGCTACACTGAGAAAAAGGTGATCAATAACAAAAATCACTTGTATATCACTCCTGTTCGCTATTATCAAAAGTTTTTTAAGGTATTTAATTTTTATTTTTACATTTTTAACTAGGGTTGTGGGGAGGGGTGGTTGGTTTTGGGTGCTGGGCAGATACACCCAGGAGAGGAACCAAGTCCATCACTAGGCACACCCATCAGACACATACACACACTACATGGGGCAATTTTAGCAGCCAATTCTCCTTGAATTCATGTTTTTGGACATGACCGAACTTACTAAGAGGACTGTTAAGTCCTCCGACAACACCAGCTTCAACTGGGATATGTTTCTCATTGATTACAAGAATGCTTTGGTATTCTCCTGATGCTGAACTGAATATAATATAATATGTTAATTTGTAAACATTGTGTAGATAGTTACATACATTTTTCTCAGAGCGAGCTTTATTGGTCGACCTCTCCTGAAGCGTGATTACAGATTGTCCTAAATTCCTGACGCACAACACAAATAATTTTCTGTGGTCCTTAAAACTTGTTTACATAGAGTGATCTAATTGCACAAATACATACTACAGATTGATCTAGGGTACCTGTTGTTGTTTTGTCTCTGGGACGCACTGTAAAATTACCTTTATTTCACCTTTAAGTATACACTATGAATAATATTTTTGTCTTATTAATTCACTTGGGCTTGCTTGCTCTAGTTTTTAGAACTAATGTGTGAAGCTCATATGCTGTATTGTATATTTATGCAGAATAATGCAGATCCTGAATGGTTTACAGACTTTTGAGGATCAGCGTAATGATTTGTTCTACTTTCAGGCTTAGTGAGTTCGAGGAGACACCCACTAGTGAGCTGACCATTGAGGAGTTTATGAGGATAGATCTGGAGGAAGAGTGTGATCCCCCTTCCTTTAAAGATGGACTGAGGAAACTAAGACTCCAAAAGGTCACTGTGTCTCGAAGTTACTTGATTAGACCTTTAAAGAATAGTGTGGCTTGCTATTTTTAAATCTCTTATTCTGCGACTGTAAAATAGAGAATGAGAAAGTTAAGCTGAGTATGCTGTTTAGATGCTGTACCTTTTTTTTAGACTACAATCTATTTAGGATTTAAGGATTCTTTGTTGTGAATTTATCTGTACTGAACACTAAATTGCAAAAAGTATTGGCTCACCTGCCTTGACTCACATATGAGCTTAAGTGACATCCCATTCCTAATCCATAGGGTTTAATATGATGTTTGCACCCTTTGCAGCTAGAACAGCTTCAACCCTTCTGGGAAGGCTGTCCACAAGGTTTAGGAGTGTGTTTATGGAAATTTCTGACCATTGTTCCAGAAGCGCATTTGTGATGTTGGACAAGAAGGCTTGGCTTTCAGTCTCCGCTTTAATTCTTCCCAAAGCTGTTCTATCGGGTTAAGGCCAGGACTCTGTGCAGGCCAGTCAATTTCATCCACACCAGACTCTGTCATCCATGACTTTATGGACATTTGTGCTCTGGTGCACAGTCACGTTGGAAGAGGAAGGGGCCAGCTCCAAACTGTTCCAGCAGAGTGGGATTATGTCCAATATCTTGGTATGCTGAACTAGGGGGTCAAGCGCAGCTCCTAAAAAAAAAAACCAATGCCATAATTCCCACACCACCAAATGTTACATTTGTTAAAATGCATTGCAATACAGACAGACAAGTATCGTTCTCCTGGCAAATGCCAAACCGCTGTCAGTTTTATGTGGCTTACCACTACGTGACTGAGTTGCTGTCGTTCCCAAACTTTCCCATACATTTTCAGCTGACAGTTGACTGTGGATTATTTAGGAGCAAGGAAATTTTACGACTGGATTTGTTGCACAGGTGGCATCCTATTACATTTCCATCCATTATCTTCCGCTTTATCCTCTACTAGGGGTGCAGTGGGGTTCCCCATGCCCATACAGGGGAGAACATTTTGGGCGCTGGGCGGATACACCCAGGACAGGGCGCCAATCTATCGCTGGGCGCACTCACTCACTCACACAAACACACTCTATATGGGGCAATTTGGAGAATTTAATTGACCTTCAACCATGTTTTTGGACTGTGGGAGGAAAGCGGAGATGCCAGAGGAAACCCATGTGGACATGGGGAGAACATGGAAACTCCACCCAGATTGGGATTTAAACCAGGTATCCCTAGCACTGAGAGGTGAACGAGCTAACCACTAAGCCACTGTGCCGCCAATACAGTATTACATTTCCATTCTGAAATTCACAGAGATCCTGTGAGCGACCCACTTTTCCCCAAATGTTTGTAAAAAAAGTCTGCATGCCTAGGTGTTTGATTTTATACACCTGTGGCCATGTAAGTGATTGAAACATCTGATTCTAATCATTTGGATGGGTGAGCAAATACTTTTAGTAATGTAGTGTTTATTATATCATAGGACTGTGCTTTCTTTTTAAATCCTATTGAGAATCTATAGGGCAACAGACCCAACAACAAAGAATACGCCATAGATCCTCAATGGGGTTTGGGTCGGGCGAGTTGGCTGTCTGGTCAAGCACTGTGATGGCATGGGCATCAAACCAGGTTTTGGTGCTTCATAAAGTGCTCTAAAACAATCTGGTAGACTGTTGTGGTAGCATTGGATTTAAGAAGGCAGAGTTTACCAACACCTGCACCGGACATTGCACCCCAAATTATGATTGACTGTGGCGATTTCACACTGGACCTCAAGCAGTTTGGATTCTGTTCCTCACCTCCACTGCTTAGTAGATTATTAGTATGTCACACTTTCTTTAAACCATTCATGCCCTGCAAAATTTAAGCTGATTTCTCCAAAGTATTCAAATTTTTGGAATTCCTGTTTTCGTAGGTTTGATGAGCTAGAAGCCTCAAAATTATGTAAAAGATTAACAAATAAATACTTGAAATTGTTTAAATTGTGGGCCGAGCATGTATAATCCATTAAAATTGAAATTGGGAAATTAATACATTTTTCCATGATATTCAAATTTTTTGGAAAGGGTCTGAATATGCTTACTACGAGGTAGGCTATAGTGCAGGTTCTATAAACCAGCCTTCACTAAATCCACCCTTTTACTTTCGGGACGGTGTTTTATTAGAAAATGCCTCAGGCTATGTGTATAACTCACTGCTGTGTGTTTACTTTGCAGATTGAGGAGGATCTGTCCAAGAAAATAGATGATGTTGAAGGTGAAAGCATCCATATGCAAACTGATCCTGGTTAGATGTGTTTTTTTGCAATTAAGTGATTTGTTTCAGCTTAGTGTTTTTTTTTTTTGCAGGTGAAATCTGCGGCTATCAGGATGAGATCGAAATGGAACTAGAGAGCAGTCGGCCGAAAGGGAGAGGCATGCATGGAGCATGTGCTAAAAACAGTAAGCACACAGACACTGTGTAATCTGATCCTGCATTAAGCTCTTCTTAACACCTTATCAGATCGATCTGTTCTGTGAAAGCATTTTAATTGTGTTTCTGGACACCCCGTGGAAGTGCCTGTCCTCACTCCAGTGTTCACTTAAACAGATTTTTCTGTTGATTCCAGCTCACTCTTTGCCCAATTAACACTTCATTATAAGAAGTCAAGATGCCTGTCTTCCTGGTTTACTGTTACAGAAGTAATTAGATGTGTATGTGAGAGGACATTTTGTGTGTGTGTGCAGAGGGGGTTAGTAATGTGGCTTCGTTAATGATTGACTCCCAGCAGAGCTTTGTTTAAAAAGGCAGAATATCCAAATAAAGCAGGATTTTGGTATTTAATTAAAAAGACTCCTCGTTAACATCGTTAACTGAGCCGTAACGATGTATTTCATCACTCACTTTTACAATACAGTGACACGGCTGAATGGCTGAAATGCCAGCAAGCTTGAGATGATGACACTTATGAACCTATTTTATTCCCCGCTCTGCTGCTTTCCAATAAACTAATTACCAGGTGAAGGTTAATGAAGGTTTTCTTTTATGAATTGTCGTTTAATTTAAGGAAATAGTAGTTAATATTTCGAGATTGAATAATACCCGCATATATATGAGGCTCCTAATGAATTCAGGTTGTATGGCGAGCCCATTTCTCTTTTTCAGGCATGGCATAAATAGGGTTTTAATCCCTGCTTTCATTAAGGAGAATATGGAAGACTGTTCCTGATTTGAATAGATGTTTTATGGTTTAAGGTTATTTCTGAATGACACTCAATATTGGGACCAGTCTGCCAGGATTTGAACACAGACTTTGGGCCTCATTTAAGAAGCTGATTGGGTTTCAGCTTTTTGTTTTTATGTTCCTGCTCCAAGTAAGGGGTGTCAAACTCAATTGCACCTGGGGCCAAGATTTAAAGCACACTGTAGGTCATAGGCTGAACAGGATAAACCTTCATTGAACACACTAAAAAAATAAGAAAGGAATGTTGTTCCACAATAAATAAACCTAAACTTTATATAACTTAAAATCTCCCTATAACAATATCTCTTGTAAAAATTATAAAAGCTACAACTATGAACAAGCTGCAAATCTAAACACAAACTATAAAATATCTTTAAATTTCTGTTCTCTGATCAATGAAAAATGATCTCGCATTCCGAATATATTTGTATTACGGGTGGAATATGGCCCGCGGGCCTTGAGTTTGAGACCTATGCTCTAAGTGGTTAAATAAACTTATTTTAATACTAATTTTTAAATATTAACAATTTGCAGATTGTTCAATACAAAAAAAACTTAACTTTTAAATATACTTTTGTATATTCTATGAACACTAGGATAGTTGCAAACCCCTCTGTTAATTAACTGTTTAACCTGGATAGGGTTATAGTGGCTGTGGTAACATATCCAAGCACAGAATTATAGTAGTTGGATTAATATATTTTGTAGGCTAAAATAGGATTGATTCTAATTCCAATTAAGGATATATAACCTTTGGATGACATTTTAAAATATATTCTTAATTAAGCCTCAGTTAAAGCCCTTGGGAGTATACGCATCATGACGATTATTAGTAGTGCCTGTTCTAATCCTAGATGAATAGAAGAATTGTGTTAGGAAAGGGGTACAACCATCAAATTATTAATCTAATCATCAGATCTTCCTAATATGGTGACTTTTGGGAACAGCTCAAAATAGACACAGCATGTTAAAAATATGATCATCAGTTGTATGCGATAAAAATACAAGTGTTTTTTATAACCATTTTAACAAAGGCAATAAGGCACTTATTTATGCATTGTTGTGAAAATTGTTTCAGCTATAACCATATATCACTTACGGGTGACATACTTGCATATTAATTTAATGATTAGTCAAGTAAATAACAACATTGTTTTACTATAAATTAATAAAAACACAAAGGGGAAATGTATTAAACCAGGGGTGCCCACACTTTTCTGGTCCGAGATCTACTTTTCCATTGAACAGGTCATCGAGATCTACCGGGGTCAATCTCTATTTTTAAGCCTTTATATTGAAACCTGTTGACACACATCATGTTAGTATTGTCGAATCTGTTAGAATTGCTCTTTTATTAAACACATTTCAGCAAATAGCACGAAGAAAACCTGATTTTAGTTAAACCCAAACACACAGTATACAGCACAAATATAAAACACTCACTGTAACCCACATTTCCCCAAACAGAACATCCATCCATTATCTTTCGCTTTATCCTCTATTAGGGTCACGGGGGGGTTCCCCATGCCCATCCAGGGGAGAACACTTCGGGCGCTGGGCAGATACACCCAGGACAGGGTGCCAATCTATCACTGGGCACATTAACACACTCTATATGGGAAGAGAACCCATGTTTTTGGACTGTGGGAGGAAACCGGAGAACCCAGAGGAAACCCACGCGGACACGGGGAGAACATGGAAACGCTACCCAGATTGGGATTCGAACTGGGAATCCCTAGCGTTGAGAGGAGAACATGCACATTAATAAAAGCAAATGCATTTTGAGTTTGACATTGTAAAAAAAATATTCAAACCCCCCCCCCCCCCCCCACTCTAAATGAAAGTGGAACATTTAAGTTCTTTTTGAGCTTCACCCGTCCTTCACTCATATTGTCAGTCAAATAAAGTGTAAAAACACAAACAGAAACTATGTCTAATCTAATGTAGATGATTCTCGAGGCAGTGCTTCGGATTTAGGCACGGAGGTGGGGGCACATTTTTTGGGAACAGCGAGAGAGATGGGGGGGGGGGGGGGGCAGACTGCTCGCGATTCAGAATGAATCACATTGTGTGTGTGTGTGTGTGTATAAGTGCTTCCGATATTGTGCCGTGCAAAAAGCGCTGATACGTGATAAACGCTTTTTTTTCCTCAAACCTCCATCGCGATTGACCTGACACCCCTTCGATCGACGTATTGAGCACCCCTGTATTAAGCCTGTACAGAGTGATTTGGACAACATAAACACAGTTCATCAACTTAAACGGAATTACCAATGAATTGTGGTTAATAATTGAGTTTAATTTTACATCATTTTAAGTGATTGAATTGGTGTCCTTACTTTCACTGTCATTATGTTTTCCATCTTCCTGCTGATATAGACATATGTCAGAGTTTTTTAATGACCAAGTTGATAACAGGTGGTGAGTAGGAAGAAATGTCCAAACTTGCTAAATTTAATTTGTCATTATAGTGTTTCTATTATTAAATTGACTGCTCTAAATTGCTCCATATAGTTTGTGTGTGTGAGTGTGTGCCCAGCAATATATTGGCGCCCGGTCCTGGGTGTATCTGCCCGGCGCCAGAAACATTCTTTCCTGAATGGGCATGGGGAACCCCCCCCCCACGATGATTAGGAGGAAGATAATGAAAAAATGAATGATAAAGTGATTTATTTTCCCTACTGTGCGTACACACAGAGGAATTTGTCCTCCACATTTAACCCATCCGAGCAGTGAAACACACACATATACACACACTGGTGAAGTGAGCACACGTGCCCGGAGCGGTGGACAGCCTTGAATACGTGCCCGGGGAGCAATTGCCCAAGAGCACTTCAGCCATGGTGCTTGGTGGGACCAGGAATTGAACCGGAGATCTTCAGGTAACAAGGCTGGTTCCTTTACCACAAGCCCATGACTGCCCCATGTTTTTATTATTGTGACCCCTTTTACAGCATCACATTCAGTTCATGCATTACTTTTAAGTCTAGATATTCACTGAATCATAAGCACCAATGCTATACTTACTGCTTAACAACTATTTGATCCAAGATGATTTTTTTTCTTTAACCTTTCCTGTTTGTCATTTATCTTATATCTAGTTACAGATGATTCCATGTCCATCGCATCTTCAGGAGTTTGCATTGTTGACGATGTGGATGAAGAACTGCGAGCAGCAGCATCACACATGAATGATGGACTGCTCAGCATTGCTGAAGAAGGGGAGAATGGAACAGAAATGTTGACAGAGGAGAGAGATCAGGAGCAAAACCACTGCGTGAAACGTCCATCTTTGGAGGCTTTGCTAGGACCGCTGCCCACCGCCGCTAGCCTGGGTCTGTCTGACTCTATCCACAAGTGTGTGGGAGACGAGAAGGAGAATGAGGAGGGTAAGTGCATGGATTTAATAGATTCTATTCGAAAAATTTATATTTCTGTTTGTGATTTGTGATCATGTTTGATGCTGTGACACGTGTGTAGTGATGCCACAAGTTTCTGACTGAATGAGGCGATCAAATCGAAGGAACCACACACCAATAATACAGGCATACTTGTGTTGCCATTTCAGTGTGTCACTAATTGCTTTGTAACTATTACATTATTTGTTTGTTTATGATTCTTCTATTTACCCACGATTTTGCTGGTAGATTAAGAAAATTCCTCCCCCACTATCCTGCAGTCTGGCGTAATTGCAGATTTCCTGACACACACCCAAACCATTATGTGGAAAGACTGTTGTAGCTACTTCATGTTAATAATTGTATAATAGAATGCTATACTCAACATAACATCTAGGCTACAGAAATGACAATACTGTTATACAATGCCTGTGGAAAATAATTATACCTTTTTAAAATTGTCCTCTAAATACATCGAAACAAAAGGCACTTTTAAAAGTGTGTCCACTTTTTTTTAAAGATAATATGCACACCCCTGCTAGACATCAGAGCCCTGCTCTAAATCAAATAGACAGTTATGGTTGGACTTGAGAAGAGCAGTAAAATGCCACCAGATCAACTTGATAAATTCATCCTTACCAATTTTTAAAAAAAATTGCATCTTGGTCGGTAAAACTAGTAAGGAACATCCATTACATTACATCATTTTGCAGATACTTTTATTCAACGTGATTTACAAGTATCACAACTTGATCACTTGGGGGTCATGACACAGCACCCATCGAGCAATGGGAGTTAAAGGCCTTGCTCAGTGGTCCATATTGGGAACTTTAGGTTGATTTAAACCCCCTGACCTTCAGTCCTTCAGTTTATCTGCTAAGTTACCAAATTCTTCACACCTACAATACTGACTTTGACCATGAAAGCAAATGGTGGATCTAGTAATACAATAGGGGACTGATCACTTATTGAAATTTATTTTCAGAATGTGTAAATAAAGCTGGAAAAATTTATGTAATGAAAAAGTTACATTCTGCTCCTTTAATCTTCGATTTTTAAGGCAGTTTCTTATGTGGCATTGGTGCTGATTTTACACTTGTCACACATCTGCTAGTAACAACCAGGGTGCACATGGAGCTGATGTCTGTTAAGTCACTGATTGGCAGCCTGGTTTGCTTTTTTGTGAGCTGTTATTACTTATGAAGCAGTAAGTGCACCAGTGTAGTCATTACTGCCTTTTCTTTCATCCACCCAGTCTCTGTGTGTACATGTGTTGTAGGTTGTGTGTGTGAATTTTGGATGTTTTGATGATTGTGGTGCTGAAGGTTGTGTGTGTTTTAGTGTTTGTGGGTGTGAAATGATCGAGTGAATGTTTGTGTATGTGTGTGGTGAAGGTTGGGTTGTGTATGTGTCTGTATATGTGTGTTAAGTATATGACTGAGTATTATCACGTGTTTAGTGTTTGTTAAAGGTTTGTGTTTGCGAGTGTTGCTTTGTATGTGTGTATGTGAATGAGTAAGCATTGCTGTGTGTGTGTGAATGAGCATTGCTGTGTGTGTGTGTATGTGTGTGTGTTTTTGTGTGTATTAATGAGTGAGTTGCTTTGTGTGTATGTGATTGAGAATGAGTGAGTTGCTAGTTGCTGTGTGTGTGTAAATGTGTAAGTTTCTTTGTGTGTGTAAATGAGTTGCTTTGTTTGTGTGTGTGAATGAGTGTTGCTTTGAGTGTGTGTGTGTGTGAATGGGTGAGTTGCTTCATGTGTGTGAGTGAATGAGTGAGTTGCTGTGTGAGTGTGTGAATGTTGAAATGTGTGTGTGTTGGAAACTATGTATGTAAATTAGTATTTTAAGTTGTGTGTGTGTTGGATGTCTTGTATTTTTGGGTGTGCTGGAGGTTGTTTATGTTTAAGGTGTGTGTGTGTGTGTGTGTGTGTGTGTGTGTGTGTGTGTGTGTGTGTATATAAATGAGTATGTGACAATTCATTATGTGACAAATCAGTTGTGTGTGTTTGGAGGTAACCAAAACAAGCTCATTGCTTTGGATAAAGGTAGAGCTGCGCTGTAGTTGCATTTCAATTAGGAGCACTAAGATCATCCATCAAGCCGTCAGACTGGGCAGAGCGGAAAATCAGATAACCCACCGTGAACATGCACAGATGTTTCAGGCCTGACGCGTGTCTGTGGTCTAAAAATTGCAGGTCACCCCCCCCCCCAAAAAAAAAATGCTCAGTTAATCAGGTATACAATATAAATGTCAATTTAATGCCTTTTTGTTGATAACATTTAAAATCTCATATATGTAAACATATGTCTGTGGTCTTTGGTCACTGAAGTCCTTTTATTGAAGCATGTGATTTTTAAACAATCTTTACATTGCATCGACGATTTCCAGTAAAATACAGATTAGAATTTCTTAAGATGTTTAAAATAGAGTAAGGTCCACTTCTATATATTACATGTATTTTTATCAAGGAAGAGACTGTCTAGTTGTGCCCACACATTTCCGGTCTGAGGTCTACTTTTTACGGTTAACAGGTCATCGTGATCTACCAGGATTCGAGATTTTTAAGCTTGAATGTTGAAACCTGTATACACACATCATGTTAATATTGTGGAATCAGCATAGAAAACACTCTACTTCGGGTTGCCATTTTCACAGAAATTGCTCTTTTATTAAACATGCTCCAGTAAATAGCATGGATAGAACTTGTTTTGAGTACAGCCTTTGGCTCAAGGACATGACACACGTTTTCCCTAAACGGCATCCCCCCACCTGAACGAGCAAACACACACAGCATACAGCACAAATGTACAACAATCCCTGCTACCCGCATTTCCCCAAACAGAACATGAACATTAATGAAGGCATAAAATAGAGAAGGCTGCAAGGCATGGTGGGAAGCAGTAATAATAATAATTGGTCGTAGTTATGGTAACCGTACATTGACTTGCTCATCTTTATGAGCAGTTAAGATGTAACGCACCTTTTAATGAAACATGATTGAGACACTTGGGCATGGTTTTGGGAATAGTGAGAGAGAGACGGCGAGCAGAGGTCGCTCACATGGGGATAGAGATTGTGATTTGGAATGACTCCGTGTGTGTGTTTGTGTAAAAGTGCTTCCGATACTGTGCAGTAATAAAAGCACCAATAAGCGCAATTGGCGTCCTTTTTCCTCAAACTTGTGGAGTGATCCATGGCGATCTACCAACATGCACAGTGCACGCTGGGCACGCTTGTTCTAGAAGCTCCTGTAGGTGGGTCAGGGTGGTGCTCTGTGAAGTGAAGCTTGCAGCTCAAATGCAAAGTATTTTTTTTGTGGTCAGACTATAAATAGGCAACCAAATAGACAAGCAAAATGGGACAGGTTTGTGGAAACGGCAACCAATCAGCTGATTTGGATTGTCTTTAAAATGAATTTACTTAAAGTAATCAAGAAAAAAACTTATTTTTTTAATCAGACATTTTACACCAGTATTATTTAAATAAATTACCAGTATAATTATCACATGACATTTTCATTATATTTAAAGTATGCTTTGGTTTCAACACAGTAATCTCTAAAATATATTTTAAATTATGTGAAGTTTTACTATGAAATCTACCTAATAAGTGTTTTATTTATTTGTTAAGACTATATTAGTTGTATCTATTAGATTTTTTTTTTAAAGTGGGATACATACAAATTGGTTTGTGTGACCAACACTAGGTGGATCCTGTGTGATATTTAAGGCTGCAGTTTTTTGTGTCAACGGGTGTGAACATTATAGTTATTTTAGGTTAGCTTCAGATACTAATTCCTGAAATAAATTTTTGTACAGACATTGTAACTACAGCTCATACCAGTAAGTCTCCCTCAACCATGTTGTATAGCAATACCCCAAGAGGTCTGAAAAATATATTGCATTCTATTTGAATGTGTTTTATTTTTATATAGAAACCCCAGTAAGTAGTTGTAGTTTTGAGATTTTTATTACTCATTAGTCCACCATATGAGGCTGTTTACTTGATTTAATACAGTTGTGCTACAAGGCAGGTATAAAACATCTGTATTTAATAATTAAAGAGATTGTTCTAGTACTTTTGATCATAAAGTTTATATGCAGATTACCTATGCCTTGGGTATACCTCCATACTCTCCCCAATGCTGTTTTTATATTCTTCTCTGAGTGGTATTTTAAAATTTCTTGCATAAACAATCTTTTTTTAAGCTAATATGTTATTAATTTGAGCACTAACCACAATTCGACTGTCTGAGTGTTCACCTCAAATAACTTTAGGCTTAATTTTTGCAAAATCCCTGTTTTCTTGCATGGCGTAATTTGGTAGGTTATGTTTAACGCCATGGCACATTGATAAGTGACCATGAATTTCCAAAATGTTTTTGAGCCTGTGGTTGTTGTTTTTTTTATTTTATTTTTTATTTTTAATTTTTTTTTTTTTTTTTTTTTTTCTCAATTAAAAAAATAAATTAAATTACAACCTGAGGGCTGGATGGTCATGTTATGCCGTGGTTTCTGTTTTTTTGTCTTAACAGACTAAAACTTCCTTTAACTTCCTAAATCTGTTTGTGGTTCTATGAACTGTAGGCATTAAAAGATAAGATCCTTTATTGGTCCCACAATGAGGAAATTCATATTCTTAGCAGAAAAAGTGACTGTATTTGGGAAAGTAAAAAAGATAAATCTATTTTACATAATATATGTTATGAGAATATCTATCTAGTTATAAAAATATCTATCTATATTAAATAGAATTAAATATATATCAGTGTATATATAAAATTAACTGCTCATACATGGCGCACAAAGACATAAAAGACCTAAATTCTATAATCTAACAAAGGTTGCCTCTAAACTGACCGAAAATTATTTCACAAATAGCAGGTACATTATGCTTTTTTAGTAATTAAAATGCTAAAAGCACATCTGTAACACACACACACACATACACACACACTCATTGTAAGAGTGATGGCCCTTCTGGCGTTTTAAACACCAGTTCCAAACATCTGCTCTTGATCTGACTGACAATGCAATACACACAATGAATCTCATCCACTGTCTCTTTCCCCTCTGTCTCTCACTGTGTCACACCACTGTCCTTCTCCATCCGTCCATCTCCCCTCCTCTCATGCAGCAATATGGACAGATGGGCCAGAGTTTCATTGGGGTGTTAGGGGTCACCAATTACACACACTGACCATCTCTGCAGCAGAAGGATGGTCAGTGTGGCTGATTGTAGGGAAAGAAACATGGATGGATGGGAGAAAATCATAAAAATAGAAAATGCGAGAAGAACCATTTAGAAAGGCAGAGAGATGGGGAAAGATATGGGGAGGTAAGACAAATGAAAGCTGCTGAGGGAGCGAGACGTGCCGATGTAACAGGAGAGGCATCGAGAGATACGGGCGGAAAAGGATTGTGTAAGGCAGTGTAAGCACTGGAAAGACATGAGAGTACATGAGACCTGGAGGTAAATAAGTACGAGATGTAGACAGGTTGAGATTAGATAAGATAAAGTGATAAGAAAGACCTAAAAAGAGAAAGATCTAGAGAAAAACAAGGAAGACCAGAAGTAAGAGATGAACCAGAAGATGGATTAAAACCAAAAAGAACTTGAAAACTGTCCAAGAAGAGAGAGACTATAAAAGAGGCGTAATGAGCGAAGAGTGGAAGTTAAGTGATCAAAAAGAGGTCTAAGAAGACATTTAAATAATAGTATAGCCATCTGTCTTTGGTTGCACACACACACATACACACAGCTATTGTTTCTCGCAGTTCATTGTTTGTAGCCCAATCGCTTTGCCAATTCCTGGAATTGCACTGCATTACACTACTTAACTTTCTCTTTCATGCTGTCTCTCTCACCCACACATTTGCCAGTATAAAGGCAACTTCACAGGTGTTCTGCAGCTTTTTTACTTTAAATGAATTGTGTAAGAATGGAATCAAACAAAGCAGGTTGTAGACATGCTGTGAGGAACAGAACCTTAAAATCTGTGTGTCTGTGTGTGTGAGTGCATACCAGGGGGCATATGTTTGTAATAAGGGGCGGGTTTCATTTATTTATATTTTTAAAGCGCATTACTTTTTGCTGCTTTTTCCGCCGAGTCCACTTCTCCGGAATTATCTCTCCGGAGTCCCTTAATATGAAAGGTTACATATCCAAAAAGATGATCATCAGGCACCTTCACAAACTTAAAATTGCTATACAAATGATGAAGCCAAATCACTAAAGTTTTAAGTCACACAAAGAAGCAGCTCACAAAATTCTGGGGGGAAAAAAATCTGAAAAGTTAACAAAAGTTTTCTATTAACAGAAAAATCAGGGGGTCAGGATTCTAAAGCATCATATTTTTTAATTGTCGAACACTTTTATTAAATGCTTGAACATATACATATAAGCGAATCAAGTTTCTCAGCCTCACTGTAGTGCAATCTCTTAACTATAACTTTTGTTTGCAGTAATGCTTTAGTAGTTTAGACACCAAGTTAATTCCAGTTTTAACAGACCAACTGTTTGAGACAGAGCTTTTGATTGGCATGTTGTGAATAAAACCAAATGTGAGAAATACACTGAGCCCAAAAAGAGTCTGATTCAAAGTTCTCTTTTTCCGACTGGACTGGAGTTACAATTATGGCATTTTCACTTTCTGTTTAAAAGTGTTTAATGGCATATGACGTGTTTATACAAGTGTGGGAAGGGTTTGTGAAACCTAAAACTTAATAATTATAAAATAACACTGCTACATCGCGGGGTCTCTGGAATGTTAACACCTTGATAGGGATTACTACATGCTCATTGCTTCGGTAATCGATTTTTTTCTGTCTGATTTCACATCTCTGGAGCACAGGATTAAGGGTACACATGTTAACTCATTAAAAAATGTAGGTTTAGTGTAAAAAGAAGCAGAGATTATGATCTGTGGTTATTGATGTGGATGATTCTGCTAAGTAAACGTTAGCACGTTATAAATGTTTCCACAAACATCCCTCACAACCATAGCACAACACTGATAAACTGTCTGTGTTGGATCTAACCCCCACACTGCTGTGAATCACAGAGACCCAAACTCTCCCACACAATTAATTTAAATGACACTTGCGATTGATACTCTGTCTCTAAACTGAGCTACACTTTGCATGGAGTATTTACTTTTACACTTAGAGGTGTTTACAGCTCTTTCTTTCCACAAATTCCGTATTGCGGTATTCTGCATGGGAAAGCCCATTACGAATCGTGAGGCTCATACCAAATGGTTCATGCAGAATACACCATACATGCAGAATACACCGTTACAGTTCAGAGTTTCTGCTGTGGTTACTGAGTACTACAGCTCTGGGGGGAAAAGCTGTTAGTGCCTGGTTTTGTTGGCCCTGAATCTTCTACCGGAGGGAAGTGGTTGGAAAATGTGATGTCCAGGAGGAGAGGGGTCAGAAGTTATTTTGTTGACATGGTTTTTTACCCTGTTGTGCTAAATGTCAGCCCACAGCCGATCAGAACAGCTTTGATAAAAATTGTCAGCTACAAATCTGTGTCGGGCACCAGGTTTGAGTTTTGTTCTTAAATAACCAGGATCTGTTGCCATGTCTTTAATCAGTCAGCTTTCAAAATTCAACATATTATGAAAGTCAGCTTTAGTGTCAGAACTGAATATGTACAGGACATGCACAGTAATAAAATTACGTTTCCCCAGACCCACGGTGAGGTAGTAGAAATTACATTTACACACATTGAATAGATATTAGTTACATTTAAGGTGTGAAGTGCAAATAAGCAAAGTTGTGCAAATAAGAGCAGCACAAATATAAACAGTGTTAAAAAATGACTATGCACATGGAATTGTTGATGAGTTGTTTTTGTTGCAGAATTCAGTAATGATTTTGTGTTTTATGTGTTTATGTGGAATGTAACATCCTTAATGACATAACGTCATTTGATTACTTTTGATCATTGTGTACCCAAAGTCATGTCACGTTTTTGTTCTTGGTTTACATTACCATTTCAAACCCTTTACATGTGATAATGTCAACAGCCCACTAATTAGCCATCAATCCTGTGACCTATTAGCTGTTTCATTAACACATTTAGTGAAACAGACTTGATCCTAGGTGTTGGCATGATACATTTTGCACACACGCCATGCTGATGTTCAGCTCCACCAGCTAATGACTAGTAAAGTTCAGACCTGAAGTGCATGTGTGAACAGAGTTTCAGATTAGTGTGTTACTATACTTTCAGAATGATGTTATAATATTAGAAGACTTATAATGAGGAAAAAAGTTTCAGAGAAAGACAACACTGGGTTTCCCTTCAGGGTGCATGCTGAAAGTAATAAAACGCATCACCTGTCATAGAAAACCACTATGGATGATGGATGAAGATGGACAATTATAAAATGACAAAAAAACCCATTAGTATTGATTAAAACGCATTTAGACTGGACAATGCTGGCTATTGTCTGCTCATATTTGAGGGGAGGGGAAAGGATGGAGCATGTGTGTGCATTTAAAGGCTGGTTTTATTTCTGTAGGCTAAGTAGTGATGGGCAGCACATTGTGGAAGTACTTGTATCTCCAGCCGTATGAACTAGTCTTTTCCTCTTTGCTTGAGGCAGTGTATGCAGGCAGCAGTAGCAGGTGTTTGTGTGGGTGGGTGCGTGGGTAAGGGGTTTCTCATGGGAGGTCGCAGAGGGCAGAAAGGGTCAGTTGTTAATAGCCATGTCTGTTTCTTTTTACCTAGGAGAAGTTTCCTCTCTAGCGCTCTCTATCATTTAATTTAATTCAATTCAAATTTCAAGATGCTCTATTGACATGACATAAAGTTGCATGTTTATTGTCAAAGCTTATTATTATTATTATTATTATTATTATTATTATTATTTTAATGCGATAAGGCATAAGAGGGCATGCACTATTGTGTACACATGACTGGAAAAAGGTATTATTACACCTCTTTCCCATGATTAATGATGATTTATGATATTGCACAACCTTGAGTGCCTTATTGCTTTTATAAAATGGTTACAAACACACTATAAAAAACTAAAATGTTTTTTTTTTTTTTTTTTTAAAGAAAAATTGCAAAAGCAATTATCTCAAAAATCTTTTGCGATGAAATCTTCTCTGGTTTTAAAGTGAACACTGATAGCTGAATAACAAGATACCGGTTTCTGTAATGAGAAAATACTGCCACCTACTCATTAAATTACAGTACACATGCCATTAAAAAGCCATTGTGAAAATAATGTCCTGGATATCACGCATCGATACGAATGTGAAGCGGTTAGAGATTTTTCAGTAATGTCACTGCTGGACAAACAGCTCAACGAATCAGATATAAGGACAGGAATTACCTGTTTTATAATAATAATAATAAAAATATTGTTATATAGGCTTAACATTAACAGATAATGATAAAGAAGAGAAATATTAGGTTTGTAAGTATTCAAGCATGTGTTTGTGTCTGTACACATGTTTTTTTTTGTGGGTGTATATTTGTGTCTTTCTTGCTTGCTTGGCTGCATGTATGTGCACATGGCCATTTTAATTTAAATTTTGTTGTTGATTTTGTGAATTCAGTCCAAAATAACAGCTTTTTGTGTAACCAGTCAACACTGCTAGCATATTCCTTTTTTAACTATTCAGGATCTCAGTTCTTTATAGTCAGACAGTGCTGACTGGCTCAGTGTCTGGTCAGTGTGGTTCACAGTATAGATTGGTTACAGTGCTCAGTGTAATGTAACTTCAGGGCCTGATAGCCTTGTGTTGTACTCTGTGATTCTGTTTGTTTCTTTGTATATTTTTCTCTTAGATGAGCTTTGATTTGGTTTGTTCTGATCTTCCTTGTTCTCCCTGTGTTTAAGTTAATTAGCATAGCTGATTCTCCGAGGAATATCGAAATCAGGCCAACATGCAGATGCCATGTGTTGTTAAATTTAAGACTCCATTACTGCTTCACTAGAAAATATGAAAGTCTGTAGAAGCCAGGCAAAAATAAAAGACCTAATCGTCAGCAAATGTAGCCACTTCTTTAAAAGAAGCAGTTTTAGCATTTTACTAGACTGGACCATTTATGTGTGTGTTAATACAATACCCAAGACGAGAGACAAAAGACATCAGCATTTCAATGAGTAGTTGTGGTCCATCAATCTGTCCATTTCAAAACATAAGTCCATAATTGCACAGTAAGAAAAATGATTTACAAGTGGAAAACAACTAACACTATTGGTAATCTAATGGCTTGGTCTACAAGGTTCTGTATCATTTTACTTTCATGTTTTTGCAAGTATCCTGTTATCTTACCTTGTACACTAAAGCAATAAGGTACTCAAGGTTGTGCATTATTGTGAATAAATCCCAGGAAAGATGTGTTCTTAGTGACGATGCAAATTATAGTGCAGTTACACATCTTTCCTGTAATTTATTCACAATGATACAAGTGCCTTAGTACTTTTATAAAATGGTTACAAAACAAGGTTTATTTCATAAATGTGTTTATTGAAAGCAAAAATTTTTATGTGAACATTGATTGCTGAGTAACAGGATTCCAGTTTCTCTAACGATCAAGTACTGCCAACTAGTGGAAAAATTAAAGAACACAGTTTAAAAACAGCCATAACAGCTTAGTGCTGTTCAACGGGATTCGGCTAGCTGTTCATATTAATATGTGTTATGATTTTGAAATAATTTATTGTATATCACACATTGATAAGAATGTGACGAAGTCAGAGGTGTGTGCTATGGTCCATAATGTCACGGAACTACCTGTTTTATAATGTAGAATAACTACTGGTTGCCTTTATTTCTTTCTGGGATCATTACAGTATCAATCTAGTCTGTCTATCTGTTGAGTCTATCTATCTCATCTCCCCAAAATGGAAGTCCCTACAAACTCAATGCAAAAATTTCAAGTGCTACATCTCACAAACTACAGGTCGCAGTTAGCCTGTTAAGAGGTTTTATTTTCCAGCAAGACCTGGCCCCTGCCCATGCCGCCAGAAGTACCAAAACCTTGTTTGATCCCCATGCCATCACAGTGCTTGACTGGCCAGCCAACTCGCCGGACCTAAACCCAAGAGGACAATGAGGGATATCGGACCCAACAACAAAGAATGGCCAGTCAATTGATGTGATATCATGGGATTTGGTGCTTCTGGCAGCTGTGGCCAGGTCCTGGAAGATGATATCTGCATCTCCATACAGATCCTCAGCAGAAGGAATCATGAGGTCCTATAAACCTTCTGGTAGACTTGTGGATTTAAAAAAGCAGAGTTTACCAACACTGGACATTGCACCCCATATCATGACATGACTGACTGTGAAAGGGAATGTATTAATCCCATTTCTGCTATTTTTAATGGCCTTTGACTAAGCCTCCCATGAGCCATGACGAGAGAAACTTTATTGTTGTTTTCCATTTGATAAAGCACTAAATTAAAATCGGTGTTTTAAATTAGATTTTTATAGGTTATTGTTATAAGTAGCTACTTTTATTGGCAGATTGTGATGAATGAGGTGGTTGTTAATGACTTAATGACTTGCTTTCCTAGAGTGCAATCACTGCTCAGTGTACTATTCTTAGTATTTTGTGTATTGTTTAGTGATCCCAGAACAAATGCGCTCCATGCTGAGTTCTACATAGTAACTGCATTCTGATGCTTTGCCACATTGATTGTAAGGGACGGTTGAATAATCCATTCCATATCCAAATCTATATTTGAATGGTGGTGCAAGTGGTTGATGTGCTCGTCTCAGAGTATAAAAGCTTTGTGGTGTTTGCGTGTTCTTCCCTTGTCTGTGTGGGTTTCCTTTGAGATTTCTGTTTTTTTTCCTCATTCTTTTAACATGTATTTTTTTTTTATTGGTTGATAAGAACTTAACTATAAATTTCATTGTATATGTAGAGAACATTCACATGTTGTGAAAATGGTTGAAGACTACATTAATTTGGTGGAAAGTGCTATCTGAACATTTTTTTATTTTTATTTGGTGGATTATTTACACTGCTGGGATAGAAATAATTCACCAACCAAATAATACCTGCTCTGTGGTGGTACTTTTGGGGTCCTGACCATTGGAGAACAGAGTAAACAGGACTAACAGAGTAATTAATTGTAATTGAAAAAGTACACCTTTTACTGCAAGTGAAGAGAAGAACATCTTCTGAATATCTTTGGTATGAACTGAAATGTTAAACAAAGTATAAATTTACAAATCGTAATTTTTTTATTTACCTATTCCAGAGAAATTGTTTGGAAATCGTTGGCACAGAAATTAAACTAATATAGTTGTAAAGATAGTGCTGTGATTACGGAATGGGATGTTCAACAAACTTAATGGCAGGAAGGTCATCTGGCCATACATTTGGCTGGGGGTAATCGCTCATAAAACCTTACACCTCATTTATAATGTATAAGCCTTTACATTTTGGTTATTTAGCAGGGTTTTATCCAAAGCAACTTACAAGTATCCCAATATGATGGCTGGGGTCAGAACACAGGCACAACACCCCAAAAACAATGGGGGTTAAGGGCCTTGCTCATGGGCCCACATCGGTGACTTCAGTGAATATGGGATTTGAACCTTCAACCATCAGATTGATAGCCCAACACCCAAACCAGTGAGCTACCACAAACTGGGCCTTTAGTGATGCGTGTAAGTAAAAGTAAAAGTCTAGGAGTATATCTACACAACATAATCCCCTGCCAAATATTGATTACAAAATGATTTATGTGCTTGGAAACAGTTATAAGAACTGTTGAACTGAAAAAGGCTATCCCATCCATATGTACACTGTTATGTGTGTTTTGTAGGTCAAACACTGCAAAATAATGTAACCCGATATTATTATGTGTAAACTGGCGAATTATGAGGCCCTAAATGTTAGGATGAATATAAAAAAGACATAACCGAATTATCCTACACTCTGTATTTGAAGATTACAACATAATACTACATTACTGTTGAAAGTTATTTGTTTGTTCATTCATTATCTTCTGCTTAATCCTAAGAAGGTGGGGGGGGCTGGGAGCTGGATCTGGGCAGATACACCGAACATTTGATTTTTACCTTGAATCCATGTTTTTGGACTGTGAAATTTAATTTAATTTCCATTTTACATTTCATCAACCATTTGCCAGTAAAAATGTTTCTAAATTAAAGTCTTATATAGGGGTATATATACACATTTTTTTTTCTCAGAGGAAACAAATTGTCAGTTGTTTTGTGGTGAAGAATTCGTAAGTCATAAAAATATTAAATTGTCCTTGCTGAATATTTATGTCCCTGTTAAACCCCATTTTGTTAGACATAGCATTAATGATCATTTCCACAAAGTACAACAATTGTGTATGAAGTAAATTAGTTTTTGGGTTCTGCAAGAACATACTGGTGTATATGTACATAGAGGGGGAAAAAAAACTTTGGGGGAGTTACTTTAGTCAAAATTAAAGGCAGGGCTGTGGTGGCAGGTGTGTACTGAGCTCTTTGTGTCCTCTCTAATTTGTCACTTGGTTTACTAGGTCTCTCTTCTCTTCTCCTCCCTCTTTCTGTTTTCTGAAGTCTTGACTGTTGAACTGTGATTATGTTTATCCCTCTCCCTGTTCTCCCCCGCCTTTGCCCGTACTATAGCACCTAAGATCATTTCGTTTGTTGTGGTTTTGAATGGTTCACATCTTCAAAGTGTTCTAAATGTTCTTCACAGTTTGATGATCACAAAGCAAAGGGGTCCTGTGTCTGTGTGTAGGAGCTCAACCCCAATCTACATGAAAGATAGACAGCAAAGGGGACAGACAGTTCAGAACCTAGACTAGATTTATCTCAGCACAAGTTTCAAAACCAGTTTTGTACAAACATTTACCTTCCAGTGAGGAAGAACAATTTTCAGAACTCACTCACCAAAAGAAGAAATCAATTCACATTTAGTGTTTTGTATAACAATTTGGAAATATTTTTAACATAAAATGACACTGTGTTTGTTAACATTTAACTTTTTGTAATTAAATGTATTGCATTTTAATTATGGTTAAACCTGCTATCTGATTGATTACAGGAGAACTTGTTAAAGTGGTCATCAGACTGGGTATAAACTTTAAATCAAACTTGGGATCGAAGGGGCAAGTTTTCAATCATTCATTCATTATCTTCCACTTCAGCCTATATTTGGTCACAAGGGTTTACTATGCCATTCCAGGGGAGAGCGCTATGAGCGCTGGGCAGGCACATCCAGGACAAGACGCCAATCTATCACAGGGCACACTCACATAGACACACACAAACAAACACAATATCAGGCAATTTGAAGCATTTACTTTACCTTGAATCCATGTTTTTGGACTGTGGGAAGAAACCGGAGAACCCGGAGAAAACCCATTTGGACACAGGGAGAACTTGGAAACTCCACCCAGATCGGGATTTGAACCTGGATCCTCAACACTGAGAGGCGGACATGCTAACCACTACGAGGGGCAAGTTTTTTTTAATATATATATATATATATATATATATATATATATATATATATATATATATATATATAATTTAGATGGATTTATTTATTGGTTTAATAATTTTAATTAATCTTTATTTCTTCTGGACTATATGGCATTTTGATTTCTGTCTAGTCAAGATGACAGTTCTCAGTTGCATCAATATGCCATATAACACATATGCTATTAGATGAATCTTGGTGACAGTTCAGAGGTTCATTAATATACACAATTGTTTATTCTAAATCTAAATGTTCAAGTTTCAAATGTCAAAGTTCTTACATTATTAACCTTGGCTTGCTTGGAATGCATTTTTACATCTGTAAGACCTTTCTAAATAAATTAGGGGTGGTAGCTCAGTGGTTTGGGTGTTGGGTTATCAATCTGAAGGTTGTGGGTTTGAATCTTAGGTCCAATAAATTTACCAGTGTGGGTCCTTAAGTGAGGCCCTTAACCCTCATTTCTCTAGGGGTGCTGTATGGCAAATCCTGTGTTATGACCCCAAACATTAAGTTAAGATAAGAAGTTAAGATAAAGGTGTCTGCTTAATGACGTAATGTAAAATAATATAATATAATAATGTAAATATGTCTGATGCATTATTTTAATATAACTGTGATTTTTATCTGTTTTAGGGAGTTTGTAAGGTTAATGAGCCCTGGGGTTCAAGGGATGTGATTATTTGGACTGTGGTTTGATTTCACTACTTAAACATTTATCTGTAAAACAGATGGCCACTTTCAAGTGCTGCTACAATTAAATTCAGCATCTAACACACGTACTTGACAACTTAAGTTGCTCCATCATTGCAAATAGGTTTATGTAATCATTGCCACTAAATGATATACTGTAAGCTTGAGTCACCTTATTTGTAAACAAACAAACACATTTTGAGTGACCAATCTAAAACGCAGATGTTACAACTTAGTGTGGAAACTTCAATTTTCCTTCAGGGCTGAATAGACCAACTGCTTCTGTACTTCTACGATAAATGTGCACATTACTTTCTGGCATAAAGTTTTATGACTTTTCAAACACCTGGCTGTAAAAACTGTTATTAGTATGTAAAACCTCAAAAGCCTTGAGCAGGTGTATATGTCCTTTTTATCATTTAATTGTCGTAGCCTGGGTTGATGGGGCTCTGAAGCATATTTCTGCAGTTATTAAGTAAAAATGGAAAACACCTTGATCCTTGATCACCTTGACTGCATTCCTTCTCAGCCCATAGCAGGGCAGACACAGAAAAACATTCATGCACACATTCATGCCTAGGAGTAATTTAGTACCTACTACTTGATTGAATTACATGCCTTTGTACTGTGGAGGGCAACCAGAGCTTCTGGTGAAAATACATAGACAGGATTTGAAGCCAGGAATATGAAGGCACCAGTGATGCCAAGCAACTACAATCCCTGGTGTAAATTCAGAAATTATACATTGCTATCAACATTATAATAAAACAATAAGGCAATCGAGGGCATTCATTATTGTGAATAAATCACAGGAAAGAGGTGTTGTTCAGCACGTACAGTTCCACCTCTTTCCCGGAATTTATTCAGAATAATGCACATCCTCAAGTGCCTTATTGCTTTTATATAATGTTTACAAACACGCTATAATAGAAAAAGATTTTATTCCTAAATGTATTGGTTGAAAGGAAAATCGTTTATAAACTGGTCTTCTGTGACGTAATCTAGTCCTGTTTTTAAAGTTAACACTGACCCAGAGTAACAGAATTCTGGTTTCTCTAGCAATCAAATCCTGTCATCTATTGGCCCAATAACAGAACAAAATATATAAATTTCTTTTTCAAAAAACTAGGGAAAAATGTATTGCGTCTCACCCATTCATATGAATGCCACTGATCCACCAATCAAAATTTTCCAAGCATCAGCATCCTTCAAGCAACATCCTATAGGAACTGATAAAATATCAAAAAGTGAGGTCAGCACTGCTGTGTCTGATCAACTTAAACAAGTGTTTGTGTGGGTTCTTATTATTACATGATCAATAGAGTAAAAGGCATCAACAAAGTATGTGGAGAAATGGGTTGACTCAAATCTGTATAACTACAAAATGCATTTATACGGTACATGCTGCTGATTTGAAAAAAAAAAAGTGTGAAATCAAGGACGAGCACCTATTAACAGTGTGTGTATACAGTATGTACTTTGTTAAAATGTGTATAATAATTCTGATACAGTCTAGTTGCACAATATCTGTGATATGATAAAATAAACTGCACTAATGTCATGGTATCCTGGGATTTTTATATAAAATGATAGACTCCAGATATGATCAGGTGGTCTTTATAAGCCCAGTAAGCACTGTGTTAACATCAGTAGAGTGCTGTGAGTGGAATAAATTGTGAAAAAAACACAAAAGGTGGAGGTTGTATTTCTCACAGGACCTGAGACCAGTTTTCCACTTCACCGCAATAATAGAGAGAGAGACAGAGAGAGAGAGCTGGAGAGGGGGTGGAGGTGGGCAAGAAGGAGGGTTTAGATGTTCTGCACAAGATGAAGAACTTCTGAAGTATTGCCAGAATCCCCCAGGCTTTTTTGGAAGGGTGGGGGTAGAAGGAAATGGAAGTAGAAGGGGTTGAGGAAACATAGGGAGTGGAGAGGGGGAAAGAAGGTAGTAAAAAGTCCTAAGGCGCACACACTCTATTTTAGTGACCTTAGCAGGAAGCAGTGGGTGCACATACAGCCCTCAGATCATTTACAGAAGCTTTACTGCTTTAAGTTTGTGTTTTATGTCCTAATGTATAAGCTTATATATGTAATTTGTACTCAACCATTACTAGGTATATGCAGTTGTTGACCTAGTGTTTAAATTCTCATATCATGGTGGTAGGGGCATCCAGGGGAGAACATTTTGGGCGCTGGGCAGATACACCCAGGACAGGGTGCGACTCCATCACTGGGCACACTCACACAGATGCACACAAACACACACTATTTAGGGGCAATTAAGAGCAGTCAATTCACCTTAAATCTATGTTTTATGGACTGTGAGAGGAAACCGGAGAACCCAGAGGAAACCCACTCAGACATGGGGAGAACATGGAAACACAAACCTGATTGGGTTTTCACCTGGATTTCCAGCGCTTAGAGGCAGATATGCTAACCACTTAGCCACCGTGTCGCCTTAGTATTTAAATTAATTAATTAATTGCTTAAAATGTTTTTGTATGCTATAGCATTGACATTCTTAGTATTTTTAAAGAAACACATTCTGCTGATTATTATTTTATTTATGTATTATTAAGAGTGCCAGAGAAAGATGTTTATTTTAATCTTGTGTTTTTAAATGTTAGCGGCCCTGATTCACTTTATTTACTCTAGATCCAAACACTTTGTACTTGAGATAAGGGTGAAAACATAGTGGAACACCTTCTTAAGCTTTACTGCTCTTAAGAAATCCTGTCTTGACAAGTGTGAAAGGTAGCATGTTATGCAGGATTTGTTGAACGCCCCCCAGTTTATGTTTAATATTAACCCAGAGATTCTGTTTATAACTGATTCCAAAATATTAACAGTGTAGTGTCATTAGCTCCTCACTAAACACCTCTCCAACCCTAATGCTGAATTGTAATGACGATATACAGTTGTATTTCTCTCCAGAAAAACAATGACCTTTTCTCTTAATAATAAATGGTGAATTGGGGATTTCCTGTGTCTGTTGGGTCTTGTAAATTTTAAAATAGCTGCTGTTGTTTTTTGAGAAGACCAGCTAAGTGGTTTCTGCCGGTGGCACAGGTCTCAGGAGTGCAATTTCTTACTTCTTGCTAATTTTCTGATCAATTATTTGTTGTAAAGGCCATTAAAGGCTTGTAGGGTTTTAGGTTCGGACCATTGCTTTTCCAAGGAGTGTTCAGGCTTATTTTAAATTGAGCTAACAAATGTTTGGTTGAATTTCATAAATGATTAACCCTTAAAAGCTATTTGCTTAATATGGACCAATTATGCTTCTCAGTCAGAACTGTAGAAACAATTCAGTTGAATTATTTTGAGAGAGTGCACAATAATGCACTTGTGTGTTTTTTCTATTAAAACAACAATAAGCGTGATGTAGTAGATAGCATGGTCATCTTGTGTCCTAAGTAGGGCTGTAAATCGGAGCCTTAATGACTATCAATTCTTTAAGCCAATGATTGGATTATTTTCAATACTTAATAATTCCCTGCGATACAATTAGATATGATCCAATACTCAATATTTTGACAAAACATATTGAGTTTCAAATAAATCAACATTTTGTCTTTTATTGATACTAAAACAGTATTCTATTTACACAATGTCACACGGTAGCAGTTGTGCTTAACACACTGTAAATAGAACTTTAACTCCATAAATAGAGTAAAATAAAGTACAATGATCTAAATTGTACTTTTAATGTAATAATGTATAGTTTTTAAAGTCTGTATGAACATTATATTGTAGATCTGTTCTGATAAATAAATCTGATTCTGATGAAGTCTAATGCTTACTGTGCAAGTGTAGTCTATTATTATTTTGTGTGTGTGTGGTGGACATTTTTAAAAGGCACGTTTTTTGAGCAGCGCCGCTGTTTGGAGAAGAGCAGAAAAGCCGGAAGATGAAGGGGTTTATTTAATATAGTTGCATTTAGTGATGATGCATGACATGTTTATTGGACATTTATGAAAATACAGAACAAATCATGTCCCATATTGGTTCAATACAGGACACAAGATTCAAAAATTAAATAAAGGACATTCTGTATTTTCAGAATGAGTAGAGCGAGTCACAACTCTACTAGCACTACTCCATTTGTTTTTCTAAAGCCAAAACACTTCCACACCCCGACTTTATGCCAACTGGATTGTGTAACATTACCCTCTCTTTGCCTTCTCCCTCTTGTGAAGTATAAGAGAAGTAGGAAGACAATAATGAGGTAGTGCCACCACAGTATAGTCTATCAAATCAAAAAAGGCGGCAATATAAGTACATAATATTGAATTGTTCTTAGTAACAGTTTTGAATGAAGTGTGATGCTGGCATCAGCTACAGCAGCTTTCCTGTTTCTTTAAAGATCCTAATTAGAAAAGCAAGAAAATTAATAAATAAATGGATAAAGTTTGGGATATGCCTGTTTGCCAGCTGTGTGACCTTGTGCTAGTTTTAAAATGTGCCTGAATGAGGTAAAACCTCATTCGAATGAAATCGGTGTATTAGCTTATACACAAGCTTTAAAAGTAGAACTAGTTAAAAACACAGAATAGGACTATGACCCAATGATTAATAATAAATTGTGTATGTTTTTGTACTTGAGTTTGTCATGACTGTGCTGTGTAGTTGTCTTCTTGTAAGTTCTTTCCATTTTCGTTGTTTGTGTAGTAGACAGGACTTCAGAGAGCGGTGAACTCGACCTGAGTGGGATTGATGATGATGAAATTGAGCGGGTAAGTTACAACTTTATTGTTACAGTAGTTAGGAAATTGTTCATATTGCTGGAGTGTGATGTTGGAGATTCAGTAATAAAATTGGGACCAGGATCAATATAACATACAAAGCAACTGAAAAGAACAAAATATAATAAACAATTGTTACAAAATTTCTAATTTGATTAGATTAGATTCAACTTCATTGTAATTACACATGAAATAGTTACAACGGAAAAGGGTGAGCATTAGATGGACAGGATGGGAGGAGTCTTTAATGATTCTGTGAGATTGATGCAGGAAGCGCTTCCTCTGAATGTCCTCAATGGGTCAAAGTAGAGACCCTATGATGCACTGGGCTGTTTTCACCACCCAATGAAGTGCTTCAGTCTGCAACAGTGAAATTTCAATACCAGTTTGTGAGGATATTTTCAATAACGCAGTGGTAGAGGTTCACAAATATTGCAGAATAGTTTTTCCTAAATGTGTTCGTGTTTGCAAATGACATGTTTATACAAGTAAATGAAGGATGACGCTTGTTTGCTGTTGTGCATGCCTGCGTGTGTGTGGTTATTAATTGTTGTACATTGCCATCACACATCATCTTTATGTCTAAATGTATTGATGGTCAAAATGTTATGTCTTATTATGGTCAAAATGTTATGTCTTATTCAAACACCTATTTATGGCCACATAATAATTTCAATTAATCAAACATAATTTAATAAACATTATTTACTGTTTTTTTTTTTTTTTTTTTAATTGTGTCTCTAGCTGTTAAAATAAACCTACCATAAAAATTATAGACATATCTATGTAAGGGGGTAAACTTACAAAATAAATTTCCCAGTTTTTGATATTGATGTATTTACTGTACAGTACATGCTTACAGTTTAACAAATTAACCCAAGCAGATCATAATATAAAACCTGAATTAGATTAGAATGGCTGAACAGTGACCCAAGTTCCGTAATTGTACATTGCCTTATATATATTTGTCATTGTGTTAATGCTGTATGCATTTGCCTTACACACAAAAGAAAATGTAATATCAATAATAAAAATTTTAGGTTTGAATAGGGTTACAGATGCACTGTCAGAGTTAACATGCTTAACTACTTTAACAAACACTGGACGTGTTTGTTTCCATCTCTTCCTCAGTACATTCTTAATGAAAAAGAAGTTAAAATTAAAACTGAACTGTGGATGTTGGAGAATGCTGACTACCTCAAAGAACAGAAAGGTAACCATGCTCATTTCTGCCTTATATCATGCACATATATGCTTTAAAATTGTTTGTTGAATTTGTTTTTGTATTATTTTTAGAGAAGGAAGAGAAAATTGCCAAGGAAAAGGAACTTGGCATATACAAGGAAAAAAAGGTGCGTATATTTTTACATGTTTGTAGACACATTTTAACATATAAAGTTGCTTACATAAAAACATTCTCCAGCACATTCCAAATATTATCTTAAGGTTAGGATTCTGTGTTGGATAAAGAATGTAAAATAATTGATAATGCTTCATAAACCACTTTTTTTATATAGTGGAATATGTCCATGCCATTAGGAAAGAAAATGTGTATTAATGGAGTAAACCTGCTAAATTTTACTTTTAATCCCTCATATTATTACTGAGCTGCAACCAGACAAATGAATGAATGACAGAACATAACACAGAAACAAGAAAATTTTTGTTGAGCAGATATTATTTAAGCGTCTAAACGTGTAGTTTGGTGAAATATCATTTAGTCCGAATTATTAAAACGGGAATGGGACAAATTCTAAAATAACCTACTGATGTTTATGAGACCTGTGCAATGCCGTGCACGGAGTCTGACTTGGCAGCTTTACGGTTTAAGCTTTACTTGGAGAAGACACAATTTTCTTGGTGAGCAAAAATTATCTTGTTTAATGTCCTTACCAAACGAGTAAGTCTATTTTTAAGTTATGAGTTCACTGTCAAGTAGGGATGAGACGATTAATGATTTTGACCAAAATATTGCCAGAAATCACAGAAACATTACAATTTCTTATGATTATTTATTTAAGTTTAATACAAAATAACATTTTGTTATCGAAAACAATGTTGCTCTCTATTCCATCATGAATGGACATGTTTTTTTTTCTTAATGTCAGAGTTTTCACTTCTGTTTTACCTCCTAGACTCGAAAATCATCTCAGAGGAAGCAGCCGATCAGCGCCAGTACAGCGGACGAGGCCATTGAAAAGATGCTGGAGCAGAAACGCATTTCCAGTAAGATCAACTATGATGTGCTAAAGGACCTAAACAAATCAAGCACTAAGAGCCCCTCAGCTGAGCCCAAAGAGTCAAATCCAAGCCTGGCCACTCCAAGAAAAGTGGCATCAACAAACCAACGCAGAACACAGAACTCATCCAGTTTAGCAGTTCCAGCTAGTAACTTCGGCAAAAGGTATTGCATTGAACATTTGCCTTATTGCAAAATGAGTCTTGGTTCAACAAAGTCAACAACATATTACTTAACTGTAGTAAATTGCTAAACATCTGACATAAATAGAGGGCAGAAATAGGCACTTAATTCGTATACTTCTGTTCCAAAATAATTTGGGTGTCTAATAGCCAGCCACTTTTTCAGATGTGATGTCATAATGATCTTTGAAATAATGAGTTTACATTTCCATAACAGTTTAAATAGCATCATAATGTATCCTGCCTCTGTCATTTCAGACCTTCTCATAAGCAGATCCCCAGAGAGCCAACTCTGTGCTCTATAGGTTTAAAAACATGATGATGACGTGAAGAAACACATACTCTGCGGGCTTAATCACACAGAGTTATCCTTTTAGCCATTTAAAGACCACTGTACTATATATATATAAAACTACTACATTAATGTTTCTCATCCTGATAATGCACACTACATTCTGGAACACAAGTTTTACATAATTTCAGCTAGGTTCTTATTAGAGGTTCTTGTTCTTTATCATGTCTTGCTGTTAAATCAAATATTTAATATCTACTTTAATAAAATGTAAGGATCAGAAAGGCAGCACTTAAAACCCAACTAATAATAATTCTGCACTCATTTTTGACAATTAAAAGGGAGATCAGAGCAGAGGCTAACCTGTTTCTTTTGCCAATATATGGTTCTTGCTGTTAGAACTTGGCTACTGTGCATTGGGATTTGTAAAATATATTGTTTTAAGTTTGATTTGATAGATTTTTTAACTTCTAAATTTATCAGGAACAAAGTGAAATACAGTTATATTGTGAATAGTGACCCTGCAGAATTTCTTTCTTTTTTAGACTGTCTTGGCACAGTCGTGGTCTGTGACTAAAAATATGTCTTTGAATCTGAGACAGTAAAAAACATTCTGGTTCTTTCAAGGTTTGTTAGCGAAATGGTAAGTCCCACTATTTTACAGTTTTTGTCACCTACTGAGGGGAAATGGATTTTTGCGTGGGGCCTTTATCCAGTAATTTAACAATTCTAGTTTCATACAAGAATTAAGTGCAGTGTGTGTGTGTGTGTGTGTGTATATATATATATATATATATATATATATATATATATATATATATATATATATATATATATATAGATAAATGTAATTATATAAATACACATGCCAGGAGGAATGTTGGCCTACATTTGGAAATGAGGTCCTTCCTCACAGGCTCCAATTAAGTTTACATAAATTATAGTTTGATTTTTAGGAGCAGCTTAGTTCATGTCAGGTATAGCCTGTGTGTGTGGGTCTTGTCTTGTTTCACCCATCACACCCATCATGGTGTACATACACAAGGGTGTAACTGCCAAATATACAGTCAAGCCCGAAATTATTCATACCCCTGGCAAATTTTGACTTAAATTTACTTTTATTCAACCAGCACTTTTATTTTTGACTGGAAATGACACAGGCATCTCCCAGGAGATAATATGATGATGTACAAGAGGCATCATTGTGGGAAAAATATATCTGTCTGTTGGACTGTCTGCCTTGAGATGAGAGCCCTGATTCACTAGGATGGCATTGGTGTCTCAGCTTTTATTGACATTTGAACAAAAAGTGGCATGTCCAAAATTATTCATACCCTTTGCAAACTGTCACAGTCTATGGGAAAATCCGAAGTTCAATATCATTCCAAATGGTGAAAAAGGTGAAAAACAGCAGCTCTCTGCAGTTGGTTTGTGGACAGTCATGGCTAAGACAAAAGAGTTCACTAAGGACCTGCGGCTGTGCATTGTGGCCACTCACAAGTCAGAAAAGGGCTATAAGGCCATATCAAAATGTTTTCAAGTTACAGTGGCTACAGTGCAAAGTATTATTAAAAAAATACAAGAAGTTCTGCACTGTGGAAAATTTCAGATTATGTGGTCGGAAGCCAAAAGTGTCACCTGTGCTGGCCAGGAAGATGGTGAGAGAGGTGAAGAAAAATCCAACACTAATGCCATCCTGGTGAATCGGGGCTCTCCTCTCAAGGCAGACAGTCCAACAGACATTGCACACTGCTGGGTCACGGACGCAGACCAAGGAGGACGCCACTTCTCCAGAAAAGGCTTCTGGTCTTTTCTTTTATGGTCAGATGAAACAAAAATTTAATTGTTTGGCCACAATGATGTGTCCTTCATTTGGCGTAAAAAAGGAGAAGCCTTTAATCCTAAGAACACCATCCCCACTGTCAAACAGGGTGTGGAAACCTAATGTTTTTTTCTGCCAATGGACCAGGGAACTTGATCGCAGTAAATGGCACCATGAAAAAAGAGCAATACATCAAGATTCTCAACAACAAAATCAGGAAGTCTGCAGAGAAACTTGGCATTAGGAACCAGTAGACATTTCAGCATGACAACGACCCGAAACACACAGCAAAAGTGGTGAAGAAATGGTTAGCAGACAAAAACATTAACGTTTTGCAGTGGCACAGCCACTGACTTGAATCCAGTTGAGAATTTGTAGAGGGAGCTTAAGATCAGGGTGATGGCAAGGAGACCCTACAACCTCAAAGAGTTGGAACTAATCGCTAAAGATAAATGGGCAAAAATACCAGTGGAGACATGCAAAAAGCTGGTCAGCAATTACAGGAAGTGTTTGATTGCTGTAATAATAGCCAATAAAGGCTTTTCTATTAATTGTTGAGAAGAGTATGAATAATTTTTGACATACCACTTTTTGTTCAAATGTGAATAAAAGCTGAGAAATATTTTCCACAATGATGCCTCTTGTACACCATTGTATTATTTCCTGGGAGATGCCGGTGTCGTTTCTGGTCAAAATAAAATTGCTGGTTGAATAAAAGTAAATTTAATTAAAAAATTTCCAGGGGTATGAATAGTGTGTGTGTGTGTGTATGTGTGTGTGTGTGTATATATATATATATATATATATATATATATATATATATATATATATATATATATATATATATATATATATATATATATATAGTGTGTGTGTGTATGTGTATATATATGTGTGTATATATATATATATATATATATATATATATATATATATATATATGTATATATATGTATGTGTGTATATGTGTATATATATGTGTGTGTATATATATATATATATATATATATATATATATATATATATATATATATATATATATATATATATGTGTGTGTGTGTGTGTGTGTATATATATATATATATATATATATATATATATATATATATATATATATATGTATATACACACACACACACACACATATATATATATATATATATATATATATGTGTGTGTGTGTGTGTGTGTATATATATATATATATATATATATATATATATATATATATATATATATATATATATATATATATATATATATATATATATATATATATATATATATATATATATATATATATATATATATATACACACACACACACACACACTATTCATCATACCCCTGGAAATTTTTTAATTAAATATATATGTGTGTGTGTGTGTTCAGTATAATGAAGCAACAGTGTTCGTAAACTGTCCATCTTTGGTATTCCAGTTTTATATCAGTGCAATTGTTCCTTGTGATTGTGATTGTTCAGGAGCCTAATGGCCTGGGGAAGAACCTTTTTGTACAGTCTGTCTACACACACTGAGTTAGGTGCCTTGTTCAAGGGCACTTCAGCCATAGTACTTGGTGGGACCGGGGCACCAGTCACCAGGGACCTTCAAGTCACAAGGCTGGTTTCTTAACTACAAGTCTATGACTGCCCTATAGCAGATTGCATCATTGCTGAGATTATCTATGAAGACCAAATCACAAGCGTGATGTTTTTTGGTATAACATACTTCCTGTTATGTTTTATTAATTTAATTTCTCATATTTGTAAGTGGCAAAAATATGCATATCTTTATGGTTAGCAGACTTTTTAGAAGTGAAATTTGGGTTAGGCATTTATAATCGATGGTATGCTTGAGTGGGTGTCCTGTTTTATGTATAGAACAGGGGGCTATTTTAGTCTGATTTTCACGATACATAGTTAAGGAATCATGGGTATTTCTGATGTCTACAAGAGAAAAGTTATTAATGTTCTTCAGGCTAGAAAAACTAAACTTGACTCTAAAAATAAAATTTTTCTGTTGTACACAATATCCTCACATTTTCCTTTAGAATTTATTTGTATTAGAATTTGCTGTTTCATGAGCGCAATCTGGCCTCTGGCCAAGATGTTCCAAAACAGGCCTACACCATGGTACTTGATACTTGATGAAACATGATCACAAATAAGGCAATTTTTATACAAACCAAAGATTTATCATGGTCTCACCTGTCCAGAAAACAACTCTCTGGCCTTTCTCTCTTGCTCTCGTGGAAGGCGGTCGGATTTTCTATACCTCTTCATCCCTTGTCAAACCCTGCTTGGCTTCTCTGTCTTGTCTTGTCTGCAAGGACTCTTCGAAACAAGAAGATCATGGAATTGATTACATGGTCTGTCAGTGCTATTGACACTATCTTCTCAATGAGAAGCCAGGGTTTGTGGGAACCCACCTGTCCTGATGGAAAGTTTGCAACTGGATATACGATGGACGCGTGGGGGAAGTACTGGGTCGTGTGTCTGGCGCCTCTTTCCGTTGAGGACAACGAGGATTTATACGTATTTGGATTTATGATTTTTTGGGTTTCTGCTGATTTGATTAGGCGTTGCCCTGGTATGTCAGGAAATTAAAAAGTCATCTGTCCAGCGTCCCTTCAAGCTGCCCAATATGATTGATGTGATTGGCAGAGCCACTGGAACTCTTGAGAGATTCACATTAAAACTCTGTGAGCCTTTGTTGAAATAAAAGGCTTATTGCAGTCTTGTTTCCTTGTTATCAGAACTTAGCCTACTGGGGCGAGTTGTTAGTAGCGAAACCTCTCCCAGAAGAAACCGGTGCAACATATTCCTGCATAACTTAAACAGTTCCAAGGATGTAGCTGTGACATTCTGTGAACTGAAATGCTTACTTATATGATCTGGCAAGATGGGCCTGAGAGAACAACATAAGTTGTGTGTGTGTGTGTGTGTATATATATATATATATATATATATATATATATATATATATTTTTTTTTTTTTTTTTTATATTATTGAAGCCTTTAGTTGTTTAGTTATCTTATATACCCTTAGTGACTATTCCATGACTTGCTCTTTGTTGGATTGTTCTTTCTTTGAGTGACAGTCCTGGGGAGTGTAATAATGGTCTGACTGTCTAAGGTGGTGATTTTTATTTAATTAACTAAACGATTTAAACTTCTCCAGCCTAATAAGCATCAGCCTATACTCTTCCGACTTAGTAATCTGCTTTGTCCGTGTCATGATATAGTTCTACAAACTAGTCTTGTTAGGATTAGACTTTGATATATCCCTTTCTTTAAATAAAACAAGGTGCCCACTCACAACTGTTTGTAATCCCGTTAATTGAAAACACATAAGCCTTTAAACTTTAATCTGTAATTTATTTGCTAATACTAAATGTTTATGCAGTTTTGCCTTAATTATAATAAATTTAGTTATTTATTAGATTTATTATTAACTATTTTATTATATCAAGTATTATATGTATATACATATTTATTTACTACTTACTAAGCTTTATTTGAGTATGCATGTGGCTTTATTGTCATTTTGGCATGACACAAGATACATGGGCAAGCGTGGGTTTTCTTATTCCTGCAGTCGCCAATTTTTTACTCCATGTTCTGCATTTTGCTTCTCTTTAAATACCTGCACATGTTACTGGCTGAACCTCTGGCAGATAATTTAATTACCTCCATTAGCTCTGCCTCCAACTCCCACTGTGGCTTCCGATGCTGCTGTCACAATGAGTACATATTGAAATCTTTCCTCCGAGACACTGCTGCCTCGATAAACATGGGTGCAACAAAACAATATGTCAAAATTATTCTTAATTCCCATTGATTCACAAACATTCACGTTTCTGTGTGTGTTTGTGTGTGTCTATGAGTCTGTGTCAAGTCAAGTTGCTTTTTATTGTCATTTTATCGGAGTATGAGTACACAGTGAAACATAATTATGTCCCTCCAGGACCATGGTGCAACATAGAACACACAGTGCAAAACAGATGTGACATAAAGTGCAACAGCACTAAGCTAAAACAATACAATGAAAACTGCATTGGACAATGTTTTTTTTTTTTTTTTTTTTTTTTTTTTTTAACTGACAGGACAGAGCAGTACTGACATCTGAATAAGTATTCAAGTGGTTTTATTTGTCAAACCATATACAGTGGTGTAGTAAAATAAAACAGTGTTACTCCTCGTACAAGGTGTTACATAGAACGGTAAACTACACAGCGCAACATAAAGTGCATGTGGTATGTGCAATACAAAAACACGCAAAAAAAAAGACATTTTACTATATACATGACAGTAAACATTAGGCACAGCGGAGTCAGCCAACAACATGACACCGAGAAAGTCTAGTGTACGACAACAGTGCACCCGGTGTGGTGACACACAGACTCATGATTGGCAAAAATGCCTGGCTAAGAATGCTGTGTGCAATTATTGCAGGAAAAATGGGCATTATGCCAGAGTCTGCCGTGCAAAAAAACCTAAACCTAAAAACCTAAAGAGGCGAATGTTGCAATTCTAACCACTCACACTGAGGACGATGTTGCTTTTCTTGGGTCACTTTACAGCTAGTGTGGAGGAAGGCCCCTGGATGACTGAGAAAAATGGACAGCTCAAAAATCATGTGTAAAATTGATACATGTGCTGATGGAACAGCAGTGCCAGAGAGGCTGTGCAACCCAATACATAGGAGCAAGCTGGAGAAGACATGCAAGGTTCTAAAGGATCCAGGTGGAAGACCACTTATGGTGGAAGAATAGTTTACTGCTGTACTGAGGAAACGGCACGAAAGCACAATACAGAATGTGTATGTTGTATGGTACCTGGGCGTGCCCTTATTAGGTTGTTCTGCTGCTACAGCCCTGCATGTAGTAGCCAGATTGGATGCTGTTTTTTTAATCGTGCAGTGGAGGCCTAGTAGTTATGTGAGCTGTGAGGGGCAAATAAATCTATTGGTTATCAATGTAAATGGTGTATTTTTAGCAGCAATTTGTCTTGAAATGTAAAAGTATGCATACAAGGTGCAGAGATGACGACAATATAGCAGCAGTTATTGAGGTAGCACCAGTTATTGAGGTTTTGAGTGTTGTGAGGTGTGTACCTTTCTGTTCCTTTGTCTCTGTTTCTGTTATTAATACGTTTGCTGAATGAATGATTGATGTGAATGGAAAGTTGTTGAATCTTTCATTCTCGATGCAGCCTCTTCCTGAATGAACAGAACCCATCACACTAATGTAACAGGGTTGTATTCCTGTTGTTGCTTTCATTCATTCTTTATACCTGCTCCATTATTTCACCCACTTTCTTATTTTGCTGTCTGTTTTCATTTTGTTCGGCTCCTCCATTTAAGTGCCTTTTAATCTCTCTCTCTCTCTCTCTCTCTCTCTCTCTCTCTCTCTCTCTCTCTCTCTCTCTCTCTCTCTCTCTCTCTCTCTCTCTCTCTCTCTCTCTCTCTCTCTCTCTCTCTCTCTCTGAAATGAGTGAAGAACACAAGTCAGTAGTTACAGAAAAGCACTGTGGAATTATCAAACCAGATCATTGTCCTGTCTATTTATTATTTTTATTTATTGTTTATTTATTTAATTCTTTATTTTTTATATCAAGTATCAATTTACCTTTAATGTACACACTTTTCTCTATATCTTATTTTTAATAGGGATATTCAAGTTTTGGGTCAGAGATCTAATATAGGTTAATTTGAACAAATTGTTGGTGATCGGTCCTTGTTACCCTCTATTTACTTCACCTTTCCTACAGCTGGCAGCAGTTGTTGCAAGCTACAATTACAACTGAGGCATTGTTAATGGCTTAATGATGCACACCCTGGTTTTATTTCTTCACATTGCTACTTTATTTAATATGGTTCAGTTTTGAAAGCAGAAGTGTGTTGACCCTGGGAGAAGGAAAGGCGGAGCCAATGGTGATGAATGTTAATTAAGCAATAAGGCACTGAAGTTTTGGTAGTATTATGAGTAAATCACAATTAATTCAAGCAAAGTAAAGTTACACCTCCTTTCTTGTAAATTATTCATAATAATGACAACTTCAAGTGTCTTATTGCTTTTATAAAACATTTACAAACACACTATTATATAGAAAAGGTTTGATTAATAAATGGATTTATTGACAGCAAAATTGTTAATAAGCTGGTCTTCTGTGATGTGATCTAGTCCAGTTTTTTATTGAACACTTATTGCTGAATAACATGATTGTTTATCTTTTTTTAATGATCATATACTGTCACTCATGGCCATATTACAGAACACAGTTCATAAAAAACAGCTCATCAGGAATAATGTCACAATTGGACAAATGGCTCAGCAAATCAGATTTAAGGAACTGAACTACCCATTTTATAATAAGAAATGATTGACGCACCTGCTGGAGGTTTTGCTAATGATCAGTCTGCAGCCTTTATGTGCTCCCGCAGGAAATGCAGCTGGGACAGGAACATGACTTGATGGCAGATCGTACTTGCATGTAATCTTAATGCAGTCTGTAAATAAATCCTGTTCCTGTGCTTGATGGATCTTGTCCTCGGGTCCTCATTGTGTCCCATTCTGTTACATTTAGTTGCGAAACCAGGGAGACGATGAGGATGCCTGCGGCCAATTATGGCACCTGTGGACTTTAAGACCATGTTTTTTTTTTTTCATCTGGGATGCACAACCAGATTCACACCTTAGTATTCATGGAAAGAAAGACAATGTGGGCGGGGCAATTAGAAGTTGTTTTTTGTTGCTTTGTATATCAGAGCACCATATGTGCCTCTTCTTACATTTATTACTTTAAAACTCTCAAAAAAAAACACTGATTATGCTCTAAGCTGTTTTCAAGATCTTTTGATTAAGATTAGTGACTGGAACAATGAGGATTGCAGTAGTGATCACAGAGGCTCAATGGATTTTAGAAGAGAGTAAAATGTCCTAAAATAAAGATAGTAAAAGAAAATCAGTGAAGGCTTACTTTTGGAATGTGTAATTATGTCAGAAGGCTGCAACGTAATCTATCTAAACCAGCCCCTAACCTTTTTGATGTTTTTGTTTCATATTCATGCGAACAATTTGCATGTTATTACATGTATTCAAGGTGGCTTAGTGGTTAGCATGTTCGCCTCTCAGCACTGGGGATTCCACATTCGAATCCCAATCTGGGTGGAGTTTCCATGTTCTCCCCATGGCCACATGAGTTTCCTCCTGGTTCTCCAATTTCCACCCACAGTCCAAAAACACAGATTCAAGGTAAATGGAATGCTCTGAATTGCCTAATGTACAGTGTGTTTTTGTGTTTAAGTGTGCCCAGTGATAGATTGGCGCCCTGTCCTGGTATCTGCCAAGGCCTGAAACGTCAGCCTGTCTGCTATTTTTTTTTTTTATTATTATTTTTTTTTTTTTTGAGGTAAATGGGAATAGGTAAAGCAAGTTTTGCTTGGTGAGAACATGCCAAACTGCAAAAGTTTGTGAAATGAACATTATGAAACAATTAGCTGCCACTAGTTAATAATTATATTATTAGGCCTTTATTGTTATTAATCCCCTCCCTTTTAACAACTAAATTTTAATTTGGTCCTGCTGTAATCGCTGTTTACTATAGTGCACAATTTCCTTCATCACTCACACTTTCATAACATCTTTCTCCTCTATCTCCTTTCCTTCCAGCCCCCCTCCCCCCATTTCTTCTTAGCTCTAAGGGGAAAATCAGCTTTCCAGAAATAGTTTGAATAATTGCTATTTTTCTTCCTCCCGATCCTTCGTCTGCTTTTCTTCACTCATTTTTCTTCTTTCTTCTTGTTTAAAGTATCTTGAAAATGACTCACTTGGGATGACAAAAAAATCCTAAAGAATTAAAATGGTTTTTGGCCATAAGTTGAATACAGCCAAAAATAGATTCTGTTCCTATTCGTCCAGGTTTAGAACATAGCGTAGCAACAGTAATTTTTACAATATTTGTGGTAACTATTTGCTATCTAAAAAAATAGAATTTCAGGAAGGTCTATACTTACATTTACATTACATTTGTTTATTTAGCAGACGCTTCCCTACAAAGCGACTTACAAAGTGAGCACCAGGTTTGGCGTTGGGTTAAGTGCCTGAAATTCTTGTAAAGTGGGGCAATTTCTGAAAAAAACTGCGTACCAGTGTTTTTTTTTAGCCATGATTGTATTTACACATTGTGTGAAATGCCATCAAATATTTTAAAGCTTTTAAATTTAGATTTTCTTCTTCACTGCATAATTGGTGAATGTTTAATCCCATTGCTAAAACATCTTTTTTAACAAATATTTAAATGTATTGGTACACAAATAAGAGTTAATATCATCACAAACCTTTAAGGAGTGTGATTGAACTCAACCTTTATTTATATAGCACATTTAAATGCAACCAAAGTTGACCAAACGTACATAGGTTAAAATAAGCACAATCAATAAATAAAACATAAAAACTATGACTAATAAACAATACAACAATTAAAATTACAGTAAAATGGAAATGTAGAATTTAAAATTAAAACTTTGAAATGAAAATTTTGCCAAAGCCAGAGAGAAAAAAGTGTTTTTAAAAAAGTCTTAAATGTGATAACATGGTAAGGATGTTTTGTCGGGTCCTGATGTCATCTTTCACTTAATGTTTATCTTTGTGAAAGTAGAGCTGTTTTCAAATGCCAGACTGGAATTGGGTTGGTGCACTGATCATATTAGAGATGCAGACATGTGCATGCATAACTCAAATGAATTTAATAAGTGAGCGGTGGGAACACAACAAAAACAACACCAGCATCTGACTTTCGCCTCCAAGGTCTTCCATTATTTATTTTTAATAAATAAATATACATTTATATATATTTATATATTTTTTAATTTTATATATTTATATATTATATGTACCAGTCAAAAGTTTGGACACATCACCTTGTTGCTCTATTTTATTTTATCCACCCTATTATCTTACATTACATTATTTTACAAAAGTAGTTACACCCCTTACATTTTCTCAACTCAGTTTTATTTATGAGGCACTTTAAAAACAACAAAGTGCTGTACACTGTTGTAGTGTTAAGCTTTTCTGAACTCCATGTTCAAGAGAGTTAGCACTGGAAAATAATAGTGGCTACACAATATATTGAGATTTTGGGCCCAATTTGGACATTGTTATTTAGGGGTGTACACACTTTCGTTGCCAGCATTTAAGACATTAATGGCTGTGTGTTGAGATATTTTGGGGGCAACAGCTGTTATACAAGCTGTGCACTGATTACCAAAAATTGTATCAAAGTGTCATTCTCAGTGTTGTCTGATGAAAATTGGAAAAGTAAGAGATGTACTCACTTTTGTGAGATGCTGAAGACTTTGTAATTTTATAATATGACTGTATTGGTCAGGAACATCACAGAACAGGTGTAATTTGATTGGTGTGTGTATTGTTTATTGTCAGTTCTGCTGTAGAACAATAAGAAGGCGTTTCTAAACTTGACTGGTACTGTGTATAAACTTTTTCTTAAGAGTTTTTTGTGTTCTCAGAATTTTACTATCTCTACACTCTTAAAAAGAGTTCTTTTAAGACATGTTTTGCTATGTATTCATTTTACTTGCATCCCTTTCTCTTTCACTAACAACTGCTCAGTTCATTGCCCCAATCATTCATTCATTTACTTCTGCTTAATTCGTTAGTCACTCAGATACACTATATGGGGCAATTTAGAGCATTTCATTTACCTTGAATCCATGTTTTTGGACTGTGGAGGAAATCTGAGAACCCGGAGGACACCCACATGGACACAGAGAGAACTACTCCACCCAGATTGGGATTAAAACATGGAATTCCCAGCACTGAGAGGCAAACATACTAACCACTAAGCCACCTTGCCGCCCTTCATTGACTCTTTTCAAGTCTTTGATCCATTCTTGTCATCTTTCTTTCTATTTTATTTCAGACTTTTCAGATTAAATAATTAAAATAGTCACGGTAATACAAACATATTAATTTAAGGTAAACACAACTGTTCATGTACATTTAAGTGACTGTACAGAATCTATAAATATATTTGTCAGCAGTCTGTGAAAGCCATTGGTCAAAAATGTCCCGACAGTTAGAAAGCTAGATCATTGGTCCAAGTGGAACATAACTTGTCAGATTTTTAATCTGTTATATGGTTAAAAAAACGTGCTGGCTTTCAAACTTCTGAGTCAGGATTTTTTTTGTAATATATTACTGGTTGGTAAAAGGCCTAAATCTGTTTAACAATTCATATGTTTTAAATTATAATTTGAGGTAATAATAATGATGATTATGATATTATTACTAGTAGTAGTAGAATTAGTAAACTATATATTAAAGGTTTTAAACAGAGATACATGGTGAGAGTTTGCTATTTAAAACCTTATTCCTGTCTTACTTTGCCGTTTGTGTGTGTGGTGTTGGAGAACAGGAGGAAAAGTTTGGTACATCAGTTGTATTTTGACATGCTGGTATGTTTTTTTCTATTTTGTAAAGTAAAGTCTGAATGTGCTTTTATGCTATGTTCTTTTATTTGTAATTTGCTCTTTCACTGGCTGGTATCCAGGATGAGGTGACCTGGCAGGCATGTCCTCTTTTTTAAAGCTAAAAATATCAGGCCAGTTGTGGTTTGTAAAGTTTAGAAGACTGTCCTGGTTTTTGCTCTACTTCTTGACCACTTGTCACGAACTTCGTGTATCATCCAAAATGTTACTAAATTTGGAAATAAACATTATTTAATACCTTAATTTCTAACATAGATGTTTATTCATTTAAAATAATTATTTGCTTTGATCTATTATAAATCATGTGAGATGATTGTTGACCACTTATTTATGTCAAATATTTACCTCTGCAATTATGTAAAGGACCTACTAAAAAATACAGTTGGCAAATCAGACTTAAGGCCCTATTTTAGCAATCTTTAGCGGGCAGTCTATCACGCAGCGCAGAGCTTGATTTAGGGCCTGCCATCACTTCCCTTTAAGAGTCAGGTGCAGTCTGGCTTTGGCAGATTGCAATTTTAACAGAGCAGTGTACAATGGTGTCATTTTGTGTTGATGTAGAATAATGTAATTGGGGAGGTGAAATTAATGAGGACCGTAGAATTTACAGGCTCAGGACTGGCATTATTAACACATTAGTCAAAATACATTCAAGTATTTGTTTTGGCTGATGGAGCTGTCGTGCGATCGCTTCCTGCAGCTCATTCACAGATCTCTCTCCCAGCGACACGTGATGTTCCTGGTTATAAAGGATGCACACACTCATCAGGCTGAGCCGTGTGAAATACGATAATAATCCAAAATCAAAGTCCATTGTCACTAATGTACTTTGATTATGGACAATTATCGCACCTAATACGGCTTTATCTGATGATGCTTGTGCATCTTAAATTATTCTCCGACCACTCCCCCAGTGATACTGCGCTGCTACGGTTATCTTATTTTGTATTCTGTTTTCTGTTGATATAAAAGTTTTTATGTCCATGTGTGTAACAAGCAAAGAAGTGTGCGTATGCGCTTCTGTTGACAAGTCACTGCCATGATAACAATAAACAACTGACTCTTGACGTCCGTCTTGATTGTTTTTAGTAAGTGGTGCACCTCTATTTTACATTGCCAATTTAGCAATATGCCAGAAATGTACCTGAACACACCTCATTTTGAGACTATTACACCTTTCGACGTAGATTTATTCCCAAGCATGGTTGCTATTTAAACGACGTAGACACAAGAAATAAAATATACTGTTGGTGGGGTCTAAGAAAGCATTGCGCATCTCAACACATCATTTGCAACGTGTAAGATAAATTCTTCTTTACATTGACTTTTAAAAACTTTCTGTTAGCAACAGACATATTTCGCTTAATTCCTTTACTGCATACTAATCCTACAAAGTATCTTAGTCTGAATTTGTTGTTTTTTTTCAGTTTTTTTGCCATTACTTCCACCGTTTTTGGATCAGACTTTTCTTTGCCATCGCCTGCATTTTTGGCCTCTGCAGTGAATCAGAGAGGATGAGATTCATGTGAGATTTAAACTTCTGAATTCTGAAATGAGTCGTTTCTATTTCTCCCTCATTATAATCATATCCAAGGTCTGAAGAATGATAATTAGGAAGTCTGAATCTTGTTAGCACTCATAACAAAGTTCACTTGCTTTCCATAGCAATTTGTTTGCATGCGTTTAGTCACTAATATATTGTTTGTTTACTTGGTAGTCTGTTTCCCTATTAAGATTAAAGGATTATTGAAAATTTAATCATTAAAAGGAGAGCTTATGTAGGGCAGGCGTCACTCAGCAGATAGAGATATTCCTCTACTAAAAATAATATGCAAAACCGTTATCAAGGGAAAGATCAGACACAGTTAATGTTGGCGCTGTTATCGGTGGTGTGTTTGAAAGTGCCTGATTTGCATAAGAAATTTAGTTTGTTTTGTGTGTGTTGTGTATTCTTATCTGAGTTTGAACCATGTATTATGCTGCAATAGTGACATGATTTAAAATGCAAAAATCGAAGCCTTTTTTCAACAATAATGCTTTTTGCACCTATGACTTCTCCTTGCTGGTTATTTTATGTAATTAACTGCTTTAATGTAAGGAATTATAAAATACACCATTTCTTCCAGAACACTGTTACAATCATATGCTTGCATTACATGTTTCATTTCGGACACTGAGCTGATACACCCGGGACTGTGTGCCAATTTAATGCTGGGCGCACACTCACACACAGACTACTGTATATAGGGGCAATTTAGATCAGCCAATTTATTTTAAATCCATGTTTTTGGACTGTGGGAGGAAACCCACGCGGACACGGGGGGAACATGGAAAAATCCACCCAGATTGGGAATCGAACCTAAATCCCCTGTGCTGAGAGGCCTTTATTATTGACAATTTTAAATAAATACAAAGTGAATAAATAAATACAATTTTAAATAAATACAAAGATTTAAATCGCATTAAAATCACTTTAATTTGTATCTTGGCAGATAACAGGTGAAAAAATATATAATTGCATATTCAGTTTAAATGGTGCATCAGTCTAATTTAGCACACTGAGCCTGAAGAAACAAAAGAAGAGAAAATAATTGTTTGAATATGTGACATTGTGGGAAAGTATTTCAAGGATACCTCCAGAGATCTTAATGAGTCAACTGTGTGTCGTCATTTAGGTTTACACTAAATCACACGGTAGTTACATTTCCAGAATGTGGACAGAATGAAAACATCAATGTTAGATTAAAGCAGAAGTTTGTTTGAATAGTGACTAAAAAACTCAAACCAATTTAAGCTAAACTGCAGAGAAGGGGAAGAACAGTGTCCGTTTGCGGTCACCATTTTTTTTTTTTCTTTTTTTAAGATTGATACTATTGTTCTTAATCTGACCAATGAAATAAATACTAATACCAGGCATTTGTAACTACAGCTTTGTTCTAGGACAAGTGGTACATGTGGTGCCAGTATTTTTTGGCCTTGACTGTAAAAACAATTTGTGTCTAAACATTCACCTCATCTCATTATCTTCCACTTAATCTTATACTAGGCTTATGTTTTCCCCTTGCCCATCCAGGGGAGAATGTTTCGGGTGCTGGGGAAATTTATTATATAATGTATGTGGAAAACAGGAAAATAACTTCTAAAGAGTATGATACTGGGTAAGATATGTCTGTTGCTAACAGTACGTTTTTAAAATGTCACTTTAGTGAAGAATTCAAGGCCCTATCTTACACCCTGCACATGATGTGTCACGGTGTGCACTGCTATGTTACACCCCGCCAACAGCCTATTTTCACTCCTCGTGTCCATGTCGTTTAAATAGCAACGGTGCTTGTAAATAAATTAATGCTCATAAGTGTGGTGTTCTCAAATTGATGTGTGTTCAGCTCTGCCTGATGAGCGGGTGTGTCCTTTATAAGCAGGAACACCACATGCCAAGGGGAGAGAGATGAGCTGCAGGCAACAGTACAACAGATCCATCAGCAGCCAATTCACAACAGCAGCCAATTGGTAGGAGGAAACTGGAGAATTCAAACCTGGATCCCCAGAAATTAATGGCAGACATGCTAACCTCAACACCACCGTTCAATAAACATTCGTTCAATATGATTGAAGTAAAAATAAGTTAAAACTGCCTCCGCAGGGAACATAATACATGCAGTTATTAACTTTTTTATGTTTTCTTTGTTTACTCCCACCTAGTTTTGCCTCTTACTTGTTTTTTTAATACCTGTGTACTGAATATCCAATAGGTGCATCATTTACCGTTCTCATATCCTCATCTGTAATATCATCTTACCATCCAGTTCAAGAAAAGAGGCAGAGGGATCATAGCATCTTCATTTTCTTCTGTATACCCTCCGTACATCCAGCTCCAATCTCATCCGCCCATCCACTCTTCAACATATTGCCACCTATGTGTTTCATTGAAAACGCTAAAGAACATTCCATACTCTGGCCCCTCTTCTGATGTCCACACAGGAGCGGCGGGTGCCCAGCACACTGTGATCAGTGGGCAGTGATCTCTGTTCCTTTTCTGTTTCCTGCAGACATCCTGGCATCATATGCCTGCCCTGACCACTACACTACCCGATACTTTTTTTACTTTAAAACCTGAAAGTGTGGGTCACATCCATGCTGAATAACCTACTGAACCTGCTGGATAATGTGGCTACGTTGCCCACAGGCATCTTTGTGTCTTTGAAGTACTTGTGTTGGGATTTTGTGCCAAATGGCACTTGCTGGGCAATTAAGTATCTTTAGTTCAGGATTGGAAACAGGATTTTCATAAACACAGGGACGAGTTTCATTGAGAGGTTGCTCTGTGTTACTGTCACAAAGTTCTGTATTTTGGCTCTATCGCACATGTACTCTAACACCAATAAGAGAAGCTTCAGCAGGATAATCAGTTACCTTCCCCTTGTCCTCTTGTCTTGCATGTAAAATGTCTCTCTCCTTAGATTGTATTGAGATCCTTAAGCACGAAGCCAAATTCTCTACTTCCTTAGACATTACTGACTCCTAAGTGTGTTAACGCCACTGTATTGTAATTTCAGCTCATAGAAGCAATTATGGGTTGTATAAATGTATTTCAATTACTAGGTTTTTATGATCAACAACACTGTTTAAGGGTTTTAAAATTAATTTCTTTACAAGTTTAAACATTTTTATATTGATTATAAAAGCTTATTTATTATCATATTAAAACCTTCTGTCTTCATATATTTAAAAAAATGAAATATATTCATATTTCTTGTGCCCTAGATTACGGCCGCTGATCTCAGCTCAGCCGTGTAAGAAACCACTCCTGGATAAGGTGTTTTTTTTTGTTTTTTTTTTTGTCATTTTATTTAAAATTTGTCTTAATACTTTTTTTTATCATTTTTAGTTAAATATTTAGTTCATCTTTAATGTTTAATAATTTATATATTGATTTATTATTTTCATTATTATTATTGTTGTTATAATTATGGCTATATTTTGAATATATTTCTTTTAGCTGGTGTCTGACAATTCTGAAGACCCTTCTGTGGTCCCACAAAGTTCTGTAGTGGTGGAAAGTGGACCGGTTGCGTATGAGGACCCAGGAGAGGATGAAGAAGATGATGAGGAGGAGCAATGTGTTAGTGCCATGCAGCTTATGGGAAGCACAGGTCAGTCACAGTAATGCTTATTTCTGTTTCACATCCTTTATCACTCCATCACACTGAGGGAAGCACTCCAGCACAGGCCAGATACACAAACACAATTACATCTAGGGGAAATTTAGTAATTTGTGCTTTGTAGACTGTGAACGGAGACCGATACAAACACCGGGAAGCAATGCACACAGAATGAACAAGAACACTAGTCTGGAACCAACAGAATGAACACCAACCAGTCTGGAACCAACCTTCCTGCCACATTCCAAATCACTAAGACTGCATTTTTCTCTTTCTGATGACTAATGTGAGCCTTATGATTTTATGACTCCGCATCTGATATATAATTGACTGATTACTCCGAATTAGATGAAGTTAATGTATTATTTGCATAGTAAGTTAAGTAATTTATAGGGTATAATTACTTGTTTTGTTAATTATTGTATGTGTAATAATGTGTAATTCAAATTAACAGAATAATTAAATATATTATTTTGTTGCTTCGCAGATTATGGCTATGACTTTGATGATGACGATGGATTCTAGCACTGTGTGTGTGTGTGTGTGTGTACACATGATTGCAAAATTGACTGCTAAATGCTTCAGGACACTGATTTTGGATGCTGCTGCGGCCTTCTAAACTTGAAGAAATAATTCTATTTACACTTCTACAACAAGAAACTTGAAGATTTTGTTGAAATAGAAATTATGTTTACAGAATAATGTTCTGTTGTTTTGTATAAGAGAATGTATTTATGTGTGTGTTGGTACCATGTCTAAAACGGTCATGTTCACACGCACATTTCTTTGTGTTTAACTACATTGTGGAACAGACTCTGGGCTGCAGCTCGGTATCAGTAAGAGCCAAATTCTGCACCATAGTTTTAATATCAAAGGGTTTTGGAAAGCCTGCACTGTTAGTATGTGTGTGAAATAATCTCAAATCCCAGTCTTTCAAAAAAAAATGCACATCCTTAAATTAGTAGTATTTATTATTTTGCTTAAATATTAAATTATGTCTAAATATCTGTTGTCCTTTAAACCCTATGTAGTATCATTTTGTATTTATTTTCTCTACTTACCTTAAAAGAAATCATCCTGACCTAAAATAAAATAAAAATAGTATTATTAGTATTTTTGCATATGCAAAAGTGCTATTCATATTTTCATCACATAACCTGATAACTGGGAATACAGATTTGTTTTTATTTTCCTTGTTTATTTTCCCTTTGCAACTCGCACTACTGTTTTACACTAGAATACTAGAAAACATGAAAAAGCTTGTGAATTTTGCACTCACCAATGACACTGTTTTTTTTTTATTCAAATGCCAGGGTTTTTCGTGGCGTAAATAATAATGTCAATTTGTGTACTTGATGGTAAAATGAGCTCTGGACCTCAGTGAGACAAAGCTGAGAGTTCCTGGGAAAAAGTATAGGAAGATTACATTTACATTTAGTCATTTAGCAGACGCTTTTATCCAAGGCGACTTACAAATGAGAACATCACAAGTCAATCAAGGAAGATTATAGGATGGGTGCTTCATTATGGCTTTAACATTTAGCCAAGCCAGAATTAATACAAATTTATTAAAATGGCTTGCTATTGAAAGAATTAGACTAACACAAATCATTATTTTAAATGAATAGAATATTTTTTGTAGTAATGAGGGCACAGTGGCTTATTGGTTAGCACATTTGCCTCTCAGTGCTGGGGATTCCAGGTTTGAATCCCAAATTGTGTGGAGTTTTCATGTTCTCCCCATGTCAGCATGGATTTTTTTTCCAGGTCCTCTGGTTTCCTCACACAGTCCGAATGTAAATTGAATGCTTTAAATTACCCCATATAAAGTGTGTTTGTGTGCCCAGCAATAGATTGATGCCCTCTCCTGGGTGTCCCATATAGTATGTGTTTGTGTGGGTGTCTGTGTGAATGTATCTGCCAAATACCTTAAACGTTCTTTCCGGATGGGCATAAGGAACCCCCCCTCCCAGCATCCTTAGTAGAAGATTAAGCGGAAGAGAATGAATAATCATACATTGATTTTTTTTAAATTTATGTTACCAAAATACCAATGTGTTTTTACCATGTGTGCATAAGATTCCTCTCCCATAAATACTACGGCAGAAAAGGGGTTGTGAAAGCTTTAAAACGCCTTAAATTCTAAATGTGCATGACTTGAGACCTTGCTATTATGGTTTAAATGATATTATATTAAAATTACACGTACATTATGCTCAACATTAAATCAAATTGAAGCATTTGCTGTAGATAAATAAAGTATATTATTTTGAGCAGAACGGAAGACATGCATTCTGGACTTCATTGAACTAATATTTAGTCTCATTTAGAAATCCTGTAAGAAATAAATACAATACTGTTGCTATGGCATGGTGATGTTTTTGTACAGCATCGAGATTTTGGCATGCCTTCCTAAATGCCACCATTTATTCATGACAATAGATGAATAAACATAGTTAATGCTGGACATAAAAGATCCTCCAATAAATCACTCAACTTCATTCATTTATTATACTAGCGTCGCAAGGGAGGTTCCCCATGCCCATCCAAAGGAGAACATTTCGGGAACTGGGCAAAAACAAACAGGACAGGGCGCCAATCTACGCTGGAAGCATTCACTCACACAGCCACACACAAACGCACGCAGTATGAGGCAATTTATAGCATTTTAACCTTTATTTTACCAAGATAAACCTCATTGAGATTATAAATCTCTTTTGCAAGAGTGTCCTTGCTAAAACATACCTTGAATCAATGTCTTTGGACTGTGGGAGGAAACCAGAGAACCCAGAGGAAACCCTCAACGACAAGGGGAGAACATGGAAACTCAACCCTGATTGGAATTTAAACCTGAATCCCCAGTGCTGGGAGGCAAACTTGCTAACCACTAACCCACCTTGCTTTGTGAACTCTTAAACAGCAATACAACAGAATTCAACCTGTCAATAACTATTATATGGCTATAAAAACATCTTGTTATACAGAAATGCAGTATAAAGAGATAGAGAACTTGTGAATTGGCTGAAAATGTCTGTCCATCAAACGTACTCTCCAATCAGAGGACTTGAATACGCTGGCATAATGTGGGCCCACTAGAAGGCCCTGTGTCGCCAACTAAAAATCTGATTGGTTGAAGCAATAGGTTGAATAGATAGGTTATTTAATGCTACCAGGCATTCAGAAGGCTTAGGCAGAAATATGAACCAGGCTACCAATGATGCTTAAATGTGATCGGTTAATGTTTTGATATGGAAATACACGTCTGGATGCTGCGCAACAAGGGAAATTGGTATGAAAGGAAGCGGCGAGAGCATTTGGAATTATTTAATAAGTAAATAAGAAAAAATATAATTAACATCAGTCTGTGATTCACATATTTTAGGTCTTTAGAGAAGGCCCTGATAGTCCACTACTGAGTTAGAATAATGCAAACTAAAATCAGAGTATGTTTTTCCAGAGCTTGAAATAAACCCACTGATATTAAACCACAAATAAATTTGTTTTTGCATAATTTCCACTATCTATGAATAAGTTTTCTTTGGATCATGCTCATATTTTAAATTTGCATGATTTTGACAGAAATAGGAAAGAAAGAGCAAAGAAAACAAACATTTTGATTTGTTAATTTTTACTTTTGTGTAAAGCATTATTTTTATTAAATTTTTTCATGTTTTTTTGCAGCATGTTCAGAGTTGTAACTTTTATAATTTTGAGACGATATGGATGACATCACGGCATGGACTGACTTCTCAAATTTTGACCTGCTACAAACAAAACAGGATGGGGCAGTGGAGAAAGCTGCCTTGTGACTAAACCTGGTTGTGAGTGTGGTAGCTCAGTGGTTAGGATGTTGGGCTTATCTGAAGGTTGTTCAAATGGTTGCTTATCTGAAGGTTGTCCTGGGTTCAAATCCCAGGTCCACCAAAGGTACTACTGAGGGCCCTTAACCCTCAGTGATCCTGTGCTTTTTTGTAAGTCACTTTGGATTAAATCCATCCATTATCTTCCACTTTATCCTATATTGGGGTCGCGGGGGGGGGGGGGGGGGGTGGCGCTTCCCCATGCCCATCCAGGGGAGAACGTTTCGGGCGCTGGGCAGATACACCCAGGACAGAGTGCCAATCTATCGCTGGGCACACACTCACTCACACAGATACATACACACTCTATATGGTGCAATTTGGAGTACTCATTTGACTTGATCCATATTTTTGGACTGTGGGAGGAAACCGGAGAACCCGGAGGAAACCCACGCGGACACGGGAACATAGAAACTCCACCCAGATGGGGATTCGAACCGGGAATCCCTAGTGCTGAGAGGCGAACGTGCTAACCACTAAGCCACCGTGCCACCCGCTTTGGATTAAAGCGTCTGCTAAATGTAATGTACCAAATGTAGGTAGAGAAACGTACTTCGAGATGTAATTATAGAAACACAAATTGTATCAAATATGACTGCTAAATTTATAACAACATATGTCCTTATTAATATTTTCGACTGTGTAAAACAATAAAATGAACACGTCTGCTCGTCTAAAGCACTTGGCAGCGCTGATTTCATTTGGATAAACATAAAAGAAATAGCTCCATCTAGTGTTCAGTTAGTGTAAAGTCCGTTACTGTTTCAGAAGTAAAACGTTTAAACGGTTATACAGTGGTTGAATTTTTAAACAAAACTATCTAACAGGCATTAAATTTAAGTTGTTGTCTTGTTTCTCAATGTACGCTTAAATAAAGGAACGTTTTTTGGTAACAGTAAACGGCAGACAGTGATTACAGGGTCATGGTAAATTAACTGAATCATATTCACAGGTCAGGTTCCTCATAAATGATAAATAAATAAAAACCGTGTAAGTAAACAGGATGATGCTATAGGCTAAGTATATTCTTAAATGTGCTGAATTTAGAAAGTAAAATTCACATGTTATAAATGTGTATAATAATAATGACCTGAAATAATTACTGTAACAAAGAGTATTATACTAGTAAGTGCTACAGACTACTGGCCAATTGTTTTAAAATGCCCAAAATTTCTTTTAGTTTATGCTTATATCTCCTACAAATATACACATTCATTTGTTTATTTATTCATTATCTTTCGCTTAATCCTATACTGGGGTCGCGGGGGTGGTTCCCCATGCCTATTCAGGGGAGAATATTTTGGACGCTGGGTAGATACACCCAGGGCAGGGCGCCAATCTGTCACTGGGCACACTCACTCTCACACACACACTATATGGGGCAATTTAGAGCATTCAACTTACCTTGAATCCGTGTTCTTGGACTGTGGAGGAAACCAGAAACCCAAAGGAAACCCACATGGACACAGTGAGAACATGGAAATTCCACACAGATTTGGGATTCAAACCTGAAATCCCCAGTGCTGAGAGGTGAATGTGCTAACCACTAAGCCACCGTGCCACCCTGTACATAATATTTTTTCAAAAGTGTTCATGCATTTTTTTTGTCATGTGTATATTGTATAAATTAGGACAAAGCAAAATAAAGCAGGGATGGCACAGTAGTTAGCACGGTCACCTGTCAGCAATGGGGATTCCCGGCATGAGGACCTCCCCCCAATTAAACAGAACATAATGGAAGGATGGATGGATGGATGGAATTCCGATCTGGTGGAGTGTCCATGTTCTCCGAATGTCTGAGTGGGTTTCCTCCGGGTTCTCCGGTTTGCTCCCACAGTCCAAATTGTGGATTCAAGGTAAATTGAGTGTATTTGTGTGTGTGTGTGAGTGAGTATGTCCAGTGATAGAGTGGCATCCTGTCCTGGGTGTATCTGTGGGAACCCACCCACAACCCTGGTATAGGATTATAGCGAAATATGAATGAATGAATGAATGAATTTCAAATTAATTACTAACTACAAATTTATTTGACTGGGCGGCTCAAACGGGTATTTTACAAACAGGAACCGTTTTAAAACAATTATACAATTATGTTTCTAGTTCTTGATAATGTTACCACCTAATACCCCCTTTATCAGCAATGGGGATTCCCGGCATGAGGACCTCCCCCCAATTAAACAGAACATAATGGAAGGATGGATGGATGGATGGAATTCCGATCTGGTGGAGTGTCCATGTTCTCCGAATGTCTGAGTGGGTTTCCTCCGGGTTCTCCGGTTTGCTCCCACAGTCCAAATTGTGGATTCAAGGTAAATTGAGTGTATTTGTGTGTGTGTGTGTGTGAGTATGTCCAGTGATAGAGTGGCATCCTGTCCTGGGTGTATCTGTGGGAACCCACCCACAACCCTGGTATAGGATTATAGCGAAATATGAATGAATGAATGAATGAATTTCAAATTAATTACTAACTACAAATTTATTTGACTGGGCGGCTCAAACGGGTATTTTACAAACAGGAACCGTTTTAAAACAATTATACAATTATGTTTCTAGTTCTTGATAATGTTACCACCTAATACCCCCTTTATCTGATTTTACAGCTGTCATAAACAGTTGCTTGTGGTGGCTCATTTTTCCATGGTTTTATTTTTCAGTGCCTTGGTGACTAAGCATGGTCATGGACATGGATACAATTTGGCCTTCAGAAAGAAATATCAAACCAGTCTCATGTGAGTGTGTATAGACTGCAGTTGTCATCACCACTGAATGTATTTAGAATCCTCTGATCTCATTCGCAAGTCCAGCAGCACTGAGTCACATAGATGAAGGTTATAACTATATAAAGCTAATCAGATGTTGATGCTCAGGACCTGTTTATTTTGTTTGCTCATTTTTATTTAGCTGTTTTATTCATTTTTTTGAATTTACATCTGTAGTGCATTTGTTCAGTCACCTTTTTTATAAATTTTTAAGGCACGATTCAGACTCTGTTTTAGAGCAGCTTTAATGAAATAATAAATGTATATTTACATTTTACATTTACCTATTTAGCAAACATATTTAGCCAAAGCGACTTAGGAATAAGAACGCAAGTTAGTAGTTAAGATTCTGACAAAGAATCTTAAAAAGAAAACAAAAATTTTGCCACTGAGCATCCAAAGGCAGTACAGGGCTGTTAGTCATGGTTCCGGCTGGCTGTAAGTAATACTCGCTTTTTCTGGCTATAAGTCACACTTGCAGTCAAGTGGAGCCCTCACTAAGTAGCTATGTTGGACAGGGACTCCCATAGTGTCTTAGCACTGGCAACACACCTGTTTATGCAACATGGGTAGGAACTTTTTTATCTTTTACCACACCTCACGTTCAGTGGAATGCTTGGCACAGACGCTAAATGGCCCGATGCACCAGTGATTTGCTACACCTGCAACTGCATCTGAGGCCAATCATTAGTCCCATGGTCTTACAGGTTAAAGGCTCCTTCAAGCAGAGTGTGGACACTGGGACATACATTGCTTCAGCTTGGAGGAGTATTGACATCAATACAACTCTCCTCCAACCATGTACATTTTACCGGGTGCCCATACTTTTTGTTCAACTGTGCCCCTTGCCATTCGTGGACTGCGAGGGAAGACAGGCACGAGCAGCACCACTTCGCTGTCTGTCAGGGCAGGGTGAGGTCAGTCTGGTTGTCCTGCTGAATGGAGGAGCAGGTGATGCAGCAGTAAGCCGCCAACTGAATGTCCTCTGCATGGAGGCTGAGGTCCGAGACATGCATCTTCTGATACACTGAACCTAACACTAATAAGTTAATTAACAAGCATTATTAAATACCGGTAGCTCCGTTCCTTAGATCTGATTGGCTGAGCAGTGACATTTTTGGAAATAATGCACGCCTCTGACCGCTTCACATTCGTATCAATGTGTGACATACAGTACATTACTTTAAATCATATAGTACACATTAATATAAACAGTGAGCTGATTCTTAGTAAGCACTTAGTCTGTTTTAGCTGTCTTTTATAAACTGTGTTCTGTTATGTGGCCACTAAATGGCAGGTTTTGATTGTTAGAGATCCGGTAACCCGTTACTCAGGGTCAGTGTTCACTTTGAAAACCAGCCTAGATTCCCTTGAGAAGACCATTTTTTTAACGATTTTGCGTCCAATAAATGCATTTATGAATCAAAGCTTGTTTTTTTATTATAGTGTGTTTGTAATCATTTTTTAAAAAACAATAAGGCACTCGAGGTTGTGTATTATTGTGAATAAATCATGGGAAAGAGTTGTAACTGTACTCCAGGCGCCTAATGAAACCTCTTTCCTGTGATGTAATCACAATAATGCACCAATTTCATGCGTAATTGCTTTATTAACTAAAAAGATCAAACAAGCAATGACAAAGATAAGACTACTGGAACAAAAAGTCCAATTAGGGGTGTATTGCGCTCTTGCCAATTACAGATTAATTATTGGGAATAAATACATGAAAGTATTAATGATGAACAGAAATTTAACCAGTTTCATCAATATGATTGGAAAATTTATAACATACATTAACTCTTAACATTTCATTTGGTTTGCAGACCAACAATTCCATCTGACACAGAATCAGTAAAATAACTATGACCTTGACCACAGTACTGAAATAAACCTGCATTAGAGTTTTAATGCACTGATAAATAAATAATTCATAACATGTAAATGTTCATACATTTTATATAAAAGTGCATATGTATTTATATGAACTTAATAATAATAATAATAATAATAAACTAATTATGTAAGAATGCAAAATTGTCAGTGTAAAATATTGAAGAAAATACCATGAGATCTAACTTCAAGCTCTAAAAATACTAGCTCTTTAATCAAAATATTAAATAATGAGTTTTACTTTTTATGGAGTTGAACTGTTCTTTAGTAAGACCTCTACCAACTGTGTTAGATAGATGCTATTGTAGACTGTAAACTGTAGACAGTGCCCTCTTGTGGATACATAGCAGCACGTGGATTAACAGACTGGCAAAATAAAAAGCTTGCATGGCCTGTCTCAGTTTCCTGATTCTGCTCATAGCTAGAAGTTGCCCAAATAAGCACTAAATTGTTTGTGCAAAATGCAGACATAGACCTTACTTTTAAAAATGCATTTAACTTATTATTTTTGCAAATATAGAAATAAGTAACATTAAGATTAAACAACTCAATCTAAACAAAACCCCTTTAGATAAAATTCATTCATTCATTCATTATCTCCCGCTTTATCCTCTATTAGGGTCGTGGTGGGCCTCCCCATGCCCATCCAAGGGAGAATGTCTCGGGCGCTGGGCAGATAGACCCAGGACAGGGCGCCAATCCATCGGTGGGCACACACTCACTCACTCAAACACACTCTATATGGGGCAATTTTGAGAATTCAATTGACTTGATCCTTGTTTTTGGACTGTGGGAGGAAACCGGAGAACCCGGAGGAAATCCACGCAGACACGGGGAGAACATGGAAACTCCATCCAGATGGGCATTCGAACCGGGAATCCCTAGCACTGAGAGGCGAACGTGCTAACCACTAAGCCACCGTGCCCCCTTTAGATAAAATATTATATAAAATATTAGTAAACTATATTTAATAATAAATACACAAGTCAATATATTCTTTTTATTCACATGGCAGTATAACAGCCTTAAATTGCACATGACAAATAGACAAGGTAGTACCAGGCCTACATGTACAGTATGTACATTAGGAATGGCTATATGTTGTAACGTACATGCATGATGTGACTGTAAATATGGGCATTACCAGATTCAAGAGGGTAAACCATGGCATGCATTCTACTGTGCTTACACACTGATGTGAACCCTTCATATACAGTGGGATGCACTGGTCTGGTGCTAGTGGCCGACTTATGCTGAAGAACTTCCTTTGGGGGGAGGTTGCAGCAAAGCAAAGCTCTGATTACAGAAACAGCTTGTGAAAGTTTCTAACATTTAGTATAAAAGCATTCCCCTGTTTATATCTCATCTCATTATCTTTTAGTTAATCCTCTTCTAGGGTCTGTTAGATGTTCAGTAAACGGTCTTGGAGATACAGGTTGTTCCATACAGATTTTAATGCAAATTACTGAATAGACAGCTCTGAATTCTCAAAGATCTCGCTTCGGTATATAATCCTTAGGTGGGCTGTCCTTTTTCTGTGTGTGTGAGTGTATGGTAGGGACTTCCTGAGCCCCAGTCTCACTATTTCATTTAACAAATGTTACCTGACCTACACTTTCACAATTCACCCTGTGATCAGACATCCCTACCCTTTCCCATGCTCATCCTGCACCTGGTCATTCCTACATGCTCCCTGCAACTATTCAATAGTTGTTCAAACTATTGTGAATTACTAAACATTGTTTCAGAGTATTATAAAACCTTGCAGGTCCTGGGGGTGAGGGGTGGAGGGGAATGTTTTGAGCACTGGGCAGATACACCCAGGACAGGGTGCCAATTTATCAATGGTCACACACTCACTCACACACACGCACACATTATATAGGGAAAATTTAGAACAGTCAAATTATCTTAAATCCATGTCATGGGATAGAAAAACAGTCCTGAAGAACACCCATGGGGAGAACATTGGAATCGAACTTTGAGCCCCTGCACTGAGAGGTGGACATCCTAAGCACTACCCCACCATGCCGTATCCCTGTCCAAATTATTTAGACAGTTGTACTTATAACAAGATTTAATTTATTAAAGTGTTTTCTGCTTACAATTTAAGACCATTAGAGCGTATGTTTCAGATTTTCTTTGGTGTGGTGTTTTTAAAAGCAAATATTTAACTCTCAAAAAATGGTGCATTAAGGTCAACTGGGGAAGTTTTCTCCAATATTAAGTGACTTTGTTGCTTCATGATGAGTTTCTTGTGATTTTGACAGAGGAAAGCTGAAAATGCAGAGGACAGGTGTTTAATTACTCTCTCTTTGTTTTAGCATCACAAGCAGATTTACAATAATGAATTTTCTTTTTTTTATGTCTTCAAGCTTGAAGTGTATTTACTTTTAAGTTATTAAATTGGAGAAAAAATTAGAGTCAGAAATCGATTTAATAAGAACAAAAGTCTAATTTCACAAAGCTAAGTCACAATATAAGCTGTGAAAAGTGATTATGCTTAAAAACTTAATTTCACTGAATATATTTACCTATATATATATATATATATATATATATATATATATATATATATATATATATATATATATCAATTCTATTGCAACTTTAGTATTGCTGTGATTAATAATAATAATGAATTAAGGGCAGCACAGTGGCTTAGAAGTAGGCATATCATCCTCTCAGCGCTGGGGATGCCAGTTCGAATCCCAGTCTGTTCTCCAGTCTGAGTCCACGTGGGTTTTCTCCAGCTTCTCAGGAAACATGGATTCAAGGTACATTTAATGCTCTAAATTGCCCTATATTGTGTGTCTGTGTGCGTGCACACACACACACACACACATGACCCTAGTGTAATTAGGCATAAGATATTATATAAATGAATGCCAAAATGGAAAATAAGTGGAGCAAAAAGGAGGTGTGTCCAAACTTTCGACTGGTACTGTTCTGATACTGTATTTATGTACTGAGATGCAATAAAGTTTGGATACTGGATTAGTCTGAGACAGAAATGTGTTTTAAAAACAGATCATTTTACTGTAACATCTAGCATATTAGCTTTCCTTTTTTGACCTTCGTTTTTCACAACACTCTTTATGTTTGTGATTCTCTCTGTCTGTGACTCTGTCTTGTACAAATTTTGACTTTTAATTTGACCCACATATCATAACCCAATCTACTTGAAATTTTGCATACATACATTTGCCGCCTAACAAATTATGTTTGTTAAAATATGTTTGTTATATGTAAATGTGAAAGTATTCATTCATTTTATATGAGGAAAAATATTCACTATTCAGTGGTTGAGAAAAGGTCTTTTTAAAAAACTTTTTTTTTAAATTTACTTGTTGGTGCTGCAGTTGAACTCCTGTTCCTGTCACTGCTGTTCACTCCCAACTTGTTCCATGTCCTACCTCTCTCATGAATACCTAATGAGACCATTAGTGTAATCTCCAGCAGGTGCATCAGTTAACTTCCGGACATTCTCGACTCCGCCCCTCCTTAAAGAAGGCTACTATGGGTACCTAATTAAAATTTACACCGCAAAAATGAATGGTCTAAGGGCCAAAAAACAAGCACAGGCATAAGGTTTTTGGAGTATGCTAGCAACCTCTGACTGCTTTCTAGAGAACCCAAGTTAAGTTAAGAGGCTTTCATGTGAGTGTACACAGTCAAATGACATTACTTTCCTGCAGAAGCATGGTGCAACATGGAACATGCAGTGCAAAACAGACAACATAAAGTGCAGACATTTAAACTAGATTAAATTAATAAATACAGCAGACATTGGACAATTTAATGGACAGGACAGTGCAGAACTGACATATTATAGTGTCAATTTGTGTAGTGGGAATAAGGTGCAAAGATAACATATAGGATGAGCACAGCAGTTACTGAGTTAGAGGGTGTACAGTACATGGTACTACACAGTACAGGAAAAGAAGGTATGTTTCTATTGTGTACTTGATTTCATGGCCTAGGTTTTGTTTCTGAAATGCATAAATATTAAATTATATGATTAAAATATATAAGAATTTGTGTGAGCAATGTTTTTTGATAAAGAACTTCAGTCTTTAAATTTTTATCTGTGTTGTGAATTTTACACTACGCTAATAAACAACAAACCTACAGTATAAAGCTGTGTGCTTGAAGATACCAACATAACATTTTTTAGAACATCATTGTGGACAGAGGCATGTGGCATTGACATGACATGACAGCTATGCTTCTGACTTAGCACTTCTGACGGTTTACTCATGTACTGCAAAAAATTAAATCCAAAGATTGTCATTAATTTATTCATTCATTATCTTCCACTTAATCCTCTACTAGGGTTGCGGGAGGGGGCGTTCCTCCTGCCCATCCAGGAGAGAACGTTTTGGGTGCTGAGCAGATACAACCAGGACAAGGCGCCAATCTATCACTAGACACACAAACACACCCTATATGGGGCAATTTAGAGCATTCAATTTACCTTGAATTCATGTTTTTGGACTGTGGGAGGAAACGGGAGAAAACCATATGGACAAGGGAAGAACATGAAAACTTCACCCAGTTGGGCCTTGAACTTGAAATCCCCAGCAATAAGAAGCAAACATGCTAACCACTAAACAACTGTGCCGTACCTGGACTAGTCAGAAAGTCTTTAAAAAGTGTAACAAATCTTGTTTTTGACTTAAATAGATTTCTAATTAAGATAATTATCTATTTTTTAAAAACGTTTATATTAGGGAATGTTAACAAGATAAATATATTTCTCACTATATTGGCAGATAATTTTACTCGATTCCTGTACATTTTTAAAAAATATATATTTTTACATAGATTTTTTTCAGTGTGCCTCATTTTCACATGCATTGTGGTTTTGGTTTTCCTTTAAAGTAAAGCAACAACATTGTGTGAGGGGAAAAAGGCTTGTGCTAAGGAGACAAGAGGGTAGTGAGTAAGGAGGCAGAAAAAAATCCTTTTCTTGAAAATAATGTACTATTTAAAACGCTTCTTTTTAAATTATTGCAGGAAGCTGAGTGACAGCGTTTTTTTTTTTTTTTTGAATGCAGGATCTTTGCACTGCGTAGGGAGTCCAGTAGGCTACAGACCTATCAATAGGCTGTCAAAATTGCTGGAATAAGGTCATCCAAAGTGCCTGAGATAAAAGGTCTGAGCAGAAAGACATAAAATGTGGGTGAAGTATGCAAATGACTGGGTAATTTTTACGTAAATGTTACCTTAACATTTTTAATGGTGATTTCTGGTTTTCAGATGATCAGGTGTCCGTATTCAACAATTGGAAAAACTCCATTGAGGGCATCCTGCAGGACTGACAGTCCAATAAAAATCCAAGTTCCATACAGAAATTGTTGTAGCCACAGTGCTTCAGCAGAGGCATGGATGAATAGCTGACGACACCTCTAGGAAATTGGCAACACCTCAAAATAAAGAAGTTAGAGCTAATAAAGCACATCTTTTAAGTAATATCCATAGTTTGATTTAAACAACTAAAAGATCCAGATACTGCAGACTCTGCTTAGTTGAGACGGTTCCCCGGAATAGCATCATTTCAGTGCCACACCCACTAATAATGGTGAGCTGAGTGAAGAGGTGAAATGCCATCAGAGACTAACCCAGATCACCAACCCAACAATGCCAAGCCTAAGATGTATATCTTTATCTACAGAAAACAAAACGCAAAATTTAAAAAATGTGTTTTTCATCTACTCTTAACGATTGATAGTGATTCATAATTGCTAACAGTAACTGGAAGGCTGCACTTCACTAAATTTGGCACCTGATGCAGCAATTCTGGATATTATGGCAGAATATAATGATTTTAGTTGTCTTTTCTTTCACCACAAATAAGCAAATTTATGATGTAAAATGTAAATTATATGATGTATGAGGAAGGAAATACAAATAAATCTAACCAACAAAAAACTTTCAAACTGCACGTACAGATTGTCTGTCTTTAGACATTAGTTTTCTGCTGTTTTTTCAATCGACAATAACAATCCAATCCAATTTTATTTACCTCTCTGCAGTTAGCAAACTGGGTGGCACAGTGGCATAGTGGTGAGCAGGTTCGCCTATAAGTGCTGGGGATTTCAGGTGGAAATCCTAGCTAGATGGAGTTTTCATGTGTCTGCCACATGGGTTTGGTGCAGCACCAGCTCCCAGCATACCTTGGGGCCATGCTTGGACTCAAAGTTTCATAACTTTCGTAAAATAATGTTTATATGTGATTTGGAGACGTGCGGGTCGCGGGGTTCTTTAGTGTGTGTTGGTTCTGTCCTGTATAAGGGGTTTTGTTTGTTCGGGTGGGAAATACCTTTTTGGGGAAACGTGTGTTATGTTGTGTTTGCTTGAAATTGATTAAAGTCTCATTAATTACTGTGCTTTATTTTGTCTAACTGCTTTTTTAATTGTTTTTTCTTAGCAGTAAATATCTAAGATAATACTTTTTTAACAATGATCCAAAAAGTGTTAAAGCAGCAAAAATGACTATACAGACAAATGTCATGCCCTACAATCACACCTGATTGACAATGTAAATCATAATTTTGGCATAAAAAACGTTTTTTGAGTTTTTAAATTAATGACATTGACATAACAATCAGGACACCCTGTGCTACTCCTCTATTCAAATGAGAGAAATGCATCACAGTCTGATCCTCACAACACATGTTGGAAGGGTATTTAGGCACGAACAGATATCTAATGACCTCAGAAGAAGAGTTAGTGATGCTTATCAGGCTGTAAAAGGTTACCAATGTCCAAAGACACCCACTCCCCAATCAGACACATTTTCTTTTGTTGTACTAAATGTCCCATGTCCCAACACATCGACAAATAACAAGTGTACATGCCATTTAAGGCAGTTGTTCAGCTATTCAGTAAGGCTCAGCTTATTGTTGACACTGATGATATTTAAACAACGCAGATGAAAGTGTTGTTGGGGTGTAGGTTAGCGATGAGCATGGCATTGTGCCTTTCGCAGGCTTAGGTCAGTTTTGTTATTTTAACAGATCTTTCAACAAATATTCTTATTTCTGTGCTTGCCATCACAGCATATATGCCTACTTGCATCTGCCACTGCTTCCATTTTTTTTTTAACATTTGCAATTTTTATTACATGTAATTTAATTGCAGGTTTATTTTTTATTACATGTGCAGTTATAATTCTGACTAATTGATTTAAGAACACTTACAAATTAAAACCTTAGTTTCTCAGCAAATTGTTTATTAATCTGTGCGACAACCAAAGTCATCTCCTAACCTTTTTTTATTGGTAGAATTTATTACTATGTCTGGCATTTTTTAAGGCTATTTCAAAGAGAGCAGAAAGAGAGCTGGAAAGTAACAAAAGAGCAGTAGATGGTCTGCAGCATCGCGCTGACTTGTATTAACCTCATCTCCTAGCTCATTGTGGTCTTGGGAAAGAGAAATAGTTCTGAATACAGAAAAAAATAAAGAAAAGCAGCTCATTGGTATGAAGCCTAATCGCTCTTTCTCTGTCTCCCTTTCTTTCATGCTTACTGTTTTCTATTTTAGCAAAAGGTAAAAATTTGTTTATGCTTCCTGTCTTCCAGCAGAAGACAACAGAACCTAACCAGTAATAGCATTTTCATTTGCTCTTTTGTTAGTAATTGAGTGATGTCATGAAATATAGTGTAAGCACAACTAAGCAGAAGTTTTACAACTTTTATTTTTATTGTCATCATCTAAATGAACTTGTATGAATTAGAACCTTAACTGCATATTATAAAACATTTACTAAAATCTTTTTAACATCAATTTGAACCAAATGTTTTATAGCACAATTATTAAAAAGTGATTAATTCACACAATTGTGCAGAGTCATCAGAAAACTTTTGCAAGTAACAGTTTAGAAAACTATACTTAAAGTTTGCAGTGTTCGAGGTGAAAAGGAACAGCGCCTACAGTTACCTGTGTACTATAAACCACTAAGTCACAACATACTGCGCTAGGTGTGTGAGGTAATCCAGAATTGTCTGGATGTGAGGTAAAAATGTTTTTTTGGACAGTATGACACTTTTACTTACTTAATTATATAAATAGATATACACTGAATAGCCAATTTATAAACACACCTGTCTCGTAACACAATGAAACTACAGCCCTTTATCATGACATAGATTCCTTTAGGTGTTAATATCGCTCCCCGGGAATATTGGCTTATGAAATCTTTTTTTTTGCATTTGCAGCAATAACATAACAGTATTCTGTATGCTTTGATCTACATTATCTCAGAGATTTTTATTTTTTTTTTTAGGCCCAAGGACGTTGAAGGACAGAATGACTAAATGAACTTGCTGTCATGTGATTGGGTAAACAGGTATGAAGAGGTGAACTTGGTTGGTTACAATGCTTTGGTACAGCTGTTTCAAACTCTGAACCAAAGAAAGCAAAAAAAGTTTAATTGAATTAGGTGATTTATTTTAACATACTGGACTCTTGCTATTCTGTTTTTACCAACTTTGTATTCAGATGCAATTTGCTTGATTGTACACTGCACGTTTTGCAAATGATTTCTGACACCATTATATTGTTAACAGACAAAAGTGGAACCAGGTTTCGAACACACACACTCTGGATGGAATGCAAGAGGGTTTATTGAGGTATGGCAGCAATATGTATGTAGAGCAAATGGCTGTAATGATAAAACTGCTGAAGCTTGATGATAGGCTCATGAAACAGGACCAAGGGAACAATGAGGAGTACATTTACATTACATCTAGTCATTTAGCAGACATTTTGTCCAAAGCAACTTACAATTCAAGCAGAGGGTTGGCCATACAGAATTCCTGGAGCAATGAGGGTTAAAGGCCTTGCTTCAAGACCCTCAGTAGACCTGGGATTTGAACCCACAACCTTCAGATTGAAGGTTACCACAACTGAGTTACTACTACTGAGTTACCCCAAACTTATTAATTGGGAGACACAGAGAAGAGAAGGCAAATGGTAATTAGCAATACACCAAGTCTAATTTCCATTTAAGAAAGCGCTAATTGTGAAAGGGCAAATAATGGTCTCTAATAAACTGGCCATATACACTTACTAAGCATTTTAATTAAAAGTGAGCTACAGCCTTATTTTGTTCCTTAAAGAGACTCAAGTTTCAGCATATTGTGCATTCTGATCATAGCTATAGAATGGCTGAATAAAATAATCCGAATGTTACATAATAAAAAACTATTTCGCCTATTCTCTATAAACATCTTTCATTAAAAAGGCATTTTTATCTGCAGAAGTGTTTATTTAATAAATTTTTTTCAATGTATAATTTCTTAGTAAACTGTATGGCATAAAAATTGCAGATATAAAAACCAGCCCACATGATTACATGCCATAGTTTAAATCAGTTCACATATTTTCTACTCTAAAGGTTGATGTTAACATTATTTGTGCTTGATTTTATAGAATAAGCAGTGACTTATATATTAGTCTTTTGCAAAACACTGCTTAACTACATTTTAGGTTGAAAAGGTAAACACACTTGAATTGAACTAGAAAATGAAATATTAAATGCAGGAATAGATTAATTAATCAGTCAGCTGTAGAAATTTGTCCTTTCATCACATTTTTACATTTCTCAAATTGTATAATGAGAACCAAAACAGCAAATGAGACAAATGGATTCTACTTGGTCATGTTTTTACTAAGATCCAATATTACATTGAGACCATATGTCTGTGACGATATCAAGTAATGGAATATGTCAACCTTTAGGATTGGCAGATAGTTTAATAGTTTAGGTGTTTTCACAGAATGAGAAAGTATATAAACAACAACGGCCATGACATGTTAGAAAGATTTAAGATACTTTTGTAGTTACAGCTACTGCTTTTCCACAAAAAAGAAGCTTAAAATTGTTTAAAATTACAAAATTCTCCAACAGACCATGGCAGTTCCAGCAGTTTAGGAACTAATGTGGTGGCAGGCCATGCATTTCACACCTGGGCCTTCAATAATGCAATCTAAATTAATCTACCTGTCATGACGTCCCGAGCCCAGAGATCAGGCCAAACCTCAAGTTGAAAAATAAGGTGCTTTATTATGCAGTTTCATTTAGAAACAAATGATAGAAAACAAAATCTGACTTCTAAAAACGAAAAAACAAACACCGGCGCGATGCCGGGCAAAAAACCAGGGAGTAGGCCTCAGGCTCCGTGGGGCAGCAGGACGCTGAGCTGCGAGGTGCAGCAGGTGAGTTTCCGGAGCAACCGCGAGAGCGCAGCGGGACGAAGACTCTGACAAATGGCTATGGCTGGAAAACAGTGACAATGTAGAAGATAAACTCGTACAATGTAGCGTGCTAACTGTGACGATGAAACCGACTCCCCGTACCTGCGCACCTTAAATAGAGGCGTCAATTAAAACGCCGGTGACATCCCACGCACCCCTTCTGGTGAGAGGCGTGGTGAACGCGGGCTTGTAGACGTGGGAGCGTCATGTCTTGCTTTACTACCCCGTAGGGTGGACGAGCCGAGACGAAGGAAGGAAGCGACTGTACATACCCCGGCGTTGCGGACGACCCCTTGGTCTGCGGGCAGGGCGGTCTGGATGAGCTGAGTGGAAATCTGCAATAAGCTGGGGGTCTAAGATGTCATTGGCCCCTACCCCTACTGCGCTCCTCAGTGCCAAACCCCTCCTAGTTCACCAAATACTGTAATTTGCCCTCCACCCGTCTGGAATTAAGTATTTTCGCCACTCTGTAGACCTCGGGCACCCCTCGGGCTGAACTGGTACCAGACCTCTGCACACCTGCTGTCCAGAGGTCCCGACATGAACGGCTTAAGGAGGGAGGTATGGAAGACTGGATGTACTCTCCAAGCCGGGGGAAGATCTAAACGATACGTGACTTCATTAAGACGCTCGAGTACACGGTACGGTCCAACATACTTCGGCAGAAGTCTACATGACCCTGCGCGACAGCACAAATCCCTAGAGCTGAGCCACACTCTGTCTCCCGGAACGTACTTGGGATCCTGTAAACGATGCCGGTCTGCAAACCTCTTAACCAATTGCGTAGCGTCCTGAATGCGCTGATGGATCTGTACCCACACCTCCTCGCTCCGACGAAACCAGTCATTGACTGCCGGTGCCGATGAAGGCTCCAAAGAGCGAAAGGAGGTTGGTACCCAAACACGTTATCTACCCTGGGCAGAGATCGCGCAGAACTCGCTACGGCATTTGGCGATGGGCATCACACCGTTCCAGTGCGATGCCCATCGCCAAATGCCGTAGCGAGTTCTGCGCGATCTCTGCCCAGGGTAGATAACACGGTCAGTCCGACGGATTATTGTGGCAGAACATGCACAGAAATTTGTTCAGTTCCTGGTGGGACCGTTCGCACAACCAGTTGGTCTCAGGGTGTGAGCCTGACGAGAGGCTCACCGATGTGCCCAACTTGTGATGATCTCCAAACCGCGGAGGTAAACTGCGGTCCGCGATCTGACAAAATGTCCTCAGGGATGCCAAACGTAGTGAATATATAGCAAAAAAGTAGTTCGGCCGTATAGAACGCTGACGGAAGTCCCTTAAGGGGTATAAATTTTACCGCCCGGGAAAAACGATCGCTTAGGGTTAAAATGGTGTTCAACCCCTCAGCTGAGGGCCACATGAGAGTCCACGGCCACGGCCACATGAGACCACGGCCGGCAAGGAATGGGAAACGGAACCAGCTTGCCCACAGGGAGGGATTTAGGCGTCTTGCACGCAGCGCAGATTGAACATGACGTGACGAATATGTGTGTGTCCTTATGAAGGGTCTCCCACCAATACTTTCGGCGCAGGATCTGTACAGTACGTGCGACCCCAGGGTGTCCGGTGCACAACGCAGTATGGGCCCATGTAATAAGTCGACTGTGGAAAGGGGGGGCACATACAACAACCCCTTGGGACATTGGGTGGGACGACGCATGTGACGTGCCGCTCTACGCTTTTCCCTTTAAAAACTGTATGATCCGTGATCACGGATCATGTGGTGGTACCAATTAGCCAGTGCCTCCATTCTTCCAGTGCTAATTTCACCGCTAGTAACTCCCCATCCCCAATGGCATAATTGTGCTATGCCGCCGAGAGTTTACATGAGAAAAAGGCCACTGGTCGCAAGCGGGACCGGCTCCCCATGGGTTGGGACAGTACTGCCCCGACCCCGTGTGATGACGCATCTACCTCCACCACAAACGGTTTCTCCGGATCTGGGAACGCCAATGCCGGTGCCGAAGAAAAATTGTGCTTGAGAGCCGCGAAAGCCTGATCTGCCTCGGATGTCCAGACTAACCTCTTGGGGCGGTCCTTAAGACATGATGGGCAGTACAATAGAACTAAAAGAATGAATGAATTTGCGATAAAAATTTGCAAACCCCAAAAAACGTTGTACCTCCTGCACGGTGGTGGGGACTGGCCACTCTAAAATAGCCCGGACCTTCCCCATGTCCATGGCCATGCCCTCCACTGATAGGTCAAATCCTAAAAAGGAGATTCTCTCCCGAAAGAATTCGCATTTTACAGCTTTAATAAACAGCTGGTGCTCTAGCAGACGGCTCAATACAGTGCGTACATAACGGCGGTGGATGTCCAGATCGACAGAATAGATAAGGATATCGTCTATGTAGACTATTACAAACTCCTCCAAAAAATCCCGAAGGATGTCGTTCACGAAACGCCTGAAAGACGGCGGGAGCGTTGGAGAGTCTGAAGGGCATTACCAGGTACTCATAATGACATCACTCATCCCCCTTAATCCGCACCAGATTGTACGCATTACAGAGATCAAGCTTCATAAAGATGGTGGCTTGACCTATGCGTTCTAGTGGCGAAGGTACCAGGGGCAACGGGTAAGCAAAGCGGCGCGTGACCTTGTTCAGCCCCCTATAGTCAATGCAGGGGCATAATTCGCCATCCTTCTTCGGCACAAAGAAGAATCCCGAGGCCACGGGCGATTTAGAGGCCCGAATGAAACCAAGTTCCAGGGCTTCAGCGATATACCTTTGCATAGCCTTACTCTCTGACACAGCGAGTGGGTATGGGCTGACACGGGGGAGCTTATCATCGGGAATTAGCTCGATGGCACAATCGTACGCCCGGTGCAGAGGCAACTGCCTGGCCTGCGCATAAGAGAAAACCCCCGTGAGATCGCATAATTCAGCGAGAACCCCAGCGGGTAGCTCAACCATCTCTGGGATGGAAGGAGTTATTGCCAGCGCACGTACCTTTATGACAGTGCGGTTTAAACAGTGGGAGTGGCAAAACTTTGACCACCACAGAATCCCCCGCTCAGACCACGAGGTAACAGGGTCGTGCCGCTGCAGCCAGGGTAAGCCGAGAATGATGGGAGAGCTAGGAGAAACAATAATAAAAAATTGGATTACTTCATTATGTAACGCATTAATTTGCAAATGAATAGGTTCAGTAAGGTGTGTCACCACCCCTTGATTGACAGGCTGCCCATCTACCCTGCAGATGGGTAATGCTTTGGACAGGAGCCGACACTGTAATCCCAACCGCAACGGCAAGTTCTGGTCCAAAAAGTTCCCTTCTGCCCCAGAGTCGATGAGCGCCGTGGAAACATGTGTGCTGTCTCTGACGGAAACCACCGCGGGCAAACGCCAAGGTATGGGATGACCTCTACGGTGGACGCTTACTGAAGGAGGAGCCTGAAAGACAGAGCAGCTCTTGGACCGAGCCCTGGCCGAGCGTTCCCCCCTCCGGGGCTTGGCATCACAGGATCCCAAAAGGTGATCGGCGTGGCCACAATATAAACAGAGACCCAACTGGCGACGGCGTGTACGTTCTGCGGGTGATAACCAAAGTGAGTCCACTTGCATCGACGACTCCTCGAGCGTGTGATGGCGCGGGTCACTCTGAACGCCAGCCGAGTGAACGGAACAAAGTTTATCCAGGCTGACGGCAGTTGTGATGAGCGCCTCGAGGGATATCTTCACGTCACGGCAAGCCAGGTCCTTGCGGATCTCCGTCCGAAGCCCTGCGCTGAAAGTCGTGATCAGAGCTGGCTCGTTCCACCCACTCTGGGCCGCCAGTGTCCAGAACTCCAGTACATACTCAGTTACGGGACGATCTCCCTGCTGCAGGTCATGCAATACCTCACCGCATGGGCGTCCGTGGTGGGAGTGATCAAAGGTGTTTTTGAAAAGATCGATGAACCGAGCGTAATCCTGCGTCTTCGATTCCCACAGCGCGGGTGACCACTCACCTGGGACATAATGAAGATGATCTTATGCATAACTGACATAGGGGGTCGATTAGCCAGATACAGATCACAGTGGAAAAGGAAGGTGCTGCATGTCTCTGAGGACCCCTTGTACCGTTCTGGCTCGGTGAGGTGTAAGGAGTGTGGAGTACCAGATCCGAGGCTCGGCAGTGGTACGGGAGCAGGCGCGCTCACAGGAGCTTGAAGCTGGAGGGACTGCATAGCGCGTTCCTGGGAATCCTGGCGTGAAAGAATGGTGTGCATGGTGGATGACATGCCCAGGAATTCCTGATGGAGTTCACCCAGTCTCTGTCCCAGTTCCAGCTAGAGTGCCTCTGGGGTGCCCGGAGTGGCATGTGTGGCGTTGGATTCTGTCATGATGTCCCGAGCCCAGAGATCAGGCCAAACCTCAAGTTGAAAAATAAGGTGCTTTATTAAGCAATTTCGTTTAGAAACAAATGATAGAAAACGAAATCCGACTTTTTAAAACGAAAAAACTCGTGCAGCTGAGCCGCGAGGTGCAGCAGGTGAGTTTCCGGACAAAGTAGCGTGCTAACTGTGACGATCCAACGCGCCGACTCCCCGCACCTGTGCACCTTAAATAGCGGCGTCAATTAAAATGCCGGTGACATCCCACGCCCCCCTTCTGGTGAGAGGCGTGGTGAGCGTAGATGCGGGAGCGTCATGTCTTACACTACCTGTCAATAACTATTTTATGGCTATAAAAACATCATATTATGCAGTATAAAGAGTGGTTGCATTGCAGATAAAAAACATTATGATAGTAGTGTAGTGGCGGTGGAAGACAAAGTTGGCTTTGATTAGAGATACGCAGCTCCATGATGAATGTGTGCACCGTTGATAAGCCGCAGAGATCGACTATGATGGAATGTGAGAGGCTGTTACCATTGGTCAACATGTGTGTTTTAATTCCTACACTTGTGATATCCTGTCTCAAGTTCTTATTCATACTACCCCTCGTGCAGCCACACATTAAAATCACCAACAATGACCTCAAAAAATTGCAGTATTATTTAGTAAATAATCCTGATTAAATCCTGATTATTTGTACAAAATGTATTTTCCTGTTTTCCTTAAAATTAGTTCCATTAGTTCTATTAAGAAGACTTACTATTGCCATCAAAGCTAATGCTGAAAGTTGAGTTGTATTTTTGTGATAAAGGTTTATTGCCTAAAATGTCTGCCCATCAAAAGTACTCTTCAGAAAGTGTGAATACGCTTACAACCTGTTCTTATATCAAGGACTCAAAATCTGATTGGTTAGCAGCAACAATTTGCTGTGATTAGCACGTTCGCCTCTCTGCGCTGGGGATTTCAGGTTCAAATCCCAATCTGGGTGGAGCTTCCATGTTCTCCCCTTGTTTGCATGGGTTTCCTCCAGGGTCTCCCGTTTCCTCCCACAGTTCAAAAACATGGATTTAAGGTAGATTAAATGCTCAGCGACAGACTGACCCTAGTAAAGGATTAAGCAGAAGATAATGAATGAATTAATGATTTTTTTTTACCCATCCCACATAAGTTTTTTAATTATTGTCATGTGATGAGTCATTTTCTATTTCATTTTGATAATTTATTCACAGCTTCTGAATCTGTGTTTAAAGTTAAAGATGCTATCAAAGTATTTGAACACATAACAGAGGGAGGGTCCTTTTGTGTTCCATCATCACTGTATTCTAGCGCACAATCAAGCTTTTGTTTTTGTTTATTTTGTTCTAATAACCAGTATGGACTGTTTTATTTAGCTTATTTTTGTTTTATTATTGACTGGTCTTAGCACTTAGCACTAAAAACAGCACATATGCTAAAACATATTTACAATTAAATGTTTTTAATTTAACAACTACTAAAAGATTTTAAGTTTTTAGTTATTTGTAAACTTATTAGTCTTAGCTTTCATTACTACACAGAAATCTGATTTACTTTATGATTAGATGTCTCTGTCATGTGGGCCTAGGTAAACAACTTACATGTTGCCATGGTATCGAGGCTCTTGTTTCCGGGTAAACAGTGTCTGCGTTGCCATGGCAGTGAGATTCTCAGTTTTGAGAGCACATTTTTCAAAATAGGAAAAAAAGAAAAAAAAAGATACAGAGTGGCAAATGGGGAGCAGTGTAAGAATCAGACAGATATCAGGAATATCAGGTTTTGAGCATTTGAGTAAAAATCGGATTTATTAGTAACTGGCTAATATAATTTATATTTTCTTTTTAAAAAATAAAATCACTACAATTCCAAAGTATTCCATTCTTGTTTTTATACAATCTAATTTAATATGTTCTCGATTTAAAAAAAAAAAAAAAAAAAATCCCTAATATTATAATTAGTGTTATTATTCTTGATTAAACTGATATTATAAATCTTGTCCACTAGATTCTTTTCTATGATTATTTTTAACTTTAATTTTAACACAGTTAATCATTTGCATTTCTGTAACCTTTGTTTTACTTAAAAGTATGGTAATTCATTGTTGACCCTATCAAAACCTGCTGCTCACTTTTTTACTATCTGTGTGCGTGCATGTAAGTGTGTCGTTGTGTGTGTGTGTGTGTGTGTGTGTGTGTGTGTGTGTAAAACGGGCAAAAATTAAATGAGCAGTTTAATACCTCTGTCGCAAAGTGTCCCAAAAAGGCTGTCCTTCACCTAAGTCCTTCCAAGGTTTCTGTTTTTAGTTGTTAGGGTGTTTTTTTTTCTTGCTATTGTTACCTTAATCTGCTCTGTGGTGCATTGGCCTTACAGTCTTCACAAATACAGATTTATGCAAAAAAATAATCCTTCACAAAATTGAATCACCTTTAATACACATTTAACATGTTAGTGTGTGAATTTTACACATAAACTATCAATAGGAAATGTGCATAAATGGTGCAATCATATCCTTCACAAATAAGTCTTTTGTTAATGATTCTTGTGTACATTCAGAACTTTTTCACTGAAAACCTGATTTGCTAAATGCATTTTTTTTCAGATTAAATACAAAATAAATTATAAATTATATTTATATAACACTCGTAGACTGTATGAAATGTCAGCTGCTTGAATCTAATGTTTATAACTGTAAATATTTTATTTAAATTAAATTGTAATAAATGTTTAAAAAGAAAAATTGTACACGTAAACACAAAAACAAATTGGTAAAACATGTCTATAGTCTGTATTTTTTCTATTTTATTATTTGAATGTGTACCTTTTTTTTCATGAGCGTCACGGTGGCTTAGTGGTTAGCACATTTGCCTCTCAGTGCTGGGGATTTCAGGTTCAAATCCCAATCTGGGTGGAGTTTCCATGTTCTCCCCTTGTCTGTGTGGGTTTTCTCCGGAGTCTCCAGTTTCCTCCCACAGTCCAAAAACATGGATTTAAGGTAAACTGAATGCTCTTAATTGCCCCATATTGTGTGTGTGTTTGTGTAAGTGTATCCAGCGACAGATAGTTGCCCTGTCCTAGGTGTATCTGCCCAGTGCCCGAAACATTCTTCCCTGGATGGGCATGGGGAACACGACCCTAATAGAGGATTAAGCAGGAGATAATGAATGAATTAATAAATATTTTATACTCATCACATATAGGTTTTCTATCACATATAGAGTTCTTTAATTATTTTCGTATAATAATAAGTCATTTTCATTTTGATAATTTTTTGACAGCTTCTTAATCTGTGTTTAAAGTTAAAGTTGTGGGTGCGGTAGCTCAGTGGTTGAGCTATCAATCTGAAGGTTGTGGGTTCAAATCCCAAGTCCACTGAAGTTACCAATGTGGGTCCTTGAGGGTCCTTAACCCTCATTGCTCCTCATTGCTCCAGGGATGTTGTAATTAACCCTGTGCTCACCTTGTTAGTCGCTTTGGATAAAAACATCTGCTACATGACCAAATGTAAACGTAAAGATGCTATTAAAATATTCATCCATTATCTATTATCTATTATCTATCTTTATCCTCTACTAGGTTCGCGAGGGGGTTCCCCATGCCCGCCCAGGGGAGAATGTTTCGGGCGCTGGGCAGATACATCCAGGACATGGAGCAATCCATTGCTGGGCACACACTCACTCACACAGACACACACAGACTTGATCCATATTTTTGGACTGTGGGAGGAAACCGGAGAACCCTGAGGAAACCCACGCAGACACGGTGAGAACATGGAAACTCCACCCAGATGGGGATTCAAACCAGGAATCCCTAGTGCTGAGAGGTGAACGTGCTAACCACTAAGCCACCGTGCCGCCCTGTAAATTATATTCATATATAAAAAGAAATGTAATATTCCTTTGCTGTCCCTATCATCTTTGATTCAATAGAGCTTATTGACTATTGTTAATTGATTATTGTGTGGCAACCCTACGTGTTAGTAGGTGTGATATATAAGACAGCAAGCAAACACTTCATTATTAATGCTAATGTTAGAAGAAGGAAAAAGAGGCAGTATACTAACAGTCTATTTGAACTAGGAGATGGAAAAGAGCATCCTTGAAAAACTCTCTGCAGGCCTGGAGAAAATCAATGCAAGCCAGTTGCCTGGAATGTACAAGCCTGTATGGGAAGAACACTCTTCAGCTCTTTTCAGAGTGCAGACAGAAGAAGGCAAGTCCGGGAATGGAACTTAGGGAATCTGAAGATGGGACAGTAAGGGACCTAAATGCTCAGGAGCCATTAGATCCAGTCAGGGTGTCATCAGTGAATGCAGTTCCTTAGAGAAGGGGAAACGGCAGCCAATATTAGGAGACAAGCACCCATGCTGCTGGGGGTGGACTTGGCAGGAAGCTGCACTTCCCAGGGGAGATTTGCAGTACCATATTGCGACCAGACATGCTGTGGGCCACATCCAACTGAGCTGTATTCCTGATCGATCTAAAAGAACCATGGGAGGAGAGAATGAAGGAAGTGCACTGAAAGAAGAGGGAAAAGTACGATCATCTGGTCGTTGTGGGCAGGGAGAGCAGATATTGTACTCTACGAGTGTTCTACAGTGTACTACAGATGTAGTACTCTACAAGTGTACAGACTCTACCCAGTGGAGTTTGGCACAAAAGGGTTTGTGGAAAGATCTACAACTTACCAGCTGAAGGAATTAGGCCTGAGGGGCAAGGAGTTACAGCTACTAGAGAGCACTCAGAAGAGACAGAGAAGGCAAGCTTTTGGATTTGGTATGAGGAATTGCTGAGCGAGACTATCTGTATAGGGGTGACCGGGAGACTCCCTTGTTCACTGCCCTGCCACCAGGAGATGTTCTGGGTAAAGGGGCAAAACATCGGTGAATGGTGGTTTCCAGATGATACCCCACAGCTAGCCTAGTCTGCACTGAGGTACGTACTGTAGAGCCCATCAGGTATTAAAATCTACCTGTGATGAACATCTTAATCTATACTTTTATTTGGCTTTGTTTTGTTTTTTTATTTGGCTTTTATTCCCATATTACCTGCAATATCCATGATTACATTTTTTGTGTGGTATGTTATTATTTGGGGCGGCACGATAGCATGCCCACAACTCAATGCTGGGGATTTCAGGTTCGAATCCCAATCTGGGTGGAGTTTCCATGTTCTCCCAGTGTCAGCATTGCTTCCTCTGGGCTCTCCAGTTTCCTCCCACAGTCCAAAAACATGGATTGACGGTAAATTGAATGCTCTAAATTGCCCCATATAGTGTGTGTTTGTGTGTGTGAGTGTGCACAGTGATAGATTGGCACCCTATCCTGGGTGTATCTGCCCAGCACCTGAAACGTTCTCTCATGGGTATGGGGAGCCTCCCTGCGACCCTAGTGGAGGATTAAGTGGAAGATAATGAATGAATGAATGTTATTATCTCCAAAGCTATTTCCAAAAAAGGACAAAATGTGCTCAAAAAACTAAACTATGTTGTAATGTAAAATTAAAAGCAAGAATGCCAATTTATTACTGGCTCGAATAGAGGGAACATGCATCATAGTTAGGGTTCTCCTTGTAATCAAATAGTAAGAGAAATGAATTACTCCTGTTGCTGCAAAATAATTGTCTTGATTTACTCCTAACTAGTCCAAATAACAATTTTTTTTATTCCTTTTTTTGACAGTTATACACACAGATTTAGACATGAAACAAAGTGCAGTAGAATAAAAAACTCATATACAATAAATCTTACTCTATAGAGGAGCACAGTGTAGGAGCCATCATCAGTCTTATAAAGTCTTTTTCCTGCACGCCTTAACAAATGATTTGGTCAACTGGCACCACCCAGCATCACTAGATTAGGCAGTCACCTCGTCAGAAGACAACTTGGAAGTCAGACTTCTCAAATCTGTGGGATTTCCCCACCTTTAGATATTGCTCACATTTTGTCCCTCTTTTAACTCTGTATGTCCAGCCTTTATTTCTCTTCCATTCTATACCCTTGTTCTGGTACCATGGCCCTATGCAAATCCTCCTCTGTTAGGTGTCCTCAACACAAATATAATTTAGTATTCAGAGGGTTACACATCAAATCTTGCATTGTGCTGAATGGGAAGACAACTACTAGCCCATTTACATTAGTTCTGCAACTTGACAGGGAGCACCTACCACTGAAGCAGGTAAGGGATGAGGCACCATGTCACACCTTTGATCACAGCACGTTTTTTTACAATCAAGGATTGTCTATATAGAGTTATAAAGACACTCCCAAAGGGAATTATCATGCATTTATATGTGCCACATACTTCCAGGGAATTATTATTTCAAACAGCTTACTACAATCTGATTGTGTAGAACCAGGAGAAGACACAAAATAATTCAAGCGTTATCTTCCCACCACAATTCTTAGTGCTGTGCTTGAACTTGATGTAGCTCCACATACACACACAATGCTGAAAATATGATAAATAACTTTGAGTCTTGTCCTTAGTATTACTACATATGTTACCCTGTTACCAGAATGCATTTGAGGAGTCTTAGCAAACATTCAAGTAAGATCTGTGAAGGTAGGTGGGGAGCCATATCAGTCAAATCAGAACTTTTTGTGCAGGTAGAAACTGCAGAGGAGTAGTGAATACTTTAAGGTAAGTCAGGTGCAGTTTATGAGCCATGCGTGAGGGAAGTGTGATGAGTAAAGATATAGATCGGACTGTAAGGGTGTAGAGAAGATAAGAAGCAACTGAAACTAACGGAAGGGTGATAGGTGTTGTTAAAGGGCAAGTGTGTGGTGAACGGGAAGGTGTAGTGCATGCAACAACATATGATATGTCCCATAGATCACTTAACATTTATCTTTAAATGTTTACATTTATGGTGATAATTATCCCAAACTAGTTTCTAAGAGTCTTTTTTGTAAGACTGCTTGCCATGTTGGAACCTTGCAGCATTCCTATGTTCTATTGTACTGAATGTGCAATACTAAAAGTGAAACATACTGTAAGTAAGGGCACCAGGTGAAGTGGAAAATTACATTAAATCTTCACAGCCACCACTTTTCATGTTTATGTCACTGGGTAAATATTAATTCATTATCTCCTGCTTAATCCTCTATTAGGTTTACTAGGGATGCCCATCCAGGGGAGAACATTTCAGGTGCTGGGCAGATACATCCAAGACAGGACGCCAATCTATCGCTGGGCACACTCACTCACACTGACATATATACAAACACACACTATATGGGGCAATTTAGAGTTTTTAATTTCCCTTGAATCCATGTTTTTGGGCTGTGACTGTGGAAGGATATCTTAGAAATCTATCTCAGATACATAAGTAAATATTTATTATTAAAGGGTTCATTTTCAAAATTAAACATTAAATATTAAAAATTACACAGTAATAAAAAGAAATTAAACCATGGCACATTAATCATTAAATGAGAGTACCTGATATTAGGTGGTTGTCATGGGTACTGCAAAGCTAGCTGACTTGAATTAAAAAAAAACTCACACACGAGCTTACAGCTTAGAAGTTTAATTACATTTATTATTACAATTATTGCTTTCTTCAATGTATTACATGTGCATTATTGGTCAGTGAACCAGTGTGTGACCTGCATAATCACAGTAACCTATGAGCTCTGTGATTGCATAACTGGTTTAGAGGAACTAGTTCATTCTGGCATTTTTTTTTTGCTTACTGGTCATTTCCATCCATCCATCCATTATATGGGGGGGGGGTTGGACAGGACAGGACATCAATCCATCGCTGTGCACACACTCACTCACACAGACACACATACGAACACACTCTATATGGGGCAATTTGGAGCATTCAATTTAACTTGATCCATGTTTTTGGACTGTGGGAGGAAACCAGAGAACCCAGAGGAAACTCATGCGAACACGGGGAGAACATGGAAACTCCACCCAGATTGGGATTCAAACCAGAAATCCCTAGCGCTGAGAGGCTACTGTGCTAACCACTAAGCCACCGAGACGCCCACTGGTTACTTATTTATGAAAAGTGGTTAGCATGTTCGCCTCTCAGCACTAGGGATACCCGGTTGGAATCCCAATCTGGGTGGAGTTTCCATATCTAAATACACGTATTATTATACATACGACTTCTGTAAGATGAAAGAGAAAATGTACACAGTACACAGCTCATTGCGAGTAGGAATTATAAATATAGACTAAACAAGTTAAATGAAAAGTAGATATTAGTGCACTAAAATGCACTGTAAAACACATTAAGATATCTGAAGCTAGTTTATTTCCTCCTTACGCCCTTGGGTTGTGAAATATCTCTTAAAAAACTTATAACCAAGTATGGAATGGAGGTGCTTTGATACTGAAGTTTTCTCCAAAAAGAAATTTGTTCATGTAAGGGTTTCTATTATAGGGCCAAATAAAGAGAGAGCTACTCTTATGTTCAGGTTTCCTGCATGTGAGAAAGCGAGTGAGGAAGCAATGTAGTGCAACTAATATTTTATGTTCGGTTGCAGCATGTTGGCAGGAGTGCTGATGCATGAACATTCAGTTGAACTGTACTGGGAAAAAGGTCAAAGACAATTTTATGTAGTACTGTATTCTTCTGTATTCTGCATCCTCACATACAAAATTAAGGCCAAATGTTTAAATCTACCTAAAGTCTTTCAAACTCCACATTTCATGTGAAGTTGCTCATGGCAGCCTTTCCCATGCATTGTTTATTATCTGTTTTTCCCTGCAATTTCAGTGCAGTTCTGTCACCTTATTGTAATGTCTATAACCCTGGTAATTCCTTTCCATCCGATTCAGTGGTATGTTGATTGTTTTTTTACTTCTATATATTGGTAATTACTGTACATCCGGCTCAGTTTATTGTTTAATAAAGCAGTAAGGCATGAGGGGGCATGCATTATTGTGAATAAATCACAGGAAAGAGGTGTTATTAGACACAACACTGTGCACAGCACTGTGCTTTTATAAAACAGTTACAAAACAACTATAATGAATAAAACAATGTTTGATTCATCAATTTGTAACATCATCTCTACCAAATACTGGTGGAATCTCTGTTCAAATTAGTGCCTGCTATTGTGTCCTGGTGATATTTTTTGTTATTTTTTCTTATTTTCTGGTAAATCCATTTAATCCCGTTCAGCTGTTGCCACAAAGTCAGTTTCCAAATTTCTACATCATATGGACAATTCTAGTCCAATGAAAATTCTGTTAGTAAAATGCTTTAAAAGGTTAAAAATGCTAACAACACTAAATATATGAATCCAGTGTGATTTAAAACTTTCTGGAACCTTGCTTAAGATTGTAAGATGTATTTGCATAGAAACAAGGACAATGCCAGGGATCACCATGTTCTGTTTAAAGTCTATGGTGAATTTGCACCAGTCTTGCCCTTTGGATGCAGTGTGGCACAGCTGTATTCCACAAATCAATGTCAGCAGACAGAGTTAATATTGAGTTATTACACAACACCAGTACTGCTCATTTTGTTACCATGTGGACAGATGTCCTGGTACAAAAAGACTAGTTACTCATGGAATGTACTTTACATTCTATATTGACTATATTCTTGTTGTGGCATGGATTTACAGAAAATTCACCAGTCTCTCAATGGATGTAAACTTTCCCACTCAACAGTTAAAAATGTGTTTAAATTAGGTGAGAATTTTAACTAATAAATGTATTATAGTTCTAATCACCGCTATTATATTTTATATGTCAAAATTACGGCGGCACGGTGGCTTAGTGGTTAGCCTCTCAGCGCTAGGGATTCCCGGTTTGAATCCCCATCTGGGTGGAGTTTCCATGTTCTCCCCGTGTCTGCGTGGGTTTCCTCTGGGTACTCCGGTTTCCTCCCACAGTCCAAAAACATGGATCAAGTCAATTGAATTCTCAAAATTGCCCCCATATAGAGTGTGTCTGTGTGAGTGAGTGTGTGCCCAGCGATGGATTGGCGCCCTGTCCTTGGTCTATCTGCCCAGCGCCCGAGACATTCTCCCCTGGATGGGCATGGGGAACCTCACCGCGACCCTAATAGAGGATAAAGCGGGAGATAATGAATGAATGAATGAATTTCAAAATTACATATTACACTCACTGAAATTGGTAATGCAGTGATACTGGCTAATGCAATTACACACTATGTACTGCAAAGGGTGTGTTCGCGGGTGTGTGTGTGTGTGTGTGTGTGTGTGTGTGTGTGTGTGTGTCGTATGCATTTGAAAGTTTTTAGAAACCTGCAAATATCTCATGCAGACTAGAATAATTAGAGTTAATATAATTAAAATAATTAGACTTCGAACAAGAGTAATTGTGCTCATACTGTAACATGCAATTCACAACTAAATAAGCATCATTTAACAATTAGCCCCATAAAAGAAAAAAATAACTTCTATGATAAAACAATGCTAGTTAAAGAAAAAAAATTACTTTAAAAATAGTTTTTAAAAATAGCACTTACATAGGTTTAATAAACTAAATGCATTGTTGCGTTGCTCATCGCTGCAACACCAGAACAGTGTTTAAGTAAACACTAAACAACTAAATTCAGTGGGTCAGCTTACACTTCAGGCACAACTGACCTCACTTTATAGGTCAGAGGCTGTACTGGGAACTGCAGCCGTGCAAAGCTGTTTTTTTTCTGTGTAGTTTACGGCATCCTGCAAAATATGCCAAAAAGTTTGCATTTCTCGTTGTGTGTGGTGGACACTCTTCAAATGTTTATAAAGGCCTGGTAGCTCAGTGGTTAGGGTGTTGGGCAATTAATCTGAAGGTTGTGGGTTAAAATCCCAGATCCACTGAAGTTACCAATCTAGCTCCTTGAGCAAGACCCTTAATCCTCATTACTCCAGGGATGTTGTATCAACCATGTGCTCTCTCCCCAACCATACAGTTTGGATTCTTGTAAGTTGCTTTGAATAAAAGCATTTGCTAAATGTAAATGTAGAACAATAAATGCATACTAAGCAAAACAAGTATTGTAGGTGTTCCTAATATGAAGTCAATGTAACTATAATTAGATATACTCATTAAACACAACACGTTTAAAAAGGGGTCAATTTCAAGCCATCAAGGCCTTCTCTCAGAGCCTAAGAATATCTGAATCACAGAAATGATAAAATTATATTTTGCCCATTAATACTTCATAAATAATTAAGTTGGTAATAGTAAGGTCTTCTTTTTGGCTAATATTTTGTCTGCCTTCTGATTGGAGTGTACTTTTGATGAGCAGTTATTTTCAGTCAATTAAAACTTAGTACAAAAATACAACTCAACTTTCAGCAGTAGATTCGTTGACAATAGAAAAGGACTTCTTAATAAAACTAATTAAACTCTTTTTATAAAATTTTGTACAAATAATCAGGATTTAATAAGGATTTTTGGTAATATTGCAATTTTATGAAGTTACTGTTAATGATTTTTATGTGTAGCTACATGCGTGTAATGGGACGAGTACAGATGAGGACTGGAAACACAATTTATTTCCACGTTATTTTAAATTTATTAAAACACAAGCGTTGGCTGACGGTTTTTTTTGGCTGACGGTTTATTTGCCATGCGCACATTTTCCTGCAGCTTATGGTCAATCTCTGCAGCTTATAAAGAGTGCATGCGTTAGCAGAACCATAGCAGGTGCGTTAATTTTCTTTAATCAAAGTCTATTGTCAACGGCTCCACCTTTTCAACCAGCACTGCTGTGCTACCATTACATTGATTTAGCTTGATTTTATCTGTGATGCAATGGCTCTTTATACTGCTGTTATGCATAATAAGATGTTTTGATAGCCATAAAATAGTTACTGGCAGGTGGATTAATTCAGAAGGTGCATTACTGAAGGCCTAGGTGTGAAATGAACGGCCTTCCCCTGGTAAATTCACACTATGAGGCTGCTGCATACCTTTTTTTAAATTTTATTTATCTGTTTTGTCAGCTCACATTGTACCTATTTGTTATCTCTATTGGCACACATCTGATACTATTCTCTGCTTGAAACGTCTTTGTGATGACCTCTCACTATAGTTCTGATGTGAAAAATGCATAATTTATTAATTTTAAAGTAATGCCCATCAAAGTGTAAAGCCATTTTAAACTACATGTTGTTTATAGTAAATGTTAATAAAAAGTTAATAAAAAGGACAATAAAGTGCCACTCCAACTCTTATTCAGATTTTATTGCAGCATATGTTTTAAAAATCTACATCCTTTTGCAGGTTTTCTAATTAGGAACACAGCCGTCTGACTCACGGTACTTTCAGAGCTGTAAACAGTTGTAAGCATCCTGGCACAGTACCCTTTAGTCCCTCCTATTTTGACCATTCTAGTCACAATGACAGGGGTCAGAGAATGATTTCTAGGCAAGAAAGTGAATATGGAAAAGTAGTCGGCGGCATGTCCATTTACTTTCAAATAGCTTGTCATTTTAAAAAATAAGACGCAGTTAGACTTCCTTGCTGTATAATTTTACCTGAACAGTTTAGAGGATTTTTAGTGTTGCACATTGACAAACCACATTAAAGATTTTGGATATAAGAGAAATCCCAGTTCTTTGTTCCAAGTTTAGTGTTTTGTACACCTAATAAATATGAACTGACAATAATTTATTAATTGATTATTCATTCATTCATTCATTCTGTAACAGGTGCCTAGGGCACCTGTCACCTGTTTTGTGTTTCGTCCCGTTCGTTTGAGTTAATTAACGTTCTGTGCTCATTAGTTTAGTTAATTAACTCCTTTTTGTAATTGGTTTGTCTTGTGCACGTGGTCAGGTGTCTTTTTGTATTTATGTCCATTGTTTCGTGTCTTTGGGGCTGGTCGTTTGTGTTTGATGTCACTTTAGTCTTTATCGTACCTCATGTTTTGTGGTGCACTGCACCTTTAAATAAACCCGTCATCTGCTACCTGCGTGCCTGGCTCCCTTCAGCGCGTGTAACGCGGCGGTCTGCGCTTCCTATGCGCCACCGCTTCAGCCCGAGGTAGACTACCGTGACAGAACGACCAGCCAGGAATTTTGGGGAGTTCAGTGCCCAGGTAAGCGCATTTTAAAATTTTTCTTTGCGGGGGCCGTGTAGCCTCGTTCTCGCGGTGCGTTCCGCCGTGTCCGTGAGTGCGCCATGCGCAGCCTGCCGTCCCGGAGCCGTAAGGACGGCTCTTACACAGTAATGTCTGATTATGACTCTGATGATGAGTGGATGTGGAGGTACGGGTACGAAGCGCTCTGCGCTGAGGAAGGTCTGGACTTGGTTCAGATCTCCGATGATGAGACGGGCGAGTCGTACCTGTATGGGCATATTCTGCCCATACGAACCCTCCTCAACTCTGAGGAGTTCTGGACGGACGCTCCGGTCCAGCTTGTTAAACCCCCCGCGGCGAGATCCAGGCGCAGAGCGCGCCGACGCGGTGCCAAGACGCAGCGTGCGCGCGGCACGTGTGCTGCGGGGCAGTCACGTGACGCGCCCGCGCCGGACCGCGCTGTGTCTGGATCGCGCTGCGAGGGGGCGGTACCGGAGCCAACACTCGGGGGGGGTAGATGTGGATCCATGTCCCCCTGTCTCGTGTGTCCAGTCCGTCTTCCCCATGTCTGAGATGTCTATGTGTTTGGGCATTGCGGTGGGGGTGTATATGTTTTGTGTGCAGGATGGCGAGCCCGAGGTGCCCGCCGAGGTCTGCCCAGCGTGCGTGCCCGCCGAGGTCCGCCCAGCGTGCGTGCCCGCCGAGGTCCGCCCAGCGTGCGTGCCCGCCGAGGTCCTGCCAGTGTGTGAACCTGCTGAGGTCCTGCCAGCGTGCGTGCCCACCGAGGTCCGCCCAGCGTGCGTGCCCGCCGAGGTCCGCCCAGCGTGCGTGCCCACCGAGGTCCTGCCAGCATGCGTGCCCGCCGAGGTCCTGCCAGCGTCACGTCACGCCGCCCATCCCGAAGTCCAGGGGCGTCACGCCGCCCATCCCGAAGCCCAGGGGCGTCACGCCGCCCATCCCGAAGCCCAGGGGGCGTCACGCCGCCCATCCCGAAGCCCAGGGGGCGTCACGCCGCCCATCCCGAAGCCCAGGGGCATCACGCCGCCCAGCCCGAGCAGCAGGGGCCGCACGCCGCCCAGCCCGAGCAGCAGGGGCCGCACGCCGCCCAGCCGCACGCCGCACGCCGCCCAGCCCGAGCAGCAGGGGCCCGCACGCCGCCCAGCCCGAGCAGCAGGGGCCGCACGCCGCCCAGCCCGAGGTCCAGGGGCCGCACGTCGCACGCCACGCTGCCAGGGGGCGTCCGCCTCGCCACGCCACCAGTGGGCGCCCGCCTCGCCACGCCGCCAGGGGGCGCCCGCCTCGCCACACCGCCAGGGGGCGTCCACCGGACCACGCCGCCAGAGGGCGTGGCCCACTCCTCGTCCGACGGGGGCACCCGCCTCGCCACGCAGACAGAGTACGTGGCCAACTCCGCGTCCGACGTGGGCGCCCGCCAGACCACGCAGCCAGGGGGCGCCCGCCTCGCCACGCAGCGAGAGTGCGTGGCCAACTCCTCGCCCAATGTGGCAGGTGCCTAGGGCACCTGTCACCTGTTTTGTGTTTCGTCCCGTTCGTTTGAGTTAATTAACGTTCCGTGCTCATTAGTTTAGTTAATTAACTCCTTTTTGTAATTGGTTTGTCCTGTGCACGTGGTCGGGTGTCTTTTTGTATTTATGTCCATTGTTTCTTGTCTTCGGTGCTGGTCGTTTGTGTTTGATGTCACTTTAGTCTTTATCGTACCTCATGTTTTGTGGTGCACTGCACCTTTAAATAAACCCGTTATCTGCTACCTGCATGCCTGGCTCCCTTCAGCGCGTGTAACGCGGCGGTCTGCGTTTCCTATGCGCCACCGCTTCAGCCCGAGGTAGACTACCGTGACACATTCATTATCTTCTGGTTAGTCATCTACTAGGGTCACTCACTCACACAAACACACATACACACACTGTACATGGGGCAATTTAGAGCATTTAATTCACCTTGAATCTATGTTTTTGGACTGTGGGAGAAAACTGGAGAACCCGGAGGAAACCCACACGGATGCGGGGAGAAGATGGAAACTTCACCAAGATTGGGATTCAAACCTGGATCCCCAGTGCTGAGAGGTGAACATTCTAATCTGTAAGCCATGTGGCTCCCTAGTTAATTGATTGATTATTAATTTAATTAAATTTTAATTTAATAAAATTTATTTTATTTTTTTATTATAATACATTCCATTTGCCAGCAAAACTTCAGAGCCTGAAATTTTATTCTTTAGTGTTATGCTATTATTACGAGGCTAGATGACAGAAATATTTTTATTTCTGTTTCTGCACTTTAATTTAGCTTTTTCTTATTTTAAAACTGCATTAATGTTCTATATGTCTTACGTGTTTTAATGTTATACTGTTTTATTTGTTTTGTAAAGCGTATTTGAGGTCCCTAAAAGTGCTATATAAATAAAATGTATTATTATCATTATTTTATTATTATAAGTTGTTAATAACCTGACTCATGGTCTGTTCCTCATCATGGCCACAATATAATACAATTCAAAATATTGGATTAGTGAGGCTAATGGCTTTTACAATCCTTAACAAATCAACTTATTGCTATACTTGATTTTATAAAATTGGGCGGCACAGTGGCTTAGTGGTTAGCATGTTCACTTCTCGGCGCTGGGGATTTTAGGTTCAAATCCCAATCTGGGTGGAGTTTCCATGTTCTACTCGTGACCCTCTGTGTTTCCGCCTGGTTCTCCAGTTCCCTCTCACCGTCCACAAAAAACATGGATAACAAGCTAAATTGAATGCTCTAAATTGCCCCTATTCAGTGTGTGTTTGTGTCCGTGTGTGTGTCTGTGTGAGTGAGTGTTTGCCCAGCGATGGCTTGGCGCCCTATCCGGGGTGTCTGCCTATCAATCGAAAAGTTCTTCCCTAGATGCCCCCCCCCCCCCCTACGACCTTAGTAGAGGATTAAAATGGATGAATTCATTAATATCTGCTAAAACGGTTACCTGACTCATGGTCTATTCCTCGTCATGGCCACAATATATTTTTAATTTTACTGTTTTATTTGTTTTGTAAAGCGTCTTTGAGCTCCCCAAAAGTGCTATATAAATAAAATGTATTATTATTATTATTATAAAATAGTTACCGGATACATGGTCTATTCCTCGTCATGGCCACAATATAATTCATTCATTCATTATCTCCCGCTTTATCCTCTATTAGGGTCGTGGTGGGGTTCCCCATGCCCATCCAGGGGAGAACGTCTCAGGCGCTGGGCAGATAGACCCAGGACAGGGCACCAATCCATTGCGGGGCACACGCTCACTCACACAGACACACTCTATATGGGGCAATTTTGAGAATTCAATTGACTTGATCCATGTTTTTGGACTGTGGGAAGAAAACGGGGAACACGGGGAGAACATGGAAACTCCACCCAGATGGGGATTCGAACCGGGAATCCCTAGCGCTGAGAGGCGAACGTGCTAACCACTAAGCCATCATGCCGCCGGCCACAATATAATACAATCCAAAATGTTGGATTAGTGAGGCTAATGCTTTTTACAATGTTTTTTTACAATTACATTTACAATCTTTAACAAATTAACTTATTACTATGCTCGATGTTATAAAATTGGGCTGCACGGTGGCTTAGTGGTTAGCATGTTCACCTATCAGCACTGGGGATTTCAGGTTCGAATCCCAATCTGGGTGGAATTTCCATGGGGGAAACTCGTGTCCCCCTGGGTTTCCTCCTGGTTCTCCAGTTCCCTCCCACCGTCCACAAAAAACATGGATAACAAGGTAAATTACATGTTCTAAATTGCCCCTATTCAGTGTGTGTCTGTGTGAGTGAGTGTTTCTGTGTGAGTGTTCTCCATGTTTCCGCATGGGTTTCCTCCCAAAGTCTAAGAAAAACAGGGATTCAAGTTAAATGAAATGCTCTAAATTGCCCCGTTTGTGTGTGTGTCTGTGTGAGTGAGTGTTTGCCCAGCGATGGTTTGGCGCCCTGTCTTGGCTGCACCTGGATGGGCATGGGGAATCCCCCCGCGAGTCTAGTAGAGGATTAAGCTAAAGATAATGGATGCATGAATTCATTCATTATCTTCCGCTTTATCCTCTATTAGGGTCGCGGTGGGGTTCCCCATGCCCATCCAGGGGAGAACGTCTCGGGCGCTGGGCAGATACACCCAGGACAGGGCGCCAATCTATCGCTGGGCACACACTAACACACACACACACACACACACACACACACACACACACTCCATAGGGGGCCATTTTGGAGAACTCAATTGACTTGATCCATGTTATTTTGGACTTAGCTCTAACTGCCTTCCTTGTCTGTTTCTTTTGAGGCGTCCCCCGGCTTCCTGGAGATCTTCATCCATGGCTCTGCTGACGAATACTGGATGGAACCTGACAAGGCGGTCCTGCAGGACGCCCCCTAATGGACTCATATAGTTTTCCTGTTGTTAGTTTTTCCATTTGTTTAATATCTGTACATAGCTGTCCTACATTGTTGTTGCTGCCTGGCCGCTCAAGGAGGATGAGTCCCCCACTGAGTCTTGGTCCTCCCAAGGTTTCTTCCTTAAATAACAACATAAAAGGGAGTTTTTTCTTGCCACTGTCGCTTCGGCTTGCTCTTTGGGGGTTTAAAGGCTTTTCATTCTGTAAAGCTGCTTTGTGACAATGTACTGTTGTAAAAAGCGCTGTATAAATAAATAACTTGACTTGACTTTGGGAGGAAACCCACGCGGACACGGGGAGAACATGGAAACTCCACCCAGATGGGGATTCGAACCGGGAATCCCTAGTGCTGAGAGGCGAACGTGCTAACCACTAAGCGTGAATGATTGTTATTAAATGAATGATTGTTATTAAATTGGTTAGGTCGCTGAGTGGAAGCGCACTCCCGCCCTGGGCGCTCTCGTAGACCCGCCTCCCTCCACTCCCCCGGTGCAGAGTCGGAGTGCGCGCTTTCGCTTTCGGGCGCAGAGCTCACGGGGAGCGCAGAGGACGCGACAGCTGTTTGTCCTCAACCGGTGAGTCCCAGACGAATCAGACGCTCTGCGATCCTAAAACCTGTTGTTTTCATTTCTCACGCTCTTATGTGGAGTTCGTTTTGAACTCATTGAAGTTTCTTTCTTCCAAACAGTTCTTTCTTAAAAGTATGGCTTGAGCTCCGTTAGCTGTCATTTTCAGCTTGAAGTTGAGACTATCGCCGTTCGTCTCACCAACTGTCAGGCTTTTAATTCGCAGAACTTTAATTGAAGTACTTTAGTAAATCTTGCTGTGAAACAGTAGTAACTTTTCGGTGAATAAGACGGGATGATATTTATAAAGACGCGTCTGTCGTATCCGTTTGCTGTGTTCAGATTATTTATTCATTCATTCATTACCTCCCGCTTTATCCTCTATTAGGGTCGCGGTGGGGTTCCCCATGCCCATCCAGGGGAGAACATCTCGGGCGCTGGGCAGATAGATCCAGGACAGGGTGCCAATCCATCGCTGGGCACACACTCACTCACACAGACACATTCTATATGGGCAATTTTGAGAATTCAATTGACTTAATCCATGTTTTTGGACTGTGGGAGGAAACCGGAGAACCCGGAGGAAACCCACGCAGACACGGGGAGAACATGGAAACTCCACCCAGATGGGGATTCGAACCGGGAATCCCTAGCGCTGAGAGGTGAACGTACTAACCACTAAGCCACCGTGCCACTTCAGATTATTTAGGGTTTGATAATATAACTGTTTGTTTATTCTGATGTTTTGATAGATGTACCGCTTTATAACATAATTGAATGATGTTAACATTATCCAGAACTTAATGACATTACCAACTATGGTTAATACATTATTAGAGATAAACATTATAGAGATAAAAAATACTAGTGTGTAAGAAACCCTTAACAAAAACATTTAAAAGGTTATAAATAGGTTATTTAATCGATTCATTCTATAGCCAGTATTTTATTTATTTTTTATTAGCATGAAGTTTAGTTTGAACATTTAAACATTGCAGGTTAAATCGCTGATAATAATGAAACTAATTAATTTCTTTCGTACAGCTGTATTGTCATCAGGGTCAGATGTTGTGCACTGTAGATGGATATTTCAAGCTAAATTGTAGTAATAACTAAATTAATGTATTAATTTGCTGTTTACACTCATTGCCATTTAAGATTGGCATGTAGCACAACTATTGTGTATTTAATGTAAACAAATAAATAAACTGAATGTTCAATGTGCACAAAATTTAATCAACGCTTACATTTCAAATACATTTTTTACTTGAAGCTTATTAAAATAAATGGAACAGGGTAATTCTTCTCTGAATTCTGGAATAATTGTATCTGATTTTTAAGGTTAATGAACAGTCTAAAACAGTCCTTTATTGTGCTATTTGTCAGATTTTACTGCAATACAATCCTCAAGGTTGAAAAAATATTTTTAGATTGATTTTGTTCAGTTTGTGCTGTGTATGTATGGTATCAATCAAATGAAATATGAATCATACATAACAGTGTAATGTCAGGTACTTTTTGTGTGTTTCAGCAGTTCATAAGTATTCATATTAGTGCAAACAATCTGCTAGGTTTGTATGTCCAGCAATGTGAATCTGTTCAATTATCTAATTATGAGAAAATCTCATCAGAATTATCATATCATGATAAACATAAATGTTTATCAAGCTGTTGGATAAGTGCAAAACAGCTTGTCTGTTATGTAGTACACACTACTTTATTAATGCCGGTTAAAGACAAAATAGTTTTATTTTAGAAAAAGAAAAATAATCCAATTGCTCTTTATTATGGCTTTCAAATAACATACTCTTTTACCTTCTATTAAAAACACTCTTTTTTTCATGACTTTCTGCCGTTTTGATCATTGTTCTTTTGTTCAATACTGTATTGGGTCATATGCAAAATATAGAGACCTCAGCTGTACCTCTATGATTGCCAATCAGTCATACAGGCACAGAATGTAAACAATTTTAAATGAAATGGATTAAGTGAATGAACATGAATGTGGGCATTATGCTGCTTTAGATTTGAAATGAAGGAAACATTGTCACAAACATTTTTAAATGCATTCATTTATGTTTATTTGCATTTTGTTGAAAAAAATGGAAACAATCTTTTCAGTTAACTGCCATGAAATTCTGAACTCATCCACATTTTTTCTGACCAACACATGGAGTAAATTAAATTTACTCCAGTTTCTTAGTTAAAATGTATTATATTAATTAGAATAACAATTCAAAACAGGCGGCACGGTGGCTTAGTGGTTAGCATGTTCGCCTCTCAGCGATTCCCGGTTCAAATCCCCATCTGGGTGGAGTTTCCATGTTCTCCCCTGTGTCCGCATGGGTTTCCTCCTGGTTCTCCGGTTTCCTCCCCACAGTCCAAAAACATGGATCAAGTCAATAGAGTTCTCCAAAATTGCCCCATATAGAGTGTGTTTGAGTGAGTGAGTGTGTGCCCAGTGATAGATTGCCGCCCTGTCCTGGGTGTATCTGCCCAGCGCCTGAGACGTTCTCCCCTGGATGGGCATGGGGAAGCCCACCACGACCCTAATAGAGGATAAAGCGAAAGATAATGAATGAATGAATGAACAATTCAAAACAAATCAGAAAGAAACTGAATTCAAAAGATATGTCACATGATCTTTCTAACATACATAATTGTAACTTTAGGAATCTTAGCCTGTGACTATGGCATTATTGCTTTTATATACAGCTTAGGAACATATATGTACCTATTTGGCCCTTTAAAAAGTACTTACACTTCAAAATTAACTAACAACCTCTAGAGGGTACAATTGTGTTGATTGTACACTGGGTGACAAAAATCATCTTCTTTTTTCTATTTTCTTTATCAAGTTCATATTACACTGACTGCTATATTACTTTAGGAATCTCATCTCATCATGTTGACTGCTTAATCTGCTACTAGGTGGAGGCGGATTAAGGGGGGGGGGGTGGAGAATGGGCCAGGCACTGGGCAAATACACCCAGGACAGCGTGTTTATTAAAAATCAATGGGCTCCACACACACTATATGTAGCAATTTAGAGCAGCCAGTTCACCTTAAATCCTTGTCTTTTGGACTGTGTGAGAAAACTGGAAAATATAGAGAAAACCCACGTGGACAAGAAGCGAACAAGGAAACTCCACACAGTTTTGGATTTGAACCTGGATCCCCAGCGCTGAGAGGTGGACGTGCTTACCACCATGCCATCATGTGTTAGCATTGCTTATCTGAAGAACACTTTGCACCTGGATGCACTATGGGGAGAAGGCAAGTTGACAGAGGACGTGTGATGCTTTGGGCAGTGATCTGCTGGGAAACCACGGGAATGGTAGCTCAGTGCTATCAATCTGAGGGTTATGAGTTCATATCCCAGGTCCACTAAAGTTACCAATGTGACCCCTTGAGCAAGACCCTTAACCTTCATTAGTCCAGGGATGCTGTATCAACCCTTTGCTCACTTTTTAAGTCATTTTGGATAAAATGAATGACCAAAGTCTGCTGAATGACCAAATAATGTTAACGTAGGGTCCTGTCATCCATGTGGATGTTACTTTGATAGGTACAACCTTCCTAAGCATTATTGCTGATCATGTTCACCCTTTAATGATTGGCTATCTCTGATTGCTGTGGCCTCTTTCAGCAGGATAATGCTCCCTGCCAAAAATGACAAAATTGGTTAAAAATCTATTTGAGAAGCACAATAATGAGTTAAGGTCAAAATAATCCATTTCATTTTTAAAGAGTTAAAAAAAATCCAGTCCTTGATTTGAGTAGTGCTGTCCTATAATCCACCCAAAGGTTCACAAAGCAGCCAATGCAAATTATGTCAAAGTTAACTGATAAGCACCGTTGGCTGCACATAGCAGTACAAATTGTTGCAAGGTCAGTTAAAGTAAAATAATGTGAATATTGAAAAACAGAAGCTTTGCTAATGTTGGTATGTATGTCTGTTGCTGGTGACTGGAGACCTTACCTAAGTTTTAAATTTTTAATGAGTTAAAAGTAGTGTTAAGAAATGACATATATTATTATATAATATAAACAAAGCAGTAACTGCACAAAGAGTGGTGTTTAAGTGATTAGCATGTTCATCTCTTGGTTCTGAGGATTCCAGGTTCAAATTCCAGTCTTGGTGGAGTTTTCATGTTCTTCCCATGTCCGTGTGGGTTTCCTCCTGCTTCTTCAGTTTTCTCCCACAGTCCAAATACATGGATTCAAGGTAAATTGCCTCATATAGTGTGTGAGTGTGTCTGTGTGAGTGAGTGTGCCCAGAGATTGTTTGGCAACCTGTCCTGGGTGTATCTGCCCCCGTGCCCCTGTGCCCTGCTCCCGTGACCCTAGTAAAGGATTAAGTGAAAAATAATGAATGAATGAATAAATGAATGAGTAACTGCACAGTTGAGTAGATCCTTTCCACGTGCATTACTGTATACTCTAGGGCTGCACCAACGATTAATTTTCTATCAATTAATCAAATGATTTTTTTTTTTTTGATTAGTCGATAAATCTAAAAACTATTACTCTAATGTGATTGTATTTGGAATTAAAATAACTTCTTCAAAGTAATGAAAAATAAAAAACCTTTAAGGTTGAAATATTTTCTTTAAATCAAACACAGTGCTCTTAAGGGCTCTATTGAAGCACAAAAATGCTTTAGCATTAAAAGATTTTATCAAACATCAAATCTCACCTACAAGAGATTCAATGATCTACGCATGATGTTAATGGTGACAATGATGGTGGAATATTTTGATATTGGTCTTACTATTACTAAAATATCTTATCAAAAATAGTGGGCGTAAACATGAATCTATTGATATTTGTGGCCTTATGTCAAATAAACATATGATATAAGGCCACAAATATCGTGGACAATAAAATCCAACATTTTATGGGCTATAAATTTTGACTATTTTTTTGACTATATACAAGCACGGACATTCAAATTTCTGACTGCGATATGAAAACACGGTACATGAGCAGTATTAAGAAAAGCTGCATGTATCTACACAGGACAACAAAGAAACTGTTAGTAACACACTACAAATAACGAACCACACCTACGTCGCTGTTTTGCTGCCATGTGGATGTTTTGCTGCGTGAACATCCCGGCGCAGATGTTTGCACATGCATAGCAGTTGTACTGTTGTGAAACATCTCCACTTTGCAAATCTGACAGGACACCACATTGTTGTGTTTCTGTGTGAAATGCTCCCACACTTTAGATGCAAGCGGGTGATTTTTAGCTGCTGCGCTCTGTATAAAACCATCTTTCCAGTTCGGTGCCGCCATTTTGTTAATGCAATGATGCAAGTTATGCAAATCAACATATTTTCAGAATCAATTACGTCGACTAGCCTCATCCCTATTATACTCAATGTTTTCTAAAGACAGGGCTCATGCACGATGCACAGAGATTGGATTATGGATAAATTTGGGTCAAAGTTTGTAGATTTCATTTATTTTATACCAAACAGATGTACTGATGGCTAAACTACTTGATATTTTGAGCCATGTCTTGAATTTCCTCCATATTCAGACAAGCAGTCTCTGTTGCCTAAGATAGGCTAGTTGTATTATAACTTTTCTGTGGACTCAAAATTGCTTTGATAAAACTTAGCAGAAGAAAAAATATATTTTATTTGTAGTCCAAAGTGGAAAGACAAAGAGGTGTATTGTGTAATCTCACATGTCTGATTGCCAGTGGCGGCTGTCCATAGGGCGCTGGGGCGCCGCCCACCTTAAAATTCAGATATTAAACTGAATGAATTATGAACTGCAAAATAGTTAATGAGAAATGTCTTTATTTGTACTGTGTGTCCAAAAGACATGTTATAATTTATTAAAAGAATAAATAAATACATGTAATTGCTCCCATTGTGCACACTTCCTATGTGCGATGCGCTGGTCTAATGAGTGTGTATGTGGGCACACGAACTTTTGGCAAGCATGTGATCTGAGGCTGATTTCTAATTGGTTATTTTAGGTTTTTCCATGGGGCGCATTCTCAATAACAGGAATGTTATTGAGAAATTTGCAGGCCAGCAGGAAAAAAAGGCAAAATTCATGTTTAAAAAAGGCTATTTTTGAAGATTTGTTTTTTGTTTGTTTTAAATTCTTTCATTTGTTTGCGCCCCTTAATTATTTTAGCTGCCACTGCTAATAGCCAATATGAGCTCATCATTATCAAAATATTAAACACATGCATCATATATAACTATCCATATTGTTATTTACACATTTTATATTCAATTAAAAACTTGATTTAAATTTTAGTAAGCGGAAAGCTAGTTGGTGCAGTGATAAGTGCCTCTGATTCATAGCAAACAATTAGTTGGTTACTTAGTTAGTTAGTTGGGATAGTTTTCCAGTTGGGACATGAACAGATCTTTTCCATAAAAAGTCCCAGTGTGCTTCCTGTACCTTTGTGTGCTTTTTCTGGATTCTTTAGTTTCTTCAAATATTTCAAAGACATGCTGATGGCATGGTGGCTTACTGGGTAGCTTGTTCGCCTCTCAGCATTAGGGATTCCAGGTTTGAATCCTAATCTATGTAGAGTTTCCATGTTCTTCCTGTGTCCATGTGGGTTTTCTCCGGGTTCCTCCCACTGTCACATGGATTGAATGCTCTAAATTGCCTAATATAGTGTGTGTTTATGTGTGTGTGTCTGTGTGATTGAGTGTGCCCAGCAATAGATTGACGCCCTGTCCTGGGTATATCTGCCCAGCGCTTGAAACGTTCTCCCCTTGATGGGTAATTGCTTTTTGAATAATTCCACACATTCTCTCTCGCTCTAAACTCTCAAATCAGTATTTCATTGTTAGAAAAAAATGGCTGTAGATGACATTAGATAACTATAAACTATTATATCATGCTTGAGTACAAATTAGTAGTAATTCCTGTTGCCTGGTGATTTAACCTCAAGGTGGTGCTAGTTCTTACACTGTATTGTTCACCACTGCTAAATGGTGGAACAATCTTCCCAACACTGTCAGGAAGGCGGAGTCGTTAAATCATTATCATCTGCTAAATGACTAAATGAAATGTAATGTAAATGTATGTTACTTTCTGATACAGGCATGGCCTCTGACAAAAACGCTGGAATCTGCGCATCCTTTCGAAAATTCTTACAGAACACTTTGGTAATGACATGTTTATACAACAAATAAAAAAAAGATATAAAATCTAATCACTTTCTATATATAAAAAACATGTATACATAATAACCAATGAAAAACTACATTGTAATGAAAAAAAAACCCTTTATAATATTTATATGACATAATAACTTTATAATAATATAATATCCATTATAACCATGAAACATATATATATGGGTGTCAATGCCGACAATTAGCGTATTCAATGAAGTGAAAATGATTACATATCAATTAAAGAAAACAGCCCAATGATCTTTATTCATGCCTTAAGACTGATTGTATTTAACCTGAACATATACCATGCCTCTAAATCACAAAGATACAACAAAATACAATTATAATGTTTTGGTCTTATTAGTCCATGGGTCATTGTGGCTTCATTAGTTGGGTTCTGGCTTTTTTATGTCTCTGTGTTAACAATTGGTTTTACTTGAGTCTTTTAACTTAGATCTCCATTTTTAGTTACCCACCTTTTAAACAATCCCTTATTGCAATCTGGCATCATGTTTTCTCTTCTGTCCATGTCCAGGGAAGGACACACAAATATTATTATCATGTGTAATTCTCTATTTATTTTAGTTTTGTTTATTGCATCCTCAGATGATTCTTTGCTTTCGCTTCTTTTCTTATTGCTCAGTGTAATTCACGCACAATCTTTTTTTTCATTTAAAGTAACATGTGATTTCTATTTCACCAGCACCTGTTACTTGTTAATCAAGGAAGCATCACACGATTGAAATTCTGTTATTTTTCTAGTATTTAAAAATGTGCCAGTGATTATGTCTAGTTTGTTTCTGGAATTCTGTGTGGAATAATAACAGATTTTTTTCGTCATTTGTTTCAATTGAAATAAAACTTATGTGATTATCCAAAATTTTTTAACGTAACAGGGTTCAGGGTTCTGGGAGAAGTGGTGTATTATTTAAAAAGAAGAGCAGGGGTGCCAATAATTCTGGTTCTGGTTGTATATCCTCTCAAGACCTAGTATAGGAGTTTTAAGTTTATGTTCATATTTTTCAGCCCGTGCTTGGTATTTCACAAACAATTTTTAAACTATTTGTGTCTAGAACCTTATTAGGAGATTAAAGGAGGTTATATTTTTACATTCCATAATAAGATATATTCAAAAGGTGCATCGTGATGCACACTTACGCCCTGTAACTTACGACTGTAACAACACTGCTTGTGAATATATTTATGCCGATGGGCATTGTGGTTTTGAAATATGTTGTAAAGTTAAATTGCTATCTTGACAATGTAAAACAACCTAGGCAACAGTCAAAAGTTCATGGCAGTGAATTGTCAACACAGGCATGTGTACTCCCCCTTGTTACGCACACATGGAAATGCAGCAGTGTACCCATTTCAGCAACCCATTTCAGCGGTCTATAAAGTTTCGGAGTTTTAATAACAGTACTGAGTTCAATTGAAGATAAAACAGGTTTTAACAGATAAGGAGGAACACATGTATCAAATAGATTGTATTGTCATTTTTATCATATACTCTGCCTGGTACATGCTCGTAATGTTCATGGAAACAAGATCCAGTATGTTCACTCCTCTCGTAGCAAAGTTCACATGTTGGTGGAATTGGAATTTAGAGAGCACTAACTGACTTGAGATTCACATGGTTGAAATCTTCGCCAACAATAAACAGTTAATTGGGGTGTTTGTTCTGACGTTAGTGCTAATAGCGTTGTATAACTCAGTCTTTTGTCGCACTGATGATCAGTACTGTAGTTTATTCCCTCTGTAAATAAAAAGGTCTGTATCGGATGATCATGAACTCCACTAATGGTAAGCAGTAGCTGGAGACTAGTAAAGAGTTCTTGCACCATTCTGCGTGGATGCAAACACAGTCCTCAAATCTTACCACACAGGACAAAGTTTCTGTGGCTCAAAACGCTGCTAGTCCATCTAAATGAATGATGCAGAAGTCTTGTGTTTCCTGAAGTGAGATGCATTCCCATTTATTCTCCAAGGGGCACACGTTTGAAAGCGGGGTGGGCGGGAGAGCTGGCTGAGTTGGCATTGTTGTAAGCACAAACGCCAGTCCGCATGCCAAGCTCCTGTAGTCTCACGCACCGCTTTCGTTAACCCGGCTTCAGGCGAGGCCATGGTCTGTGGTCTCTGGTCAATTGCCTCATATAGTGTGTGTTTGTGTGTGTGAATGTGTGCCAAGCGATGAATTGGCGCCGAGTCCTGGGTGTACCTGCCCAACATTCTCCCCTGGATGGGCATGGGGAAACCTCCCGACCCTAGTAGAAGATTAAGCGGAAGATAATGAATGAATGAATGAATGAATGAATGAATGAATGAATGAATGTATTTTAACACTGTCAGTTTTTTCCTATAAATCAAAATCATAGCATTTTGCTACGTGAAATCCATGTATGCCAACACTAATAACAAATGTGTAGTCTGCCAAACTGCTCTAAAAACTGCCGAATTCCCATCATTTGCCACATATTTAAAACATTTTTGCCAACACATAGTTTCCATTCACTAAAATTCAGTAAAACTCTATTTAGGCATCTTCATTTTAATCTGACATCAGTTTTAATAAAAATAATATACATATGTTTAAACATTTATTTAAGTGAAAAGTTTTGGTTCTCTAAAGTTAGTATTAAGTAATAATTCTGACCCTCGGATAATAATATCATGAATCTTACATTAAGGAACATCAAGCAACAATCCTGTTTGGAGACCTTGGGCCTTTTTTAAAGATTATAAATACGTTTTATAAAGGGTAAATTCGGGACTAAATGTAAAACACTTAGTTTTGAATGATCTATCATGATATATTTGGTCAAACATTAGGTTGCAAATAAAGTTTTATCTTTATCAAATTCAATTTCTCTGTTTTGGTAAATGATTTTTTCTCCTATTTAAAAACATGTCTTTCATGCCCATTTTTGTGTCGCTATCAAAGTTATGTAAGGGGTTTATGAATAAAAATAACTTTGTTATTGCTATGCCATTTTAATGATTAGAATTAGAAAAAAAGTGAATAAAGCAGATTTCAATCAATTGTGCAAATGTCTCATTAACTGAATTATAGCTCATTAGTCCAAAAACTGGTAAAGGACATGTCCAGTCATTGTATGAATTAGAAAGAGTGCGAGCATGCAACCCAGTGACCTTTAATCTTTAAGTTCTCCGGTTTCCTCCCACAATCCAAAATCATGGATTTAAGGTAAATTGCCTCCCCTAAATTGCCCCATATAGTCAGTGTGTCTGTTTGTGTGTGTGTGTGTGTGAGTGATAGTTTGGCACCCTATCCTCTATTTATCTACCCAGCGCCCAAAAATCTCCCACCTGTATGTGCATGGAGAACCACACTACAACCCTAGTATAGTGTTAAGCGGAAGATAATGAATTGAATGAAGTGATCTGCCTAAAATGTTGGATCAAATGAAGTTAAACATAACCATTAGTGGTCGAGTTTCTGTTGCTTGTTCAAAGGTGATGTAGGCTACATGCTAAATTGTGGAACCGGGAATCCCTAGCTCTGAGAGGCGAACGTGCTAACCACTAAGCCACCGTGCCGCCCCAGCCAGCCCAACATGCTTATCATAATTTGGGTCTAGCAAATTCTGTCTCCAGGCCACACATCATGTTCAGGCATGCTGTGGTACTAAAACCCAAGACAATGTGGACGTCACGTGCCTCGCCAAAACACTGGCAGGCATGTTTGGCTTGTTTGCCAGCGAGGCTGCCTGGCTCCAGTCACTTCTTTCAGGATGACCAAATCTGATGATGAGAAGGAGAAGTCAGGGTTGATCAGAGACAACGGATTGTTTCATAGGTGGCCAAAGCATAAATTAAAGAGAGCTGCCCAGTATTAACGTACATTTCAGTTGACTAGTTGTCTTTCCGGGCGGCACGGTGGCTTAGTAGTTAGCACGTTCGCCTCTCAGCGCTAGGGATTCCTGGTTCGAATCCCCATCTGGGTGGAGTTTCCATGTTCTTCCCGTGTCCGCGTGGGTTTCCTCCGGGTTCTCCGGTTTCCTCCCACAGTCCAAAAACATGGATCAAGTCAATTGAGTTCTCCAAATTGCCCCATATAGAGTGTGTCTGTGTGAGTGAGTGTGTGCCCAGCAATAGATTGGCACCCTGTCCTGGGTGTATCTGCCCAGCGCTCGAGACATTCTCCTCTGGATGGGTATGGGGAACCCCCCCTGCAACCATGATAGAGGATAAAGCGAAAGATAATGGATCGATGAATTGTCGTCTTTCCTAATTGACTTTGTTTCACGTGCCACATAAAATAGTATTTTTGTTGGCCTAATTTTTGAAAAGGGAATTTTATTCATTTATTCATCATCTTTCACTAAAACCTCTACTAGGGTCATGGGGGTGGGGGAGGGTTCCCCATGCCCATCCTGGGGAGAACTCACTGGGCACACTCACTAACACAGACAAAAATCGAAACTCTACTCAGATTGGGAATCGAATCAGGATCCCCAGCGCAGAGAGGAGTGTGCTAACCACTAAGCCACTGTGCCACCTAAAAAGGGAATTTGCTTTTGCCTATTATTTTCTTTTTAAATTTAATATTCAGTTACATGTATTAAGTAATATGACTAGGGCGGCACGGTGGCTTAGTGGTTAGCATGTTCGCCTCTCAGCGCTGGGGATTCCAGGTTCGAATCCCAATCTGGGTGGAGTTTTCATGTTCTCCCCGTGTCTGCGTGGGTTTTCTCTAGGTTCACTTGTTTCCTCCCACAGTCCAAAAACATGGAATCAAGGTAAATTGAATTCTCTAAATTGCCCCATATAGTACCCCATGTGTGTGTATGTGTGAGTGATAGATTGGTGCCCTGTCCTGTGTGTATCTGTCCAATGCACAAAAAGCTCTGACATGGATGCACATGGGCAACCGCCCTGCGACCCTAGCATAGGATAATTAATGGACGGATGGATACGACTAAATTTTGGATCAAATAAAGTGAAACATAAACATTTCATAGTGGTCGAGTTTCTGTTGGTGTTTAACTAATTTAATGGTCTGAACATGATATAAAATAGTGATATTTCAAAAAACAGACATAAAAGACCTGATCCTTAAGTGTTAATTTTACATCTAATAGGAAGTTTGAAAAGGATATTTTTTAACGGCCAGTCAGTTTCCTGATTAAGACAATGTCATTTGATTCATGCTAATGCCTTTGTTAAATCTGTCACAGTTTAACTGAAGAAGTGATTTATCCAGCAGAATAAAAGCACAACAGAAACCACTATGAAGTACGCCAAAGACTAATGATCAAAATAAATAATCAGAACTAATTAATGGTATTGGCCCAGGTTACTGTGCACTATTTCAGAGGCTTTATTTCATGACTCAGATCAATAACTAATTAGGACATTTATTTTTTGGGGAAAACCATATTTGTCAAGCACATTTCAATATTTAATAATATAATTATAAACAATATCCTAAAACAGAATTAAATTGTATTTATAAACTAATGAATAAAACCCCAGTATAACCATGTAAAATAATAACAATAAAAATAAATAATAGAGAAATAATAAGACTAATAGAGTAATGTTTTTATTACCTATTACCTGATATAAGAAGTTTCCTAGAACTGTACCTCCCTGGTGACAGTCTAAATCTTTCAGCTCAGAGCTTTCTTAAAATCTGTAGGTTTGAATCAGTTAACACAGAGAGCCAGCCTTTTCTTATTATGTGGCTGAGCTGAAGCCTAAATCATGTTGGAGAGCATCCCTGATTTTGTCACTGCTGAAGAGGTGACACATTTTGTATTTTTCTTTCTGCCAGCTTAGAGGGCATTCTGAGAGAATATTTTACCTTGTTAAGAGAGAAGAAATCACAGATTGGATTTGTTTCGTCTGTCTTTGTGAGCATTCTTCATTCTACTGAATTCTTGAGTAAAATTAGAAACTTTAGAATTGAATCAGAATCAGAATCAGTTGCATATTGTAGATTGCAGATGTTACAGTTGTATGTATGTGTATGTATATATGAGTAATTATGAGTAAGTATAAAAAATAAGCGCTACTTTAAGCAAAAAGAAAATGTAATATACTAAAATGCACTGCAATATAAAGTTCTTTAAATATTTAAAAAAACAATAAAAAAATTATATAATGTAAATTGGCAGTGGTTACATGTATTACACGAGTTAACCATATAATATGATGTTTTACTTACACATATTTGTATTGCACGTATCAATATTTGGTATTGCACATATGAATTATAATCTTACACATGAAGAGAGGAGTTGTAGAGTTTAATGGCCACAGGTAGGAATGATCTCCTGTGGTGCTCATTGGTGGAGGAATGAGTTTTAGACAAAAAGTGCTACTGTGTCTTACCAACATTATTTAACAACATAATCAATACCATTAATTCTATTAATAAGTCTGAATCTGCCAGCTCAGAAAGTATTCCAAATTTTGTAGTTGGTTAGATTCTGTGAGCTTGTTGAGCATCAGGGCGCCAATCTATCGCTGGGCACACACTCACTCACACAGACACGCACGCATACACACTCTATATGGGGCAATTTGGAGAACTCAATTGACTTGATCCATGTTTTTGGACTGTGGGAGGAAACCGGAGAACCTGGAGGAAACCCACGCAGACACGGGGAGAACATGGAAACTCCACCCAGATGGGGATTCGAACCAGGAATCCCTAGTGCTGAGAGGCGAACGTGCTAACCACTAAGCCACCGTGCCACCCCTATCCATATTCATTAGCTCAAAAAACATTCTTATCAGTTCTTTAGGAGCATAATAGCTAATATTTACCAATTCTGAAGTTTGAAACTTTCTGTGAACTTTAATGGCTGGCTGAATTCAGAATTTTTGGTGTGTCCATGCATTTGTGTTGTATCTGCCAGCATCTTGTGAAACTAAAACTGTGAAAACTGTTATTTCTAATAAACATATAAGAATTCTTGCAGTTGTATACAGTTTGCATTTAGTGGTGTCCGTGGTGCTGACGTGCTAATAACAGAAAAGTGCTTCCCAGAACTGATGCAACGTATGATTGAGTAATGTCCCCGCATTGAACAGAAACTCTGCAAGCTTATTTACTGGCTTGACACTGGGAACATTATTGGCAGCAGATGCACCTGCAGGTGTTGCAAATTCATTCATTCATTCATTCATTATCTCCCGCTTTATCCTCTATTAGGGTCGCGGTGGGGTTCCCCATGCCCATCCAGGGGAGAACATCTCGGGCGCTGGGCAGATAGACCCAGGACAGGGCGCCAATCCATCGCTGGGCACACACTCACTCAGACAGACACAATTTTGGGGGCAATGGGGCAATTTTGAGAATTCAATTAACTTGATCCATGTTTTTGGACTGTGGGAGGAAACCGGAGAACCCGGAGGAAACCCACGCAGACACGGGGAGAACATGGAAACTCCACCCAGATGGGGATTCGAACCGGGAATCCCTAGCGCTGAGAGGCGAACGTGCTAACCACTAAGCCACCGTGCCGCAGGGTCAATTACAGGGTCAATTATTAAAGCACTTTTACATATGCAAGCGTTACCATTGATGGGCCCACATTTGATTCAACGCTGTCTGACTATCAAGGCACCCAAACTTTTTATCTCACAAGAGCTTTCCCCCATTGTTGGCACAGCAGTTAGGGACTAAATTGGTAAACAACTTTTTGTCTTTTGTTTTTTAAATTTATCCTTTTTATGGTGTAAATCAACCTTTTAAACTTTTATTTATCTCTTAGGGTTCTGTCTCACCTGGTTGAGTCTGGCATGCCAACATATTTACAGCAACAAAATTACAGTTTATAAGTATTATTATTATAAACAGTGCGGCACAGTAGCTTAGTGGTTAGCACATTCGCCTCTTAGCGCTGGGGATCCAGATTTAAATTCCGATCGTCCCGAGTTTCCATGTTCTTCCCTAGCATGGATGCAAGGTAAATTGGCTGCTTTATATTGCCCCATAGTGTGTGTTTGTGTATGTGAGTGAGTGCACAAAGCGATAGATTGGCGCTCAGCGCCTGAAACGTTCTCATCTGGATGGGCATCGAGAACCCCTCCGTGACCCTAGTAGAGGATTAAGTGGAAGATGATGGATGGATGGATTATTATAAACAGTTGCCACCCTATTTTACCCAATTTTTTAACTTTCTGCTACTTTGATGAGCATTGGTGAAAAATAAATAAGATTTGAGGATTCCTCAAAATAATATAAATCATTTTCTGCTTTATTTTAAAAATTGCTTTATTTTAAAATTATGTATTTCAGTTACATGTAACAAAACTGACAAACAATTCTTGCTCACACACACACACACACACACACACACACACACACACACACACACACACACACTGTGGCATTTATATAAGCATACAAAAAGTAAAGTTAAAAAAAAAACAAAAAAAAAACTTACTCTTTTATTCACTTTTCAGACATCCATTTTTCTTTGTGTGACTACTTGTTAAGTGTATCTCTTTCTAGTTTTTCCTCTCATTCGCTTTTACTTTTCATATTCTGTCATGCTTCCTCTTTGGCAGAAAGCCTCAGTCTCACCTCCCTTGCCAGCAGTGTTCAAAGGGCGCTTTTCTCCTTCTTGCTCACTCACAGCCAAGTGCTTTTGGAGTGCCCAACTCGTTTCAATTAGAAGAGGTCGAACAGTGGCAAGAGAATGTGGGAAAGGTGCTAACTAAAGATGTGTTATTGTGTAAGTCTGTTTGAAAGTTTTACCTTCAAGATGTATGTTATGTGCAATTATTTTACTTTTTTAAGTATATTACTACATTGCTACATTTGTTAAAAATATTGTAATGAGATGATAATGCCTTTGGTCGGGAGGCTATGTGTGATATATCTCATTGTGAGGGAGGCTCTGTGGCCCTATGTTCACCAGCGGTATGAGTTTGGCTCAGGCTCAGTACAAAATGTAATGGCATTATTATTTTTATATATACAATATTTTTTTTTTTTTTATATATATATGGCAATCACACTATTGTTATCCGTTTATTATTAACACTGTTTTTGTCTGACTTTTTTCTGCTGCAATTTATGAGCTATCAACACTGTTTTTGCAGGACACTTTTCATTGGTGACCATGGCTTATAGACACCCTATTACCTGGCCACACCCACTTTTTACCTGATTTACTGTTTTGCTTTCATGTACCAAACTGCAATCACACTTGCATTTTCTTCAGGAAATGCACCTCTCTAGTTTTTATTTTATACCCTTTGTTATGTCATTTTGTTATATAATATCAAAATCAGATTTATTTTGGTTTCGGAATGATGGTGTCTTTCTTGTAACATTACAGATCCATTATAATTTCTGTATTGGTTCTGTAAATAATATAAAGCAATCATATGATCAAACCAGTGCTTAATCATTGTCAGCATTTTCACTGCAAAAATTCTAGAACAGTGTAAATGGTAAAAACACTGCTGGACTTTCTTATTTTAGTTTAGATTTTTTAGGAATTAAAACACTATATGCACATGTCTATGTAATATAGCTAAAGGCTTTTTAATAATTTTATTAATGGCTCAGATGCACATAAGATTTCTTCACATGCACAGCTGCGTAAGAATCATGTTCCCACCGTTGAGCCGTTAAATAGAACTGCAGATCCTCAGTTCAATGCTGGAACATTGAATGCCATATGTTGTGTCAGTTTTGGTCCTCCATGGATGTTACCTTGCATGGTATTACTTGACTTTGCAGTTAATTATTTTTAAATAGTCCTTGGCATGCCCGGATTTTTGTTTGTCCCATTTTCTTTAACTGGGTCACCTGAGGACTGGGCAAACATGTGCCGATCCCACTGTCCTGGGTGGTCGTCAGACATGCTCCCTCTGACATGAAAGAACAGGCAGCATACATTAAGCCATGATAAGTGCTGGATCCAGGGCGCATCTTGAGCTCATTACCTTATGCTTATAGTCAGCAGGCAGCGCTTTATAGGAGTAGCTTGGTTGGACTGGGCCTCTCCTTAGTGTCTCAGCTTGATTGGTGCTGATGTCCAAGTCAGTATGCACTCTTTTTTTAATTTTTTTTTATCAATGTTGTGCATGCTGCATGCTTTCCATGGTAATCCTGCCATATGTTTTGGTCTTTAGGTGTCACATGTGCATCTGAGGTGTCCTTAGGCAACATATGCAGTATGTGCACATGAGCTGAGATGATTTATTTAGGTTTTATTATATTTTATTATATATTGCGTTGGGCGGCACGGTGGCTTAGTGGTTAGCACGTTTTCCTCTCAGCACTAGGGATTCCCGGTTCGAATCCCAATCTGGATGGTTTCCATGGTTTCCATGTTCTCCCCATGTCCGCGTGGGTTTCTTCCGGGTTCTCCGGTTTCCTCCCACAGTCCAAAAACTTGGATTACCGACATCAGTGCTTGAATAGATGTTCTTAAAAATGACTTACCAGAAGAGTAGAAGCTGTTATAGCTGCATGGTGGGTGGCATGTTGTCATTAAAGCTCCATTAGGGAAAAATTTTAGTTGTTATGATACCTTTATTCATCTAGGAAGCTAGTTAATAATTGATTAAAATAGTTGTCTGTTGTATCTAAAAAGAAATATCCAGAACAAAGAATGTTGTAAAAAATGACTAAATGTAATGTAATGTAAATGTAAAAAAAAAACAAAAAAACAATAAGATATAAAAGGTAACCGCACCACAACAATACAAAGCACTAATGATATAATATTACAAATAATAATCTGGGTGTACCTGCCCAGTGCTGAAGACGTTCTCCCCTGTATGGGCATGGGGAACCCCCCTCCCCCATGACACTTGTAGAGGATTAAACAGAAAAAAATAAATAAGATGAGAATAATTATATATTAATTTAAACAAATGTATGACATTTGTAAAACATTTATAAAATCATGGTTTTTATTAGATAAAGTCATTCGGTTCAGTCATTAATAAAATTTAGGTTCTGTCCATTAGATCCAAGCATTTGACCCCAAAAAAAGTTAAATAATTAAAATTCTTGTTTCACCATAAAAATGTGAAAAATGTCCTGCATTCTTGCAGTGTTGTGGATGAGGAGCTGGTGATACCTTAAAAGAAAAATAATGAAAGCAGTTAGAGAAGTTAAGATACTGTGAGCAGCAGAGAGAATTTAAATAGTGGGAATTCTTAGAAGCAGACACAGACGAACAGGCAGCACAAGCGAAATGGCTAAAGCAAGTACAGAGGCTTAATAATGAATACAACAAGGATAGCAGGAAATAAATCAAGAGACTGTCAGGAAAAGTAAGATGAAGTAAGATGAACTGTCTTGTTCTCTAAAAGAGTAAATCACAGTAAAAGAGAATCACAGACAAACTTTATTTTGTCAATAAATATGTATTAAATAATTTCAAATGGTCTGTCTGCTTCCTTTCATACCGTTTCTTCTGGTCATGTCATTAAATCATTTAACACATTACATTTCATCATCATTGGTTGCAAGGTTTTAATGTTTCTGTCTAGGCCTTTAGAATGAATGTTGTTGTTCCAGTAGCATTGGATAAGTGTGGATCAACCTGTTGCTACAACCAATCAGATTTTAAGTTGGCTTTACAAGGCAGACTTCATTATGCCAGCGTATTAATGGCATCTGATTGGAGAGTACTTTTGATTAGCAGACATTTTCAGCTAATTAAAACTTTCATGAGCTTTGTGGTAATAGAAAATGTTTTTTTTTAATGGAACTAATTACAAGGAACCATAGGAGGATGGACTTTGTGTACAAAAAAATCAATATAAAAAAAACATATTAACAGAAAAAATAAAAATAATATCACAGTAAGACATAATATAAACTTAATAACTTGACAAAATTTTTATGTGTTACAAGTGCCTAGGGCACCTGTCCCTCATTAGTGTAGTCATTTACTCCTTTGGGCTATTGGTTTGTTTTGGTGCACGTGAACGGGTGTGTCGGTATTTAGGTTCCATGTTCCCCTTCCCCCGTACACGTCTTTGTTTCCATGTCGACTCCTTTGTGTGTCAACTTTCGTATTGGTGTCCCTACACCTTTAATGAATAAATTCCCGTGTTATGCTACCTGGTGTGTCTGAACTCCCTTCAGCGCGTTCAGGCACTTCGGCTCTGCGCATTACGCTGCGCAGCCGTTTTCCGTGTTAGGTAAGCGAGTCTGACATTATGTAATTGCAATAAGACTGTAGCTTGACCAGAATGTTGTGAATCTAATTGTTTTAACAAATTAATTTTAATGTTAATTTATGGGCATCACAGTGGCTTAGTATTCATTTCCATGACTCTAAAAGAACATTAAAATATTAGGTATAAAGTATTTGTTAAAATAAACAGATTAATTGGTGTAGTCTATTCCTGTATTCTGATTTAGCATTCTTGTATTTTCAGTATCTCATCAAACAGACATATTCAGATTAAAAGGCAAAAATGCTGCCAAACAATATATATGCTACATATATTTTAAGGAAATAATATGTTAAATAGAGTAAACATGTTTGAAAAATATACCATAAGAAGGATTTATGTTTGAATAGTCTTCAGTTTGAGAAAACAGCTTGTCTCATAAACATTACCATTAACAGAGTTGGCTTTGAGCCTTTTCACCTTTACCTCTTCTGCTCCATTTGCTGCAGCAGTGACTCAGGTCTTACTCTCAGTCTCTCCTACTGTCTCTCTCTCTATATGTCTCTAGCACTCTCTTTCTCTCTCTCTCTCTCTCTCTCTCTCTCTCTCGCTTTCTTGCTTAAATTGACACTTGGGCACAAAGCAATCTGACCAAAGGCCGGTGACACACTAAACCGACTCTATAATCTGTCTTCTGTGTATCAGGACTAATGTTTTCCTTAACAACAGATTTAAGTTTGAGAAGTGTGTGTGTGTGTGTGTGTGTGTGTGTGTATGTGTGTGTGAATATGTAAGTTAGAATATAAAAGTTTTTATTTACACAGGATTGGTAGATTGTGAAATAAAGAAGGGTTGCTAATAATTAATTGCTGATTGATTATTTGCTTATAAGACTTTATTTTTCTTACTCTTCTCTTTTTACCTTTTCATGTAAAGAAGATCAAATTATGCATTATTACTAAAGTGACCCTGCTAAGGTTTAATACATGTCCCTTGATAACCTCTATGTTAAAATTGTGTCTTTACTAGAAAACAATTAAAAAAAATCTTCTTTTATTTTGTCTTATTTTATCTCTGTTCAGGCCTTTTCCATATTTTTGGCTGCATGAGTTGTTGGACATTCTCTGCAATGTTTTCATTCGCACTGGGCACAAGTATTCAGTTTAGTAACTATCTTTTTAAATACTTAGTCTTAACTAGAACAGAAAAGTATTTATTTAAAAATCACTTTTCTATCCATCCATTATCTTCCGCTTCATCATCTATTAGGGTCCCGGAGGGGGGAGAACATCCCATCCAGGGGAGAACGTCTCGGGTGTTGGACAGATACACCCAGGACAAGGCGTCAATCTATCGCTGGGCACACACTCACTCACACAAACACACTCTATATGGTTCAATTTGGATAATTCAATTGACTTCATCCATGTTTTTGGACTGTGGGAGTTTGGTTGAATCATAACATTGTCAGTGTTCAGTACTGATTATGAATATTAAACAATACAATACTGAACTAATGTATAGTGTGTATTAACTCAAAGTTCAGCTGTGTGCTGGGACTGGATGTCATTAGTCTTTTAGAATAATGTTTACTGTAGAGGACACCATTAAAAAAATAAATAAATAAAATAAAAAAAAAATAATATATATATATATATATATATATATATATATATATATATATATATATATATATATATATATATATATATAGGCGGCACGGTGGCTTAGTGGTTATCACGTTTCGCCTCTCAGCACTAGGGATTCCCGGTTCGAATCCCCATCTGGGTGGAGTTTCCATGTTTTCCCCGTGTCTGCGTGGGTTTCCTCTGGGTTCTCCGGTTTCCTTCCACAGTCCAAAAACATGGATCAAGTCAAGTGAGTTCTCCAAATTGCCCCATGTAGAGTGCGTATGCATGCGTGTCTGTGTGAGTAAGTGTGTGCCCAGGGATAGATTGGCGCCCTGTCCTGGGTGTATCTGCCTAGCGCCCGAAACGTTCTCCCCTGGATGGGCAAGGGGAACCCCACCGCGACCCTAATATAGGATAAAGCGGAAGATAATGAATGAATGAATATATATATATATATATATATATATATATATATATATATATATATATATATATGTATTTCATATTTAATTCATTTGACAGATAATACAACTAGTAAATAATGGTTTAAGCAGCATCCCAAATTGTAGATGAATCCTCTGTAAGACACTGATTGTCATGCCAGAAATGATGTAGAATCTCAGAAAATTATGTTACAGAAAGTTGCATGTAGACCCACTATTACTGACCATGGCTTCCGTAGATATATAGACATTTTCGGTTAAGATGACTGTCTTGAAGTTTTTTTGGCCCCCTCTATTTTTGAGATTGTCCACTGTCATTTGAAGGTCATTGATTACCTTCTGAAAAGATTTCATATGGTCATTTTTGACTGCTGACAGGACTTCCACTGCTACAATTTCATTTTTGGTCTTATTACTGGATGCACTTTTAAAGGTTAAAGTGTACTTTCTATTAGTTAAATTGTCATGCCAGTATTATTTATTCAGCCTCTTATGGTTGTAAGGGGGTACCATGCCACTTTTTCTCTCTATCTCACTCTGGTTTTGTATTTGTCATAGGTCTGTTTTAATTATTTAGCTCCGTGTCTTTGTTATCTGCCTTGTTTTAGAAATTTTAGAAACAACATTTTTTAGTCATGTGACCGGGTTTGGTTTAGTGTTGGTCCCTGCTCTTCATCAGCGCAAAAGCAACATATTATGTTACCTACTGCTACTGGGTGGATGTCTGTATGCTCTCTGCATATTTCTTGTAATACATTTTTTCAGTTTCACTAACTACATTTTTTTTACAACTTTTATTGCACTACTTACCTTGTGACAGCAAGTTGTGGGACACTACTTATTTTGCAGCTACCACAAGCTGCACCAAATGAACAAAAGTACAGTACAGCTATACATGACATTCATATAGTGTACCTTTATTATAAATTTGGTAACAAAGCTTGTCAGCCTCCTGGAAGGATGACCTACACCTACCTTTATGTACTGTAGATACATAAATAAAGCTTATTGTGAAATTTGAAAAAAACTGTTTGTAGTCACAAGTGACAACAAAAACTAATAATTATAAAGAATAATTCTAATTTCTGCTAATAGATATTTTCAAGTGAGCATCATACATATCCACCTAAGTGTGATAAAGTAATTCTGAAGCGTTTAAATAAAGGTTGTGAGCAATGGATAAGACCAGCATCATTGTTGCCTGCCGTACCCTGTAACTGACACACACACACACGCACAAATGAATATTGCTTATTAAATCCCACCCCTTGACACCCTTTATTATCAGGATAATAAGTATTTTTCATATCTTCTGTCAGTGGTTTACATGTAATGACTGATCTTTGAGTATTTCTCACAGATGTTCAGTTCAGTAGTTTCCAAAAACTTTAAAAGTCTTTTTGAACCACATAAAGTACCAGTCAGAAGTTTGGACACACCTCCTTTTTCTTACAGATATTTTTAATTGTAAAAGTTCCACTTAGTGTAAAGATGGACTTTGTAGTTATACAATTATTGACTGTAGTTCATTTGTTTGTTGACAACAGAAAATACTCTGCTTTATTCTGTTCTCTAAAGGTCAGGACCTCCAAATCCTACCTGTTCTGTGGTGGTCTTGACCAATAAAAAACAGAGAACCAACAGGGGACTAATAAAAACAAAGCAAATGGATGTACTATATATTGTAAAATTGTAAAAGTTTAAAAACCATCCATATGGTAAGTAGAGAAAATAAACAATAGAGCAAGAAGGAGGTGTGTCGAAACTTTTGATTGGTACTGTATGTGAACCCAGAATATTTTTTAGGCCGTTTGTTGTCAGTGAATCAGGTTAGTAGTTAGTTACTGTATATTGTCAGTGTGCTTAAGAGCACATGCATTTGTTTTGTTCAATGATAACATTTTTATATTAAGTTGTATGGATCAATATATTTGGTTCAATATAATGTCATGGAAATAGTCTTAGAAATGCAGTGTAGTTTTGGCTAATATGCTAATATGATTTACTTATTGCATTTTATTTAGTGACTTCAGTCATGTTTTTTGTTTTTAAGTACTCACTCTATTGTTTTTATAAACCCTTTTTATTTGACCATTTTGTGATTCACAATGTTCTGATGAAGTGCATTATCTTGGTTCAAAAGTTTTTGGCAATCAAGGTCGCCAGGTTCAGCATAAAAAGCTTTGCTTGTTTAAAAACATTTATTTGAATTGAACCTCAAGCGAAATGTCTTTATTAAGGGTTATGCGGAACATGAACAGACTTCCATTTTTCACATTTAGTAATTATGAATTTTAGTATGTAGAAGTAGTGTTTTTCAATCATATTAGTTTTACCAGCTGTTCTTCAATATTTTCTTCCTGGAGAAGAAAGGTCATTTAGTTAAAAATGTAAAAACTGCTTCTCTTTTTTCCATGATTATCAATATTAAGAATAAACTTCACTTGTATTAGAGTGTGGCTTGGGGTTGCTAGAGTGTTGCTTGCTTAATCTTTTTCCATAATATATAAATATTATATATTGTATGTTTATATAGGTTATATATATATGGAAAAAGATTAAGCAAGCAGCACTCTAGCAACCCCAAGCCACACTCTAATACAAGTGAAGTTTATTCTTAATATTGATAACAGTAAACAGTAAACATATTCATATTCAGATCAAAATCAGTACAATCCGACTTAATATTTGTTAATTTAATTGAACTTTTATTTTAACAGACCAAATCTAAATCTAAACTAATTCAGAAAAAGATATCTGCTACATGCAAAACAAAATTGTCACAGAAGCAAAATACTGAAAACATTTCAGAAAAGAGTTTAACTGGTGAGGACATCAGGATTAAATAGAAAAGGAACATCTAACAAAGGCTCTGTCTTTGAAAGCAAAGGACTTGGTTCATTGGTCATGGTTCATTGGTCAAACTGTTCTTAGGTAAAACTTCTTCAGATAATCATCAGTACAAATCTCTGTAAAAGATAAAAAGTTTATCCAGACTGTCACCATGAAAAGTGCAAAACTAGCATTTTTAATGGCATGGAGGTGCATCTGTGCCCATGTCACAGGTGATTTGCATATACTGTATGTCAAGGTATCATTTATTTTAATTGGTATGTTGGAGGAGTATATCAGTATATCTCAATAATTCTATGTCTTTTTAACTTTTTAACTGATTTTAACTGTCTTTTTTGGCTGCAGACATAGGTTGTGTGCTTCACTGATCAGTCTCCTATTGAAAATGAATAAAACATTATGAAAAATCAGACTATAAGAATGAGCAAAACTTTCACTTTTAAAACTGCAACAATATATGTCATATATTCAATTACAAAACTATTTTCTAAGTATAATTATATGATATAAATATAAATATAATTTCTAAGTATAATCAATTTCTAAGTATAATTAAAAGGTAATGTGATCATGTGATAAATAAAGGTTAATTAGCAAATTAAATATTTCATTACATTTTTAAAGCATTTCTTAACATATATGCTTGTGACATTTGTATCTGTGGCGCTATGTTTGGTTTTTACCAGTCATTTCGTAAAAGGATATTAACTGAAATACATTATTCACAAAACTACATCTAAAGAAACACAAAAATATAAAAATATAAACAAAAAATATTATTTGTCCGGTAAGACAAGGGGCTTTAGTATAAGATAAGATAGGATAAGATAAGATAAGATAAAAGCTCACACATAGACACACACACACACCTGCACACACTTAAACACACATCTACACACAGACCTCTTTATGCGCCGTTTGAGTGCCAGCAGCTCCTGCTCACGACTGAGCATTCGTATTTATACTTTGTCATGTAGTAGTTTATATATATATATAACTGTATTTCCTTTGAGAATATAGTTTCACAGATTATACTATACTTTGTATTCTCAATTCCTAGCAAACTGGAATGCCTCAATGCATTTATTATCAATTAAGAGAAGTACTTTAATATTGAAATCAGTGATATTTAATAGCATTTAGTATCAGACACAAGCCCGTATTGACAATTAACTGCCAAGATAGCAATGAACATGTTTGTTTTTTAGTCAGTAGTACACCTGTGCTTTTTGTTGCCAAGATAACAATACGCCAGAATACCACCACATTGATTGACTTAGATATTTTTGCAAGCACTGTTGATATTTAAACCATGCAGAACAGAAGGCATGAAAATACTGTTGGTCGAGTGTAAGATAGCAATGTGGAAAATAGCATAAATAGTGCTTTAATGTGATAATTATTCAAACCCTTACATGAAAAATGAATTTAAACCATTGACCTTCGTTTCTACTTACAAGAACTGCAACCAGATCAGTCCAAAAACAAGCCAGCAAACAGGTTGGATTTCTCTGAACTAATGGAATCAAGTCAAGTCTAATTGTTGAACCGTTTAACTGATACAGATCTCTAGTTCTGAAGTAATGCAGCTGCAGTTTCTCATGACTACCTCTCTTTTTTTCAGTGATTCTTACTTTGCCATGTTTCCTCTGACTATTTTAAGTTAATTTAAGCAAGCATGAACCTCAAAGGCAGGGTGAAAGTGGCAGAGTAAATTTTTTTACAGGTTTTAAGAAAGAAACCTTAACCAAAAATAAATAAAGACACATCCTTATTAAGCAATAGATCAATTCATTCATTCATTCATTCATTCATTATCTTCCACTTAATCCTCTACTAGCACGCCAATCTATTACTGGGCACACTCACTCACTCATAAACACACACAAACACACACTATATATGGCAATTCAGAGCATTTAATTTAACTTGAATCCATGTTTTTGGACTGTGGGAGGAAACCAGAGAACCGGTCACCCAGCTATTATGAACTGTAAGGAGAGATTTTTTATTTCCTTGAGATTTTTTATTTCCTTGCGTTACCAACCAAAAATAAATACACATACTGAGAAAACATTAAATAAAATTGGCTAAAATGGTATTTGAAAACATTTAACGTATAATATAACGTATCAAAACGTTTTGTTCTGTCTTTTAAAAAAAAAAGATTTTAAGGAAGAAACCTTAACCAAAAATAAGAGAGAGAACCATTAATATTGCTTTAATTACATAAATTACATCAGGCTGTTTGAATATGTGCCCACCAGCTTTGCATAGCTAAATAGAAAAATTTAAGAATTCTTTAAACTCATTTGAGTTGTTGTCAGTAGCACCTGAGGATGGTAATAATTGCATTTACTTATACAAAAACAAAACAAAACTATGCAGTTTTAGCTTAAAAACATCATTCAGATCATGTCCGAAAATTTCCTAGCTTGTCTGTGACAGTCGTAAATGTGATATCTCAAGAATGTCCTAAATTAATTTTGCATGAATCTCTTAGTTTAGAATTTTATGATCAGAGGTCAAGGTCACAGTGTCCTTACATCCTTACAGTGTCCTTCTATTATAAGCATAATACAAATGGTTTGAGAGAGCAGTTTCACTGATTGATGGAGGCATAAACACATGCTGTGGTAATTCTTGTTTGGCTAGATTTGCCCTCATGGTGTCTAAAACTGACATGAGACAATCATCTTGTCAGTCGTCAGTGTTTGGCATTAATTTAAAAAATGTGCTTGACTTTTTTTTCTATCGAGATTTGTAGGGCAAATACATTCATTAATTCATCTAGAAAGGTGCATTTCCTGAAGAAAATGCGAGTGTGATTGCAGCTTGGTCATAGAAGACAGTGTGTAAGCAATACAGTAAACGAGGTAAAAAGTGGGTGTGGCTGGGTAATAGAGCATCTATAAGTCATGGTCACATTAATGTTTAGGACAGTTTGGATTTGGAACAGTAAACAGCAAGTAAATTGGATAAAAACTTGGTGTGGTGAGTTTCGTGTTTGTAGCTCAAAGATTACACCACTTTGAAAATGAGATTTTTCCCATAAGAAATGAACTAAGCCCACATTGAAAAGTGATCAAAAGTGAACAAAGTGGGCCATCTCTCTGTGATTTCACAATACCTGTCTGGTTACAGCCATCCCATACTCCAGCGATTTTCATTTTTGTAGCTCCAAAATTGGCAGAGTTACGGGAGTGCAAAATCCTTGTAATGCATAGTGAATGGGTATTTTGGTTTGGAAAAAAAATTATCTCTGGAACACTTCAACTAATTCCTTAGCTGTATACAAGCACTCATCCCATCAATGAGCCGGATGTGTCCTGCTAAAACTGTGTTGATAGATTATAAATTGTGGGAAAGAAAGCTTGATGTCAGACGCGTGTCCGTAAAGGCGAAAATGAAGCGCAGTAGCGCAGAAAGGATCCAGGAGGCGCAGGTAAGGTGAACAGAGTCGGCACATGGACTCCGAACCGAACACGCGACCAACCAAAACAATGCTAGAACGCAGACTAAACGGAAACAGAAACAAAACTTCGATCACGTGCAAACTAAAAGTAACCAATTATTTGAAAGCTATTATTTTCTCAGCTGTCCGGATTGTTCACAGCAGTATGTTTCTGTTTTGTGTTGTGTTTATATATATAATATAGCAACAGATGTCTGACTGTTGACATCTGCCTAGCTTGCAGTGGCGCACCTGTGTTTTCTGTTGCCAAGTTAGCAATACACTAGGAATTCACCTGAACACACCATTTCAAGATCACCATACCCATCAGCGTAAATATATTCGCAAGCACTATTGATATTTTAACAATGCAGGCAGAAGGCATAAAATAGACTGTTGTCTGGATGTAAACTCAGAGTTTATGTGTCTTTGATGAATCTCTGGTGTTTTTAATACTATATATGATTGAAGACGCATCTTTTTAACAAATACCTGTTGTAGAAAAAAAGAGGGAGGGTGCAGAATCAGATAACGATCAGGTTTGATAATTCTACAGTGTAGCTGGTTTTCTTCATTAACTAATGGTTTGTGGTATTCTCATTTGTAAGTCGCTTTGTATAAAAGCGCCTGCCAAATGACTAAATGTAATGTAAATGTAATGTAAATTTGATTATCATTGTGTGGAACTAAAAAACAAAGAATTGCAAAAAGGGAGGATTCAGCAGTGTGTGTCTATTCTTTCCCATGTAGTCGCTTAAGGAAAGGAACAAACATGTGATGCATCAGAAATAAATCTGGGAACGAGCAGTGTGACCTTTGATACATTTATTTCGCTTCCACCTATAATGGAGACACAAACACCGAGAGTTAATATGACCTGTGAAAAAAACTCTGTCGGCTGATTTCTTTTCGTACGTACTGTACTTTGTGTATAGTACAGGCTAAAAGTCCAACAAGTGTGATGTTATTTAATGACATAAATAAAGTAGATAACTCAGGGTCAGCTCTCAGTGCAGACGTTTTCTGCTGAGCCTGTGTTAGAACTGACATAAAAAACTGAGCATATTGTGGAAAAAAATATAAATGTGGTACATCATGTGGAATATGGCTTTTTATTCACAGTGGGACTGTGGATTTATGTAGTTTTGGTGTACTAGGTGAACAGTCATGCCCAAAAGTTTTGAGAATGATACAAATATAAATTTTTACAAAGTCTACTTCTTAAGTTTTTATAATGGCAATTTGCATATACTCCAGAAGAGTGATCAGCTTAACTGCAATTAATTGCAAAGTCAATATTTGCCAAAAAAATTAACTTTATCCCCCAAAACACATTTCAACTTCATTGCAGCCCTGCCTTAAAAGGACCAGCTAACATCGTTTCAGTAATTGCTCCATTAACACAGGTGTGGGTGTTGATGAGGACAGGGCTGGAAGTTAATATGTCATGATTAACTAAGAATGACACCACTGGACACTTTAAAAGGAGGCTGGTGCTTGGCATCATTGTTTCTCTTATGTTAACCATGATTATCTCTAAAGAAACACGTGCAGTCATCATTGCACTGCACAAAAATAGTCTAACAGGGAGGAGTATCGCAGCTAGAAAGATTGCACCTCAGTCAACAATCTATCACATCATCAAGAACTTCAAGAAGAGAGGTTCCATTGTTGCCAAAAAGGCTCCAGGGCGCCCAAGAAAGACCAGCAAGTGCCAGGACCGTCTCTTAAAAGTGTTTCAGCTGCGGGATCGGGCTACCAGCAGTGCAGAGCTTGCTCAGGAATGGCAGCAGGCAGGTGTGAGTGCATCTGCATGCACTGTGAGGCAGAGACTCTTGGAGCAAGGCCTGGTCTCAAGGAGGGCAGCAAAGAAGCCACTTCTCTCCAGAAAAAAATCAGGGACAGATTGATATTCTGCAAAAGGTACAGGGAGTGGACTGCTGAGGACTGGGGTAAAGTCATTTTCTGTGATGAATCCCCTTTCCGATTGTTTGTGACATCTGGAAAACAGCTTATTCGGAGAAGACGAGGTGAGCGCTACCACCAGTCTTTTCTCATGCCAAATGTAAAGCATCCTGAAACCATTCATGTGTGGGGCTGCTTCTCTGCCAAGGGAATCGGCTCTCTCACAGGCTTGCATAAAAACACAGCCATGAATAAAGAATGGTACCAGAATGTCCTCCGAGAGCATCTTCTCCCAACCATCCAAGAGCAGTTTGGTGATCAACAATGCCTTTTCTAGCATGATGGAGCACCTTGCCATAAAGCGAAGGTGATAACTACATGGCTAAGGGAACAAAACATAGAGATTTTGGGTCCATGACCTGGAAACTCCCCAGATCTTAATCCCATTGAGAACTTGTGGTCAATCATCAAGAGACGGGTGGACAAAGAAAAACCTACACATTCTGAAAAAATGCAAGCATTGATTGTGCAAGAATGGACTGCTATCAGTCAGCATTTGGTCCAGAAGTTGATTGAGAGCATGCCAGGGAGAATTGCAGAGGTCCTGAAGAAGAAGGGTCAACACTGCAAATATTGACTTGCTGCATTAACTCATTCTAACTGTCAATAAAAGCTTTTGTTACTCATAATATGATTGCAATTATATTTCTGTGTGTGATAAAAACATCTGACAAACACACATAAAAACCAGAGGGCAGCAGATCATGTGAAAATATAATATTTGTGTCATTCTCAAAACTTTTGGCCATGACTGTAGGTATAGGTCTAAAAATATTTAAAGCAGTTTGAAGTTTTAAGGCAAAACCATCTGTCACTGTAGTAAATGTACTAGACTGTTACTAGAAGATTCCAGAAAAGCCAAACTGACACTTTTGTAACCATGACTCGGCCTTTTATATTCATTACATAATTAATTCAGAATTAATTCAGAATTAATCTCAGAATTATTTGCATTTAACTAAATTAATTATCATATTTTTTATGGAACTAATAAGCTAATGATAAATTTAAAAAAATCTAATAAAATAAAAATAAATGTTTTGCTACCGAATTCCTAACTCTTTCCACTTTTTACAATATGAATAATGGTGAAATAATCAAATCATTCATTCATAATCTTCAGCTTATTCCTCTACTAGGGTTGTGGGGGGGGAGAAAGTTTCGGACGCTGGGTGATGGGCAGATACACCCAGGACAGTGTGCCAATCGACCTTCTCACCCTATCTCTAGGGGAGAGCCCAGCCACCCTGTGGAGAAAACCCATTTCGGCTGCTTGTATTCACAATCTTGTTCTTTCGGTCATTGCCCAAAGCTCATGATCATAGGTGAGGGTCGGAACGTAGATTGACTGGTAAATCGAGAGCCTTGCCTTGTGGCTTAGCTCCTTTTTCACCACAACAGACTGGTATAGGGTCCGCATCAATGCGGACCCCGCGCTGACCCATCTGTCAATCTCACGTTCCATCTTACCATCACTCGTGAACAAGACCCCAAGATACTTAAACTTGAGGCAAGATCTGATCCCCCACAAATTATTCAATTTATTGTCCAAGTGCTGACACTCAGGAACCTTGTGGCTTTTAAAGGTTCCAACTAACTAAATACAAAATAATAGTAGCGTGTTTTTAAAAAAATAATAATATAAGCCTTTGCCTTACTTTCAAGCAGATCACTTTATGTCATGATGCTATTAACAATGCTGGTTTGTGCTCTTTTGGTGTTGGATGGTGTTTTGTTAAGTCCCTTTTGCCCAAAGCCATACTTTATTAATTCTGTACATTGTTATATTACTATTAACACTGTCTAGCAACTTGAGGATGATGGGTCTCCCAATAAACCTTGATCCACAAGGCTCATTCTAACCCAAATTTTTCACTCTGGCTTGCATTATATGGATTTAGCCTTAGAAAATTGTAATCCTACCTACATTGTGTGGTTAAAAAAAAGGCTTATAATTAAATATGACAGATTTTACTTGGTGCCCAGAAAACTTGCCAGTATTTATGTAAAAAAAATTCTCTTTTCTTTATTCAGTTTCAAATCATATTTTTTTGATGCAGTGGCAGATTACATTTCGTGATTGTTCAAAGTACCCCTGAGTACACATGGATATGTCCAGCTGTCAGACTGAGGTCCCTGTGAGCAGTGCACTGCAGCACACAAACATCAGGTTGCCGTCAAAACTCCAATACTTTAATAAACTGAAAGAACATGGGACCTAGGCAAGTATAACTGAGCTCACAACCTCACAAGGTTCACAAGGTCCAGGGCAGGGTATATAAAACCAAAAAAGTAACATGTGACTACTTAACATAAACATGCTGATTACAAAACAAAGCTGACTGTTAATTAACCAAATATATAACACAAACTGATGAATTTGTTAATTATCACAAACATGGTGGTAATCAGGAATCCAACTTGAGCTCTAAAACAAAACAGAGTAACAGATATAGTGTCAAGGGCACCTGTGACACCATCACTGTAAAATGACTGTTTCTCAAACACTACCATCTGAGGACATGATGGTAAAATCTTTTTACAGTTATGCATTAGAGGACATTGTCTTTAAACTTTAGACAGAAGTTTATCTTAAATTGGTAAAAATGATCAATAAATGTTTGGTGGATGCAGTTTTTATGTAAAATCTTGATGACCTCACACATTAACATTTGAACTGCTAATTATGTAACCTTTCCAATCTGTATTTCTATAACCTTTTAGTCTTTTTGCATTTGTCCCAATTTTAACAAACAGAAATACATTTGTCAATTAGCACACTGAAAATGTCATTGAAAAAATGTCAAGAAAGATTACCAAATTACCAAAAAAAAACCTAAAATGTTTTTTATTGTATTTTTAAAAAGTTGAAACAAACTAGAGTTTGAATTAACAAAACTAATGGTATTGTACTCATTAATTTATTTATTATCTTTTGCTTAATCCTCCACTAGGGTTGTGGAGGGGTTCCCCATCCCCATCCAGTGGAGAAAGTTTTGGGCACCGGGCAGATACACCCAGGACAGGGCGGCAATCTTGTCGCTGGGCACATTCACTCACACACACACACACACACACACACACACACACACACACACACACACACACACACACACACACACACTATATGGGACAACCTACAGCATTCAATTTACTTTGAATATCTGTTTTTGGACTGTTGGAGGGAACTGGAGAACCCAAATGAAACCCATGTGGACAACATGGAAACTCCAAATTGGGATATGAACCGGGATGTCCAGCGCTGAGGTTCAAATGCTGAGAGGCAAACTACTTAGCCACTGTGCCACATATTGTAATTATTCATTCATTCATTCATTATCTCCCACTTTATCCTCTATTAGGGTCGCGGTGGGGTTCCCCATGCCCATCCAGGGGAGTATGTCTCAGGCGCTGGGCAGATAGACCCAGGACAGGGCGCCAATCCATCGCTGGGCCATATTGTAATTAGTACTTTGTAAAAGAAAGTACTTTTTTTTAGCATGTCACTTTCAGCAGAGTATTTCAGCAATTTAAATTAATAAGTTCTAGTGTTTTGAATGCATATCCCAACAATGTATATTCCACAATACAATTTAGAAAGATACACTAAACAATTTATTGTTTTAAGAACAACAATTTCAAGAAATATGATTTTGGTTAAGCTTTTCTTTCTTATGCTGTTTTTCTGAATTTAATCGTGATAAGTGGTTCATTTTGTTCTTTCTGTCACAAAAACTTTGCTTTGTTGACCCTCAGACTGAGTCTCAGTGTCTATTGACACAATTACGCAAAGGACATCAAAATCCAAGACCTTTGTAACAGAAAGTTTCCTTTTTTCTACTCATAGTTTTGGGCTGTTATCAATCTCCTGAAGGACAGGCATTGAATTAAATGGAGTGTGCTACTAAATCTAATTATTACAGAGGCAACTTGTTTCATATAAATAAAAATATACATTTTTTTTACCAAAAAAACACAACATAATAAGCAAGTTTGTATCGAATTCTTGACAGTATTAACCATTGAATTCTATTAAGGACACGTTTGTAGTGGGAAAAACTCCAAATGCTATATATATATATATATATATATTAGGGCTGCAACAACGAATCGATAAAATCGATAAATATCGATTATCCAAAGTATCGATAATGAATTTCCATTATCGATTCGTTGGGTCGCGCGATTTCCGCGTTACTCGCGATGTCGCAACCGCTTACGTCACATGTAGCGCTTCAATAACGCTGGAAAACAATAGCGGGTTAAACAGAACGAGGCGGAGTCTGCAAAACAAGTTGATAAATCTACAAATGAAACACAGCCAACGCTGAAACTAAAGAACGTGGAACATGCAGCTCTGCGAACATGCGCAGCAGCACGGTGATGATACAGCTCCTGAAATAAACACTGATGAGGATGAAGCTGACAGCAGATAAATCACTACAACATCCCGAGCTTCTTTAGTTCTGAAGTAAATCGTCACACTATGAGACCGGCAGAGCAGCGTCATGCTGTATTTGGTTGTTAACTGGATAATAACAGCGATAGAGAACGTGTCTTAACGTCCGTTATACGAATACCCGTCCGTATGTCACGTCCTGTCCCGGGCGTCCCGGTTTATTTTTTAAAGTGAGGACATGTCCTGGTTTTTAGCGGAGCAATAGCAGCACGCGGGATTGACGCGCACACGCGCACGGCGTAAAAGTACGCGGCTTTAAATGTCCCGGCACTGGGAGACTGCGCGCGGCGCAACCCCCCCCTCCCCCCCCGCCCCGCTTTCAGACCGCGTCGAGACAAACAGGGGAAGCCTTGTACACAGTGTGCAAAGCAGCCATATGTCCCGGTGTCCAATTAACATTTCACACAACAGGTATTTTTTTTGTTAACTGGCTAATTTGTTAATTTATATTTTTTTCATAGCTGATTAATTAATTTGTTAATTATTTTTTCCAATAGGCTACAGAACAGACAATATTTAGTTCATGACTGAAGGTAACTGAGTATCATGTGTTATTTGGAGTTGACTTTTGTTGTTAAGTGAGGGATGGTTAGATGATACATTATTTCTTTCATTGTGCTTTTCATTAATTACAGGAAATGTTAACTTAAACATTTTGAATAAAATTACTATTTATAATACTATACTATAGAATAATTTTACTGAAAAACATACATCTTTGGATAAAAGTGTCTGCTAAATGATTAAATGTAAAGACATGGAATTTTTTTTTATTTTTTTTATTTATCCGATTCATCGATTAATCGAAAAAATAATCGACCGATTAATCGATTATCAAAATAATCGTTAGTTGCAGCCCTAATATATATATATATATATATATATATATATATATATATATATATATATATATATACTGCTCAAAAAAATAAAGCGAACACTTAAACAACACAATATAAATTCAAGTAAATCAAACTTCTGTGAAATCAAACTGTCCACTTAGGAAGCAACACTGATTAACAATCAATTTCACATGATATTGTGCAAATGGAATAGACAACAGGTGGAAATTATTGGCAATTAGCAAGACACACTCAATAAAGCAGTGGTTCTGCAGGTGGACCACAGATTACTTCTCAATACCAGTGGTTTCTGGATGTTCCCAGACCTGAATCCAATGGAGCACATCTGGGACATTATGTCTCGCTCCAACCACACACTGTCCAGGAGTTGGCAGCTGCTTTAATCCAGGTCTGGGAGGAGATCCCTCAGGATATTAGCCGCCACCTCATCAGGAGCATGCCCAGGCGTTGTAGGGAGGTCATACAGGCACGTGGAGGCCACACACAATACTGAGTCTCATTTTGACTTCTTTTAAGGACATTACATCAAAGTTGGATCGGCCTGTAGTGTGTTTGTTCACTTTAATTTTGTGTGTGACTCCAAATCCAGGCCGCCATTGGTTAATAAATTAGATTTTCATTGATGATTTTTGTGTTATTTTGTTGTCAGCACATTCAACTTTGTACAGAACAAAGTATTCAATGAGAATATTTCATTCATTCAGATCTAGGATGTGTTATTTGAGTGATCCCTTTATAATCCCTTTTTGAGCAATGTATATATTACATGGCTTACTTACACACATTTTGACAAACTGCAGTCTAGCTTTTTTATGTATTTGTGTCAGCAGTGGGGTCCTCCTGGGTCTCCTGTCATAGTTTCATTTTGTTCAAATGTCGACGGATAGTTCAAGCTGACACTGATGCGCCTTTTTTTTGGAACTTGATTATCTTGATTATCCACCATCCGACCTATCCTGCGTTGCAACCTTTTATCACTTTTTCTCCTCTGGTTGTAAACTTCTTGATTATGTCACACACAATAGAAAAAGGAACATCAATATCTCTGGAGATGGACTTGTAACCTTGAGATTGTTTTTTGGTTCTCAAGTCCTCAGACAGTTCTCTTCTCCTCTTTCTGTTCTCCATGCTTAGTGTGGCATGCACAGACACACAATGCAAAGATTGAGTCAACTTCTCTCCTTTTTATCTGGCTTCAGGTGTGATTTATAAATTGCCAACACCTGTTACTTATCACTGGTGAGTTTCAATGGGCATCACATGCTTAAAACAAAGTTATTATAGGTGCCAATAATTTTGTCTGGCCCATTTTTGGGGTTTTGTGTGAAATTATGTCAAATTTGCCTTTTTTTCCTCAGTTTTTTTGTGTTGTTCTAATACACACACAAAATAAATAAATAAATATATATATATATATATATATATATATATATATATATATATATATATATATATATATATATATATACAGTGGGTTGCAAAAGTATTCATACCCCTTGAACTTTTCCATATTTTGTCACATTACAACCACAAACATAAATATATTTCACTGGAATTTAATGTGAAAGACCAACACAAAGTGGTATACAATTGTGAAGTGGAAGGAAAATTATACATGAATCAACATTTTTTTTACAAATAAAAAACTGAAAAGTGCGACGTGCAAAAGTATTCAGCCCCCTTTTCCCTGAGTGCAACCAATTGCATTCAGAAGTTGCCTGATGAGTGCTAATGACTCAAAAGGGTCCACCTGTGTGTAATCTAATCTCAGTACAAATACAGCTGCTCCGTGACGGCCTCAGATGTTGGTTAAGAGAATATTGGGGAGCAAACAGCATCATGAAGTCCAAAGAACACACCAGACAGGTTAGGAATATGGTTTTGGAGAAGTTTAAAGCAGGCTTAGGTTATAAAAAGATTTCCAAAGCTTTGAACATCTCACGGAGCACTGTTCAATCCATCATCCGGAAATGGAAAGAGTATGGCACCACAGTAAACCTGCCAAGACAAGGCCGTCCACCTAAACTTACAGGCCGAACAAGGAGATCACTGATTAGAGAGGCAGCCAAGAGGCCCATGGTGACTCTGGATGAAATGCAGAGAGCCACAGCTCAGGTGGGGGAAACTGTCCACAGGACAACAATTAGTCGTGCACTACACAAATGTGGTCTTTATGGAAGAGTGACAAGGAGAAAGCCATTGTTGAAAGAAAACCATAAGAAGTCCCGTTTGCAGTTTGCCAGAAGCCATGTTGAGGACACAGCAAACATGTGGAAGAAGATGCTTTGGTCAGACGAGACCAAAATTGAACTTTTTGGCCACAATGCAAAACGCTATGTGTGGCGGAGAAATAACACTGCACGTCACTCTGAAAACACCATCCCCACTGTCAAATATGGTGGTGGCAGCATCATGCTCTGGGGGTGCTTCTCTTCAGCAGGGACCGGGAAGTTGGTCAAAGTTGATGGGAAGATGGATGGAGCCAAATACAGGGCAATCTTGGAAGAAAACCTGTTGGAGTCAGCAAAAGATTTGAGACTGGGGCAGAGGTTCACCTTCCAGCAGGACAACGACCCTAAACATAAAGCCAGAGCTACAATGGAGTGGTTTAAAAAAAAGAATATTCATGTGTTAGAATGGCCCAGTCAAAGTCCAGACCTAAACCCAATTGAGAATTTGTGGCAAGATCTCAAAACTGCTGTTCACAAACGCTCTCCATCCAATCTGACTGAGCTTGAGCTGTTTTGCAAGGAGGAATGGGCAAGAATTTCAGTCACTAGATGTGCAAAGCTGGTGGAGACATACCCTAAAAGACTTGCAGCTGTAATTGCAGCAAAAGGTGGCTCCACAAAGTATTGACTCAGGGGGGCTGAATACTTTTGCACGTCGCACTTTTCAGTTTTTTATTTGTAAAAAAAATGTTGATTCATGTATAATTTTCCTTCCACTTCACAATTGTATACCACTTTGTGTTGGTCTTTCACATTAAATTCCAGTGAAATATATTTATGTTTGTGGTTGTAATGTGACAAAATATGGAAAAGTTCAAGGGGTATGAATACTTTTGCAACCCACTGTATATATATATATATATATATATATATATATATATATATATATATATATATATATATATATATATATATATATATAGTGGATCGGTTAGCCCATCATATACAGAAATATAATGTTTTACCTCTTCTTTTGATTTTTTTGTGTTCAGAAAAGTGCAGCGTAACCCTGAAAAGTAACTGCTTTAAGGATACGACGACCCAAGATCCATTTTACAGAACTACCTCAGACAAGCGCAGGTCTGAAAAACAAAAGTGCTGATGGTTTACTGAGTAAAAATGATGCTTATGTCATTACTGCACATTTCAGTGTGCAGTTTGAAACAGTATCATCTTTATCACAAGTTTCCTCGCAGAGCCTTAGGAAAAAGACAAGAACCTGGCAAAGTGATATAGTAACTTTAATGCAGGTTCTGAAGGATGTGTAAAGTGACAATCATAAGTCAATATAAGTCAACAATACTATGGGTGCAGAAAAAAATCGATTCTTCAAAGAATCGCGATTCGTAGTCCTGGCGATTCTGAATCGAGTCACAATGCCCAAGAATCGATTTAAAAAAATACATTTAAGTTTTATTTTTGGCGCTCCCTCCCGAGCGTACTGCATATCGCATTACGTATGGTATATATATAAGGCCATATATAATGCCATGCCATCCCGCTTCCTATAGGTTGTTGTGATATTATCCATAATCAAAGCCACGCAGACACGGGGCGAACATAGAAACTCCACCCAGATTAGGATTCGAACCTGAATCCACAGTGCTGAGAGGTGAACATGCTATGCTCTAAGCCACCATGCCACCAGCGCTTTTTAATTTTGTTCACTTTAAATGTTAAGTTTGTTTGAGACACATTCAAGATGATCACTGAATATGTGTATGAAACAACTTTAACCCTTTTCTTTGTTTTTTTCTGCACATCAAATCCAGGGCTGGATATTTAAGTCATAACAACCTCAACTCACCTGAGGCCTTTGGATGATGCATGAGGGAGCTTTCACATGAGCTTTGTATTGCATTGATGTGGCACTTGTTCAGTGCACTGGCATAGTTAAAGCGTTTGATTGTGCCAGTAGCTGGTACAGGTAGGGCTTTAAAAAGTCAGTAGGGCAAGATTAATATGGGTTGGACATGTGCAGAAGAGAAGGAATAAGATTTATATTAACGGAAAGATACTGAATATTTAGCCGCCAGCCAGGGGGAGAAGAGAAAGGCCAAAGTGAAGGTTAATGAATGCGATGAGGAGGAACAGGCGAGTGGTTTGAGTGACAGAAGAGGATGATCATGACAAGGCAAGATGGAGAATAATGAGTATGAGTGGCAACATCTAAATGAAACAGTTGAAAGAAGAAGAAAAAACATTAAAAGCCAACTAATGTAAGCAGGGGTGTTAGGTGGTTTAGAGGTTAGCATATTTGACTCTCAGCACTGGGGATTCCAGGTTTGCATCAAAATCTATGTGGAGTTTTCATGTTCGACCTGTCTCCACGTAGGTTTTCTCCAGGTTCTCAGTTTTTCTCCCTCAGTCCAAAAACACAGATTCAAGGTGAATTGAATTCCACAATTCCTATCCTAGCAGTGTCACTAAGATGTTGATGAATCTACAGCAGCACTGCTGCATTAAGGTTTTAATGCACCGCATTAGTGTCACTGCAGAACTGACAATAAATAATACACCACCCAAATTCTACCTGTTCTGTGATGGTCCTGATAAACTGATAAATAGAGAAAATAGAACCAATAGGGGACTAAAAAAAAAACAACAACAACAATGATGTAATACAGTCTGTAATTGTAAAACTATAAAGTCTATCTATATGGTAAGTGGAGAAAATAGACAATGGAGCTTTTTAAAAACTCTTAACTGGTATTTTGTGTCAAACCATTTTGCTTACATGCCTCAAATCGTTGCTCAGTCATGTGAAAATCTAACATTTACTTTTGTATAGTACATTATCACTCTTTTCTTAAATCAAATTCTTAAAATTCTTAAATTCTTAAATCTTTGTTTTTAGTATTGAGACAGTTTTTGTAAACGGAGCTATTTGTAAAGGGTTATGTGAGGCTTAACCTAAAAAAGAGCTCTGTTTTTATTTTATTAATAATAAAATATAACCTTGAAATGTTCGGACATGTGTGAATAATAAACCTTGAAACCTGCTTGAGATTAAATTGAGATGTTGTTTTTTTTAACTGTTGCATTCCCTTTAATTTTTAATGAATAACAAATAGATAGGGCGGCACGGTGGCTTAGTGGTCTCCAAATTGCCCCATATAGAGTGTGTATGTCTGTGTGAGTGAGTGAGTGATCTCCCCTGGATGGGCATGGGGAACCCCCCCCCCCGCAACCCTAATATGGGATAAGGCGGAAGATAATGGATGGAATGGAACAAATAGATATAGCTATTGTGGCAAAATGGAACAAACGATGAACACAGACGCTCTGAGAGGGTCAAGTTTTATTTGTGCTTATTAACATTGAAATGCTTTAATTCACATCTTGTAAAAATTCAATTAGCAAACAGTATGCAGAGTTGTATTTCATTATTTGTTATTTATGATTATTATTATTATTATTATTATTACTTTATTATTTTTATATATATATATATATATATATATATATATATATATATATATATATATATATATATATATATATATATATTATTATTATTATTCCTTTTGCTGTCTTTAGATCTTTTTTTTAGTTTCCTAGCTTGCCTTTATATTCATAGTTTTAATCATGCCGTGCCTATCATTTTTATTGCTGTCTGAGTATTTGAACACGCAATAGGAATTCTTCACTGTTTATGATATCGACTAGAGTTTTGATCTTGACCATAGTTCATAATGACAGATTTGGATAAGCACTAGTAAAGTCTGTGTGCCTTGATGGTCAGTTCTCAAACTTTGCTCCACTACAAAGTTAAAGCTCATAAAGTTCTCACTAAACCTTCAAAGAATTTGAGCAATGATATCAAATGAAGCATGTAATGAATGTGTACATTTTTCTATGACTGTATTTTCCATTGTTTATTTAATAAACAATTACATTTTTTTGTGTTTTTTGTGTATTAATGTTGTGTACTAGATGTTAAATGATTTATAAACTACTATTAACTGTGGCAAATAAAAACTATTTTTATTTTCAGGCTGCTGATGTCTGTAAATCTTTAAACCAAGAAACTGAGGTCACTCACACATGATGAGTTCAACATACGGTTCCTTTTCGGACACAGGATCGCCTAACCGACATCTTACAAAGATTGGTGAGCAAGAGGAGGTATCTCCAGTCTACTCATCTTTCTTTAACTCCTCTGTGGGGGTGGATGGGGGACCTGTTTGCATCCCCTCTCCATATGCTGATAACGGAAACAAAGACTATGGCCATGCTGAGCTGGGAGCTTTAGCATTTTATGGCTCATCTGTGCCAGAGAACCCAACCATGGCACCTCCACTGAGTCCCTCACTTTTCTGGCCTTCACACAATACGCACACCATGACTTGTCCACCTTCACTGCCGTACAGCAAGCATGTTAACTGGGCTGAGACCAAACCACACACAGCAGGGCGCAACAGGTAAGAATGCATGCTTTTTAGGTAAATTGTTTTGTAAAAGATTTACATTTGGAAAATTTGATTATATCATGGGTGGCACAGTGGCTTAGTGGTTAGGGGTTGAGGTCCAGGTTTGAAACCCAATCTGGGGATTTTACACACATCTACAATAAAAGTAATGACATACCTAAAAACTATTAAAAACTAAATAAAATTAAATTCATATGTCTTTTAAGCTTTTAAAGCTTTTTTAAGCTCTGAACTTTTAAGCAATACACCTGTTTTTACAGCTGATTCATTTATAAAAATACAAAAGATAAAAAAAAGATTATATATGTGGTTATTAAAAAATAGCTATTAAACCCTCCTCACAAAGATATACAGTAGATGTTCCAAAAATTTAACTAAATCAAAGCTGCTTTGTCAACTTTTATGACATATTTGTTGAATAGGCTTCCTCGATTAGTCAGTCACAACATAACATGGGTTGTTATTTTCAAAAATCAGACCTATTTTCATTTACATTATATACCATAAAGATGCTTTTTTTAGGATTCAGGTGTGGTGGCTAGGAATCTTACTTAAAAACATCAGACTTTTTGCTGTGTTTAAGAAACCAGTTTTAGACAAATTTTACATGACATTTATGTGCCATGTTGCATTATCATTTTAAAGATGAACTGTGGCCATGCAGGGATCCACTTGGTCAGTAGCAATACTTAAAATTATTGTGGCATTTACGAACCAATTGAAGCCAATCCAAGAAACCATTTCCCTCTCATTTACACCAATTTTCACCAGCATGCCAGGTTGGTTCCATAGTTTTATACTTCAGTGCGCCTCAGCAGAAATTGTAAGTCATCTGAACAGGCTGCATTTGTCAGTGTTCAGCTGTGTTCACAGCAGTCCTAGATTTCTGTGCCATTTATTTTATGTTTATTATAGAATCAATGGTATTGGCCAAATGCAAATACATATGCTTTATTATTCACATTTACTTCCTTTGAAACAATTAAAATTTTTAAACAATTTAAAAACAATAAATAAACAATATAGTGTTTCTTTCACCTCCTAATGGACCATGTTTTTTGCCATTGTCAGTCAGTGACAAAACAATAGAATAATGATTTGCATTAATAAAAAGCTCCTGGTTAATCTCATATATATATATAGAACAAGACAGTTCTTAAAAGGACTATGGCTTTCTAAGGAGTGTATTTCTTTAAGTCGAGGGTGAGCATTTATCTCCTACCATAATATCTCAGATTATTCAAATGGGTATGGATAGTGCAAGTGATTGTTTTTTTTTTTTTTTTTTTTTTTGCATTTTTGTTAATATGCATAGCAAAGAAAAACATGAATATCAAAATATTTATTATTGCCACAGTGTTTTGGGATAAGCATTGCTTTGGCATTTGATGTTTCAATTAGATTGTCATTAAAAATCATAATAGAAAAAAAACATTAAAATGAACATTAGGCTACTACTAAAGTTCAACCTTAATATAGCAATTTAAGAAATATGTGATTCATCTTCCAAATAATAACAATAATATTATAATAATAACAATATTATTGCAACAATAAAGTATAAGTATAGCAGTACCTGTTATATATGAAGATTGTATGTTATACAGATTATAATTATAAGTATAGTATAATATTATATAACATATATTGTATTGATGTTACATAGTAGCAGCAATTAAATATAGTAATACTACATAAATGAATAACTTTTTAAGGGTATTGGTATGCAGAGGGAGTGATGGAGTCTAATGTTGTAGACTTTCTCATTTTAGTGATAAAGATAACACAAATTCAAGAACATCAAAACAAAATCTATTTTAATTGTGCTAATGTAAAATAACTGTTGTATAACAGTGGTCACTTTTAAGAGTTGCATTACAAATACAAGGTAAATATACTGTACATGTATGTGTGAACTGTGGCATTTAATCTTAATTTAATCTTGTTTGTAAGATGTAATACTTTACCCGTTATACATACCCCCTGATTAGTGCCCTTTGGCTTTATCTAACTCTTTTCTCAGTTCTTTTTTGCATCATGGAAAACTGTATGGGAATTCAATGGAAAACACTGATGAAGGACTGAACTCGACCTCCATGGACATTGTGACCAAAAGCGACATGCACTATTGTGTTGTTTGTAATGACTATGCTTCTGGATACCACTACGGCGTATGGTCATGTGAAGGGTGTAAGGCCTTCTTCAAAAGGAGCATACAAGGTCCAGCAAACACAAAACCACAAGCATGCTGTACATTTAAATTTTTTTTTTACCACGGTGTCATTTAAATGGTTAATTACAGACAATGAACTATTGACATTGTTAAATTGTATTTAACTGGAAACGACTTGAGCCCTGCACAGTAATTATATAATTACTAGTATAAAGCTTTTGTTTATCTTAAAATAATGTTCAAATGTAATTTTTCTTTTAAATACTTCTATAAATATATTATTTAAAACACATTATAAAGCAGCTTAGTTGGCTTTTATTAAGTTCTGTGACCTGATAATTATGTTCCAAAAATATATATATTAAGCGGTCTGTAGCTGTTTTTAGAAATGAAATGAATAGGCAAAAAAACAATCAGAATTTATGACTTTAAATAAATAAAATAATATTAAATAAAAACGCGGTGGCATGGTGGCTTAGTGGTTAGCACATTGGCCTCTCAGCACTAGGGATTCCCGGTTCCATTCCCCATCTGGGTGGAGTTTCCATGTTCTCCCCGTGTCCGCGTGGGTTTCCTCCGGGTTCTCCGGTTTCCTCCTAGAGTCCAAAAACATGGATCAATGTCAATTGAGTTCTCCAAATTGCCCCATATAGAGTGTGTATGTCTGTGTGAGTGAGTGAGTGAGTGTGTGCCCAGCGATAGATTGCCGCCCTGTCCTGGGTGTATCTGCCCAGCGCCCGAAACATCCCCCTCGACCCTAATATAGGATATAGCGGAAGATAATGAATGATTGAATGAATGAATGAATGAATGAAAAAAATAAAAACAATTTAAGGAATGTTATACTGCCCTGAAGGCAAGACCAAACTTCGTCAAACCAGGACAAGAAAAAGTCCTGGGTGCAGAACATTTGCCCTGCCTGAGAACCAAACATAGGACCTTCTGGAGAAGTGTGTTACTCCTGACAATTAGTATATAGCATTTTTTGGCTGCTTGAAAAATTTTTAAAATAAATGTGTTGCAGAACCTTTTATCTTATCTTCAACCATAATAATGCATTTTTGTGTCTGTTTCAGGTCATAATGATTACATCTGCCCAGCCACTAACCAGTGTACAATAGACAAAAACCGACGTAAGAGCTGCCAAGCCTGCCGTTTGCGCAAGTGCTATGAAGTTGGAATGATGAAGTGTGGTAGGAAGCTATGTACTTGATTTTCTCATGGTTTGAAATCTATACAGCAATACTACACAAAAACCTTGTGACCTGTTTTACTCTCTCGTACTGTTGCAAATGATGTTTAATAATTATTTGCAATCATAATTATGAAAATATATGAAATATATATGAAATATATATGAAAAATATATATATATATATATATATATATATATATATATATATATATATATATATATATATATATATATAGCTCTGGAAAAAAAATTGAGACCACTGCACTGTTTGTTAAAATCAGCATCTCCACATGTATGACAGCCATAGGGCAAAAGGGAATGGCTGGGAGCATTTGCCAAAAAACTTGTGGACATTTTGTGTCAATTTGGGATGACCAGGGGCTATTCCACCAAAGTGAAATTGAAATCCTGAGGCAATTAGAACCAGCTATAATAATTTTTCTCCTAGCACAGGCATGTAGAGATAAATTGCTATACAATTTCAATGATGCCTGGGCATAACTGAAAATTCTCAGGGGCAATTGACCCCCAGCACCAGAATGCCCTTCACAATTGCATTCAAATTCAATTTGGGGATTTTCAGCATGTGGACGGTAATTATGGAATCACTTGTATCAATTTCCAAAAAACTGGTAGACACATGGGGACAATTGTAAATGATTTGTGGAATTTGTGTCTACAACATGCACGCACACGGCAAGTATAGCAATGCGTGGGGAAAAATAGGGCCATTTTGGTGTAAAATATATGTGCATAATACGGAATGGCATGTTGCAGGTAAATCTAAGCATGTAAAATGCTGTGCGTATTCAATAAGTATATAAGGCCATTACTCCCAAGCACCTAAAAAATATTTAAACAAAATAGAATGCCCAGGGGCAGTATACTTATGAAAAAGATTCTTTCCAAACAAGTGTACTTGTTGAACTGTCTAGGGACAAGTGGATCTGTCTAGCGACAATTATGGATAACTGTCAGTGTCAGCAAACAATTTCTGTTTTTTTTTAATTTTTTTATTAATTTCAGTTATTAAAAAAAATGTTTGAATTTTCATGAACTTCGTACCTGCCACATTTTATGTTGTTTTCACTCCATTGTGTTAAGAAAAAAGAAAATGTTTAAAAGAAAATCAGTAAAATATAGAATAAATTCAGAGGTGCGCACACTTCTAAATTACATTGTGTTTTTATATTTATTGTAGCATGGCTAAAAATATTGAACAAACTATTATAGATTATACATTTACTTAATTATACTATTATAATATTTTTTTAAACCTTGGATTGCCATACAGTTTGATTACCATTATATGTTTAGATGCTTTATATAGCCGTTGTCTATTTTGAACTGCCAAAGCATAGCTCAAATGTAATTGCATCTTTTTTGTTTGTAGGTATTAGACGAGAGAGGTGTGGTTATCGGGGCTCCCGTCATCGCCGGTCTCAACAGATCAGAGATAGTTCCTTTAAGCATGTGGGGGTCAGAGGTCATGGTCATCACCAGACTCCACTTCACCTCTCTCTCTCGCTGCCTGATTCAAAAGTGTCAGTGGAGAGTCGAATTTGGGGTTTATCTCCTGAGCAGCTGGTGCACTGCATCTTGGAGGCAGAACCGCCGCAGATATACCTGAGGCAGCAGATTGAGAAACCATATACTGAGAGCAGTGTAATGATGTCACTCACTCACCTTGCTGACAAAGAGCTTGTCCTCATGATCAGCTGGGCCAAGAAGATCCCAGGTATGTGGGATTAGTAAAGAATTATAATCCATGATGATAGGTTTGTAACGAGGGATGGGCATGAATAAGGACCTGAGACAGGATTTCTTCCAAGGAATAATGTTTACAATGTCCTGTTGCTTTTTGAACATTAGCAGATGTTGGGTTGCTTTGAAATTTTGTGGTTCTGATTGTACTGTTGCTAGGGTATTATGGATTCTAAAATTTTATTGTTATTGGATTATGTTTTATGATATCAGATGTCTATGGGATGATGGTTTGTCCTGTATGGTTTTTAATGTAATTATATTTTATATTGTTAGACTGGGCACGGTGGCTTAGTGGTTAGCACGTTCGCCTCTCAGCGCTAGGTTTGAATCCCCATCTGGGTGGAGTTTCCATGTTCTCCCCGTGTCTGCGTGGGTTTCCTCCGGGTTCTCCGGTTTCCTCCCACAGTCCAAAAACATGGATCAAGTGAATTGAATTCTCAAAAATTGCCCCATATAGAGTGTGTCTGTGTGAGTGAGTGTGTGCCCAGCGATGGATTGGCGCCCTGTCCTGGGTCTATCTGCCCAGCGCCCGAGATGTTCTCCCCTGGATGGGCATGGGGGACCCAACCGCGACCCTGATAGAGGATAAAGCGGGAGATAATGAATGAATGAATTGTTAGACTGCTAAAAAATATGGTTCTTTAAAGAAGTCATAATCAAGTCATAATCAAGTGTTGAAGTGCAGAAAGGCAAGTGGAGCACTGTTGAGTTGCTAGCAGCTGGCAGGAGTACGTTGTGAGGACTGGCACATGTCAGCAAAGATCTTGAGTCAATAAAGGATGTCATTAAAACACTGTTGATTTTGTCTTTTAAAAGGCCAACAGACACTTTTTAAAGGCCAGCAGGAACTCTCTCTCAGGTACACTGGCAGGCACACACTTGAACACACCAACAAAATGAAACAGATTTAGAAGTGCTTGCTGCAGAAAGTAATTTATTGGTGTGCTCAGCACGAACTGATTTACCCACTTTTCAGTGTTGACAGATACAAATGGCCTCTGAGGACACACAGATTTAAGCTTGTTCCCAGCCCAAACCAGTTCACATGCACTTTCTGCACAGCCACACCAACTTATTCACACATGCTCTCAGCAGAAACACACATGCTTTAAGTGTGAACTAATTAGCACGTGCTGATTAAGAAATACTTTCAACACAAGCAAATTTACATGTGCATCATGTATGCATTATCAGCATAGACGGATACTATAAATCTCTTGACATTGATTTATAAACAGGTTCACAAGTGATGTGAATAGTGCAAACAGACTGGTGTGATGGCAGAGTTTGATCAAACGCTGTTTTGTGAAGCTAGAGAAATAGGTGAGGTTACACATTTCAGCTGTGGCCTGTCTGTGTTCCCTTTCAGTATGTCTGTACAAGGACACATAGAGGCATGAAGCTTGAAAGCAAAGAGAAAGACTATGCACAATGCTAACACAAAACACCACTAAGAAGTGACAGAATGGAAATGTGTTGTGTGTGTCTGTGGTTTCACCAGCCAAATCAAATGATTAACTTTTGTTTTCAGTTGTCACATGGCCCAATGAAAAAATCTCTAGGCATGTCAAATATACATGACTCCAGACCACCCTTCCAGCATGTCTGATGAAAAACCGAGAGGCCAGGGTTGGCCTGTAGCAAATTAATCATGCCTCATGGAGTAATATGCAAGTCGACAAGTGTCTGGACATTCAGTGTGCTTGGTAGACCTGAAGCTGAAGACCTGAAGCATTGGGTAGCTTGGCATTGTATTGTAAGGCGTTGTAGCTCAGTGGTTACGGTGTTGGTCTATCAATATGAAGGTTGTGGGTTAAAATCCCAAGACCACTGAAGTTACCAATGTGGGTCCTTGAGCAAGACCCTAATTGCTTCCGAGATGCTGTGGCCAACCCTGTGCCTACTTTGTATGTTGCTTTGGATAAAAGCACAGGCTAAATGACCAAATGTAATGAGTGGAACCAGATTAGGAGTTCTAAAAGGAAACCAGGATGATGCTTAGCAGTTTTCTTACAACATTTCTTACAGCAAATGCAAGTCCTCCAGCACACACTAGGACAGGTGGCTGAACAGCAGACAAATCTAGCCCTTTCTAACAAGAAGGAAAATGTAGAATGCTATGACAGAATGCTCCTCACTAGAAACTTGCAGGACCATAATTTGTCAGAGATAGTTCTGGCAATACCAGATAAATATCATATGGCTGCTGATTTATCCTAATATTTATCAAGTAGAGGAAGAAAAGGAAATGTAAAATAAACAATTAAGCCAAGTGGGGGGCAGATTAATGTCTTATGGTTTGGATCAACTAGGCAGCGAACTGTTTATGGCCCCTTTACGGTTCATAATATCAGGTTGCTATGTAAGTAATGTTAGGTTGCTTTGGATTATAATATGTGATGTGTGGTTCTTGGTTCATGATCTTAGGTTACTATGGCGTTTTTAGTTCATTTTATCATGTTTATAGTAACAGTACAAATCAGAGTATGTTGGATCATAAGCTGCTGCTGTGTAGATGGCATCTTATGTTGTCAGGGTGCTAAACTTTAAAATAAAATCATGCTATGCCTGAGCATGTGAGTTCTAACCAATCCTCTTTAACAGGTTTTGTGGAACTGAATTTGTCCCATCAAGTGCAGCTGTTGGAGTGCTGCTGGTTGGAAGTGCTAATGCTTGGTCTGATGTGGAGATCTGTGGATGATCCTGAAAATCTGATTTTCTCTCCAGATCTCAAACTCAATAGGTAAAAATTGCACTTCAGCAGTAAATATTATATATAAAATTTTAATGGAACCATTTTTGCTTAACAAAAGATTTTGGAGACTTTTGCAGTGACTTGACATGCTTTTTAAACTTTTCAATTGATATTTTAACAAACGTACTACAAACCTGGCTTAGTTAGAGCAGTTCTGTCTGAAGGAATGGGTTAGAATTCTGGCAAGGTATTGTGAGAAACTTGTGGAAGAATTCCCAAAATGTCTGACCCAAATCATACAGTTAAAATACAATGATACCAACTACTAAAGACATGTATGTAAACTTGTAACTTTGTAAATACAAGTTAAATACAAGTTTGGTTATTTTAACTGACTTAAAACTGGAAAGGTCAATTGTAAGATTCAGGAAAAAAATGCAGTGTATGTTATGTTCTGGTTTCAACTGTATGTATTGTAGATGACTTGCAGAATGACTTGCAGTCAAAAGCACATCATTTTGCCCATACTAAAAAAATAACAATTTTGGCAATTCTCTCAATAATTTTGGTGCAAAGTGAGCCAACACTCATCTGTCCCTGATTGTAAAGTCTAAACCTTTGGTGGTTGCTTCTTTTATACATACATTGATTAGCTTATTTGCACTTACCTCATAAATTATCTAATTATTCCTAACCATTTCAGTCTTTTTTTGTCCTATCTATTATTGAATGTTACAGACTCAATTTCTTAATGTGGTTATATAAAACAAAATAATTGAAGTAATTAAAAATATTTTCTTTGTCTATTTATCTGCTAAATATTTAACAAAAGTGCATTTTTTTTTTCTAAAATGGTGTTTGAACCAAACCTGCCTCATTGAGCAGAAAAAATAATTACCTGTTCACATGAATTCAGAATTACACTTTCAACAGGACAATGCATCATGCCAAAATGGTTGTATGGCCAAGGAACAATTTTGCCAATATTGGTTGTTTATGAAATTTGAATTAATTTAATTAAAGAAATTCCAACCTATACCTTAATGACATGCATTATAAAGAATTCAGAATCAGAATATTCAGAATAAAAAAAAAATACTAATAGCATGGAATTTAAAAAAAATAATAAAGATCATTAGTTTACAGTTTAACTAGGGTCTGTTCACTTTCTTATTGATTGTTCAGTCAGTTATTGATCTCTTACTGTAAATTATGCAGGTTGCCTCATTAACCAAATGGCTGTAAACATCGTAATTAAAATAATTTTGGGCCTCTGCTTACAGACATGAAATAAGAAAACAACCATTCTTCTTATTTTTTTTTTTAAATCAGCATTTCTGCATTTGTGGCAGCTATTACATTTCATTATTTGCTAAATTTGTACACATACATGCCTCATTAAACTTAAAAAGATGCTAAAGATCACCTGAACTTTTTATTCGGTTAGAAAAGTTTTAATGAGTATTTTTGAGTGAAGGTGGAACAGGTTTATGTAAAATGCATAAATAATTGAAGGGAAGTCGTAGGCTTATGGTTAAGAACCCAGCCTTACAACCTAAAGAGCCCTGGTTCGAGTCCCGGTCCCATTAAGTACTATGGCTGAAGTGCCCTTGGGCAGGGCACCTAACCCCAATTGGCCCACGGATGTTAACTTCACTCAGTGTGAGTACATGTGTGTGTTTTACTGCACGGATGGATTAAATGTGAAGAACAAATTCTAGAATAGATCATTTTAAAATACAATTAAATTTAATTGCTTAAAAAAATACACCAAGAATTCATCAAGAATATTGTTATCAATTTCATTACCTTATGTTATTTTATTTATTTTATATAAGTGACCCTAAACAATTCCAGTAATTAAAACTACTAACTAAAACAATGCTTTTCTTAGTTATATTCTTATAGTTATCTCATTTTAATGTTTTGACACACTATTGTTAGCTTTTGGGTGTTGGGTATCTTTTTATAGGAAACATATATTTAGCTATATTGAGCTAATTGCTCAGCTAATCTTTATTAACAAGCTATCATGTTTTGCAAAGTTGAATGTTTTGCTAAAAGAGGGACTTGCTGTGTATTATAGTTCTTCCAGTTAAATCTGGACTGATGTAGCAGAGGATTAAGTAAAAGATGAGATTAACTGCATTTTTTCATTAGCAACAGAATGTGTTCTTCTAAATATTTTGATACTCTTAAGTGAGCAAAAAGTTTCCAGGTGCACTTTAGGTTTTTTTTTACTTTTTTTGTTTGTAAGATTCAACCTTTAACCTATTACAGCTATCACAAATGTTTTTGCAACTATGCATGTTATTACTACCCACCTACTACTAAGATGTTGAGATCAGTTGAGATCAAAATCATTTTGTAAAGCATGTTTGTAAATATAATTTTATCATATTCAAATTATCCACATATATATATGTAACTGTCACCTGTTCTGTATTTCCTTTCATTCTTTTGAGTTAATTAACGTTCATTTGTCTTTAGTTTAGTTAATTAACTCCTTCTGGTTATTGGTTTTGTGGTGCACGTGATGGGAAGTGTCTATGTATTTATTTCCAGTGTTCCTCGTCGTCCATGCGCGTCTTAATTTTCATGTCCACTCGTTCTTGTACTACCGTTTGTGTTTGGTGTCATTACACCACAATAAATTCTGTATCCCTGCTACCTGCGTCCCTGGCTCCCTTCTGCGCGTTAGAGCGCTGCGGCTCTGCGCTTCATTTGCGCAGCCGCGCTTAGCCCACGGTAGACGAGTGTGACAATATATATATATATCAGACCAGGTACAGTCACATACCTAATGGCAGTCAGGCTACCTCTGGCGAGCACATGGAGGTGTGTGGCCCTCCAAAGAAATGCCACCCCACACCATTACTGACCCACTGCCAAACCGGTCATGCTGAAGGATGTTGCAGGCAGCAGATCTCGCCACAGCAGACGCTCTCCACGGCGTCTCAGGACTCATGTGTCACATGTGCTCAGTGTGAACCTGCTTTCATCTGTGAAGAGCACAGGGCGCCAATGGCCAATTTGCCAATCCTGGTGTTATCTGGCAAATGCCAAGCGTCCTGCATGGTGTTGGGCTGTGAGCACAACCCCCATCTGTGGACACGGGGCCCTCATATCATCCTCATGGAGTCAGTTTCTAACCGTTTGTGCAGACACATGCACATTTGTGGCCTGCTGGAGGTCATTTTGCAGGGCTCTGGCAATGCTCCTCCTGTTCCTCCTTGCACAAAGGTGGAGGTAGAGGTCCTGCTGCTGGGTTGTTGCCCTCCTACGGCCTCCTCCATGTCTCCTGGTGTACTGGCCTGTCTCTTGGTAGCGCCTCCAGCCTCTGGACACTACGCTGACAGACACATCAAACCTTCTTGCCGCAGCTTGCATTGATGTGCCATCCTGGATGAGCTGCACTACCTGAGCCACTTGTATGGGTTGTAGAGTCCGTCTCATGCTACCAAGAGTGTGAAAGCACCACCAACATTTAAAAGTGACCAAAACATCAGCCAGAAAGCACCGCTACTGAGAGGTGATCTGCATAACCACTCCTTTATTGAGTGTGTCTCACTAATTGCGAATAATTTCCACCTGTTGTCTATTCCATTTGCAGAACAGCATGTGAAATAGTCAATCAGAGTTGCTTCCTAAGTGGACAGTTTGATTTCACAGAAGTTTGATTTACTTGGAGTTATATTGTGTTGTTTAGGTGTTCCCTTTATTTTTTTGAGCAGCATATTTGCACCACATTTTAGACCCAACTGTCTTGGTACCAGAAACTTTTACCAATTTTGTTCAATGTCCTTATTAAAGGTGTTTTTTTCAGTGTTTTCCCTTTTTAAATTTGACAGCTCTTTTAATGTTACATTTGTATTCATCTTAATGAAACACTGTATGCATTAACATTTACCTGAATGCAACAATATTCCTCATCAGCATTGAATGCTTTAAATAATATACCTTTTGCTATAAATAATAATAATGCTTTTAATAATATTGTCACGATCACCTGCTGCACCTGTCCCTCGTTGTCGGTCCTCATTGTCTCACTTGGGTGATTGGTTGGTTTAGTCACATGTTTAGTTAGTCTTCTATTTAATCTGTGTTATCCCGGTACGTTGCGCACGTCTTTGTTTTGGTGTTTCTATACCCATTGTTATGTTGTTCGTTTGTTCCCCATTTTGGTTGGTGTCCCTACACCAATTTTTTATTAAATTCTACCTTTTGATTTTATCCCGATGTCTTGGACTCTCCTTCCGCGTAAAACCACGGGACGGCGCTGCGCACCTTCTCCGCGTGGGTCGTATCCCGTGGGAGCGCTCGCCGTGGGCCGACGCACGCATTCTTCCCCGCGTGGTCGGTACCCGGGAGCGCTCACCAGGCGCGAGCGGCTGAACGCAGCTCTATCCCCGCGTTAGCCGCCCCTCCTTCCGGGGAAGAACGGACAATTCTTAACAAATATATTATTCAAAATAAATTTCTTATGTTCTTTAACATATACTTTTTTAGCCAAATGATTTGCTGTTAAAATTTTGTATAAAAGGTAAAAAAGTGGAATAAACATTAAATCTGGTAATTTCATGTTTTTTCAGAGGTTGTATAATTATGTCTTAAATTGCCTAAAAATAAAAGGCATTGTATGCAAATTTTAAGATTCCTGCTCCTGTTGTTGTCTAAATAAAGTTGGGTAATTATGCTAATTCCTAAAGCTATTTATTGTATAAGTTGGTAGTTTATTATGCTATTTTATTATTCTACCAGTTCTTAACAGATAAAGAAAACATTCACTACATGTAATATTAATTAAATTAATTAACTGAAATATTTACAGTAGTAAAATTTCCCTGCAGTATACAACACTGCAGAGTACATATGGTTTTGTGTGTGTGTGTGTGTGTGTGTGTGGAATTTCACTCCTCCACGGTGATAATTGTGAAGGACTTAACTAACCTTGAAATGTTTCCAAAACAATGGCTTATTTGCCATCTTCGTTACAGGGTATGTATAATCACACGATGCGCCCATGTGTTCTTTTTTCTACTTTAGCTTTTCAATGTCACGGTAGCAGTTGCATAGTCACATTTTGTATAAAAGGAATGGTTGTTTTTCTCTCAGACTCACCCTTCTGTTTCCACCTTTCTCTCTCAGGGAGGAATGGAGTTGTGTTGAGGGCATCATGGAGATCTTTGATATGCTATTGGCTGGTTCCTCGAGGTTGAGAGAGTTGAAGCTGCAAAAGGAAGAATATGTTTGTCTCAAAACACTCATCCTGCTCAACTCCAGTTTGTGTGAGTGTGTTTGAACTGTGATATACTGATAAACTATATTTCTTACTGTGCTTACACACAGAGAAATTTGTTCTCCACGTTTAACCCTTCCATGCACTGAAACACACATATGTACGCAAACTGGACAGCCCTGTACGTGGTGCCTGGGGAACAATTAGGGTTAAGAGCCTTGCCCAAGGGCACTTCAGTAATAGTACTTGGTGAGACCAGAAATTGAACCTGAGACCTTTAGGTTGCAAGGCTGGTTACATAAGCACAAGCCTACAACTGCCCTATAGTGTAATGCTGTGTAATGTACCAGTACCCAAGAACTTGCATGTGTTCCTCTTTTGCTATGCACTAGTTAAAACATTTTAATGTATAACACAGAGTCAAATGTATGCAAAATCAAGTGTAAAAAAAGCCCTCTTATAAAATCAGTGGTTTAGCTTATTGGTTAGCACGTTTGCCTCTCAGCACTGAGGGTGGAGTTTCCATGTTTTCCCTGTGTACGAATGTGTGGGTTTCCGCCTGGTCTTCCGGTATTCTCACACCTGTCCAAATGCTCTTAATTCCCCCATGTAGTGTGCGTTTGTGTGTGTGAGTGAATGTGCCCAGCCATAGATTGACACCCTGTCCTGGGTGTATCTGCCCAGCAGTCATGGGTATATCTTACCTGAAGTCTTGGCTAATGATCTTGATTAATAAATGTACAGTGTAGCTGGTTCCTTCTAAACTACTGACTTGTCTTGTTCTCTCATTTGTAAGTCACTTTAGATAAAAAAAAAACATTTGGTAAATGTAAATTAAATTTGGATTTAATGATTAATTCCACATTTCCACTTTTTGATATTCTACTTTCTTCTTGCCTGATGGCTGTAAGTTGCATTTCAACTGCATAATGAGTTGTGATGTTTTACTGAGGTATTCCTAAGACCATGTGTTTAAATTTATTGCTGCAACATGATGCTTTCTCATGTACTAATGTTATTAGTTTATGGCCTTTGAGGACTTAGAAAAGCTGTACAACATTGTGCATTGTGTGTGTGAGTTTTTGTGTATCAGGATGTAAACATATTGTTATAGGATTTGTTGGCTTAAGTTGTTTAACACTTTTAACTAAATTTTCAGAAACTTTTTGTACTGCTCTGCTGTCTATTCATGCGGATTTCTTCTTAACCTAACTCCAACGTAGTAAAATGAAGGCTCTGTATTTCTCAGACATGACATCCTCAGAGTGTGAGAAGGAGATGGAGAGTAGGACAAAGTTGCTGCGGCTTCTTGATGCTGTGACGGATTCTTTAGTTTGGGCCATTTCCAGAATGGGGCTGTCTATGCAGCAGCAATCTGCTCGTCTCGCTCATCTGCTAATGCTACTTTCACACATCCGACACCTCAGGTACTTTGTGTGTGTGTGTGTGTGTGTGTGTGTGTGTGTGTATGTATGTATGTGTTTGTACAGATATACTTTGTTGACTAAACATCTGTATTTCACTCACATGTGGGGACCTCATTTAATAGTGGGGCACACAAGAGGGGTACACATATATTATTTTGTTTTACTTGGAAATCTATTTGAGTCAAAAACAAGAATTGTTATACTTTTTGTTAAGATTTTGTGACTTGTTCATATTAATTTTTTTGCAGTGTACAACAGCTGTCTTATTGTAACATATTTCAAACAAGACCTGGCATTATCCTCCTGAAAAACCAAATTAAATTTTAAAGAAATCCTGTTTATGCCTCTGCTTCAATAGTAATGTAATGCTTATGCACGTCGCTAATGTCATGAGCACAGTTATGCCTTAAACCAAAACAGGAAATTATTGCACCTGTTTTCTGGTACATTCTGCTGTTGTTTTTAGCAAAAATAAGTTATTTTCTAAAAAAACACAGACTCTGACCACAGTATACATTTCCAGTGCTATGAGCTTATGTCCAGACCAAACTGTGGTGTTTCTGCATAAAATTTGTGTCTTTCTTATTTATGACTTTTTGTGGTTTTATTTCTTAATGCAGCAGTAAATTATGACCACAATATTTTGAGTAATAATGTCTAGATGTTTAGATGTTAAATTATATTTTTTAGTATCGTAATGTTTTTTTTTAAATTCTCATTCGAGTTCTCAGAAGTTTAAAATTATTTAAAATCTTATTAAACAATTTTTGTGCCTAGGATGACACGGTGGCCTAGTGGCTAGCATTTCCGCCTCTCAGCGTGGGGGATCAAGGTTTGAATCAAGGTTTCCATGTTCGCCCCGTGTCCCCGGTTTCTTCTTTTCCTCCCACAGTTGAAAAACATGGATTCAAGGTGAATTGGCTGCTCTAAATTGCCTTAATGAATTGTGTCTGTGTGAGTAACTGAGCAAATGAGATGTAAATTGGTGTATTTGCCAAGCACCCGTTTCCCCCTGGATAGGTATGGGGAACCCCCGTGACCCTAGTAGTGGTCTACATACCTTTTGTCAAATGTTGATTATTTGAGCATTCTTGTAGTGCATACAGTTTGTGTGTATTTATATGGGTTTAGGTCCAGAACTCAGACTGTGTCTTTTCAAATAGTTGTTTAACAAAAGGTGAGCTACTTAAAGCATCATTTTGGGTTAAATAACTTATTAACAGCTGAAACAAAATCACCCATGCAGTAATTATCCAGTGCGAAGCTCATATTTATCTGCTATATTAAATCCAAGTGACCTGTTTTGTTTTTTGGCCAGGCAATGTATAATAAAGAAAATAAGGTGCAAGAGGGCATGCATTATTGTGAATAAATAACGGCCAAGAGGTTTTATTAGGCACAACATGTAGCAGAGTCTTTTTCCCGTAATTTTATTCACAATAATGCAAAACATAGAGTGAAAAATATTATTGCTTTTACAAAAGGGTTACAAACACACTATAATAAAAAAACATGGTTTGGTTCATAAATGCATTTAATGAAAGCAAAATTGTTAATTTACTGGTCTTCTGCAATGTAATCTATGTAATTTGTTGTAATAATATGTAATAATGTAATAATGTTTCTCTAATAATATTTTTTTTTGCATTATTACATTACAGTATTTTAAATAATGTATCAATAATGAAAACTACAGATTAATATAGATTGATAAAATACAGATTGATAAACAGCGAGCTGTTTCCCGATTAGCATTAAGACGGTATCCCGCTGTTTTACATTTACTTTAAAATCCGGACTAGATTGTGTCACGGAAGACCCATCCATCCATCCATCCATTATCTTCCGCTTTATCCTATATTAGGTTCGCGGGGGGGGGTTCCCTATGCCGATCCAGGGGAGAACGTTTCGGGCGCAGGGCAGATACACCCAGGACAGGGCGCCAATCTATCGCTGGGTACACACTCACTCACACAGACACGCACACATACACACTCTACTATATGGGGCAATTTGGAGAACTCAATTGACTTGATCCATGTTTTTGGACAGTGGGAGGAAAACCGGAGAACCCGGAGGAAACCCACGTGGACACGGGGAGAACATGGAAACTCCACCCAGATGGGGATTCGAACCGGGAATCCCTAGTGCTGAGAGGCGAATGTGCTAACCACTAAGCCACCGTGCCGCCCAATGGATCAATGGAAGACCCGTTTATTAATAATTATGTTTTAAATTAACACATTTATTATTAAGCCTAGTTTTACTACAGTATTTTCATAACAATTTTATAAAAGTAGTAAGATCTTGAGGTTGTGCATGATTGTAAATAAATCATGGGAAATAGGTGTAACGGCATTCTGCTTCATGTTGTGCCTAATAACACCTCTTACTCTGGATTTATTTACAATGTGTGACCTCTCAGGCCTTATTGCTTAAATACATGTATGTTGCATAGACAGTCTTATAACTATCTATACTATTTTTCTTTTAATTTGTAGCAACAAAGGTATGGAGCATCTTTCCACTATGAAGAGGAAGAATGTGGTGCTGTTGTATGACCTTTTGCTGGAGATGCTTGATGCAAACACAGCTCAGAGCAGACGTTTATCAAATACAGCCTCTGACCCTGAGGTTGCCACACTGGTGACCCCTCCCAACGTATGTGCCTCACCACTTGCCAATCCCATCACACAACGGCTCATGCGGGGTGAAGATTTGCAAAAAGCTGAGTGCAGTCAGGAGTGATTGCAGTGTCGTCACATACTTATCACAGACTATTTTACAGGCATCCATACAATGACCAACAATGGGATGCACTGAACACAAGACCATCTTTACAAGTTGCAAAAAGTTGATTTAAGTCAATGAGTGTTTGTTCCGCATAATATGCCTAAAGTCATTGCATATCCTCTTTTGTAAACAGCGCGTGCACACACACACACACACACACACACACACACACACACAAGAGAAGGTTCTCCAGGATTGCCATGTTTTCCAGACTATATAAATCTTTGTAATATCCGCATTGATCTACGTTCATAGATGTTGAAAGCACTTATTAGTAGTGATATGCAAAAAAAGAAAAGTGTAAAAGTTAGTGTGGCAGGAGAGCATGATGCTGAGGATGAAAGGCAGAGCTGACAGTGTTGGATGTTGATTAGAGGTAGTTAACGCACCTACCATAGGCTCTGCCATTAAACATGTTCAGCCTTTGTAAGCTGAAACACATCATCCTGCAGAGGGAGAAATCATGATGCAGCAGGAATTTCATGACTCATTCACAAGTATCATGATAACACTGATACTGAAACAATATTGCCCAGCACTAGTGAATAGTGTTTTTTACATCAAGTTCGACAGGATAATTTTCATTGTTTGGTGCTCATGGAATCGTGGCTTTCAAAAATTTTAATCGTTCTTTTTGTCAGGGCAGAATTGTAAATCAAGAACTTACTGTTTCAGTGATTATGTTTAAATGTAATTTTTCATATCAGTCACCTTAGTAAGAATTTCAACTGATTGGCATTTTCCATTATAATTATGAATAGAGTTTTGTTTCCAGAAGTATTAAAATTCAAATTTAATTCAAAGTTTATTATTTACAAATCAAACCATGTGAGATTTCACATAACAAGCATATTACCACTTCCTGTTTTAATTCTATTTTTTTGTGCGTTAGACATTGTGATTGTACTATTTGCTGTAAAGTATTTTGTAAATGTGGTTGGCTTTGTTTGGTTTGCTCAGCGACTACTGTTCAAACCAAATGAAGAACTGTTCTATTCGGCTGTTGTCTCGTAAATAAACAAGAACAATAAATAGATAAATTGTATTTAAATCAGAGCATATTGTGTAGGGGCGGCACGGTGGCTTAGTGGTTAGCACGTTCGCCTCTTAGCACTAGGGATTCCCGGTTCGAATCCCCATCTGGGTGGAGTTTCCATGTTCTCCCCGTGTCCGCGTGGGTTTCCTCCGGATTCTCCGTTTTTCCTCCGTTTTCAGTCCAAAAACATGGATCAAGTCAACTGAGTTCTCCAAATTGCCCCCTATAGAGTGTGTTTGTGTGAGTGAGTGTGTGCCCAGCGATAGATTGGCACCCTGTCCTGGGTCTGCCCAGCGCCCGAGATGTTCTCCCCTGGATGGGCATGGGGAACCCCACCGTCACCATAATAGAGGATAAAGCGAAAGATAATGAATGAATGAATATTGTGTAGGTTGATGCATTTTGGATTGTTAGCCTCCCTCTAATTTAGTCACATATAAATCTCTGGCACCAAGACAAAATGTCATTTTTATTTATTTATGATTTATGATTTTGTATTTAATTTTAATACTTGGGCTAAATTTTACATATATATATGTAAAATTTTGCCCAAGTATTTAAATTAAATACAAAATCATAAATCTGCCATTTTATATATATCACCAATCTGTCACTGGGAACACACTTGGTCACACAGACATGCACAGAAACACACACTATTTAAACCATTCACTTTACCTTGAAGCCATGTTTTGGCACTTTGGGAGCAAACTGGAGAACCCGGAGGAAAACCAAGAGGACACGGGGAGAACATGAAAACCCCACCTAGATTGGAATTTGAACCTGAATCTCCAGCACTGAGATTCGAACATGCTAACCACTAAGCCTCCATGTGCCGCCTTTTCATCCAAATGAATGTAATAATTTTTTAATTGAAATGGGAGCAAAAACAAAATATAATATATTTGATATAATTGAGCTGAAACTAAGGACTTTTTTGAGTTCACAATATTTTTATTATTTTGTCCCAAACTTTTAAACAAATCGATGCCTCAGACAAACAGCATTGCTTTTCCAGGCCTGTATTTTGGTTCCCCTGAGAACACTTTCTATGCAGAGACACGTACACATGAGTATAAATCTGTCTTTTTGCTCAGTAAACATTAGTATTCTTGTTTTGATAGAATTCTTTTCTAAGACAATCTAAGCCAACTGATTCACCAAAATAAAGCATGTGTTTGTTCAGAACGTGACATTTGCCATGGTTCCTTATAGCACCAAACTACATCAATAACAATGAGAGAATAGGACCAAATCTGATATACAGTCCACCGATAGTGCCATTTTAACAGGATGACTAAACATAAACTATAAATATACATATATACTTTAGTTTCACAAAGTATATATATATATATATATATATATATATATATATATATATATATATATATATATATATATGTATATATATATATACATACTTTATTTTCACAAAGTAATTCAATGTAGACATTGAATTGTTCCTATTGTATTGGGTCTTGATGTGTGTAACTATGACTTTGCACTATCAATTCATCCTGTTCTCTTGCTGTATAAGCACTCGCGTGCATTAGGTGCTACGTACAGTAGTGTGGATTGAAAAACATAATAAATTTTTTTTAAGTGTATTGACGAAGACTGCACAAGGAAGCATTTAGTTCCGCAACTTGGAACGACCCCATGACTTTGACCAAATGGACATTAGAATACAGGATTCTTTCATTGTGACTATTGTAAAGTGTCTCATGTTTACTACATGACAATGTCTCATTGAAAAAAAAATCAAGTCACACTGCTGACAGAAAGCTACCCAAAGTCTCAATACCAAATATATGAATGTTCATGTCTGTCCCAGTCCATGTGCTAAATCTTTTGTAAATACTCTGACTTGCTGACGTACTTTATGCAAAGCCTGGTAAAAGATACTGAATGAAATGTGTAGTTTTTACTGCTTCTGTATTTGTAAACCTTTGATGCCCAGTTGTACTAAATGTTTGAAGATTTTGTGAACCATTAATTGTAAGCAACATTTCAGTCATGTACGGCGTCTGCCGTTTGTTGCCTTATTTTGCACTAGCGCTATGAGGATTATGTAGCTAAACAAAATTGAACTTGTTCTTGTTGCTCTATGTGAAGGTACATATTTCTCAGATTGGTATTTCAGGAGAGAATATGCTGGATGTTTTAGACTTCTTGTATCTGAGTTGTATCCTGATAGGATTTTAATCATCTTTACATTTACATAATACTCAGTTCAATTACTAAAGCAAACCTCATGTGTTATGACTACATGGGGTATTAACATGCCAATTCAAGGCATGTATGATTAGAGGTCAATCAGCTGTTTATTCTTTTTAGCTATTTTAATGAATGTACTTATTTTTATTGGGTGATAGCATGTCACCATCACAAAGTGATGAAATTCTAAGCCAGTGGTTCTTAAACAGACCGAGTACCACCCATTAGCAAACCAAAACTATTAAGTACCACCTATGTTTATCATGGAACAACATGTGACAAACATCAACAAAGGTTGAGCAATAAGGTACGAGAGGGTGTGGTATTATTGTGAATAAATCACAAAAAAAGAGGTATTGTTGCATGTGACATATAGCTGAGTAGTTACACCTCTGTCCCATAATTTATTCACAATAATACATGACCTGGATGCCACGGATGTTTAGTGGTTAGCTAAACCACTAAACCAATCCCAATCTGGATGGAGTTTCCATGTTCTCCCTGTGTCCGCTTGGGTTTCCTCCGGGTTCTCCGGTTTTCTCCAACCGTGCAAAAATATGTTAGATGATAGTGATAGATTGGTGACCTATCCTAGGTTTATTTGCCCAGTGCCCGAAATGACCCCCCCCCCCCCCAAGAATTAAGCAGAAGATAATGAAAGAATGAATACACAACCTCAAATGCCTTATACCTTTTATAAAATAGTTACAAACACTATAATAAAAAACATGGTTTCATTCATAAATGTGTTTAATTGAAAACAAAATAGTTAATAAACTGGACTTTTCTGACATACTCTAGTCCGGTTTTTAAAGTGAACACTGATCATGTTTCCGGTTTCTCTAACAATCAAATACCGCCATCTAGTGTCCAAATTACAAAACGCAGTTTGTAAAATAAAATATAAAGTATTGTATATCCATACCATTACTTGGCGTACCACCAGTGGTACACATACCACAGTTTAAGAACCACTGCTCTAACTAATGTGAACTCATCTGCATCAAACTAATGTGCATCATTTCTAGTAAAAGTAGAGTTGGTTAAAAGCTTATTGCAATACAACTCAGCTACATGTGGCATTATATACTATTTGTAAACAGTTGTAAAGATTTTTTGTTTGTTTGTTTTTAAAGAAAAAACAAACAAAACTTAGAACCATTTGTGGTTGAGCTTTATACATTTTTAAATCCAATGCCCTAATTTTTAATCTTGTGGAAGTTATGTAGGAGATGTACTTTTTATCTCCAAAAGGAATGAATATTCGGCATTGCTTGTAAGTCCTGGAAACTGCCCTGCTATTAAAAACCATATTGTACAAGTTGACACTTCCGTCTCCTGTAAATCCCTTTTGACTTTTAAAATACGAATCTGTTGGATGAGAAACAATACCAGTGTGCATCTTTTCCAGGCAAACAGCTTTATTTATAAAGTACAAATTGGCTTCAATCTATACATGAATCCCAAAAAATAAAATAAAAAGCTTCACACACAAGCTTCTTTTCTTTTCTTATTTAAATATTCTGTCTGTAGTATGGCTCACGTTTCAGAAACTGGTGACGGGGAAAATACATTTTATTAAATAATGACAAAACAGTTTGGGATTTTTTAGGGTTTCAGTGATGTTACATCTGTTGAACTATACAATCTTTATGTTACAGTCTTATGGACAAATACCTACAGAGAAAGAATTCCATGCAGATTATGTATGTATAAATAAACTCTTTAGCTTACAACTATACAAAGAATTGTGTTTCCTCAGCCAACAAACATCACTGAGGCTGCAGTGAAAGAACACGGGAACATCTTCATGTAAATCTTCAAAGTGATATGTCGAGGAAAAGTGTCACAACCCAATATACTAATCATGAAATAATTAGACCTGTATTTATATATATATATATATATATATATATATATATATATATATATATATATATATATATATATATATAATCATTCCACATGCAGGAAAATTCTAAAACTGAGATATGGATAAACATGGATACATGATTTTTATGTCATCTCTCATTTGCTCAGACTTACGGCAGTTTAAAGCTATGTAAGAATCTCTACATTCAATTAAACAAAACCTTTAAGTCTTTAGGTTCAGATATGATGCTGGTGACAGGAGGATTGAGACCCCTGTAACATACAGTTAAAGTATAGATATTCAGGTGAAATGATCTGGTTATGTGAATTGACAAAAACTCTTGGTTTTCACATCAAAAACAGATTCATGGTGAACTACATTTATAGTTAGAAGACACTTTTGTCCAAAGCCACTTTCAAGTGAGAGAACAGAATATAGGATCAGCCCTGGAACAATGAGGGTTAAGGGCCTTGCTCAAGGGCCCATAGTGGTGACTTCAGTGTACTTTGAAATTTGAACTTCCAACTTTTATATTGAGAGTCCAACACCTTAACCACTGGACTACTGAGCAGTTATCTAGTGTAAGTATTATTGGAGGACATTGCACTTTTCTTTTGTGGCTTGTAATCACATGTTTATAAACTGACCGCACACTATATGTATGAATAGCTTTACGTTGGTACATGATCTTTACCCTTTCAAATAAATTTCATTGTCCCCAAGACAATACTAAAACATCTAGTGCCATCCATCAAGTAAAAACGAAGCCAATCATGTACCATCATATATGATAAGTATCATCATATACACCAATCATCCAAACCCTTCATGCCATCGTGCACATGTGCATTAGATGTTTCGATTCCCCATCAGGGTCTAAAGAAGATATATGCCATTAAAAGAGGTTAAATCAACTCCTGTTTCTTTAATTATTTTAGAGATATCATTGTAGTAATTAATATTGTAGGCAGGGAACTTTGTTCTACTAAGAAGAAACCAATACTATTAAAAATACTATTGCAATAAAGTATTTTGTCTTTAATGATCTTTAAATAGGTGGTCTCAACGTAACATCTACCTGAACTCCAGGACTCAAACAGGAAATGTTATTTACAGCATCGCACTGCCTTCTTTTTCCTCCCACATCATGACATCATCTCTTCCCCAGGTAAACAACAGGCACACATTTTACCGTCTATATGATGTAAAGATGAAGTGATTCAGCTTTGGAACAGTTAATGGCTATGCTGCTCTATATTTACAGTATCAGCCAAATGTTTGGACACACCTTACTGTGCCAATTATTATCCATCGTATCAGTTCCACTTATTGTATAGATGGAATTTGCAGTTCTACAATTGTAGACTGTAATTCATCTGTTTGTGGACTACGGTAAATATTGTGTTAGTCGCCTTTACTCTGTCCTGTAATGGTCAGGACTCCAATAGTAACCAATATTTGGTTGGTGCCTTATTCCTATCCCAGCAGTGTCACTGAGGTGTTTAAATGAAACTACAGCAGCACTGCTGCACTAAAACACCCTCACCACATCAGTGTCACTGCAGAACTGAAACAATCCACCACCCAAAGTATACCTATTCTGTGATGGGCCTGACTAATAGAGAACAGAGAACCAACAGGGGACTAACAAAAAAGAAATCAGATGTACTACAGTTTAAATAGTAATTGTAAAACTACAAAGTCCATCTATATGGTAAGTGGAGGAAATAGATAATGGCGCAAGAAGAAAGTGTGTCCAAACGTTTAAATGGTACTGTATAACACATTGTGTTCTGACTCGTGGATGTTTTTAGCTGTTTGTGCCACAGTAAGCTAAACCTTGTTCATCTGTGAACCTATTGCCAGTTAACCAGTTGTTCTTTCTTAGAACACTTTGGATAATTATTAACATCTGCGCAGCGACCTGCTGTAACCTGGTGGTCTAATTAAGCCTGACCCTCGTTAAAGTTTGGCCTTCAGGTCCAAACACTGGCCCATTGTGTCCCGTTTCATGAAGCATACTATATGTCTCACCCCTTTACAGGTGCCACTGTAACAAGATGGTCAGTACAGAGCATGTGAGTTTTAAGGAGTTGAAGTGGAGCCAGGTGATTTTTCGTGGAGTGGAAAGCTTGAGTGTACAAAGTTTGAGCGTCTGTGTTCACTCACTCACTATCACTCTCATATGGCTTCAGTGAGCCTGGAGCAGAAGTCCCTGTCACTCCACTCAATCCACATGCTCTGAACCAGCATTAATTATATCACCTGTTAGTGATTAAAATGTAGTTGCTATTCTGTGTGAAATAAATACACATCAACAAATCAAGCAGTATCATATATCACATGTCAGAGTTAAACATGTTAACTGTTATATTTAAGCACCACAAATCCTACACTGTATGAGTTACATCTTGTGAGCTGCATCAAGTGACTGGCAATGGCCTTTTACATGAATTTCAAATTGTTCGATTAAGCAAAACAAAGTCTCAGGTACAAAGCCTTTTACAAACTACACATTAGTGTGAGACAGATGGGTTTCTTGGCAACACGTTACAAGAACAACAGCAGAGTATATGTATCATTATTGTGTTTCAGTAATAAACTAATTATTTCAGTAACAAACTGATTATTTCAGGAATAAACTGCAGCAAAGTTGCTTGTTGCGTTAGCATCTGAAAGTTATTTCTATAGAGCGTTATTTTAAAGACTTGCAGTTGCTTTTTATATTTCACATATTAACAACACAAACATGTTGCTGGGGTTAGTTTTAATGCTTCTGTAGCACTACACTGAATGATCTCATTGAGCTGTATAATACAGCATCCACACACAAAGTGCAGGTTTGAAAGTCCAAGGTACAAGTCCCTAAAATAATCAGTGACACTAATGACTAAAGAGCCCCCTGACATTAATAACCTCCCAGGTCAAAGCACATCTTCACTACATCTTTAACTGTAGGTAATCTTTAGATTCTAAATTTATTTATTTAGATAAATAGATACTTTATTGGGGCAGCACAGTGGCTTAAACTAAAACTAAAACTGACATTTGCTTAATGTAATTATTTGACTTTTATTTTGACTTTTTTGAGATGATTTAACACACAATGAGAAATAAGTGCTGTATAAATATTTTTGAATCAATATTATTTCTAAAAATCCAAATTTTTAATGCGTTACGGCTTTATAATGTGGTGCCAAAATATTACATCTTTAACTCTTACATGTCTTTTTTAACTCATCTGATGCTGTGGTACTTGTGCTTCATATTTGGTCAAACATACTAAAAAAGCTCCACAATTCAAACCAGCCCCCTAAGCAGCCAATAATAAACAGTTTTTATCACTCTGAATACACTTAGCTGATCCTGATCTGAAGTTCGATCAGCTGTAATAAATAGGATAAATAATTTGACATTTTGTGTGCTGTAGGCTACATCAGTGAAGTAACAAACAATGTAGTCATACTGTTGTTATAGTTTCAATACCGGACTGCAGTCATAACTCTCTTTGTAGGTGACAGAAAAAAAACAGAAAGAAAAGTCACGAATCCAGTTCTGTGGGGATAAGAGAGGAGTGATGTCAGTACCCTCATGTAGGAGGAGGGCCATTGGTGTAGCGCAGCATGGGGTAGAAGGAGCGTGCAAAGTTGTTGGACAGAGCACAGCTGTAGTCATTTTCTGACATCGGTATCAGACAGGCCAGCACCAGCACCAACAAGAAGAGCAGATGTAGCGGAAATGCTGCTCGCAAAACCCGATACAGGAAAGGTCTGCCTGCAGCAACATTCCTTTGTTCCCTATAGGACAGAAAAGAGAACAGTGCTTAATAATAGGGACAAGGGAACATTAAAATCAACTGAATGCTAACATTAATTCTATTTACACAATGGAAATGAGGCTATTAAACAATGAATGGACATTTTGACGCAGGTAGAAGCAAATATGGCAAAATCACACGTGCCATCTAAAGAAGGGGTGTGGCCACTTTACATGTCAGAGGGCGGCACGGTGGCTTAGTGGTTAGCACATTCGCCTCTCAGCGCTAGGGATTCCCGGTTCGAATCCCCATCTGGGTGGAGTTTCCAAGTTCTCCCCGTGTCCGCGTGGGTTTCCTCTGGGTTCTCCGGTTTTCACCCACAGTCCAAAAACATGGATCAAGTCAATTGAGTTCTCCAAATTGCCCCCTATAGAGTGTGTTTGTGTGAGTAAGTGTGTGTGCCCAGTGATGGATTGGCACCCTGTCCTGGGTGTATCTGCCCAGCGCCCGAAACGTTCTCCCCTGGATGGGCATGGGGAACCCCCCCGCGACCCTAATAGAGGATAAAGTGGATGATAATGAATGAATGAATGAATATTTTTGGAAGTTGGAGTTGTTTTTTTTTTTTTTTTTTTAGATTTGGCTATTTTAGGAGGAAATGTGTTTGTGCAGGTAACTATTACTGTGCAGAATTATTAGGCAACTTAATAAAAACCAAATATATACCAAACTCACTTGTTTTTTTTCACCAGGTAAACCAATATAACAGAAAATTTAGAAATAAACATTTCTGACATTCAGAAACAAAACCAAAAACAAATCAGTGACCAATATAGCCACCTTTCCTTACGATGACACTCAAAAGCCTTCCATCCATAGATTCTGTCAGTTGCTTGATCTGTTTACGATCAACATTGCATGCAGCAGCCACCACAGCCTCCCAGACACTGTTCAGAGAGCTGTAGTGTTTTCCCTCCCTATAGATCTCACATTTTATGAGGGACCACAGGTTCTCTATGGGGTTTAGACCAGGTGAACAAGGGGGCCATGTCATTATTTTTTCTTCTTTTCGTTTAGACCTTTACTGGCCAGTCATGCTGTGGAGTATTTGGATGCATGTGATGGAGCATTGTCCTGCATGAAAATCATGTTTTTCTTTAACGATACAGACTCCTTCCTGTACCACTGCTTGAAGGTGTCTTCCAGAAACTGGCAGTAGGTCTGGGAATTGAGCTTCACTCCATCCTCAACCCGAAAAGGTCCCACAAGTTCATGGGTATCATCTTTGATGATACCAGCCCATACCAGTACCCCAACTCCTTTACTGATCCAGCCTTGGGCCCATCCATCTGGCCCATCAAGAGTCATTCTCATTTCATCAGTCCATAAAACCTTTGAAAAACAGTCTTAAGATATTTCTTGGCCCAGTCTTGACGTTTTATCTTATTTCTTGTTCAAAAGTGGTCGTTTTTCAGCCTTCCTTACCTTGGCTATGTCCCTGAGTATCGCACACCTTGTGCTTTTTGATACTCCAGTAAAGCTTCAGCTCTGAAATATGGATAAACTGGTGGCTAATGGCATCGTGGCAGCTTCACGCTTGATTTTCCTCAATTCATGGGCAGTTATTTTGCACCTTTTTTTTCAACACGCTTCTTGCAAACCTGTTGGCTATTTGCCATGAAATGCTTGATTGTTCGGTGATCATGCTTGAAAAGTTTTTCAATTTCAAGACTGCTGACTTTTTTTGCTCATAATTTTGAACTTTTCAGAATCTGTCAAATCTCTCTTCTGACCTATTTTGCCAAAGGAAAGGAAGTTGCCTATTAATTAAGCACACCTTATATAGGGTGTTGATGTCATTAGACCACACCCCTCCTTATTACAGAGATGCACATCACCAGATTTGCTTAATTGGTAGTTGGCTTTCAAGCCTATACAGCTTGGAGTAGGACAACATGTATAAATGGATGATGTGATCAAAATACTCATTTGCCTAATAATTCTGCACACGGTGTACAAGCCAGACTCAGTAAAGCAGGTGCAGCATCAGTGCATGGCAGTCTGAATAAAGAAGGTTTAGTAAAGCAATAAGGCACTCAAGGGCGTGCATTATTGTAAATAAATCATGGAAAAGAGGTGTCATTAGGCACAATGCAAAGTGGATTTATTCACAACAATACACAACCTTGAGTCACTTATTGCTTTTAAAAACAGTTACAAACACATTATAATAAAAAAACTAATCAAGGTTTAATTCATAAACTGGTCTTCCGCGATGTAAACTAGTCCGGTTTTTAAATTTAACAATGGTAGCTGAGTAACAGGATATCAGTTGCTCCAACACTCAAATACTGGAATCACATTACAGACTGCAGTTCATAAAAAACATTTTAAAAAATAGTATATGTATATGTACTGTATGTATTGTATATGAATGTATTGTATAATCACGCACTAATATGAATGGGAAGCGGTCAGAGGTGTGCATTATTGTTAATAATTTCACGGCTGGACAAACTGCTCAGCCATTCAGATTTAAAGACCTCTAAACTTTACAAGCACTGTGAAAAAGTCATGGAACCCTATTTTGGCAAGCCCAACTGCTTGGTTTCAGGTGTGTCTTTGCTATCGTAATAAAATAATTCTGACTTTTTACATTATTCATTGTCATTAAGACAGCACATCACTGCTTTACATAGTGCAACCTAAACAGTGGAACAGACAAGTATTTAATTTAATTTTCACACATATGGTTTCATTTTGTGTTAGCGGGTAAGAGTTAAACACAAGACAAAATGTTCTAGTCACATATAATACATGTGAACGTGTGCACGCACACACACACACACACACACACACACACACACACACACACACACACACACACAGAGTACATACTTAACACCCTCAGGAGGTCCTTTTTCGACAGCTCTCAACTCCTACCAAAAAATGGAGGCAGGGACAGCCATAAGCATTTTTCAGAGACATGAGCAAAATCATTACTGACCTAAATGAACAAAGAAGAATGAGGCAACGACGTCTTATTTTTTTTAACCTTTGCCTTGTACCTTGTTCATAACAGCAGGGCCACATGCAGCTCTCCTGACATCACCCGTAGCTACTGCTGAACATTCACTCGTCTGCAACACAGGAGATACATCAGATAAAATTAGGGCAAAATTACATTACAAAAAAGCTCAAAGATTAGGCTACATTTATGATTTAGCAGATAATAAGCTTCTTATGACTAAATAACTTTCTTTTTCTTCTTCTTCCTGTGTTTTACTTCATTTTAGCCTTTGGCCCAGTGTTTTATGCCAGATCCCCTTCCTGACACAACCCTCACCCTCTACTGGGCCAGGGGACACACCATAGGGACAATTTAGACCGGCGAATCACCTTAAATCCATGTTTATGGACTGTTGAGGGAAACCAGAGAACTCAGTGAAAACCCATGTGGACACAGGGAGAACATAGAAACTCCACCCATATCGGAATTCGAACCGCGAATCCAAAGTTCCACCTTATGCCTAAATAACTTTGAAACAGGTTTCTAGGATTTTATTTTATACATAAAAAACAGCCACTCAAGGAGGATAAGTTTCCACTGAGCCTTGATCCTCATAAAGTTCCTTTAAAACAATAACATCAGGGAGGTTTCTCCTGTCACTGTCACTCTTGTGCTCTTTGAGGGTTCAGTATTAGAACACAGTAAAGCTGCTTTGAGACAATGTACAATTGTAAAAAGCTCTATATAATTAAATCAACTTAAAATTTAAACTTGAATTCCTAGGTTCAGTTTTTAGTATATATAATGTTTAGTTTGGAGTTTGTGGTACAAATTTAATTGTCCACCTTCTGTTCTTAATAATCAGATTGTTGGATATTTGTGCATATAATTGTGCATACATAGACAAGCTTTATTGTCATTCCTAATACAGAAGTGTACACAGAATGGAATTTCACTATGTGAACTATTTGCAATAAATGTTTATACTATGTACAATAGAATATGTATTCTAACGACAATAAAGCTTCTCTATGTCTATCTGGACATTATGGACGATGCCAGTCACCCTCTGCACACTGTCATCACCAACCTGTTGGTCTGTTTAGTGACACACTGCTTCTTCCTAAATGCAGGACCAACAAACTTAATGATTTTCTTGTCCCCCATACCATCAAACTACAACTTCTCTCTTGGGGGAAGGGGGGGTAACAAAATGACAACAGATGGGACTGGGCAGTAGTGTGACCAACACAACAATAATATAAACCTGACTATGTGCAATAACTATTATGGTGTAATAACATCCATCTATCCATTATCTTCCGCTTTATCCTCTTTTAGGTTCGTGGGGGGGTTCCCTATGCCAATCCAGGGGAGAACGTTTCGGGCGCTGGGCAAATACACCCAGGACAGGGAGCCAATCTATCCCTGGGCACACACTCACTCACTCACACAAACACACTATATATGGGGCAATTTGGAGAATTCAATTGACCTTAATCCATGGTTTTGGACTGTGGGAGGAAACTGGAGAACCCGGAGGAAACCCACGCGGACATGGGGAGCACATGGAAACTCCACCCAGATTGGGATTCGATCCGGGAATCCCTAGCGCTGAGAGGTGAACGTGCTAACCACTAAGCCAACGTGCCGCCTGGTGCAATAACATATTTAATAATTATATATTGTATATACTTTTTTGTATCCATCTTCTCTAGTTCAATTTCTTTGCTATTGGTTCAGTAATTTCCCTAAGAGAATTCTCCTGAAGGGATCAATAAAGTCTTAGCAATAAAGTCTTGTAAATAAAGTCTTAAAAGCTTAGTTCATCTTTGCTTATATAATCTTATCTTATCTTTAACTAATGATATATTGTATATTAATATAGTGGTTTAGTGGTTAGCACGTTCGCCTCTCAGCACTAGGGATTCCTGGTTCGAATCCTCTTCTGGGTGGGGTTTCCATGTTCTCCCCGTGTCCGCGTGGGTTTCCTCCGGGTTCTCCGGTTTCCTCCCACAGTCCAAAAACATGGATCAAGTCAATTGAGTTCTCCAAATTGCCCCCTATAGAGTGTGTGTGTGTGTGTGTGTGTGTGAGAGTGAATGTGTGCCCAGTGATAGATTGGCGTCCTGTCCTGGGTTTATCTGCCCAGCGCCCGAAACGTTCTCCCTTGGATGGGCATGGGGAACCCCACCGCGACCCTAATATAGGATAAAGCGAAAGATAATGAATGAATTAATGAATGTTAAAACCTTTTTCCATCTTTTGGCAGCACCAAAATAGATCTTGGTTTCAATTACTTAGATTATCTAAAACATCTGAGGAACACTGAATAAAAAGCATTTGGGCAGCAAGTTGTTCAAAATACAAGTCAAACAGATACAGTAAGTGCAGATATTAAGAGTTTTTATGCTGAACTGATTTTATGTAAGAACAGACTTATTAATCATGTAGGCCAGAATAATTCATTTCTATATGTAACTGGTAATTTTGAGTTTTAATTTAAATTCAAATTGCCTTGGGTGGTACAGTAGCTTAGTGGTTAGCACAATCGATTTTCAACACTAGGAATCCAGGTTTGAATCCTATGCAGCAAAGTTTCTGTGTTCTCCCTGAGTCTGTGTGGGTTTCCTCCAGGTCATCCGGTTTCCTCCCACGGTCCAAAAACATTGATTCAAAGTGAATTTGCTGCTGCAAAAGAATCAAAGTGAATCTGCCCAGCACTCAAAACTTTCTCCCCCTGATAGGCATGGGGTCACCCCGACCAGACCCTAGTAGTAGATTAAGCTGAAGATAATGTATGGTTGGAAAATAGTCTTAAAGTGAGAATGAGAGGTCTACATACCAGGCGTATCTGCAGAGTGTTGAGGTCATGAGTGATCTGTCTGAGTAGAAGGCGGAGCTTATTGTTAATGACGTGCACCTTCTCTTTAGCCTCCATGCTCTCCTCACCCTGTTCCACAAGCAGGATGTGAGATGCAAGGCGCTGCAAAGTGAGGACCTTGTCTTTTCGGCTATGAAGATCCCTGTGTACAGCCTACACACACACACACACACACACACACACACACACACACACACACACACACACACACAGAGATACATGTTGAAGTCTAGAGTGCACAGCTGATGGTACACATTATAACCATGTTTTAGAAATGCAAAGATATTTAAGAAACAAGCACATAATCATACCTCAAGTGTATTCCTGTGTTCCTGCAGTACACTAGCGTCTGCATTTGGATCGTTAATGTTCACTTCATAGCGGTGACTTTCGGCTTGTGCCAGCCACAGAAGCAAAGAGTGCAAGGTCTCATGGAACTCCTGGAAGACAGGTAACACAGATTTGAATTTATTTTTTAATGGAAAGTGAGTTGCTTAAATAAAATTACAACCATATAAAACAAATATAATAATATACAATATACAGTATTATAATATATAATATACAGTATTATGTTGGATAATAGTGTGATACAGATGGCATGCATCAACACTGTTGACGTACCAATTCAATACTGATGTGATACTGATGTCATACCGGTCTGATACTAATGCCATACTGGGGTGATACCATTGTCATAGTAGTGTGATACTAATTCCATACTGGGGTGATACTGATGCCATAATGGTGTGATATCGATGCCATACTGGGGTGATACAGATGTAATACTGAGGTGAAACTGATGCCATACTGGGGTGATACAGATGTAATACTGGGGTGAAACTGATGCAATACTGGGGTATTACTAAGGTAATACTGGGGTGATACTGATGAAATACTGAAGTAATACTTATGCAATGCTGGTGTGATACAGATGTCATAGTGGTGTGATGCTGATGCCATACTGGGGTGAAACTGATGCAATGCTGGTATGATTTTGATGTCATGATGGTGTGATAGTGATTTCATATTGGTGTGATACTGAGAGTATACTGGGGTGATATTGATGCCATACTGGAGTGATATATGTTTGATAAATGCAATACATGTTTTACAAGCAAATTACACTGTGTTTTGGTATGATTTTTGTGTAATGGTGGTACTGGTGCAATAATTTTTTCATACCTGACACTGTAGAAGCCTGTGGTGCAGTTGGTTTTCCCAGCTATCTAGAACACTGCAGGCCTGCTTCCATTTCTGATTGGCCATGTGAAGCCTTTGCCCCAGCTCCTCCAACTCTGAATCTTTACCTTCCACAAAATTCTGACCACTAAGGTTTGAACTCAGCATGAGAGCCTTGTAGTTGCCAAATTTTCTTTGAAGGTCCTTGGACAGACAATAAATAGCATACGTATGTATAAGCAGTTCATGTCTACAAGCCAAGCATTTAAACAATTGCTCTGAACCACTTTTTCAATTTCATTACCATAGCAACATACACCTGTACATAGCACTTAAATATGTTTTACCTTTAATTTGTGAATGCTGCTCTCAACGTCTTTAAGAGTTGGTTGTTCCTCTGACCTCAGAAGCCCCTCCAGTTCAGGCAGCACCTTGTCCAACCAGGTTGTCACTTCGTCAAGGTCAGAGCTCAGCTTCTGCTGCTGATTGTCGAAATGTTCTTCATGGTTTTGTGTCTGAGCCTGAAAGAGCTCCCATCTTTCAATCACACCTGACATTCAGAACACAAGTATGTAATTGAATGATTTTTAATAAACATTTTTACATTCTCCAAAACACAACTATTCACAAAAGGTGTACAGCAACTTTAAATAATCTCACCTCTGCTATAAATCCAAACCTGTGCTCTTGCCTTAGTCATTTTTGTGTTTGTGTATGCGTGTCTTTCTCTGTGTATAACTCACCCGTTTGTTTGTCTGTAGGGGTCAGTGTAATTAAACCTTGTTCCTCAAGCAGCTCATCTTCATTTAGAATAAGTTTGATTCGCTTCACACTGCCAATACTCTCAGTGCAGTCTGTCATCAGCTTGACCTGTAACATACACATACCCCTTCATATATATTTTGTTGACCAAACATTTATCTGCAGTTTTGAATAAATCAATCAAAATTATGGTACCAACAAAACACAACAAGAGAAAAGGGCCAAAAACAGCAGTAAAGTGTTGGAGACATTTACATAAACATTCAAAAACAAGACAGAGCTATAAGTAGGTATAAAGACTTGCTTTAATTATCTGATTTAAAATGGTGAATGTAGAAATGTTAATGGACTGTACTTACACAAAGAGAAATTTGCCCTCCACATTTAACCCATCCATGCAGTAAAACACACAAACACACACTAGTAAAGAGAGCACACAGCGTCCACGGAGCAATTGGGGTTAGGTGCCTTGCACGAGGGTACTTCAGCAATAGCACTTGATGGGACCAGGAATTTAACCGGGGACCTTCAAGTCACAAGGCTGGTTCCTTAACCACAACCCTACGACTGCCCCCTGTATTTTGTGATTTATCCTAGTAAATTAATTTGTTCTTTCTACATTGTGGATGAGGTGGGCAATAATCTGTTACGTTTACTTAAGTAACTTTAAGACAAAATGTAGTTGTACTATATATATATATATATATATATATATATATATATATATATATATATATATATATATATATATATATATACACAAATTCTTTTCTTCCTAACTGGATGTTGACACACACACACACTCACATGGGTGAAAGGTACTGGAGGCTAAATAAAGTAAACTAAAAATATTAGTTTGTGATTCAATGATAAGGCAGCTAGTTAGTTGTTAAGGTCACTGTTTAGTTGCATAAACACGTGCAACGTATAATTATAATTACATTTATATTTATACTTTTTAGCAATTTGCTATACTTAGTTTTAAATTTAGTATTTAAATACTTTAATACTAGTGTGTGTGTGTGTGTGTGTGTGTGTGTGTGTGTGTGTGTGTGTGTGTGTGTGTGTGTGTGTATGCTTAAGGTTTGTTGTGTAAAGTAATGTAATGTAATGTAATGACATTCCCATCATGTAATGTGTTACCCTTAAAGGGGCCAACAAAGGTATCTCTATAATGTAAATAATAAGATAGATAAGATTTCCAGGTGAAAACATGTTTTAAGGTTAGGTGATAAGGTGATAAGTCTGGGTTAGGTGATAAGGTGATAAGTCATAACTACGAAGTGTTTTCGTAGTTATGATTGCGGTTGGGTTCAAATATGTTAATCTGAATAATGTCCCCAAAATGTAAGACATGCCAGTCTGTCTAAATGTGTATGTGTGTGTGTATACATACATAGCCCTCCGGATGGTAGGAAGCACTACTCGGGGATGATGTCAGGCTGTGTATAATGCGTGTCCTGTCCTGCCAGCTGGGTTCTGTCACTAAAAAAACAAAAAAAATCAGGTTAATATTTTAAATTCATATCCCAAGCTGAGTGATAATACTCATCCCAGTTTGTACAAATGTATCAATTATGTATCAGAGACTTTTAGTTTGGGTGTGACTTTGTTCCATAAGAATCTTTTTTCAGTCTAAGACAGTATAGCTGATCCAGAAGAACCAAAGAGAAAGACAAAAATCTTTTGAGAGGAAGCCAAAAGTCAAAAAGCACCATTAAAATGCATCCATATTGCACTTGCATCAATTATAAAATACAACACTTTTTATTAATAAATCATAATAACAAAACACATATTTAAAAAAAACATAGACCCTGTAACAATTATTTGAAGACCAAAGAAGTCTATCTAGGGAATGCTGACTGTTGTGAACCTTTCTATGAAGTTATATAACCTATAAACACTTATCTAGCAGTTAGTCAAGCTTTTTGTAATATCAAAAAGATATTCTTTGGATGATTGAACCAGGTGGAGAACATAGATCATTGCTCTCAGAGTGTGAGCCACAGTACAGAATAGCAAAAGAAAAACTATTTTTGTCAATTAATTAACTATTTTTGTCAATTAATAAAAACAACCGATTATTAAAACCAGCCAAAAAATTGGACACACCTCCTTTTTAATCCACTTATTGTTAAATGTATCAGTTTCACTTACATTAAAGATGGACTTTGTAGTTCTACAAATATAGACAGAGGTCCATCTGTTTGTGGACTACAGTACATATTGTATTAGTCCCCTGTTTTCTAATAGTCAGGGCCCCATTAGTAGCACCACAGAGCAGGTATTATTTGGTTGGTGCATTATTCGTATCCCAGCAGTGTTACTAAGATGTTTAAATGAAACTAGAGCAGCACTTCGTCGACACTAAAGTCCCGCTACCCAAATGATAAAACCCAATAAACTACCACCCAAATTATACCTGTTCTGTAATGGTCCTGACCAATAAAGAACAGAGAACAAACACGGGACTTACAAAAAAGTAAGTCTCCAGAGGGCTACAATCTGTAGCTGTAAAACCACAAAGTTCATCTATATAGTAAGAGGAAAAATCGACAATTCAGGAAGAAGAACATGTGTCCAAACTTTTGAGTGGTACGGTAAACTATGAAAACACCATAAAAAGAAAAAGAAAAAATAACCTAGGAAACATACACAAATCTGGTGAGAAAAGTACTTTAATGCTTAAAAGTGTAGTGTTTATGACTTTTTAAAATATGTATTTTAAAAGGCAATGCATTTTCACTAATGGTCTTAGACATCTGGCATCCCAAAAGATAGCTTTTAATGTAACATCTGGTGAATTTAGTCTCCATGCTAACTGGGATTGAGTAAATAAAAACATGCACAAGGTGTTAAAACAGTGTTATGAAATGGAAAATAAACAATAAAAATGTTCATTTGAAAGTTAACTCAGAATACATACTGACAACTTCATACCATTTAATTTAATACAGAGCTGCTTGCCATGAAAAAAGAGGATGTGTACAATAACACATGAACTTATTGGCATGAGACGGACAATAAAAAAATAAAACAAGAATTGATTTTTAAAAAAGTGTTCATTTGTAAAAAAATAATTGTATTTAGTGTTTAAAAATGTAGTAAATGTGTCTTTTCTGCTGCTTTAGAACGTGTTACACATAACCTTGTGTAAGAAATGCAGGCTGCTCTGTGCTGATTTATAAACTTCTAGCTTTCATTACAGTTGACTTCAGAACTGTATCAGAATGTATTAGCAGTGAAAAATACTGTCACAGGTATTTTTTTATATGAACCTTCTAGCCAGTTGTTTTACAGTATTATAAATTACACTCCTTTGTCAAAAAAGATGTGACTTTGATGATGTAATGATTTTTGGGTTGCTTCATTTGACCAAATAAATAAAATTAAGTACAGGGCGGCACAGTTGTTTAGTGGTTAGCATGTTCGCCTCTCAGCGTTGGGAGTTCCAGGTTTGAATCCCAATCAGGATGGAGTTTCTATGTTTTCCGAGAGTATGTATGTCCGAGAGGGTTTCCTCCGGGTTGTCCAGTTTTTGTGTGTGTGAGACTGTGTGAGTGATTGTGTGCTGAGCGATACATTTGCACCCTGTCCTGGGTTTATCTGCCCATCGCCTGAAACCTTCTTCCCTAGATGCCCATGGGGAACCCCCGCGACCCTAGTAGAGGACTAAGTGGAAGATAATAAATGAATGGATTAATAATTGCCTGAATTAACTGAATAACTACATTATTACAAGAGGTGCCAGGTAAATATTTGGCATATTGGCAAATTTTTGGCATATCTTGGCAACAAAAAACACGGGCAGCTGAAACACGGTACAGAAAACAACCTAAGAAGAAGTCAGCAGTCAAACTTTCATTGCTCTCTTGGCCGCGAATTGCCACTACACAGCGTACACTCCTGTTTGTTACACACACACATGGACATGCAGCAGTGCACAAACCCATAGGTCGCCAGTTGGTCGCTATGCAAGTTTTTACATCAACAATAAACTAAATAAAAAATTATATAATAACTCTTATCAACAGAAAACTGTGTCATTGCACACTGTGCTGTTAAAATAGCAGGTTGATCGTTAGCTTAAATCAGGCCCATTATCTTTTAAAATCTTGTGTAGATGGCTTTACTGACTCAGCCAACAAAGGAAGCAGTACTAAATTTGTCCTAGTATCTTTTGCTGAAGGAGTTCCAGTGAAATTTAGAAGTGTTGGCTGTATAAACAACCACAATATTCAAAAAACAAAATTTTCTTGTGTGTTGCACACAAGAATTAAAATCATACTCTTTATATATTTATAGCATATGGTTTACATAAGCCGTATATCTTCATGAGAAAATCCAGACAGCATAATTGTTATCAAATATGTTTAGGGTGAGAGACTAAATGTCAGCACTGGTATTCTATTGTAATAATGAGCCATTTCTTTAAATAGTACAAGACATCTAACACAAACTCAAAGCATAAAAAAGCGATGAAGTGGGAATGTATATATGGAACACTCATCAATACACTGCAATGTAAAAAACATGCAACAGGCTTGATCATACCAGTTCCAACACTCAGAGCTCGAGTTGTAGTGTTAAAGAACTTATCAGAGCTCTCAGTGACCTCTACATCTGCAACAGAGGAGTAACACAAATACACTCAGGTCAGAAACAGATCTGTGCCAGACCTGGACACTGCTCTAATAAATAAATGGCTGCGTTAAAAAAAAAAGTAAACTTCAGAAATCAGACGTAAAACTGTTTGCAAAACACACTGTTTTAGGCAAAGTTCCTATAAATCTTATTACTTGAAGGTTTTTAATTCTGGCATTTTAACACTTAAGTGACTAATTATAGATTAATGTTTACAAGTATTTACTTGTGCAAAACTTTGAACATCATGTTTAAATCCCGTTTGTGCAATTAATAAACATAAAATATACAGGTAATCTTTATTTATAATCTAACTCTCTGAACCTTCATAAAAATTATATTTGTTGTTTCTTCTTTTTATTATATATGCCTGTTATATATCACTGGGCACACACAGTCACTCACACAGACACACTTTATATGGGATAATTTGGAGAACTCAATTGACCTTGATCCATGTTTTTGGACTGTGGGTGGAAACCGGAGAACCTGGAGGGAACCCACGCGGACACGGGGAGAACAGGGAAACTCCACAGAGATTGGGATTCAAACTGGGAACCCCTAGTGCTGAAAGGCGAACGTGCTAACCACTAAGCCACCTTGCAGCCTTGTGTGTGTGTGTGTGTGTATATATATATATATATATATATATATATATATATATATATATATATATATATATATATATATATATATATATATATATATAATGATATATAAATATATCATTGCTACCCATTGATTTTTTTTAGCATAATTGCCAATGTTTTAAGTTGGTAATTGAATAAAGGTAAATATTAATATGAATGTTTGCTTTTAGATTGTCTGATATCTTTTTGTTTTTACTGTTTGTTTAGCATGTCTGGATTGGGGAAGAAAACAGAGAACCCATTGAAAACCTACTCAGGTACAGAGAGGACATGCAGTCTACACAAAAAGGACCTTTGTTTGCCTCAACTGGGACTCAAACCCGAGACCTTGTTGTGAGACAGTAGCACTGACCGCTGTACCACTTTGTCAGTAAGCACAGGTTTTTTAATCTCATATGTGCTAGGAGTGGTAGCTCAGTGGTTGTGGTGTTGGGCTATCAATCTGAAGGTTGTGGGTTCAAATCCCTGGTCCACTGAAAATTGTGCTGTTACATATGTTACACAAATTTCTTGTAAATGTATAGTTATTTATGTACGTATTTTACTATATTAATTCCTAATTTTCACATTTAAAATGGCATTAAAACAAAGGAAAAATCCCATATTGAATATATTGGTTTGTTAAGTGTAAAAGTGGTTACCTGAGAGTGCACTGTAGTACGTGGCCTCATCTTCATCCTCAGGTGATGAAGATCCACCCACATCCACTGTGTGGTCCCATTCTAGTGGTATAGAGTCCACGCTGAGTGGTGATTCTCTGCCTGAGGGCTCGAGTGGGGGAGGGAGGATGATACAGGGGGAATGCTCTCTCTCCCACACCCCTGCCAGTTCTAATGAATCGTCCGTGTCTCGGTCTGAGAAATCAGGGTCATCGTCTGTCTCCTGAGAACAGAATATACACAGATTCATTCAAATAAGCAGAATTCTAATATTTGTTATTGCTATATGTATTATGAAACACATTTATGTCTAGATGGGAACATTTATTTCATCTATTAATTGTTATAATTATCTTATTCTATCATGGGAGATATCCCAGAGCTATTCCAGAGCTCATGGGTAAAACACCCTGTACCCAACTCTGTGGAATTACGGCTCTCAGAGGAAACTCACACAGATATTGGAAGAACAAGCAAACTCTTGAGAAGTACTACCATGTCCACCCCACTATGAAATTATACCCAAGAACCACAATGAGAAAAAGCTTTGCTTTTTGCAAATTACTGAATACCAAGTGTACTCTGTGTATGTGTGTATAGGACAGAAAAAAATAGAGACAGACTGACTGAATGGGTGTTAACCAGGCGCCGGTGGAAGCGTGCGACTCGGCTGAACACCTCCTGACAATATGAGTGCAGTTCCTCTAGCTCATCCTCGATCAGCACAGCGTCCAGTGGAGAACTCTTCTGAATCAGCTTTTCACCAAACACTATCAGTGTATCGATCTTATTTGTGTTCAGTGTGATCTCCTGCTGAAACGCCTGGAATCACAACATACACTTCATTAAAAAACATTACAAATTGAAGTATTGGGCTGATTGATGAGGTCAGATGTAAACTATTAATGTTTTCTTAGAATTCAGACTTTTTAATCTCATAATTCAGACTTTTAAACTTATAATTCAGACTTTTAAATTCAGAACTATGACTATGTCAAAATTCTGACTTCAGATACCAGAATTTTGATGTCATGCCTGTGTACACATATAGATTGTGGTAAATTACTTCCTGCTATATGTGGGTCTCAACATTCTCAATGGTTTACTCAATGGTTTACAGATCTTATTTGTGAAAATACCACATTTATGCACCATTATGCTTTACTGATTAAGATGTTATTTACTGAATTATTATCCATCCAAATAATATGACAAAACATGAACATTACATACAATATAAATGTTAAATAAGAATATGCATATATATGTTTATATATGGATGAATGTAGATACACAGTTTGCTCAGAGTGAAGATACAGATTATGACAGCTACAATTTTTATGGCATGTACATTGTGCAAGTGTAGTATTAGACAACATTTACAGACAATATGAACCATAATTCAGTAAATAACACCTTAAACAGGTAGTCATTAAAATAACGAATTAATATGCTATTATTACAAATAAGATTATTACAGCAAGCCATTTAGGAAGTTAAGAAAAACAAATAGCATGTAATTTACATCGTTCTATATGTGTGTATATGCGCATATGCATGCATGCACAGTACGACATGATATAAATTCAGGATTCTGGAATTTAGGTCCCACCTAGTACTAAGGCTGAAGTGCCATTGGGCAATGCACCTAACCTTTTAATCTTAACTGAACTAATCATGCTTTAACCTAAATTAGAACAGTTTTTCATGTACAGTATGTCTTTCTATATATCAAATCTGTTCGGTAGCAGAGAGAAAGAATGTGGTACTAACTTTGAGCTGTCTCATTTTGTCATGGACATCACTCTCAGAGAAATGCTCAACATTGGTGAGCTGAAGGTCCATTTCGGTGAGCCACACCAGTATAGCTTCTCTTGTCCCCTCAAAATCCTCCCTCTGAGATGTGAAGTGCTACAAGAAGGAGAGTTAAAAATTAGCAAGATTTAAATCTTTAAAAATTTTAAGTTAAAAATCAGTGGTTTTGTAATACTAGTTACCATCCCAGCTCCCAGATTTTGTGTTGTTCTTTCTGTATTAACGCAAGCGTTTTCAAATTGAGCTATTGTCAGTTTTAAAATTTTTACCCATAGCTTGAAATTCTGCTTATATGTGACATTTTTGTTTCTTAAGCTTATAACAGACTGTTTAATTCAAAGGGCTGAGTATGAGAAATGCTCTTTTTAATAAATGACCTTATATATTATTATTACATGGGCGGCACCGTGGCTTAATTGTTAGCACATTCGCCTCTCAGCACTAGGGATTCCTGGTTCGAATCCCAATCTGGGTGGAGTTTTCATGTTCTCCCCGTGTCCGTGTGGGTTTCCTCCGGGTTCTCTGGTTTCCTCCCACAGTCCAAAAACATGGATCAATGTCAATTGAGTTCTCCAAATTGCCCCATATAGAGTGTGTATGTCTGTGTGAGTGAGTGAGTGTGTGCCCAGCAATAGATTGGTGCCCTGTCCTGGGTGTATCTGCCCAGCACCCAAAACGTTCTCCCCTGGATGGGCATGGGGAACCCTCCCGCGACCCTAGTAGAGGATAAAGCGGAAGATAATGGATGGATGTATTATTACATGCAGCACAGACAATTAACCATGACTCATTGTGTGTGTATGCCTTAAAACAATTACTCATATATTTTCTAACATATTTATATGACTAGAGATTTGGGTGGGAGTAAAACCTATCCCAGTGTTCACAGGACAAGCGAGAAAAGCCCTGATCTGGATGCCAGTCCATCGCAGAGCAGACACACATGCTCTCACACACATTCACATTTAGCATTGCCATTGACTGACACTAATGAGTACTGTCATATTGTCACCACCTTCCTTACCTTCCACGTGGCTTTAAGCAGAAGATAATGAAATGAGATAAACAATACAGATCTAAAAAACTGATTTAGAAATTGTAAGGTAAGTCTCTTTTCTTTTCCTATATGTTTTTAATGTAGTGCCATAGTTTTCAAGCTATGCAAAGACCATGCAAACACTTATGCCAGAGCAATTTCAGTAAAGCCACAGAGAACTGTGTTATGTGTCGATACCAAAATTATAAAACGTCTTCATTAAATAATTGATCATGAAAAAAATCAGTGAATCATTGAAGAGAAAATTCAGACCTTGAGTCGGCGGATAATAGAAGCCACTCTTCGGTGGAGTTCATCCCAGCGTCGGTTTCCCTCGTTCACCATGTTCTTCAGTTTGCAGGCCATGTCTGTGCGGTTCTCCCGTGCTAAACGCCGATACTGCTTATTCACCAGCTCTAGCTGCGTCAGTCGTTCATGGATCTGCCGCTGGAAGGCCTAATAATGTAAGATTCATAGACAAATAAAATGTTTTACTTTTTTTTGGTTTAGCCACTATAGAATGCTATATAGTATTGATAAGCCATGCTAATAGATAAACATTATTAAGTTTAATTGATCTATTTGATCTTTGGTTTAACTGTTCTGTAGCCACCATTACCCTCACCTTAACCTTCACAGCAATATGATCAGTGATTATTTGGAAGAATTATGGAATTTAGGGTAAATTATTAAAACATCCAAATCACACAATCTCTGATAGTAACTCTGACCTCAAACTTCTTGAGCTCCTCCTTGGCACAAGTGTACAGAACATCAGTGCTAGCCGGGTTGGCTGCAGTGCGCTCTGCTGAGCTCAGCCAGTCCTCAAAGTGCGAGTAGTCCTCCAGAAATTTACACCAGAGACGCCATGTCTCCTCAATCCTGCAAGGGTAGACAAAGAGCTTATACATTAGCCTTTAAACAATTTCTTAATGCTTTTTATAGATACTGATGCATTATCTTAAAACAGGGTAGTAAATGAGTTATTTATCTGTTCAAAAACAAATAGCTCACATGAAACTCTTCTGTTCCAGTAACAACCACAATTGTTTGTAGGCAAATTAGAAAATTTATAATTAAGAATTCTTAAATACAAATTGGTTATAAGACACCACGTAATTGTATTAACCTGATTTACTGATTACTAAAGCAGGAAATAAGTGAAAAGAAGATTATTTTATTAATTTGATCTATCTAAAAGCTTAGACTTGAACAAAACTGGGTCATATAACAGGACAACTGTCCTAAGCACAACAGATTTAAAGTGTTGCCATGAGCAGGTCAAAGTCCAACCCATTTGAAAAGTAGTGGCAGAGCTTTTTTTAAATGAATGCCCACAACCTTAATGATGTGAAACAATGTTGGTATGAGGAATGTTTCTCCAAATCGATACAACAAAGTGATAAAGTCATACGGAAAAGTTTTTCAGATAAAGTCATACGGAAAATTGTTTTTCAGAGCTGGTTTTGCTGATTATTGCTTTTTGGGATGCAGTTTATTTTTTTACACTATTTTCCATTCTGGCTTTATTTTTGGTAAAAAAAAATAATGGCACAGTGTGATGTGTTATGTGTACATCTGTGATGTATTTACCTTATTTTAGAACCTTATAAAGGATTGACATTTTCTGATTGTGTACTTTTTTCAATGACTGTATATATTAATTATACTGGATTTGCACTTGTTTAACATTTTGTAACATTTTCTTCATTACAACAAAACAAGGCAGGAAGAGATTACAGGCAACAATTAGAACTGCTGAAAAAAATCATTGGTGCTCCTCTGCACCCCCCCCCCCCCAGCAGTTTACCAGCAGTTCACAGTTAACAGGTAATTGACTATTTCTGTAGATGTATGTAATTGTGCATGTATGGGGTAAGGTGGGGAGGATAATGTGTAAATTCTCTCTCACCTCATCCTCCTCTCCATGGACATGGCACAGATGTTTCGCCAGCGACGATCCAGGCTATTTGTGGTTTGTTGGATGGAATCATTTTCCATGTCACTGCTGCATGCATCGACATCATGCAGTAGCACATCACATAGTGTCAGCACTGATGCTACACCCTCTGTGTGCTGCTCAATGTCCTTCTGTAGGTCCTGCGTTAACATGGGTTATCAGGCATGATTTTTATAATACATGAAACAGATTTTCTGAACATAGCATCTCATAAAGAATTAAAAACAAGGCTCTGACTGTGTGTGCTTGTGTGAGTGTACCTGTTGTTCAGCAAGTTTGCGCTGGATTTCGTCACCGTGACACATGCTGTATACAATGGGCTTCGAAAGTTCTCCCTCTATACGGGAAAGCCAAGTACGCAGGTTGCTCATGTTCTTATCAAGCTGTTGCACCATTACCAAAGTCTCCTTCAACTTTCTTACCCTGCAAAAAAAAAGAATAATACAATAATATTAGGTTTTTACTTAATTAATGCTGACATGCCAGGTGTGCAGTGTCTATCTTAAAATAAATTGCTCTATGATAATAAATAAAAAGCCAAATACAAGTTAGCCAAGATTTATGTGATAAACTATTGAGTAATTCTTCATACTGTTATATTCTGTCATTTTACCATATAAAATAAAAGTAATAGAATTGATTCTCACCATAAATGACTTACTGACATGCTAAAACAAAACATCCAATATTTTTATCTTGGTATTTGGACTGTTCTGTCCTTTTCAAAACATGTCAAACAGCTGGCACAACAGCATCTGGTGAATGGTATATTTTGCTCTTACACAAAATAGTGTTTCTGGCACCCTAGGCAAAATTCAAACGACAATCCTCTCCCTCTAACCAATGACACTGATGTTTTAACTATTTAAGTACCAGAGCTGCAGATCGAAGAGTACCATACAAAATAATAATGTGTCATACAAATCCCACATACTTATAAATACAGCTAAATGAAATAACTACAAGCTGGATTTTAAAAGTTCACGTTTAATTTTATACATTTATATAGAGATTTTTACTATGGTACATTGTCTTTAAGCAGTTTTACAATGTTCAAAGCCTGAACCCAAAGAGCAGGCTGTCGCAACAATGGCCATAAAACACCCTGGAGTTGTTGATTTTGAGAGAAGAAACCTTGTAAGGGCCAAGGCTCAGTGGGGGACTCATCATCCTTGAGGAAAGTGGATAGCACTAGTTTCCTTCATGGAGTTCTCATGTTTTTCCTTATGTTTCCTTACATAAGCATAGAGCTTCCACAGCTCAAATAACTGCACAGTAATGACGTGAAGTAAATGTCCCTATATATGAATGTGTGTGTAAATGTGCCTATGTATGTCCTGTAATGGACTGGTGACCTGTCAAGAGTGTTTCCTTGCCTTTCATATAATAACAGCCAGAAAAGGCTCAAGTAAACCAGGCAAACCTGATTAAGATATACTGCACAGTGTAAATAAACAACTAAACAATAAAAATACATGCAACAATTAGGATTTTGTTGTTGTTTGAAATAATGTGTATTGAACTGAAGTTTAATTAGTAATTATAATATTAATACTTTTCATTTCATAGTTTTAATTTTTACTAAATATGTGGCGCACATTCCCTGTCCTGGGAGTATCTGCCCAGCGCCCGAAACGTTCTCCCCTGGATGGGTATGTGGCGCACATTATAAAAACAAACTAAATAATATCATAAGAAGAATGTGTGTGTATTTTTGCATTTTTCATCACATGTTGTAAAAGTCAGATAAGGTCTTATTTATATTACGTGATAAGTTAATGTTAAAATAACCCTAGAAATAAAATGGGTTTTTCTATTCTATCTACATCTGGCAGATGTATTATTATGGCCAGGTGTAGCACAATCGTAAAATATATCTTTTATTTTGGTATGAAAACAATGTGCCCAGATTGGTGTTTTGGTACATTTTAACCCTTTAAATATCACAACATAAAAATGGGAACTGAAGTAAAACAACCACAGCATTGCATAACAAGCATGAACTGCCACTACACATAAAATGTTGCAAGTCTCACAACTTTAAAATTATAATCCCAGTAGGAGACCTTTGTTGCCAAATGTAACAGTGTATGTAACGAAACACGGAAAGATTTTAGCTCTTCATTTCAACACAACATAAAGTCTTAAAGAGTGCAAAGTAAATGCGATCTAGTGCAGTCATGTAAGCAAAACAACAACAACAATAATAATAATAATGGGCGGCATGGTGGCTTAGGCATTAGCACGTTCGCCTCTCAGCGCTAGGGATTCCCGGTTCAAATCCCAATCTGGGTGGAGTTTCCATGTTCTCCCCGTGTCTGTGTGGGTTTCCTCCAGGTTGTCCGGTTTCCTCCCACAGTCAAAAAACATGGATCAAGGTCAAATGAATTCTCCAAATTACCCCATATAAAGTGTGTTTGGGTGTGTGAGTGTGTGCCCAGCAATACATTGGTGCCCTGTCCTGCCCAGCGATACATTCGCGCCCTGTCCTGCCAAGCGCCTGAAACGATAGGCATGGGGAATTCCCCCGTGACCCTAGTACATAATGGGTAATGGATCAATAATTCATTCATTCATTCATTATCTTCCGCTTTATCCTATATTAGGGTCGCGGGGGTTCCCCATGCCCATCCAGGGGAGAACGTTTCGGGCGCTGGGCAGATACACCCAGGACAGGGTGTCAATCCATCGCTGGGCACACACTCGCTCAAACAGACACACTCTATATGGGGCAATTTGGAGAACTCAATTGACTTGATCCATGTTTTTGGACTGTGGGAGGAAACCGGAGAACCCAGAGGAAACCCACGCGGACACGGGGAGAACATGGAAACCCCACCAAGATGGGGATTCGAACCAGGAATCCCTAGCGCTGAGAGGCAAACGTGCTAACCACTATGCCACCGTGCTGCCCTGGATGGATAATAATAATAATAATAATAATTATTATTATAATTGTTATTATTATTATTATTATTATTATTATTATTATTATTATTATTATTATTATTATATAGCTTATATTATATATATTATTTTATTTTATTTATTTTATATATATTATTATTATTATAGCTATTATTATTATTGGACTGTTTCCTCCCACAGTCCAAAAACATGAATCAAGGTCAATTGAATTCTCCAAATTACTCCATATAAAGTGTGTTTGGGTGTGTGAGTGTGTGCCCAGCGATACATTGGTGCCCTGTCCTGCACCCTAGTATATAATGGATAATGGATAGATAATAATAATAATAATAATAATAATAATAATAATAATAATAATAATAGGCGGCACGGTGGCTTAGTGGTTAGCACGTTCGCCTCGCAGCACTAGGGATTCCCGGTTCCCACCCCATCTGGGTGGAGTTTCCATGTTCTCCCCGTGTCTGCGTGGGTTTCCTCCGGGTTCTCCGGTTTCCTCCCACAGTCCAAAAACATGGATCAAGTCAATTGAATTCTCCAAATTGCCCCATATAGGGTGTGTCTGTGTGAGTGAGTGTGTGCCCAGCGATGGATTGGCGCCCTGTCCTGGGTCTATCTGCCCAGCGCCCGAGATGTTCTCCCCTGGATGGGCATGGGGAACCCCACCGCGACCATAATAGAGGATAAAGCGGGAGATAATGAATGAATGAATGAATGAATAATAATAATAATTATTATTATTATTATAAGGAGGGTATTACTCAGGATTACTTTTATTAATTACATCAATGAGAGCTATTTCGGGTTAACAGTGGCAATATTACATAAACAAAATTATAAAATGGGTAGTTTTGGTCCTTAAATCTGATTGGCTGAGACGTTTGTCCAGCTGTTATACACAATAAAGCACACCTCTGTCCAGTTAATGTACATATCAAAGTGCCAGGTTATTGTAAAAAATATTGGAAGGAATGACATTTATGTCCATCACTGGCCTATCTATCTAGCCTAGACTAGCTATCTGCCACCATCAGAAATTTTCTGATGACTCTGCAATAGTTGGATGTATTAGCAAATATGATGAGGATGAATATAGGGCTATGGTGAAGGACTTTGTCTTATTGTGTAAGCTGAACAATTTGCAGCTCAACTTAACAGAGACAAAAGAGGACCTGAGGTGGAATAAAGCCCCCGTGAACCCTGTGTCCTTCAATGGGGTCGGTGTGGACACTGTGGAGGACTACAAATTTTACCTAGACAATAAACTGGACTGGGGTCACCCTCCACAGGAAGAGCCAAAATCATCTCTCCTTTTTGGGGCGTCTGAGGTCCTTCAACATCTGCAGGACAATGCCCAGGATCTTTTACGAGTCTGTGATGGCAAGTGCATTTTGAATGGGGCAGCAGGTTGGAGGTAGCAGATGGTCCTTGAGCACGGCCTTTAACCCTCACTGCTTCAGGGTGCTGTGTCAACCCTGTATTCTGACCCCTGCCATCAAGTTGGGATACATGTAAGGTGCTTGTGATAAAAGCTTCTGCTAAATGACCAAAAAGTAAATGTAATGTAATCTCTCTTCCTGCGCCATGTGCTGTTCCAGGATTTAAAGTGTGCACACATTCATCAGGTGGAGCCACATCAGGTGCAATAATTATCTATAATCAAAGTCCATTTCCGACACTCTGTCCTCTACCTCAGCGCCACTGCGCTTTTGTCACAATGCTATTTAAATACAGTTGATTAATGGATTCAAGGAGCTCTTAGAACAAAACAATCAGCTCTAACAACTATTAATAATACTACTTATAAAAAAGTCAATAAAAGCATTCTTCGCATCACTTACTAATGAACTGGCGCAGCTTAAATGACAGCTACAACATTTACTATCCAAAACCAGAATCATCTGTCTGTGACCCACTTTCAGAGCATCTATTTGTGATGCCAACATTCCAATGCACAGTCATGCATAGAAGGAGTTGAAGCACGTAGAACCAAAACAAACCAACGATTATCTTGTGGAGCATGTGCATGATGCAGTGTCATAATTCTTTAAATGTAAAAATAAATGCTGTAAATAGATTAGCAAAATATAACCCCTTAAGTCGAATGTACAATTTTTGTTAAGTATGATGTGTAAGTTTATATGTTATTTTACTCTGTGCTACTAAAAGTGAAGCTGTTAAGAAAGCATGCTTATATTGGCATCCATAATCTCATGCATAATGGATAGCTGACTTGTATTCATGCAAGCCAAACTTGTTTACGCATTGGGATGGCAAACGGTGTGCAGTCAACAAACCCCAGCATCAAATTCTTCATGCACTAACAGCAGCATTAGCATTAACCAGCCTGTTGAGTGTGTACTAATGCAGTGACTGCACTTCCTAATTCCCTGCCATCCCCCCTAACCTCACGCAGATGAGTTTCTGTGTTGTATCTATTGTAATGGAGAGCAGGTGGTACATACTCACAAACCGATGAGGATATTCCATGGTTCACTAGCATTAGCATTTCTAGCTAAACTGCCGTGCCTGATCTGAAGTCTCTCCCTGTACCCACTGTTTCTCTCCATCCCTCCTCTGCTCTCTTACTCTATCTGCAGCATGGTGGGCATAAGCAAACATACGTCATTTGATAGCACGAGTGTCCACGCATACCAAATAGGTGCACAGGTATACACGAATGCACCAACAAATGCATTAGAAAGTGACCCATTTCAGCGACTAATCCATACTGAGCAGGCTTTAAATAAATCTGCTTAACATGCACGCACACTCAATGAATGTTTCATACAAAAAGAACCAACACAGACAGAGTGTGATTATATGATTTTTTTTATAATATGACCTTATATAACATTTACATTTGGTCATTTATCAGATGCTTTTATCCAAACGACTTGCAAAGTGAGTACAGGGTTGATCACAGCATCCCTGGAGCAATGAGGATTGAAGGTCTTGTTCAAGAACCCACACTGGTAAATTCAGTGAACCTGGGATTTGAACACACAACCTTCAGATTGATAGCCCAACAAACTAACCACTAAACCACCACTCCCATAGAATAACAGACACATACATGTTTATTTCCTTCAATCAGTGAAGTAATTTAGTAAGTAGTAATAAGTAGTAGTATTTAGTAAGTAGTAAAAAGTAGTAATTTAGTAAGATAATAAAATAATAATAGAGAAAAAAAAGGGGGGGGGGCAGCATTGAATAACAATCAGGTTTGATGAATTTACAGTATAGTTGGTTTTCTCCATAACTTCTGACTTGTAATGTTCTCATTTGTAAGTCGCTTTGGATAAAAGCGCCTGCTAAATGACTAAATGTAAATGTAATGTAAATGTAATTTGCTTAAGATTTAATTGAGCTATTATGTTAGAGAAACTGGGACAGATGGATACACTAGACAGATGCATTACTGAAAAATATTAAGCTTTTAAGAGTCCTAACCACAAATCAATAATCAAAGTATTATTAAGGTGTAAGAAAATGTAGTCCTGAGACACACTGCACTCAGTTTCAGTGAACTGTTAAGAAGGAAATACTAGAAAAAGAGAAATTCAGTTATAGTCTACTTGCTTACAAAATAATTTTAATAATTAATAATTTTGTAATATAATTAAAAGTTTGATACAAATAATATAAAATGATAATATTGATAATGTATCAATAATACAAACAACCCAATTACCCCTATATATATATACAGTGAGAGATGGAATATCAAAAAGGAAAGCTAGAAATTTGAAAAATATTTAAATAAAAAATAATTTGCATTTCATTGAGGGAAATACGTACTCACAAGGCTCACATCCAGGCCCACTTCAAATTTGAAAATGAAAATATTAATGACTCAGTGAGACTTGCAGAAAGTGCTGTGGTCAGATAAGACCAATGAGCTCTTTGGCCTCCTTTTAACTTGACGTGTTTGGAGGAAGAAAAATATAGAATATGACCCCAAGTACACCATTCCCACCGTCAAACATGGTTATGAAAGTATTATGTTTTTATGGTGTTTTCTTCTAGGGGCACAGGCCAACATCATCGCATCGACAGGGGCCATGTATCACAAAATTCTGGGTGACAACCTCCTTGCCTCCGCCAAAGCACTGAAAATTGGTTGCGGATGGGTCTTCCAGCACAACACCGACCCAAAATATACAGCCAAGGAAACAAAGGACTGGCTCCATAAGAAGCATATCAAGATCTTGGAACGGCCTAGCCAGTCTTCTGACTTTAATCCTATCAAAAAACTATGGAGAGAGCTGAAGCTTTACGTTTCCAAATGCATACCTAAAAACCTTAAGGATTTGGAGATGATCTGCAGAAAGGAGTGGGCCAAAATTACTCCTGAAGTGTATGAAAACCCTATAAAAAATTACAAGAAATGTCTGACTGCTGTGCCAACAAGTGTTTTGCCGCCAAGTATTAAATGATGTTTTACTAGGGGGAAAAATACTTATTTCCTTCTATGAAATCCAAATTAATTTTCATTTTTCATTTCACATATTATTCTGTTTTTCTTTTTGATAATCTATGTGTCACTGTTAAAATATAGCTGGCATTAAATTATGGGATGTTTCATCAATGTTTTTTATGTTGCTTGAGCTATGAGTTCCACTGCACTGACTCTACATGAGTTTTCTCTTTTGATTTTACACATTTTAAAGTGTTAATTAAAAATAAAAATGCATTAGTAGAGTACAATGGTTCATTTTAACACATTAATTTCAGTAATTAAAATTATTTTACAAAGAGCAATATGCCCTTGAGAGGATGAGTTTTTTTTTTTTTTGCTGATTCATTTTTATCACAGTAATGAAACCACAGTGTCAAAAGGACTTAATGTCCATAAAATATATTTCCTTTATACAACAAGATGAACAAAGTCCACTGGAGACTCCTAGACACAGCTCGTAATAAATGTTCTGTCTTAGCCAACAGATAGCCAGAGCTGAGACAGGAGACTGAAATTCACTGGCTAAAATACACAATAGCATGGAACTTAGGACTGATGGAACGGAGAGTGGACACAAAGGCCCGAGGCAGCTGCCCGGCATGTGGTGTGTGGTAGTGTTTGTGTGGTTGTCAGAGAGTTGACCCTGCAACCTTCTGTGATTTGAAGTGACAAAAGGCTTGAGTCAACTCATCTAATCCAGTATGTAGACTTCATCAGACACGCGTGCACGCATGCACGCATACACACACACACACACACACACACACACACAACTAATTAGCCATCTGTTGGTCAGATCAGCACTATACACACTACAGAAAAAAAGTCCAGACATGCCAGAACCACAAAAATCACACCGATACTATTGTGTCTCCTGCAAAAACAAATTACTTCATCAAGTGTTCATGACAATAGTTTATTTAATAAAACAATAAAATTTCCCTGTTCTTTTGTAATTCCTTATAATTATATTTTTTAAATACCACACCAAAATGTTTGTATTAATACATTTATATATATATATATATATATATATATATATATATATATATATATATATATATATATATATATATATATATATATATATATATAAATATAATATTATATATTTATTGATTTTTTTTTATTTTTTTTTATTTAAAGTTACATTTTGTGAAATTTACAGAAGCAATCATATCTCATTAGATCTAATTCAGTATGTTACCCCACTAAATTATTTGCACTAATTGAGATGAATTTGTTTTCATACAATTTGCTTGGCACATTTTGCAAGGCTCCATAAGACCCAATAGTAACCATTCAACTGTTTACTTCAGCCATGCTTGTCCTTAAATAATACTGGCTGATGGATGATGGGAAAGGATAAAGTCTGACCTGAAGTAATCTTGGCTTGAAGAAGTGTCGCGTGCAGTGTCACCCATTGATCTATAAAGATTGCCCTGTACCTAGCCAGAGCTAAAGGTCTTTATCTACATTTTATTGCTTATCTACAATTGTCTATCTATCTATTTCTATTTAAGTACACACATGTAATTCCTTTAGATGATCTCATAAACAGTCTTTTTTTCTGACCAGCAGGTACAAATTAAACCACATGCATAAATATCTGAATAAGTGCAACATTTAGAATATATATTTATAGATATCACAACTACCACTCACTAGGATGTGCTCTTTGTTGATATCCTATGACCTTGATGACCTCATTTATATAGAAAATAAATAACAACATAACAGGAGCAACATTTTTAAACTTGATCTTAAAATAATTACATGTGGTTTCCATATGGCTGAAAACTAATGAATCATTACAACCTAATAAATGATCTCGTATTCTCATGTGTTTCTTCTGGGTCCCGCCCACAGTCCAAAAATATGGATTCAAGGTAAATTTAATAAATAAATTGCCCCATATATTACATGTGTGTATTTTTGGGAGAGTGTGTGTGTGTGTGTGTGTGTGTGTGTGAGTCAGTGTGCCCAGCAATAGATTGGCCTATGATGGGTGTACCCGACCAGCACACAAAACGTTCTCCCCTGGCTGAGCATGGGGAACCCCCCGCCGCTGACCCTAGTAGAGGATATAATAATGAATAAATGAATGAATGAATATTAAGATGAGCAAAAGGAGCAATAAAATCAATAAAAATCCATAGGCTTAATATGTTAAGCTTTCTACTGGAGCTTCCAGAGACATATATAAACAGTCTAATTGAAATAAACATATTTTAGTATGAACAAAATTATAATATACTGACTTTTCTAAAAAAAAATAAAATAAAAATAAAAAAAAACAGTAATGGTATAAAGATTTGGAGACAACGTTAGGGAGGTCAGATTGACATGATTTGGGTATTTACCAATGGAGTTGGAATAAGCAAATACACTGTATATATCAAAAAGATTTGCTAAAAGACGCCAATGACAAAGCCACTAAGCAGGAGAAGGAAAGGAAGGATAAAGAATGTTGGGTGTAAGGACATGCAGATGATAGGTGATGAAAAGGATACTTATAACAGGGTGAGATGGAAACCTGTTCCCCTTTTCATAAGAATTTAAAATTGGACCTAAATATTTAAAACACAAAACTGGTGAACATTTTAGGCTTGAGGATAAGGTCAATGAGATTGCAATGATTTGCCATGACAAAGATTATAAAAAAAAAAACATCTTTCCATTTTGTAATGTACAAGAAGCTTTTATACTTATGGCATACAAGATGGCATGTTCGATTGTTTGCCATTGTATTTTTCTGTTTATTTGGTAAATACATTTTTAATTAATAGTTGTTCTAATACGAAAAGATTCTATCAATCAACTTGAATGTGTACCATGATATCCGTGGCTATGGCCATTTTTACTTCCAGCCAATTAGCTTCCTACAGTGGTGTGCAATGCATTGTAGCGTGATAGGTTCAATTAATTCCGTGATTCTTTACACCCCTGGATGCATCTGAAGCCATGTTTAGTCTTGGCGTCAAGCCATAAAAAGCTTATTGTTTTTAAGTGCTGAGGCAGGGACATTATCCATAATACATTGCAATTGTATGGATGTCTTCAACATATCCCTCCCGCATGTATTTTACAATGCACGTGAGCTGTATATGTGTTGGCAGTGTTTTCAGGCCCCCAATTTTTATCCGACCTTGCTCCTCTCTGGGTGAAGGGTATTGCCATCTCACTGTCTGTCCAACAGCAAATCACAGAAACCCCACACAGACATGTGGAGAACATGGAAACTCCACCAAGCTTAAGATTCAAACCTGGATCCACCATGCTGCCCTAATTGCTTTATTATCATTATTTATTTATTTATTTATTTATTTATACTTAAATGAACTTTTCCCCAAAGGTTTTTTGGTTCTTTTGGTTTTCTGTCCATGTTGTTAGGTTCATCATGCCCACTGATGCCACCTTCTTACCAGCATGACATGCCTCAAAACAGAAGGCAATAGTCTCCAATATTTTAACAAATCCAATAAGACACCAGCATATGACTCAGTACTGCACATGATGATGGTATCATGCTTAATATTGTGCACAGTACATCAAATCCTTAACAAGCCTCTTATATCACAGAGAAAACATTTACCTAGCTTAACAGCTAAGCTTAGGAACTGCCACCTCAGTCGTTTCTTCTCCTATAATAAGTTCCCAAAGTAAACAATGAGTATTTATACATACTGACTCAGAAAGCACTTTATATAGCTCACTAAAAGTGATTACCTGAATTACCACAGCTCAAAGCAGTGAGGCATTATGCACAATGTACAAACTGCATGGCTTGAAAAACAAATTATTTAATAATGTTCTAAATTATTCTAAAACATTTTTCACTCTTCTGCTTTTACATTAATGTGTATTTTTATTACTGAATAAGGGTATCGGATTGGTATTTTCTTAATTCTTGCTAATTTACAGTTTTATTAACCCTTTTTAAACATAAAAAAATACATTTTTCTATTTTTCGACTTGTTAATTTAACACAGTGTAGATGATATTGTATACTTAATAACATGATTATTTAAATTATTTGAATTTGAATTCAAACCTGATTATCCGATCTGGATTTTTTTCATATACCAAGTGTTTGAGAAAGAGATGTGTTTTGAGTTGTTTCTTGAAGATAAGTGACTAAGCCTTACGGACAGAGTTGGGAAGATCGTTACACCATTGGTTTACTATATTACATTATTAAGAGTCCTGCTCTCAAAAGTTTTTTTCCAAAGGTATCAAACTTAGAAAATTAAAAAATTACTTTAAGACAAAGCATTGTAAAATGTGTTATATAAATAAATAAACTTGAACTAATTTTCTTATCTCTTACCTGGCTTCAATGTGATGAAACAGGTGTTGCCAGCGGTCACTGATGCCTTTGATTTTATCATTAATCTCTGTTTCCTTGGTCTTATTGCTGGCTGTGATAAGTTGCTCCCCCAGCTGCTTTAGGTGAGTCTTATTCTCACTGAATAAGTTGATTTCCTCCATGCAGTCCTACACAGGCCCAAAGCAATAATCATCATTATTGCTATACAGCTGATTTTATTTAAACTAATTCAAATAAGCATTGACTGGGAAGCAGCAGTACTGTAATAATGGTTACAACAAACACTTAATAAAGCAAAAAATTTTAGAAGTTGTGATTAATAATGCTGAGTCAATTAAAAACTGAGTCAATTTGTCAGTTTTTTTCTGACCTCCGGGTTTAAATGAGGTCCTTTTGCCAAATTCTCACCATGCTTCTTGTTTAAAACAACTTTCTCATTGAGGTAAGCCAAACTGTGTTCTACAAGGAGCTCAAAATTCCCACGGTGTGATGAGGGCAAGGGTGAGCATTTTTTTTCTTATTTTACAAGTTGTGTGTTAAATGTTGGAATGTTTAGGTCAGTAACTTTTGTTCACATTGTCATTTAGTTGTTAAAATCAAACACATCCCAGCTGTTCCTTAAAAAATCAACTTAACAAATATACAGTGGTTTTAGTGCTTTAGTGTGTGTGTGTGTGTGTGTGAGAGAGAATTGTGGGTCAGGGTGGACTGACAGAAGCTCCTAGGAATTGCTTGAACTTTGCTCTTTTTTCATCATACAAGCAAAATTCAGACTGATTTGCTGTTTGCTGATTGTGCTGTTACATAGTTTACCCTTCATGAACTTTTGCACATCCACTAAAAGTTAAATCAACCTCCACTGCTCTACAAGGTCCCCAAGAGGGACCTATAAATGTTCTATCCTTTCAACATGTGTCTTTCGATTTCAAAAGCAGAAAAATTAAATTAACAGTTTTTTTTTTAATTCTCATCAGCCTAAATAATATTGCAAAAAATGATTAAAAATTCCACTTAAGACACTTCTTAGACAGATATTATGTACAAATAAAGAAATCAATACCAATGCAACCTTTTTTGGAAGTGAATGATCAACAAATATGTGTGTTTTTAGTGCACATGTTTGGAGCTGTATCTTTTCTCACCTTCTTAAGTTTCTCCACCATTTCCTCAATACTGAGATCAGCACTGTGAGTCACATTGTTCTCCATCTGACTAAGCCAATCGCATAACTCTTTGTTCTTTTCATTGAAGATGATCCATGCATTTAGCCGGTCAGCAATTTCCTGCTTACGCAACGACACCTGCGTGCACATACACAAAAACACACACACACACACACACACACACACACACACACAGTCATGTTAATGTTTTTTACTTATGTGTCTTCTGCCAATATTGCCAATAAGCTCAAAACAAATCAAAATAGATGTTGACCCATTTACATTGTTATGGTTGACAATTTTACTTTTATTTGTGTAAAAGTTCTATAAGTCAGCAGTTTTTATAGAGGTACTATGTAAATAATATTATCTGTGTTTTGTACCTATAGGTGGTATTACTACAGACTTATGAAAACGTTGCAAAATAAACATGAGAAAAGGTGTATAAACACATAAGCATCATTTTGATGGACATGAAAAACATGGACAAAAATAACTTTGTCATCGCTCCATCCTTTAAATAATTAACTCATCTGTTCCCCTTTTCACAACGAATAGATCTTCATTTAGGGATTTGTGTCTTAAAAAGATCTCCTGCCACCAACAAGCAGAGTGCAAAGTATTTTCAACACTTGCTAAAACTTCCTTTTAAAAACTCCCACAAAAGTTAAAACTTCACAAAAAATACATGAATGTGTGAATTATTACTTTTATGTTGCAAAGTTAAAAACTGAGACGAATTAATAACATAGCACAACTATGTATATCTACGCATGTGACCAATAAACCTGATTTGATTTAATAACCTACCAGAATAAATAACCTATCCTAAAAAAGGACATACTATTTGCCTTTTGGTGTATTAAATTTTCTTATTAGAGCACAAGTATTTCTTAAAGGTATTAAAGACAGAGATGCACGATTGCTTTTACATGACATTTTCATTAGGAGCTAATTTAATGTTTAAAGTATGTATGAGATTCTAACAGCGGTATAAAAACTTCAGTTTAAACAGCCCACACTTAACTTTTAACACACTTCAAAATCAGCAGCTGCAATATTCTAACATTTTTGTTGCCTAGAGACCCCGGCCCACATTTAGTGACATGGGACAAGAACATAAATTGTATGATTTCTAACACAATGGGCTGTGAACTCCTGCTCTCATTCATCCCTCTGTCTTTCTCCCTCATACCATCTGTTCTGGCTATTGCAATGCTAACAGCCCCTCCCCCATAGCTCTCAGCCTAAAACACACAACCAGCCATGTCCCAAGCATTACTTCATATGATATATTTAAACAGTATTGCAATGCAGCAACAATTAATTAGGTTGTAATAGAATTCTTAATCCATTTGTAATAAAAATAATGTCAGTCAAGATATGTTCAACTTAAAACTAATGCTAACAGGCTAACTGCAGTCAAAACATACACAATGTTTTCTGTTTAGCTGGTGATATAAATAGCACAAACAGCATCATTTGTGTGTGTGGTTTCTGACAACGCTATTAATAAAATAGAAACTTTTTCAATCCTTATCTGCAAACCATTTCGGCTGCAACAGTCTCTAAAAAGTTGACATTATTATCTGAACTACACAAACAAAAATAAAAACAGCCAAGCACTAACATTGAAAGACATGAAACTTTTAGTAACTTTAGTGTCTGTTTCTGTGATTACACTATAGCAACATGCTTTATTTACCTACATTCAACTAGTGAATGTTAAACCTCAATTGTAGCAATAATAAACAGTTATCGAGCAATACTGAGCAAATTCAATGCATATATATATATATATATATATATATATATATATATATATATATATATATATATATATATATATATATATATATATACAAGCATTAACTTACAATATATCAATGTAATATCCAAAATGACCAAATGAAACATAAATCTGTGATGTTGTTACATTGGTACTTATTACAGGCTAATGATAAATGCATCTGCTGCATTTGTACATATAAACTGACAAAGAAACAGAGGAAACATTCTAATCCAAACTAATTTAAAATATGCAATAATGTGTAAGATATATTCAGTAATATACAGTTGTGGTTGTGCCTGCTAGCTCACTTTTAGACATAGTTGTTCCCACTGGCTGTGCAGATGCTCCTCCTGCTCTTGCAGCATCAGCACGTCCTCGCCCATGATGTACTGAGACACGTCTGTCTTCATGCTGCTCGCCTCGCACAGACTCACGGCCCAGTCTTCCAGAGAGTCCTGCACCTCCTGCATACCATAACACAAACTATAGAACTTAACACAACTCTTTACACTCCAATCTCAGTCAGCTTCTCACAATGAGTCCGTTTTTCACTGAGTCAGTCTCTTAACCGACTCCCCTCCTCCCTCTCTCTCGCTCTCTCTCTCTTTCCCTCTCTCTCTCTCACACACACACACATAGTTTCTCCTGCCGAGCAGGATTAAGGTCCCTAGACAGCAGGGGGAGGAGAATGGGATATTAAGCCTTTAATGGGCCTGAGGTATGAAGGCTGATCAGAGAAGAGTATCTCAATCTATTTTACAGATAAAAGAACAGTTCTGAGAAAACTTAAATGTAAACAAATTTATTTTAAAATATTTAAAAAATTAATATTTATATAAACAATATAAATTATAAATGTATATAACTGCCATTAAACTGTTTGAACCATTTATTCATTATGCAATTGTTGACGTAAATATAACCCCAAGTGTCCATTAATATAGCAGTCAAGTACCCAGCAATAGATTGGCGCCCTGCCCAGCACCCGAAACGTTCTCCCCTGGATGTGCATAGGGAAACCCACCCCCCCCCCCACACACACACACACACGACCCTAGTAGAGGATTAAGTGGAAGACAATAAATGAATGAATAAATGAATGAATATGACAGATTTATTGAAAGAACCATCCTGCCACTTCTGCGGTCACTCAAAAATCATCAAACAAGTTATCAGAACAGAACAAGATTTGTTATCTGAAGACAACGACTTAAAAAATGATAATAACATGTCCTCTCTGGTCTCAAGTTATCATTATAGTAATAAGTTTTATTGTTACACTTGGTTGTCACTCTGCCTTAAGGAGATTAATGGGCAAACACAAAAAAGACATGCAAAGCATTATAACACAACAAGGAATGAACAAAGAAATACAACCAATTAGAATCAGACCAACCAATCAGAATCAATGAGAATTCAACCAAACCTGAATCTGAAGGACTCGGAAGAATAAACGAGAATAAACGAGTGCTGACAATCGCACAGAATGGTTATTCAACAAGTGTGCAGTACAAGGTACTTTTTAATAAGTGCTAATGCTATATAAATCATATAATCAGAAACCAGTAAGGAAAACTTTAGAACCAGGTGTCTGATTGCTATAGAGCACACCTGGAAAAGCCCCAGCTTGGTTTAATATATTATAACTTTTGTGTAACAATAGAGAGCCTTATCATCATTGCCTGCTTACCTACCCTATGTACTGGAGGAGACAATAAGATACAATTTTTGCAGCTTTTCAGTTTTGGCACTTCCAAAATCAAAACATTTATTAATATACTAATGTTAAAAGTGAACACTTTAACACCAATAACTGACAACCACCTATTTCTACCATCTCATACTGACCAGATTTTCTCGCAGTGGCGAAGTAAAGGCATCAAATGTTTTAAGGATCTTTATAAAGACGGAATCTTCTGTGAGTTTTCAGACCTGGCTGTGAAATTTATTTTACCACCTTCGCATTTTTTCAGATATTTCCAGGTTAGGCACTGCTCTCGGTTGCTGTTTCCACAGTTTCCAATTCTACCATCGATAAATCAATGGGAAGATTGGTTATGTGGTAGTTAACCTAATCAAAAAATTTCTCAAATTTACACTCAGTTTCTTTCTAATGATAATTTATCATTTATCAAAATAAAAATGGCTTGGGAAGCTGAGTTACAGACAAATTTTACAGATGTGTGTTGGAATAGGGCTATGGATAGGATACACACCAGCTCAATATGTGCCAGGTTTGGTCTAATCCAGTTTAAAATCTTTTACAGAGTTCATTTTTGTAAATCGAGGCTAGCTAAAATCTACCCTAATGTTAATGACTCATGTGATAGATGCCACGCCTCCCCATGCAACTTAAGCCATATGTTTTTCAACTGTCCGTCGCTATACCATTTCTGGAATAATTATTTCATTATTATGTCCAAAATTCTTAAAACGAATAATGAAATTTGTCCGGCAATAAATTTATTTGTGGTTCCTACAGACTGCACTCATTTCTATGCTGAGCAACTGGATGTTCTGGCCTTCTCTTCATTAATAGCTAGACGCCGTATATTGCTTCCTTGGAAATCTGATAAACCTCCAACAGTTTTACTGTTTGGCTGAAAGGCACCTTAACATTTCTTAAATTGGAAAAAATTAGATATTCTATAAAAGGTAACAACAGCAAATTTGGCAAACGATGGCACAGGTTTATCACCCATTTCAAGTCTTTTAATTGTTTTTGGCTTTTGACTGACCTCTCTTTCCTCCGTTGCTTTTTTAAAAATATTTTATTTTACTTTATTTTCGATCTTTCCCTTTCTTTTTTTTCTATACTCTACCTTTTTTTTCTCTCTTCTTCTTTTCTTTCTCTCTCTCTTAGTTGGTGACCTGACTGTACTAGTGGATGGCTTTAATTGGGTTTTATTGTTTTATATTATAGGTAATGGGGGTTAATGTTAGTTATTTGGGGGGGCTAGGTTGGAAGCAGTTTTCTTTTTTTTTTTTTACAATAACAATTTTCTGTGTTGTTTATAGGTGCACCAGTGTGTATTTGTGTATTTATTTGTGTATATATCATGTACGGTGTGTATTCATGTTAACTGCTCTTTAATGAAAATAAACAGATTTTATAAAAAAAAAAAAAAAAAAAAAAAGTGAACATAAAGTAGAAAATGTTTTGCACATTTAAAGGCCTAGGTTTATTTATTTATTATTACATTTAACCTCTTGGGAAAAATTAAAACACAAAACGAGGGTCTCATACATTAATTCATTTACATTGGACTAAATTTTTGGATAACACAATGTAGGTATTGGATGAAAATGGATGGATGGATGGAAGAAAAAAAATTATCCTCTGCTTTATCCTATATATTAGGGTCACGGGGGGTTCCCCAAACCCATCCAGGGGAGAAAATTTTGGGCGCTGCGCAGATACACCCAGGACAGGGTGCCAATCTATCGCTGGGCACACACTCACTCACACAGACACGCACACATACACACTATATATGGGGCAATTTGGAGAAATCAATTGACTTGATCCATGTTTTTGGACTGTGGGAGGAAACTGGAGAACCCAGAGGAAACCCATGTGGACACGGGGAGAACATGGAAACTCCACCCAGATGGGGATTCGAACCGGGAATCCCTAGTGCCGAGAGGCGAAGGTGCTAACCACTAAACCACCATGCCTCAATTTTTTTTTTCTTAAAATTGTTTATTACATATTTATTTCATTGCTTCTAACAGCACAGAAGAAGAGGTCAACTGAGGATAAAGGCTTACAGTAAATATGAAGCTCAGATGATTGATGATTCACATAAAGCCCCTGGAAATCAATTTATCAAACTGTGTCTAGTGCCAAGTGGTGGAAATGATAAAATCTGACACTCTATCCATGACTTAAATGCCTACCCGCTGGGCTGCTAGCGCCTTGTAGCTCAGTGAGTGTAGCTGAGAGAGTGACACTTAATTCTTATCTTCACATGACTCTCATAAGCTATTATTATTATGTGTATAACAATTCAAACATGTGTGTATGCTACAGATCAAAATAGCTGACTTTTAGTTACATTGCACAATAGTACCAACTCTAATATTTATATGAACACATCTTATTAATTGACATTTAAGAATTCACCGACATCACATAAATGTTCCAGAAGTAGGTTATAAATGACAGTTCAAACAGTTCAAATTCTGCATGACAGTAGCAGTCTATTATTGGTTTTGAGTATGAATTCAAAATATTACAACTAAACTGTGGTAGAGTAAGCAGTAATATGAAGCAAAATGTTAAGAGTGTAAAATATAGATAGAAGATAGATTAAAAAAAATACCTTAATGTCCTGTTCCTCAAGTGTTTCCACTGTGTTTAGTCGGACTTTTAACTCCTCTAGTTGCTTTGCAAGATCATCTAGTCGATTCACACAGCGTTCCCAAGTCTGCAATAAACAGAAAGAACAGTTTCTCTTGGACTGAAACAGTTTTTTTTTATTAAATAAAAAGATACTGCACATCAACTTTATTAATTCTAATGATTCTTTATTTACTTAGGCATCTTTTTCCAAACAAATCAGGACACAAACATCACATTATAATTTAGTATAATAGCCTATATTCTATATTATAAAATTAATTTATTCATCTTGTAATTTACTGGTGAGACAATAAAAACCAGATCTGACCTATTCCAGCACTTATAGGGCACAAGTCAGAAAAACACCCAAAACTGGTCACCATTCCATCTCGCGGCTAACACATACAGTAGATGAACATTTCATACAGTAGATACCTTCCTCTTTAAATCTGGCAAATTAACATGCTCAATTTACCTACTGGAATATCGTTGGACTATGAAAAATAAACAAGAGGAAACCATGCAACAACATAGAAAAAACAGCTTGTATACTCTGTCTAAGAATACATCTCTGGACATTATTTTTGTGAAGAGAGAGCGCTAACCACTGCACCTCACTGCACCCCCTATATTGGATTCATTAATCAATCTAATCACAAATATCACTATATTCCTAATATTGTGTTATTGAAATATTGATTATTTCTGTTAGGCAAAGTGTAATTATTAAGATCTTACAACATATAACTGGACCAACTGGACAGACCTTAAAATAACTGCACCCTATATCGCACCCTCAATACATGAACTAAAAGTGTCACTGCAATCCTGACTGACAATCACAATAAAAACACTTGATGCTTTATATTCTCCAAAATGCAGATTTTTTTTGTGTTTTGCATAACTAATAAAGCAGCAGATGTGCCACTAAAAATGCATTGCTGATATCCATGCTCTAAAAAAATTATGATTTAAAATAACTTGTGGTGCCAATTACTTTAAGAATGAAAAATAAGTGACTGTGACAGAAGTGCAGAGGGGCTGGTAGGGAGGAGATGCGAAGCCAAAGCATTAATCAGAGAGATTGATTAGAGCACCTGATACTGCTTCGCTTGATGACATCTGCAGCCTTATAAGCTGTGACATCACATGCTGTGGGGAAAAAGATTCCATGGACAGATAGGAGTGGGACGTTTGACCATAAGATCAGACAGCACGTGTATTTCAATGTGTTTAAAGTAATGTGTAAATAAAGCTTGTGCTGTTGTGTAAAATCCTGTCTACGGTCCTCATTCCTCTCGGGTTTTTGCACCATAATGTAACTGGAGTGTGCATGAATGAGGACCGGAAACAGGATATTACACAACAGCACAGGCCTTAATACCAACACTGCACACAGACACATCACAGGGCTTCATGGCATTTTCTCACCCATAACCGTGCCGTGTTAATACTGTGTTTTTAGATTGCAAAAGCGTACAATGCGCTAATGCAAAACAGTTACAATATTGAATTTAGTCTATGCAAAATTTATAAATTTTCTAAAGGTTGAAAAACAAAGGTTAAATGCTTTAATGTAGTAAAATTCCACCTTGAGGATGTCAGCAGTAAGTGTCTTTCTCTTTTCTAGCATGCCCTGAGTGCGCTCCCAATCATCCTGCAGGGTGGCAAGGTCAGCTTGTAAACACAACTGTGTTTCCTCATCACTAACAGAGAAGAGCTGACGTCCCACATCCAGCAACAGCAGATAAGCTGATAAAGACCTGTGGAACAGCTGTTCTGTACGCTAAGGTGCAGAAATAAAAAACAAAGCAAAGGGAGGAGAGTGAGGAGGCAGCAGTAAAGGGAAAACAATTCTAAACAAAAGATAAAAAGGAGTAACAAAAAAAGAAACAATATGTGATAAACATGAGGTCACACACAAACACATTCACTCTTACAAACAGACACAGACATACAGGCAGACAGACACACACACACACACACACAGGTACCTGCAGGTGTGAGAGGGAGCGGCGAAGCTGCAGGATGCTGCAGTGGGTGAGGCAGGCTGGTTGTAGCAGTGTATGTGCCAGTCTAAGGAGAGCGTTGAGTTTGCGCAGTGTGTGTGTATAAAGGTGCCAGTGTCGTATGAGACCTTCCACCAGAATACGTCGTTGAGCTGCCCTCTGTACAGCTCCCTGCCAGTGCTCCCTTAGCTGAGCCAACTTCAAGAGGAAATCACTCCTGAACAGATAAAGATATATTATCTGTATATATAACAGATAATATTTTTTATAGCTATTTTTATACTTTTATAAATGTTAAATTAAATTTGAATGAACATTTTTAACTTTTGTTCATAACAATTAAGGATTTTTTATTGTAAAATAATATTATTTAAATAAGTGTGTTAAGTTTTTTTTTCAGCATAACATGTTTACCTTATTGTCAAATCATTTCTTTTAATTTAACATTTTATTAGGTGAATAGTAATCCAAAAGTGGAAAGTTTGTCCATGCTAGTTTTATTGTTTTTTTGTTATTTTTTTCTTTATATACTTTCTATAATGCTTCATACACAAACAAAACAGATCTGAATTGCAAGTAAGTCAGTCAAGCACATACATAGTGTTTACAAAACCACACCTGTAATGAATGTACAATGAGGCCAGGCACTGCCCTGATGAAGTACTTATAGACTTAACAGGAAATGCCATCATCTTAATTGTAGCATAATGCACATCAGTCCAGTTTACCTTACAAAATTTGAAAGTGTCCCATGCAATTAAAACACAAACGGTTATTTTAGGTTTTGCACAAAGAATTAAAAAAAAATTAAAACAGGCTCAATGTGGACTCATATGATTATAGTACACTTTTGTTTTATTGCATTTTTTACAAAATGTCCTATAGTAGAAAAGATGAGTGTGTTATGCTGTGTTATGTGCTATGAGTGCATAGTACACTGATCTGTTTAATTTTTTAAGCCATATGACCAGTCATGCTTTTGTGCTTAGGAATAAGGTTTATAGAAATAGTGATAACTTTCTGATAAGCAGCAGTAACAGTGTTGGAAATATTAAATAAAGTGGTGGTTGTGTTACCTGTCCTCTACCTCTCCCTTTTGGAGCAGGTGCAGTGCTTCTGTGATCACAGAATGCAGAATCTGATGACCAAGGGACAGTTCAGCCTGGAATCTCTAAATGATTACAAATTATAACAATGTCATTTCATGATAATGTTATTGAAGCAATACGGTAGGAGAGGGCATGCATTGTTTTAAATAAATAACGGGAAAGAGCTGTGATGTAATCTAGTCCAGTTTTTAAAGTAAAGGCTGAGTAAAAGGATTTTCAAAAAATAATGTCTTGTATATCATGCATTGATACGAATGTGAAGCGGTCAGAAGCATGTGTTATTGTCAATAATGTCATGGCTGGACAAACGGCTCAGCGAATCAGATTTAAGAAATGAAGAAATGAGTGGCTCATTTCATAAGCTACATTAAAGACTATATAATACTTATGTTAAAAACTTAATCTGATGTCGTTGCTGATAAGCAAAAAGTTAAACATCATAGATTTAGTAGATTTACAGGTACAAAAATCTTCAGATTCATAGGCCATGTTTTCTTCACTGAGATGTTCAGGTACAGATGCCACACCTTGCTCAAAAAACTGACAACTACTATAGTTACTTCACTGGAACTAACAGGTTACACCTAGTGAGGTAGTGAAGCCATTAATTCTTCAATGGATCTAACAAAATACACCTCTTAACAAGGAGATTAGAGGTATTAAGGGCACACCTTTCTTGTGAGGGTATATACAGTATTTGTGTACCTGGTGGGTGCGTAGTTGCTCCCTAAGGTTAGGGTAAGTCGATGCTATTTCACCAACCAAACTCTCCTCCATCCTGTGTAGAAAACTCATCCAGCTCTCACACCTCTTCTCAAACACCTGCTGCTGCAAGTAGCCTGCCTGTAGCTCACTGTATGCACATGCACACATCCGTACACACACACAAACACATACATAAAAATAAAATAAAAATAAAAGCAAAACTTGGCAGCAAGGCTTAGTGCTTAGCATGTGCCCTCAGTGGTGGGGATTCCAGGTTCAAATCTCATTCTGGGTGGAGTTTCCATGTTCTCTGCATGTCTGCGTTGGTTTTATACAGGATTTGCGGTTTCGTCCCACAGTCCAAGGTAATTCAAGGTAAATTAAATGCTCTAAATTGCCCCATTAAGAGTGTGTTTGTGTGTGTGCCCAGTGATAGATTGGTGGTCTGTCCTGGGTGTATCTGCCCAGCGCCCGCAACACTTTCCCCTGGATGGGCATGGGAAACCCCTCGCAACCCTAGTAGAGGATTAAGTGGAAGATAATGGATGCATGAATTAAAGCAAAACATGAAATTTGTCTGATTCTAGTAATGACTGCATTTAAAAAAAAAAAAAACTTATGATATTTGTAATTGTTTACTATATTTAAGAATATATATATTTGAATTTTTACTTTTACACTTTTACCTGCATCTCTCCTGAGCAAGAGCTGAGATCTTCGCCCAGTTCTTGTTCAGGCTTTGTAACCTACATGTGATGAGGTCACTGAGGGTCAGTCTGTAACTCATCTCGTTCAGCAGTTCAACATCAGCAGAGTGACAGCTGAATTTTAACAACTCCTCCTTAAGAGTAAACACAACCAATCAGAAAGCTTTTACAAAGTCTAAATGAGGATATTTAACTGAAAGTCATAATAAATATATTAATATATTGGTCACAATGTAAATCATTCAGTGGTTATAATTAATATTATGGTACTAGTATTTATGGTTATATGTGGGTAAGTGTCTACAAATTTAATGAAAGCTTTATATTACATTTACTTTTAGTCATTTAGCAGACGCTTTTATCCAAAGCAACTTACAAATGAGAACAACACAAATCAGTAGTTAAGGAAGAACCCAGCTACACTGTATTATCCTATTATCTTGTATCTTGTACATTATCATTATCTTGTACTCCCACCTTTTTTTACATCCGGTGTTTGTGAAAGAGCTGTGTTTTCAATTGACTCCACCTTACGGACAGAGTTGCGAAGATTGTTCTACCATTTTGCAGTGGTGAACGCAACAGAGAGAGAATCAGCACCTCTGTGAGGTTGAATTACCAGGCCACATTCATCACTAGAGCGAAATGAACGAGTTGGAGTGTATTTTGAAAATATAGAGTGAAGGTAAGAGGGGGGAGATCCAGAGATTGTCCTGTAGGCCAGAGTCAGTATCTTGTACTGAATGCAGCAGCTAAAGGGAGCCAATGGAGAGAGAGGAGTAATGGAGTGGCATGAGTGTGCTTGGGCTGGTTGAGCATAAGTCGGGCTGCAGATGAACTAACAGCTGAGTAGCATGTTCAGCCAAGAAAGGTCTGATCTTTTTTGATCAGATTTTTGTCCCCACAATGCTTGAAGACAAACTGTACCTTTGAGACCTCTGTATTTTTACAATATGTGGTTTGACTTTGGAGGTTGCTCCACACTTCTAAATGTGATTCTAGAGACTCTAGTAGTTCATCGAATTCCTGAAGCTGCTTGAAATCTTCCTGCAAGAACACACGTACAAACACACACACAAACCACACTTTGAGCATCTGATAAATTATAAGTAGACCTAAATATTTGATATTTTACCTGCATTTCTACCAGTTTCACTCTAATAGCTTGTTCAAACTGAAGGAAACTGCGAATCAACAACCGACACTCTGATTGGACAAAAGCAGCTGCAATGGGCTCCATCTGACCGGCGAGATCTTTAGAGGCCTCAAAAACATCATCCAAATTTAATTGCAGACTTTGCGTTTTCTCTAAAATACCCTGAATAAGATAAAGTCATAAACAAACGTTTATTCAATCTAGGTGTAAAATCACCAGTATTACTGTAGTATTTATATAATTTTTAAATGACACTGAGTAAAACACAGACACGTACAATATACAGAGAAGTGGATATAAACACTTAATTCATCCCATTAAAAACAATAGCATAAATACTAACAGGGATTTGGCTAATTTTGCAATCATCTGCAACTACTGCTTCAGTTTATTCATATATAGGCACAAAGAAAAGGTCTTCCAAACAGTCACCAAAAAGACTAAGGTTAAGTAATGCAGCAACATTCATTTTTACTAGTTATTATTTCAAATTACATTCAAATACTTATCTATTTATTGGAATTTCTGATTGAATTGTCAGGACAGGACTTACCTGCAGTTGCTGTATGCAGGAAGAGAGCTTCTCCCTGTCGCCGTTGTGCATAGTCTTTGAGACACCAGAGAACTTATTCTGTTCTTGCTGAAGCTTTTCTGAGCAGGACTCAAAATATTCAGAGTATTGTTTCCAAGAGTTCAGTACAATGTTTAACCTCAGTGAGGTGTGAGCGAGATCCTGCTTTACCTCTGACCACCTGTTCTCGCACATACAAACATGCATGTGTGTGCGCACACACATACACACACACAAACACATACACACTGTATAAGCAGTAGCTTAAACTGCTGTACTGTATGTTGCCAGAGACCTCATGACCCACCGAGTTCTGTCCCGCTCCACCTGTTCAGTCAATAGCTGGGCTGAGTCTGAATTGATTCCAATAATAAGGTTAGTACAAATGCATTTAAGCTCCTCCCACTCTTTCTCAGTCTCATCAGCTTTGGTTTGTAAGGCCTGCTTGACAAACATATAGATTATTATAGGTTATATTAGATTATTATAAATTATACTTCTAATGAGCACTAGGAAAAAGCTTTATTGTAATAAATCCAATGACATTCAAGATGTTTGGGGTCTTTGGGAGCTCAAAATGTTTTTTCAGTCTATGGGACACATTAACCTTTGAAATAAATAACAGTGTAAGATAGCCATCACCTGTCAATTAATGTAATGAAAAATCAAGAAACAATTGCACCCAGCTACTAAGTACTCTTAAAATGTTATGGGTAGTTCTGTCACCTAATAGCAATAATGTCCTTTATTTGAGAATTTTGCATGTTCTCTCCAAGTCTACCACGATTTTTCTCTGGAGGCTCAGGTTTTAAACAACAGTTGAAAGATGTGTTAGTTTTGTTAGTTTAAGCTTTAGTTAAATAGCTCAAAACAGTCACTACAAGTCAAACTGTGTGAACCAGGAATAGTGAATTTATATTTCCTGCATTTTTGCAAATAACTATCATTCATGTGTCCAAAACATCTGTTACTATTTTGGCCCATTTTTCTTTGTACAGTGATATGTACTCTTAAGATGCTTTTCATTATTAAAAATAAATATAATCTAACAAAATGACTATACAAAACTCAAATGGAAGATGGCAACAACTAAAAAAAACAATGTAATCAAGTATCAAGCATCCTACAGTTATTAACAACAAAAAAAAAAATGTTTATCAGTGGAACATCAATAACAGGTTATTATTTAACCAATATAATTAATTCAATTAAAACAAATAACCAAATAAAACTTTCTGGATTTAGGAGAAGTAGGTTAACATAGCAAATGAAATGCCTGCACCTGCATCATATTGGTGGTCTTCTGCAGTGCTTTAAAGGAAGTATGGGGGGCATGGATATGCTCCAGTGTTTGCTTGATTTTCAAGGTATTTTGAATTGCCTGGCTAAGACCACTTTCTAATCCAGACCACAACTCACACACCTGCTGCAGGGTCTGACTATGTGTTCGGTTCTGCAAGAAAAAGTATAAAAACAGTTAGTAATACTAGTTATAAAAATACCAAATTACCCTTTGTAGCACATGGAACTTCAAAATAAAGCACAAATCATATACAGATATAAAAGGGTAGAATGAGACTTTCTTTAAGATTGGATAGAACAACCAAAATCACTCCTCAGCTCTCGTTATTAGCCTAATTATTAAAATAAAAACATTGTTACTCAGGACTTTAATTCTCTGAAAACTAAATAATAAAAATTGTTTTAGTTCGAATGCAAAAACCAAACACTTTGGTAATTCTTCAATTTCATCCTTTAAGGCAAACATCAATGTTAAAAAACCTTGACATTTCACTAGCAGTCTCATGTCTAAAAACATAACAGGGATCTTTCCCCATATGAAACTGTGTATCATAAAACGTTGCTCATCATGCCATTGCTAAGGTACTAGGTGGTGCCCCTGTCGGCCCTAGCACACAAAGTGTTGAGCCAACCAGCTGCAAATAATAAGCTGGAGCCATGTGTTTACTAATTTTGAGAGGGTTGGCCATCATGCGGTACACGGTCCAAACCCCTAGAAGCTTGCAACCTAATGTCTCTATGCTAAAGTTCATCTGAATGTATAAGCACTTAACACTGGTGGCATTATTGGCTTCCAGTGGAGCAAATAATGGCTACACCTGCACATAATTATCACAGCAAAGCTCAGCACTTTGCTGCCACACTTTGTGATTAGAAAGAAAAAGAAAAAAACAATATTACGTCAAAATGAACACAGGTCTAACAATGTAGAGTTTCTCTTCGTGTTATCAAACACATAACATTATGAACATCACATTTACATTTAGTCATTTAGCAGATGCTTTTATCAAACGCGACTTTCAAATGAGAAGACAGTACAAGTCAGTAGTTACGGAAAACCCAGCTACACTGTAGAATTATCAAACCTGATTTTCACCCATCCTTTTTTATATGAAATGTGTGTAACAGAGATGGTTTTTAAGTTGTTTCTTTAAGATGTCTAATGACTCGGCCTTACAAACAGAGTTGAGAAGATCGTTCCACCATTTTGCAGTGGTAAACAGAGTAAGAATTAACACTACGGTGAGGTGGAATCACCAGGTGACATTCATCACTTGAGTTGAAGTGTATTTTAAGAATATAGAGTGAAGGTAAGAGGGGTAGGATCCAGAGATTGTCCTGTAGGTCAGTCAATGCCTTGTACTGAATTCAAACAGCTATAGCAGCTACAGGGAGCCAATGGAGAGAGATGAATAATGGAATGACATCAGTTATAGAGGCCTGATTGTGCAAAGTGGGAGACCACCAAGCAATGCATTACAGTAATTGAGCCGGGATAGGATGAGGGCTTGTACAAACAGCTGAGTAGCATGTTCAGTCAAGAAAGGTCTGATCTTCCTGATGTTGTAAAGAAAGAACCTGCAGGAAGAGGCAGTTGTAGTGAACTGATCAGGTGTGAGTTAAATGTGAGTTAATTATGAAACCAAGGTTATGAACCTAATCGGTTGTAGAGATTGTGGAGCCATCAATTTGGAAGGTCAGGTCTTGATGGATTGAGGGTTTAGCTGGGAAGCTATGAGAAGCTCATTTGAAACAGTCCAATAAATTAATGCATATACAATTGTCTACAGGTGCTTTTTTCTTGTGACCTAATTCAGTACTAACTGAACCTTAATAGTTTTTCATCTATTTTTGTGTATTAAGCCACAAACAGTGGAAGACACACATGTATCAGTGGCCCCACTTGGTCAATGTGATGGTCAGCACATATCGGCATGCCACCCACTCTTCCATTCAACAGGCTCATTTGACAATGCTGAGCTGCCGGTGGGGTTGCGGGATGTCAGGAACTCGACAGTACCACAAAGCACGACAGCCAGCATGGTCAAAATGAGAAAAAAATACTTGAGCAGAACTGGTTAATGTGTGCGATAACCATATATGCGGGTGAGGAAGTTTCTGCATTATATGCACCTTTCCACATATATCATGTTACAAAAAATAGATAAATAGACAAGTAGACCAGAAAATATATCAATGCACAACAGGACTGACAGATAAGGAAACTAAATATATCGGATAGGTAAATAAGTTTACCTGTTCTGAAAGGGTCGTTAATGCCTGGGAGACATTGTTTATCTCTGTAAAAATGTCCTTATCTGGTGACTCTTCATCATCGGCCCTCTTTTTGAGTTCACTCAACTCTTTATTCTTAGCTTCAAACTCTCCCTGCAGTATCTGAAAGAATAGAAAATATATACAGCATGTAAAGTCTTATGTATTGACACCCATGCATGAATTCCTGTCTAGTAGGTTAACACATCCTCAACAAAGAACATTTTCAGGGCAGGACAAAAAAAGGTTATACTTGTTTGGTACTCCTGGAACTTGGTATTGTTAGCCTAGCTGTACTTTCAAGAAAAAAAAAAACATCTTGTGTTGAGATAAGCTGGTCATTCAGAACATTCAGACATTCAGATGAATTTATATACTTGTCAGAAAACATCTTCAGCCTCAGCTGGAATAACTGACCAGATCATTATGATATTAAGTCTAAACTGCAACTTTTTTTAAGGATAGGCAGTATATATACTGTAGACATGATTAAGGCATAAGCAGTAAGCTTCTGACCTGTGATGCTGTCAAGCTCTTTTGTGCTGCAGAATGACTGACAGGTTTGTTCTCCAATCGTATCAGCTCCTCATGATCTTTAATCCACGCACGGATGAGCTGCAGTTTGATGTCTTTTTCTGTGCAGCTTTGAAGACTCTGTTCTGTGAGCTGCATCTGCAGAATTTTTATATACGTTGGTTTGTTTTTATCCTTGTGTGTGTGTGTGTGTGTGTGTGTGTGTGTCTGTGTGTGTTATTTAACCTGCATGTGCAGTTGTGTCTTCAGTGTGGTCCAGCGCAGGTTGACCTCTCCCAGCTGTTCAGCAAACATCATGTATCCGTATCTGCAGTTAGGCTTCAACACTGCCTGGTTCAGAAAATCTACTGACATCTGTATACACACCTGCACCCTCTTTAGCTCCTAAATAACAAAGACACACATGCCTAAACACACAGACACTGTAACACATTTAAACTTCTCATTATCCATTATTTATGAAACATGCTGAAGATGTTGTGATTTGTTATTGTTACCTTGTGTGTGCAGAGTCGTTGTGTGAGTTGTGCAGCTGAAAACTGAACGTCTTTATTAGTGTCCTGAAGACGTCCTTCAGCTTCACCAATCCATTTACACACTTCGGAAAGTAAAGAATGAGGACTCACACTCTCCAATATACGCTAGACAAAAAGAGAGTAAAATTATAAAAACTACAAAAACACATTGTCAACAACATTGTCTACTGACTGACAAATCCCATAGTATGTTTACCATGTGTCTGTATACTGAGGCTTTTTGTTTCAGGTCTGTGTGCACAAGTGCAGGTCTCATCCAAACATACCCCTTACTGTATTTTTCCCTTCTGAGGCAGATTTATTACTTTTTTAAAATCTATTTTTATTAGATGCTACACTTGACATGCAGTGTAAGCATTTACATCAGTCAGAACGGTCAAATGGAAGATAAAGACGACTTTAGCATCTCTTCTGCTGCTCAAATATGTCACATATTAGTTATCTCACATGCCTCCTTTTAAGTATTAGTCAAGATCTCTACAAAATTGTGCTCGTATTTGCCAAAACAATAAACAATAAAAAGGGTGTTGGACTGTCAATCTAAAGATTGAATGTTCAAATCTCAAGTTCACCAAAGTCACCAATTTTGGCCCTTTAGCACCTAAACCCTTGCAGAGCCCTTAAAGTGAATGTTGTATCATGGTTGACCCTGTACTCTTAACCATTGAGTTAATATACTAGGGTTGTGGGGAGGGGTTTTCCTATGTCCATCCAGGGCAGAATGTTTTGGGCACTGGGCAGATACACCCAGGACAGTGTATCACTGGCCACACACTCACTCACTCACTCACTCACATACACATACACACACGCACACACACACGCACACAAACACACAATATAGGGGCAATGTGGAGCAATTCAATTTACCTTGAATCCATGTTTTTGGACTGTGGGGGGAAACCGGAGAACCATGTGGACACAGGGAGAAAATGAAAACTCCACTCAGACTGGGAATCCCCAGTGCTGATAGGCGCCCACATTTGTAAAATTAACTCCCATTTTATTTGTATAAACAAAATAAAAAGATATATTGTATATATCTCTGGGATTCTGAGATTCAGTCCCATCTTTGTCTCATAATATTTCTCCTAAAAAATTTTTAGAAGAAACATCTGCTACAAAGTTAATTTCTTAAGCAGACTTAGGTAAGAATAACAAATAAGTCTGCTGAGACTTAGGGCTACCAGAATGTTTTAATAAAAATAAGGATTTAATAAATAATAAAAAAAAGAGCAGTGAGAAAATAAAAAATCCAAACAGCAAAGAGTGAGGCAAATTTTCTAAAAGCTCTAATTTAAATAGCTACAAGCAAGTAACAAGCAAGAGTAATGCTATCATTTTCATTTAATAATTTTTTTCTGTTCATTTAGAGATTTGAGAACTGCTTTTATATTTCCACTGTTCAAGCAGTTTTCAGGCCCATCACAGATGGACACAAAGCCAAAAAGCATTTAACCTCATTTCTTGTTTCTCTGTCTTACTCTTAAGCCTAAGACGTTAATCACAGTTTTAGTATCATCACTATTCAACAGTCAATGGTTGGCCTAGCTGTAATTACAAAATCACTAACAAATGCAAGCAATTTTCTCTTTTTAAATAAAATTTTTTAATTATTTAAAATTAGTTTTTAACCTGTATTTGAATTATGGGCAAATATTTGTAAAATTTTGCAAAGTTCTGGTTCTGCATTTATGACCAACTGTGTAAGTTGAGTGTTTTCTCACCTGATGCAGCTTCTGCTGCACAGAGGTGATGTCAGAGTATAGTTTCATCCAGTTGTGCTCTGTCTGAGTAAGATGATTTTTTAGTGACAGTAGAACAGGAGACAGTACCATAACAGGGACTTGATTGATGATGCCATTATGAGTGACAGTTCTTGACATTAGGACTTCAGATCTACAGGGGCTGGTGGATGCATCTTCATCCTGAGAAACCTCAGTAATACTTCCCGCTTGCAACAGCGATGCTGCACTAAAATACTGTTGGCTATTGGATTCTTCTTCAATAACAAATGAATGTACAGATTGGGCTTTAAGGGCGTTCCGTTGTTCATGTATGGAATCTTCATCTTGCAACATGACCCTGTCCTTTACAGAAATCTGATCTCTGGCATCCTCTGGTAAAGAGACTGTGTGTAAAAGGTTCTCCTGTGTCTGTGAGTCTGTGTTTGGAGTATGATAAAAAGGTATAGTGGACAACATATGTAAATTATTGTGTTCTCTCTCACTAAGCTGCAGGATCTCTGAGCCAGCACTGACCACAGAAGCTTTCAAGACTGATTTCCTCTCCAGCTCTTTACACAGCTCCTACAAGATGAAAATGATGTATATTAGCAAATGGATGTAAAACCTATATAACTTATAATCCGAAACAACTGAAGTAAAAAGACACTTCTTTGTATAACTTACTATAAACGCAGTGTAATCAGAAATAGCTTGGTTTTCATGGTGAGAGGTCATGTGATAACTCCAGGTGCTGAGGCATTTTTTTGTTTTGTCCATCCATTCTGTCAACAATGTGAAATCATTCCGATACCTGAGAAATAACAACATATTAAGATTTGACACTTTGTCCACATTACATTTTAATATAAAAAATATAGTTACTAATAATTATTTATCTCATCTTATTATCTTCCACTTAATCCTCTACTACGGGTGTGGGGTGATTCCCCTTTCCCATTCAGGGAAGAATGATTTTGAGGCTGGGCAGATATCACAGACATCAAAGAAAGGGCTGGGCACACGGTCTCTCACACACACTATACAGGTGCAATTTAGAGCAGTCAATTCACCTTGTTTTCGGACTGTGGGAGGAAACCGGAGAAAACCCACATGGACAACAAGGTAACTCCACCCAGGTTGGGAATCAAACCATGTGCTAACCACTACGCTTTTGTGTGCTAATCACTTTTTCTGAAAAAGCATTTTATTTGACTTTTGTCTTAAAGTCATGTATTTAAAAATTGCAGCTATAATTGGTTCCATAAGGATGGCTTCTTTCTTACTTTTTTTGCTGGAGACAATCAGTAGTCTCTGGATATAGGCCAGGAAGGCTACTTTCACTTCCATAGTTTAATGTACAAAGTGGCTGTGCTCATATTTCATCATCATATAAAATATGAATTATCATTTGCTCACATGAAAGCATCTTAGGTCATGCTGCTTCTAAATGTAAGAATAGGCAGTGTGCAGTACGATGCAGTATTTGGGGGCCAGTTTGTTGGTCTCAGAGGGTTATAAGTCATACTTTGAGCTGCTTTTTTGGACAGGGGCTTCCCTTAGTGTCGCAGTATGGTTAACAAAGTTTATTGATGACTGGGTCAGTAAAAGCCTAATTATTGCCTTTTTTTATTTATTTTTTATTATTATTTTGTGTAGGGTGCACAGTCTCTCTGAGGTAAGATTCTGTGTGTACTGTAGTAAAAGTTGCACAATCTGGTGTATGATGTGGTCTGTAGTTAATTTTATTTTTAAAAAACATTTTATAAACTATTATTTGTCTCTTGTGGTTTCGTGTCTTCTGCATCTGGGTCTGGTAATGTTCATTTCCATGCCATGCCACATAACAAAGTCAAATAATCTTCGTACGATTTTATAAAAGAATAATTTGTACAGTTAGCACTGTTATTTGTTCAACCATAATGTGGATTTGTTTTTCCAACAATGTTAAATTTATTTGAAATTTTAACAAATGCTAATAAATTAATCAATGTGAATTTTCCCATTGTAGGACAAATAAAGGTTTATCTGATCTTATCCTATTTATTTTGTGAATCATTGAGAACAAAATCACATGTTAAAAATCACACCAAAACTTAAATATATTATGGATGCACTGATACAAGTTTTAGTAGTTGGAATTAAATTTAGATCTGGAAAACAAAGCCTTAATGACTTCATTATTCAATACACTCTGGACTTCTAAGACTGCACATCGTTTAATACAAAATGGACTCAGTACAAGTACGCAACAATAGGAAATGTAAACCCCATTAAAGATACGCCATCTTAGACACCGCCTCACTGACCCACCACAGTCAGCTGGATGATGTTACAGGCATTATTTTCACCATAACATCTCCAAAGATTAAAACATGTATGGTACTTAGTTTAAACCTGTTCTTATTTGTAAAAAGATCAAGTTGCCACTGTGAGCGGGCCTGTTTTGGTGTTTGTGGCATATGTAAATCAAGCTTCATGATGCTGTGATGTAAGCACAGGACCATTTTTTTCACATTTTCTTTTTTTTTATTTTTTCCAAACCATGTACATCAGTAGTAAGCTGGAGGTTATTTTGTAGGGCTCTGAAAGTGCTCCTCCTCATCATCTTTGCAAAAAGGAGCAGCTGCTGTGTAAGGAAGAATAGGAAGAGCGTAATTGTCTGTGGCCACCACCTGCACCTTGTCATTTTGGTGCCTCTTAAGTGCACCTGCTGTCACTTTCTTTTGCACCAAAACGATTTTATAATCACTAATGTTTTCCATGTGGAAAGATTAATAATATACCAAAAGTTTAACTGATTGGTTGTTATTATTGGGGGAAAAAAGGTTTGTGTAGATTTAATCAAATATTTTTGTGTTTCTTAACATCGATTATTCGATTTTAACTAAAAATAAGAAAATAGCTTTAGCTGTTTTAATATGACTAAATATTTGGCTATCACAATAAAATAAGGTAATCAATTGGAATTCGTCTTTTTCCCTTTAGGCCACAGTGGAGATAACTTGCATATTCAACTTGGCACAGTTTTACACTTGATGCCCTGCCTAAAAAAACGCCTATTTATCTGGATACATACACCCCTAATGTCAGGAGTAGGTAAGTTGTGTCTTTCTTGTCTCGTTCAGTCTGCTTGCCATAAATTAGTCCCCGTTATTAGATAATTGATGTGTTTATTGTTTAATTATCTTTTGCTGTGTTTGTCTGTCATTTGATTACCCTGGAGTGTATATTACCCTGTCTCACCTGCATGTAGTGTCATTATACATTCGTATGTTTGTTTGTGCATGTGTGTTTTGTCCCCTCATTGTGTTCTGCATAAAATATTGCACTTTATACCATCTATGGACTCTGTTTCCATACCGCACAGGTGTCCACATAATAGCAAAGAGAAAACCTATGCGGGCACACGTAGGACTTGCAGACTCCACGCACAAAAGACCTGTGTTCACCCTGTGTTCATTTGGGAATCTAACATGGGAACTTTTTGATGCACAGCGGATGCTCTATCTGCTTCACAACTGTGCCACCTGATTCAATCACAATTAGATACTGCAATACTGTGACAGCTACAAATATTATAATGCTCAAATTAAAAAGTGAGTTTAATTACATCAATAAATCAAATAGTATTTGTATTAAAATACACAAAGCAATGGGTTAGTATAATTGAATTTCTTATTTTCTTGATCTATCAATTCGTGATGCTTATTAATTTATAAATTTTATTAATTTTCTTGCTCACAAACTATTTAGCATCTTATTTACCTTTTCCATAGCTTTTTCAGCTGCTGTATGATACCTCGCCCATGCTTCATTCTTCTCTCCAGAGTGACCAATTGTTGCTTCAGCCTCAGACTAGCTACACCCACTTTGTATTGGATTCCACTTATTAGAAAATTTGATTCAGACATTTTGTGCAGTCTGTAAGCCTGATCAAATACAAGAGCAATCTGTGCTCTCTTCTCCTCCAAAGTGTCACTAAATGTCTGACGCAGACAAAAAATAAATACATTAAAATGAAAAAAAGCATAATTTATTATAATTATTATTTAGTAAAATTATATATCTAGATATTTTACATTTGTTAACTGATGCCAACATGCTAATACTCTGCAATGTACTTTGAAACAGTTAACATTGCAGGAAGAGCAGCTGCACTTAAATTATAATACAGTTTAGCTTTTACACTTAATAAAATCTCACAATGTAATACCTGATATGCACAGAGAGACTTCTGTAGGTCTTCTTCTGTTTGTTCACCCAGATGCATCATAGGAAGTAGCTTTTCTAGATCGTCAAGAAATTTTTTTAACCAGGAGTGACTCTCTTCCCACTGAGTCCAAAGCTGAAATACAGCAGTGATTAACATTAAATATATATATACAGGTACAGCACGGTGGCTTAGTGGTTAGCACGTTCGCCTCTCAGTGCTAGGGATTCCCGGTTCGAATCCCCATCTGGGTGGAGTTTCCATGTTCTCCCCGTGTCCGCAGAGGCTTCCTCCGGGTTCTCCGGTTTCCTCCCACAATCCAAATCCATGGATCAAGTCATTTGAGTTCTCCAAATTGCCCCATATACAGTGATTGGCGTCCTGTTCTGGGTGTAGCTGCCCAGCCCCGAAATGTTCTCCCCTGGATGGGCATGGGGAACCCCCCGCGACCCTAATATAGGATAAAGCGGAAGGTAATGGATGGATGGATATATATATAAATGTAACAAAATAATGAGATAATTCATATCTCATTATTTTTACTCAAAGGCACAACTTACAAACATAGATGTATAATCAATAATCTGTTATAGGACAAACCGTAGTTGCATGACCCGCATAAGACACCAGTTGGGAGGGAATGTTTTGACCACTCTAGCCTTTGCAGTCAATAGTCTGCAGGAAGTGAGCATCAAATAGCATACCCTCAGCAGCATATACTGAGACTTACAGCATGCCGCTCGCTCTTTCGTTCAGTGAGCGTGACATGACTTACTGCGTTATGCTTCCTGTGGACACCCAGAATTGCGGGCATGATGTGTGCTCAAGCAGTCTCCAGGTGCAAGGCCAAGCATTTATTAAAAAGAGTTAGCTGCCAAATCAAGACACTACCATGTATGGTAAACATACATGCAGGAAAATCATGCGAATGAAATGTATTAACCATATAATTGGGACCAATTGTCTTTCAATGCATTCGCAGCTGTCACGTACAAATCTGAGCCTTTAATCATGACACTGCCATGCAAACCACTGAGCAGACACCACCTAACTAGTTGTGAAAAAGCCTTTATCCACAGATATTAATTTACAGAAATGTAAAACAGTAAAGTTAGTAAATTAATTCAGAAAACAAATTATCAAAATATGAATCCAAACATAATTTGAACTTAATAAACTTAATTTGTTGTAGTTTAGCTGTGATGTGATTCATGATAAAATACTTTATATTTTTCTTCATTCAGGTTGTAATTCAGGTTGGAAATGCTCCAGCAAAAGCATTGTGAAACTCAAGTGGAGTGAAATACATGGCCACCTGAGCTAGAAGGGAAAAACTTCTTTCTTGAAAATGGTGGACCTCACCCAAGTTGCCAAACAAACAGACAAAATACAACACAACACATACAAATCCCTCCTGACCAGACTGTACATAAACAATGCAAAATGCACATAAACAAGACAGTCATAGCACCATAGCCCCACCCAACCCACTTAGAGCGATAGATTGGCCTGTCCTGGGTTTATTTGCCCAGTGCCTGAAACCCCTGGATGTATATATGTGTGTTTGTGTGGTGTGTGTGTGTATATATATATATATATATATATATATATATATATATATATATATATATATATATATATATATATATATATATATATATATCAAGACAGAGAAAGCACAGTGAGATTTTTTCATACCTGCAGTATCAGTTGCAGAGCAGTCCCAGTATCCCGAGCTTGATTTTGCAGGTGCGCCACCTGTTCATCCACCTCTGACAGTGCTTCCTTCAACCCACACAAAGAGCCATTAGGCATTCGAGCAATCAGCTGCTGCAGGGTTTGCAAATGCGCATCCAGATGCAAGAAGAACTTCTGCAAAATGCCCGAAAGTGACACTTAAAGATCATTTTACTATATCGTTAAGCAGAACATGTAATACAACTTCACTCACGTTTTAAGACAAAGTACTTACAGTATTTATGAATTGTTAACAATTAAAAACTGCTACAATTATGGTAAGCAAAATAGAAAAGTCAATTCTTAGATTCATGTGGCTATTTAAAAACACACTTTTGGCAATACACTTAACACAGTTTCATAAATAAGATACATTTAAAACTGAAAATCTTTGGGGTTTTTTTGGCAAACACCAAAGGCTATGTCCATGTAGCATGCTGTGTCATACATACTAAAAAATCTAAACGTTCAAGCTTGTAGTGTGACTACATCAGTGTGTTGTGTAGAAACAGGTGTTCATCTGATATTTGTGTGTAAAGTTTTAAGAGTCGGATCTTTTGCTTGTAGTGTATAGAATAAAATAGTTTCAGTAACTGGGTTATAGTTTCATATTAAAATATTCACAATCAAATACATAAGTCATCATAAGTAAACACTTCAGTGGATATGACTGAATAATTTCTTTACCGTATGTGTGCTGAGGTGTGTGTTTAACTCGTCTGCGTTGTTTAGCTGCACTTGCGTCATTTGTGTAAGTTTCTGTTTGCCGAGCTCCACCAGTTCATGCAGACTGGTAAGAAGATGTTTGCACTGCTGCTGCTGCTCCAGCGTGTATCGGAGATCAGTAGCACGCTGACACACACCATCATACACACTCCCCCAAACATTCTATAAACATACAAAGGGATGTTACATTCCCTACCCAACACTTTCTAGAGCCACCAAGCTAGTCATAGAGCACTAAAACATTTTTATACCTCCAGCATGGTAATGTCCAGTGTTACACATTGTGGAAGTCCCTGTCGTTCTGTCTCATCTCTTAAGTCTATCAACTCTTTCTCTTTTTGCTGAAGTTCAAGCTGCAACCCAGCAAAAGCCTGTCGGTATAAACACACAGACAACAAGAATCAATGTGAGATCAGTGTGAGACCAAACAGCTCCTGATATCTTTTATTAAACATACATTGTATTGAATATCCAGTATTAGTTTATTATTTTAAAGTATAATGCATAATGTCGGTGGCTTAGTGGTTAGCACGTTCGCCTCTCAGCATTACGGATTCCTGGTTCGAATCCCCATCTGGGTGGAGTTTCCATGTTCTCCCCGTGTCTGAGTGGGTTTCCTCCGGGTTCTCCGGTTTCCTCCCACAGTCCAAAAACATGGATCAAGTCAATTGAGTTCTCCAAATTGCCCCATATAGAGTGTGTATGTGTGAGTGAGTGTGTGCCCAGCGATAGATTGGCGCCCTGTCCTGGGTGTATCTGCCCAGCGCCCAAAACGTTCTCCCCTGCATGGGCATGGGGAACCCCACCACGACCCTAATATAGAAGATAATGAATTAATTAATGCATAATGTAATAAACACCATGATATTTTGATGTTTTTCTTCAAGTGGAACTATAAAACCTTTTAAAAAATGGGATTCATATGAAGTAAGTAGGTATTTTTAGGTATAAGACATATATTCAACCATAATATAGGATAAAGCGGAAGATAATGAATGAATGAATGAATTCCAACTGATCAATGGGTGAATAGAGCTAATCTTAGTTTGCTTGGTATCACGATTAAATCCCAAATTTGTTGGTTAAGTACACTAATAAGGGTCAGAAGCAGTATTAATAATTATTTTTTCATTCATTCATTATCTTCCGCTTAATCCTTAAGGTAGCTAGGCAGGCCAGGACAGGGTGCCAAGCTATTACTGGGCAAGTATTAATAATTATTTAAATATATTTTTATATTGTAAGAAACAAGGTAATGCAAACAACATGCTAACAGCATAGTAAAACACTTAATGAATGCAATATTAACATTTCCAAGACAAATATATTGCATTGCCATTGGGATTGCAGCTTTCACTTTTGCTGTGGTCTCAACTTATTTAGATAGAGGAGCAACAGTCATATATTTATTGAATTACATATATTTATAACTGTAAAAAATAACAAACAGATGGAAATGGGTTTTCATGGTGCATGCTTTACTGCACTTTTTAAAGGCTTATTAGCACAATGAGCAAGATTAATAATGAAATAACAAGTGCAATAATGTTGTAGTTTTATTTGTTATTTCTTATATAATTAGTTATAATACATAAATTTATATATATATATATATATATATATATATATATATATATATATATATATATATATATATCTTTGTTATTATTTACAGTGTTAAATATATGTGATTAAATAAATATATGACTGTTGCTCATGTAGGGCCCTTTTTTCCATTTTCTCGTCTTAACATATATATAGATGGTAGTGCATCTATTTTTTTAGTCCCTTGTTGGTTCTTTGTTATATATTGGTCAGGACCATCCCAGAACAGGAATGATTTGGTCTATAATTGTCGTAATGGGGGTTTTAGTGCAGCAATGCTGCTGTAGTTTCATTTATAAGAGTAAGGAATAGGTTAGAAATAATGCACTAACCAAATAATACTTGTTCTGTGGTGCTCCCATTGCAGTCTTGACTATTAGAGAACAGAGTAAAGGGGATGTACACACTATGCACCCTAGTCAGACAGATGGATTACAGTCTGTAACTGCAGAACTACAGTGGTTCTTCTTAAAGTAAGCGTAACTGATACAATGCACAATAATTGAAGCTATATATATATATATATATATATATATATATATATATATATATATATATATATATATATATATATATATATATATACTGTATGTATATATATATATATATATATATATATATATATATAAATACATATATATTTTTTTATTTATATATATATATATATATATATATATATATACATATATATATATATATATATATATACATATATATACATATATATATATATATATATATATACATATATATATATATATATATATATATATATATATATATATATATACACATATATATATATATATATATATATATATATATATATATATATATATATATATATATATATATATACATATATATATATATATATACATATATATATATATATATATATATATATATACATATATATATATATATATATATATATATATATATATATATATATATATATATAAATAAAATAGATCCTCAGCATCCGGCTGTCAGGACGGTGTTTTATTTTGTGTTTGTTTTGGTTTAAGCACTTTACTTTAGTTCCATGTTCTTTCAGTTTGTTTTGATTTATTTGTGGCTGTGCCTCATTTAGCTAATTATCCTTAGTCACATGATCTAATTATTTTGTTATTTAAGCCAGTCCTGCTTTGCTCTCATCTTCGAGAGAGCTTCAACTGCAATTCAGGTCCTTTTTGCTGTTTATGCTTTGTTTAATTTATGAATATATGGAATAAATCTCATTTTTCTTGAACATGGTGCCTGTTTCTGTGTGGTTATCACTACACTTACCTGTAACTGCTAATAGGCAGTTTATAATTTCCAGTTTACCTAATAGTATGTATTTGGGTGTGAGGAAACTGAAGGGCTTAAAGTAAACCCATGCAGCCATGATGCAACTGTGTGGCAACAACACTACCTACTGCACTACTCATGGGTAAAATAGTTATTAGGTAACATGATAACATCTAATTGTGTGTGTGTGTGTGTGTGTGTGTGTGTGTGTGTGTGTGTTCGGTGGAATATTACCTGTAACTGAGCAGGGAGATTATCTTGACCATGATGTTCCATTGTTTTCAGGGTTAGGCTTTTTGTGAGTAAGGCAGCATGCATGTGTTTAATTTTGCTCTGTGAAATTAAATACACACACAGCTGTAATGAGGAGATGACACACATTAGCAGTTCAGGAACATTATTATGCAGGGTTTACAGGAATAAGTATGGACTAACATGCTTTTTGTTTGTGTTGTGGGTGGTGTGTGACAGTTGGTGTGACAGTGGTGTTGCATCGTTTGCAGACGATAACAAAAAAAACACTCACAACTTCACACTTTTTAATTCAAACTTGCAGTTTTCTTGATGCTACCACAATTTAGACATTCAGCAGACTGCCACTCATTCTTACATAAGAATAAAATTATGAACTCCCTGAAACCCCTTAGAACAGGGGTGCTCAATACATCGATCGCGAAGGGTTGTCTGGTCGATCGCGATGGAGGTTTGAGAAAAAAAATCACGTATCAGCGCTTTTTTTACAGCACAGTATCGGAAGCACTTATACACACACGCGCACGCATTCACACACAATGTGATTAACTCTGAATCGCGATCTCTGCAAGCGAGCGGTCTGCCCCCCCCCCGTCTCTCTCGCTTCCCAAAACCGGCATGTGGCCATGCCGCCGTGCCTAAATCCGAAGCACTGCCTCGAGACTCTATATTAGAAAGTTTCTGTTTGTGTTTTTGCACTTTATTTGACTGACAAGACGAGTGAAGGATACCACTTTCATTTAGAGTGGGAGGATGAATATTTTTTTGCAATGTCAAATTCAAAATGTCTTTTCTTTATGGGGCAATTTGGAGAATTCAATTGACTTGATCCATGATTTTGGACTGTGGGAGAGAACCGGAGAACCCGGAGGAAAACCCACGTGGACACAGGGAGAACATGGAAACTCCACCCAGATTGGGATTCAAACCGGGAATCCCTAGCGCTGAGAGGAAAACGTGCTAACCACTAAGCCAACGTGCCCCCCCCAATACTAACATGATGTGTGTAAACAGGTTTCAGTATAAAAGCCTAAAAAAATTATTAACCCTGGTAGATCTCGATGACCTGTCCAATGGAAAAGTAGATCTCGGGCCAGAAATGTGTGGGCACCCCTGCCTTAGAATATTTAAACCTAGAAATAAATTTTTGAATTAAATATTGTGTGTATATGTGTATGGGCATATGTACAGTAAGTGCACTGTTCGGTTTCAGACCTGTTTCTGTAGTGTGAGATCTAGCTGCTTCTGGATTTGCTTCTGCTTTTCTGACATTACAATCTGCAGTTCACACACTCGATCCCGCAGGAGATCCACACACACAGCAGCTGTAGGAGCAGCACAACTTAACGGCCTGGTGATCTCTGATCCACGAGACATTAACTCATTGCCTAGAGAGGTCAGCTCTGCAGAGGCACTCTACCAGCAAAGACACCACCCAAAGAAAATATGATTATATACAAGTTCAGGAATTATTTATAAATGGCAATATGATCAACTTGGTAGATCGTTACATAGAAATTTTGGTAACACTTTTTATGAATCCGGTATTCATAATGCATAATAAGTACATTTATAAATTATTATTATAAATTATTATAACATTTTTCATAAGCCTTTGTTAATATAAATGTTCATAATTATAGTCGTAAATTGTAATTGTTGTTAAAAAAGTAACATGATGCATTATAATATGAACTTATAATATGAACTTAATTAAACTTTTGATTCTTTGAATGTTGAGACATTTTTACTTAAAACAAGATTATTACATTTTACTTAAAGTCTGTAAAGAGAATTTTAAGTTTTTAATTAAGTTATTATAAGTCATTACCTACAACGATGTATGCAGTCTCTCTCAAAGATGAAATGGTAACACTTTCTATGAATTCGGTAGTCATAATGCATTATAAGTGCATTTATAAACTTTATAGAGTATTCATAATGCTTTATAACATTTCTCATAAGCCTTTGTGAAGGTACATAGATGTTCATAATCATAGTCATAAATTGTTATAACCATTTGACATAAGGTATTATAACACAATGAGACATAATGCATTATAATATGAAATTATTTAAACTTTTGATTATTTAGATGTTTAGACATTTTTACTTAAAACAAGATGATTGCACTTTACTTAAATTCTTTACATAAAGTCATTATGTACTACTATGTATGTAGTCTCCTCTAAGAATGAATTAATGACAACACTTTGCTTTATGCCTGTCAAGAGATTTTATATGCATTTATGAACAGTTATGAGCACTTATAAAGTAATTTCCAGTCATTGAACACAAACGTTATAAAGCTTTATGTCACTGGTCTTTGTGTTATAAACCCTTATGGCATGTTCCTATAGCACTTAATGAGTGTGGTACATAATTAGTGTGGTTATGTACATCTATGGACATTAACAAAGGCTAATGACAATTAATATAAAGCATTGTGAATAATTTATAAAGCTTTATAAATGTGCTAATAATGCATAATGAATTATGCATGAAGATTTCGCTAAAGTCTTACCAAAAGTTTATTGAAATTTATTATTTGTGAAGATTTTAAAAAATACTACATGGATGTATCAGATATATGGAGGAAAGAAGGAATTCTCAATTTTATGTACTTGTTACTATGATACAAATGAAAGTGAAAGTCTGTGTGTGTGTGTGGGTGTGTTCCCTTTACAAATTCACACCATTGCTTTGATTACCACAACATTCACTATACTTAGTCTTTAGTACCCTGCAGAGGTTTATATACTCTTTACACCAAAAAGCAATTTAACTAAACTACATTTTTTAAAATCCGAGATAAAAAAATTTTAACAGATAAAAAAAAACCTTCAAGATTGCATTTAAAGAAATAGCTGCACGCTGAAATCACAGCTATCTTAATGATTCACCTATGAACACCAAAAAAGAAATTCACTTTATCTTTGAGTCAACTTGAACCATGTGACAAATTTTAAGTTGTTGTTGAGGTATGACATTCACAAAACAATAGACAACACAGACAAATCCATACAGCAGCATACAATCCAAACAAAACAAGAAAGGGCTTTATGGCTGTATAATATAGGTGGTCTATTAAATGGAATGGAATAGACAGACGAATAAGTGGGTACCTGTAGCTGCAGCAGCTGCTTGGATGTATCGGAGTAAACAGATCCTGGCTGAGATATGAGGGTGTGTGAGAGAGAAAAAAGAGAGAGCACAATTCCACTTAGAACTTCGAACAATTCTTCATCAAGGGCCTGTACATCCTGTACACAGGGGGAAGATAGGACACAGAAAATTTGAGCCTGAAAGATATGTGATGACTTAGAAGTTATTTCAGTGTTAATGTACAGTTAATTCTTACTGGTGTTGAGGACGCCGTATGTCCCAGCTTTCGAAGGCGGTTGAGGTGTGACTGTAGCTCCTGAACACACAGCTCTAAATCAGCACTACTCCCCATACACACTGACGGCGTCGATAACTGCAAATACAAACAGACATTCACATGAAGATGGACAACACATCACGTGGACAGTTGTACTATAAAGAAAATCTCAAAATACATTAAAATAGTTCTTCAACTTTTAATTCAAGTTACTTTAATTAATGATATTCTATTAGCTATTTGGCTATTAGTAGTAGCCGACTTCTTGAAATATCCATCAATCCATTATCTTTTGCTTAATCCTCTACTAGGCTCGCGGGGTTGGGGGGGGGGGGTCCCCCATTGGCTCTGTGCAGATACACCCAGGACAGAGGGCCAATCCAGCACTGGGCACACTCACTCACACAAGGACAAATACACTATATAAAGGCAATAAAGATATGACAATATAGAGCAGCCAATTCATCTTGACTCCATGTTTTTGGACAGTGGGAGAAAACTCCGGGAGAATGTGGAAACTCCACACAGATCAGGATTCAAACCTGGAGATGAAAATGCTAACCTCTAAGCCACCGAACCACCCCTTGTTTAACTACTTTTGTTTGAGTTTTACATAAAGTGAACATTTCTAATTCGTCCAGCAAAATTAACTAACCCAAATGACTTTAATATTTGGTTCTTTTTCAGGATTTATAGCAGCTTATTGTATAATGATCTCCGCAGTTCAGAAAAACACCAGGAACCTATTAATAACTATTAAAATCTGTTGAAAATTATCCTTTTTGTTAAGTTTGCAATGTGAATAATAATGAATGAATAATAACAATAATAAACAAATGAATAATAATAGCTTCATCTACGGTATTAAGTTTTTGAGCTTAAATAAGTTCAGAAACAAGCATACATACACTGTGTAATCCACTTTAGCTAGTAAAGACACTGTAGTATATACAGTATTGTATATACTACAAATGTAGTCTTATTTAGTCTTTATACGTGGTTTATATGTGATGTATGATATACATCGACACACGATTAGAAGAAAACTAATTGCACAATTCACAGGTTGACAAATTCAACCTAATGCAGTTCCTAATGCAGTAATAATCCCATAAAAAGGTACATTGTTATCCCATAAAAAGGTACATTGCAGATGCACTTGTAATTCGCTACATCTGCTGGTGTATCTGCAGCCAATAATTTTTCCATATTTTCCCACATTACACTGTCATGGCACATGGAAAGTGTGATTTCGGAGTGTTACACCATGCGCATGGCTCCGCATTCATTTACTGTATAAGCTGTCTGTGATAAAGGGCGTCCAAACTTTTTATCTGTCTGTGCCCCTTTGCCATGCATAAAGCAAGATGAGGAGATTGGCATGCACAATGCCACTCCTCTGTCAGTTCGGGCCAAAGGCACTTAATCCCATAGACTTACAAGAAGAACAAGCAATGAGCAGTAAGCCGCCAGTCAACTGCCGACGATGAAAAAAAACAAGGGAAATCCATCCCTGTTCCCTATTGGCATAAGTGACGCAACTCCTGCTTCCACAAGTCCTGCTCTGAGGAGCAACTGAGGAGCACCCGGGCTCTCTCCATTGCCAACACAGTCGACGCAGCAGTTAAGGACCGAATCAGTGTGCACCCTTCTGTTTTTGGTTTCTTTTAGTTATTTTCTACATGGTGTGCACACTCTCTGAGGTATACATCATACCGCCTGCTTTATATAACTGTTTGTGGGGGTTACATGTACATTTGCGGTACCGTCTACAGGTATTTAAGATATACACATGATCTAAAATATTTTATTTTGCTTTTATTATATTTATTTGTGGTTGGGACTGGCATGTCCATATATTTTTACCAGCATGCCATTCCATATTGCAACTATTGTATATGCATATATATATATGCATATTATAACTATAATAATAGTATTTGAAATAGTAGGGCACTTTTCGCTAGGGATCCATGTTCGAATATCAATCTGGGTGGTTATATTGTTATCCCCGTGTAGGCATGGGTTTCCTCCCACAGTCCAAAAACATGGATTAAAGGTAAATTAAATGCTCTAAATTGCCCCATATAGTTTGTGTGTGTGAGTGAGGATGCCCATCGGTACATTGGCGCCCTGTACTGGGTGTATCTGCCCAGCACCGGAAACATTCTTCCCTGGATGATCATGGGGATTATGCAGGATTATGCAGAAGAAAAGGAATGAATGGATGAATATTTTAAAAAGTGAATGTGAACACTAGTTTGTATCCTACAAGCACTGTAGATGTTATAGGCAGAGTTTAAAATAAAAGGGTACATTATTACACAGCACTAGAGACTTTTAAGTGACCTGTTTCGAGATATTCGATGTCTCCTCCTCATTCTCTTTCTGTTCTCCGTCTCTTTCACTGAGTCTCCTGTGAAGGTGTGTCCACTTCCTGTGCACTGAATCAGGTTCATCCAGCCTCTGTACATTCATCACTTCTGCAGGTTGAGAAAGTCTAAAAATGAAACAGCAAAATTAAAATGATTTGGAGTTGGCCTTTGACTTCATATTTTTGACAGTCAACAATTTTTCATTAAACATCAAAATCTCATAATTTTTATGAAACATTGCTATTTATTCTTTTGCCTGTGATTTTTTTGCCTAAACAATGTATAAGCCATATTTATGAAGACCAACCCATTTAAAAATGACAAAAGTCTAAATAGAGGCTGTATTAAACACTGATAAAGATTAGACACACACACACACACACACACACAATATATATATATATATATATATATATATATATATATATATATATATATATATATATATATATATATATATATATATATATATATATATGCTCTATTTTACTTTGTTTCCTTGTTTTCCTCTGTGGGTTGACTGTAGAGTCTTGATCTGCTTCCCTGTACCGCAATAATCTTGGTGAGATCTCTCTGCTCAATGAGACCTTGCTCCAATACCTATAACACATAAAAAATAGGCTACCAGAGACTAAATAATGATTTATTAAATAAAATGTTAATGTTGGATTTGCCTGGGCACAAAACAGTGTCTGCGAATAACAGTCTATTTAAAGTCTATTTTAAGAGGAACCCCTCCTATCCATGACAACAATGCATGCCCTCTTGTAACTTATTGCTTTTATAGAATTGTTACAAATGCACTATAATAAAAAATCAAGGTTTAATTCATAAATGTGTTTATTGAAAGCAAAATCATTAATAAACTGGTCTTCCATGACTTAATCTAGTTAAATTTTTAAAATAAACACTGATCTGAGTTACAGGTTTCCATGCTCTCTAACGAGCAAAAAAAAAAAGAAAAAAGTTTTCTATTACAGAAAGCAGTTTATGAAAAAACAGTGGGAAAAAAAAATATGTATTGTTTGTCATGCATTGATTCAAATTTGAAGCAGTCAGAGGTGTGCATTATTGTGAATAATTTCATGGCTGGACCTATGACTCAGCCAATTAGATTTAAGGACCGGAACTACTGGTTATAAACTCCTTTAGTCCAAAGTCAGATCATTAAACTTACCCAGGATTATTTGGCTAACAAAAATCATGATAATAGCAAGGTGTGTAATCTATGAGATAACAGATGTCCAATGGGTTTTTTTGGCCTATCGTCTTTGGCTGGTTACGAACGTATTCAGATGCACACAGGATAAAAACAAATGTAAAAACTAGGAAAGAACAGAATAAATAGCAATAAAAATAATTTAATGTCTCACATTTTTATGTCTAACCCTTCTTTAGTGGTACGTACAAAGTAAGTTCAAAGTACAAAGTAATGGTCATAAATTAAAAAAATCAGTTTATGGGCTTTTTTTTTATGAGTTTTGTTTTTTTTATCCATTTCACCCTGCAGTCATTGGCATTTGTTATTGTTTAGTTCAGTGTGTAATGGTTGTGTTACCCTCTGCTGTTGCAGGCTGCTTTGTCTGAAGAGTTTGCTCTTGGTCGAGCTTAAGATGTCTTGAACACTGGAGCTGCGTTTCAGCTGACTGTGCAAAGGGTGCTGGTTCTTATCACAAGTCTGTCAACCACATTAAATGTGTAAAAATACAACATAATAAAGTATAAGCAAAAGAGACAATTGATAATTGATGGTATATCTGGTAAATATTAAAAAAAGAGAGAAAAACTATATCTGGTTCTAGATTTTTTATAGAATTATACAGTAAAAATCATCAGAAGAACTTCTCAAAAGATTGTTGTATCATTAAAATTAAAAACAAAGTTTCCCCACTTTGTAATTTACTACATGTTCCTTAAAAGAATTTGTTGTACCTTTTCCAGTAATGTTCAGTTATAGTGAAAATTAGGTGCATTCACCAAAGGCATAGTCTTTGCAAGCAATGATGGGTCATAGTACAACAATTTGTTCCAAAATTCATAGGGAAATTGTCAGTCAGTTCAAAGAAAGTTTCCAAGAATTTTTTTTACCATCTCCAATTTATAATGTCTTAAAAATATTCAGGAAACATCTCAGTATATTAAAGGCAATGGTGGAAACCAATGCTAAACATCCATTACCACCAGTCCTTAGACAGGCTACCATGCTAAACATATGGGCCCAGGAGTACTTTCATTGTCACTTAACAGAGTTCTTTGATGCATTGATACATGCAGTCTCGCACTGTTTTATGCAAAAAATGTAGTCATTTGCTGGCACTGGCACTTTTCAACATCCAAAGTTATCTGAGAGAGACCAAAAATCAGTTTAAATTAGTTATTTGGTCAGGTCAGTATTTGTTGGATTTCATTTGCCAAAAACCATCCAATGAAATGTGCATAAAACTGCATTTCTGGGGCATCTGGTCAGGATAGATGGAAGATTACTTTTTATTGCTAGTTGTATTCTATGTGTTCAATCTTATTGTTAAGTCTTTTTTTTCTACTTCTGTATATATAAACACGACAAATGGAGCAAACATTCTCCCATGGGAATTAATAAAATATTCTTATTCTGAAAGCTACATCTTTCCTTAAGAAGAGAAGAGAGACTCCTCTCTTCTCTTCTTGTTTCATTCCATAGATAGACAAACAAAGTCTATTACTTAATCTGCTTTCCATGGACCATGATTTAGTCAGCCTTTGACCACATCTTTGTTGCCACACATCTTTAACACCAGCTGCAGGTCGGTACAAACAACTCAACCAACATCCCCATTGAGAGGTAGTAGCCATTACAGACTGCTGTGAAGAGTGCAAACTCTGGCCAGTCATGTAGTTTTCCTACAAATGTAACACTAACATGCTAAATAAAAGCCAAGATAATTGAATTGGAGCATCATACCCTACAACATTCACCAGTCCATCATTAAGGCTAAGTCCACTGGTCTGATTCTTAAGTGGGAAGACCAAAACCTGCACTTCCCACATTCTCTAAAATCAATGGTTTTGTCAGGTATTGTGCCACAGTTGTTTAGATAAATTACAGGCTGTAGATTTACAAGGAGGAAATGTTAGAAACATTTAACACTTTAGTCTTTAGTTCCACAATAATAATATATTTGTATGTATATGTACATGCTATTATATTTGGAACATTTTCTTCATATAATAAATATTTGAGCCACTAATTAATTTACATTTGAAGACCAAATAATTTTTTTACCTCCAAGCATCATTTTTTACAACATATATGACTTATTTTGTTTCTTTTTGAATAAATTGTGTTGAAGCAAATTGGCTTAGTGGTTAGCACAGTCCTACCACAAAACAAAAGTCCTGGGTGTGTTTGATGGGAGGCGACTAGAATCCGCTCTCGAGTTTGCATGTACATGTAAATGTATGATTATGTGTGTGTGTGTGTGTGTGTGTGTGTAGGGGGGTGGGGTGGTAGTGATGTTTGTTGTGGTGAGAGTACCTTGTCTTCATTGTACCGTTCCTGCAGAAGCAGTTGGAAGTTTTCGAGTTGGGTCTTAAGAAGCTGTAATTTGGCATCGAGTGCTTTCTGATCCTCTTCATCATAGCCTGGTGCAGATACACTCACAACCTTCTGCTCTAATTCCACAAACATGTCCTACACAAAAAAGAAATGGTAAAGAATGTCATGAAAAAGATGAAATGATAATTCAGATGCAGGAATTTTAAGAACAGTATTTATGTATAGTCATAGATAATTTGCAATTAAAATACTGTGTGCATCTCTTTGTACTTTTATCTTTCCCTCAGATCATTCTGCTCATCATGAACAGCATAATAAACAAATAATTTTTAGCATTTTTAATTCATGAGTTGTGGGACCCGGTTTTGTGATACATTTTTAGTTTAGATTTGTGTCCTGTCTAGGATGTTTCCCTACATTTTGCACATCAGCATTAGGTTATGGTTAAGTACCACCCATGATCCTTATTGGGATAATTAAAGCAGGTTTTCTTTAATGGCTAGATTTAAGTTTAGTTAGTAGTTTAGTAGTTTTATCCTACTGACACATATTTAGTGAAACTGAAGAACCTTTTCTTCTAGAGTTCTAGAGTTGTCAGAGTTCTCCGGTTTCCTCCCACAGTCCAAAAACATGGATTCATGGTAAATTGAATTCTCTAAATTGCCCCTATACAGTCTGTGTGTGTCTTTGTGTCTGTGTGTGAGTGAGTGTGCCCAACGATAGATTGGCGCCATGTCCTGGGTCTATTTGTCCAGCGCCAGAAACAAAATGAATGAATGAAAGAGTTTACTACAAGTGAAGTAAAAATCAAAACAAACAGTATATCATTAGAGCAAATAGCTTATTATTTATATGATCAAATGTGTTTGTGGTTCAAGAAATTTGTTCATACTAGTCCTGATATTTTAGTGAAGAGTCAATTCTATGAGCTTACAAAAATATTGCAAATTTTATGTTTCAAACTTTAAAGCAACCCCTTCCAGTTTTAACATCACTGGCCCTGTGTTGCAAAATAATGGTTTATAAAGACCCTTGTGTCTAGTATAGTAAGCAGGAACTCCAGTGGCCTGCAAAGACCCTGACCTCAGTCCCATGGAACAGCATTGTGAATGTGAAGAAGGAAACTGTTATGAAATAAGTGGGCTAAAAGTCATTAAATAAAAAAAAATGAACTCATTATTATAATACTGAAATTTGGTTCTCGCAGACTTTTGTGCAAAAAAACAAGCAGGTGGAGTGTGTATAAGTTGTACAAGGGTAAGTAAACTGTGACATACAGTACACTATAATTGAACTTTTGCTCAGTGAACAAGGAAAAGGCGTTTAGTTTGTAAATCAAAAATCACACATCAATTCCCCCAAGGGCAATTCAGTGTCTTATTATTTTAGATTATTATTTCTCCATAAATTTGTTTGGTAAGTAACTTCTTTCAAAGCAAGCAAATGCCCATAAAAATACAAAATGCACTAGTTAAGATGTCTTTTAATCTACCATTGAAGCAATGGATTAACCTTTTGCTGTCTTTCTTTGACTTCCATATGTAATACTTTGCTAATGCTTCCCTTTTAAGCCTAGAAAGGATTACAGGCCAAATTACAGACTTCTGTCTCCTCGTATTGTATAATATTACAATTTTTCAAATACTATCAAGGTATAGATAAATAATTCATTTTACTAGTAAAGCATGGAAAGTTTTCAAGATGAGTGTGGAAAAGTTTTGTTGTAAAATGTGAAAATACATTCTCAACACATTCAAAGCAAAGTCTTCCATACTTACAAAATGTATCATTGCTTATTTACTCTTCTCTATTTTTATCTATTATTATATTATATTATATATTATTATATCTTCTCTTTGTAATGAACAAAGGTTACTATGTTACCATTAATAACATTGATGAAGAAGTTAATCCTCTCTTACCACTCACACACAATCATGCACACAAACACACAGTACCAGACTTTAATATTTGAACTGCCAAAAGTGTAATTACTATTCATGATGCTGATATAGCTAACGTTATAAAAAAATAATAATAAATAAAATAAATGTAAACATATGAATTAATACTTTTAGCATTAGCTTCTGTCATTTACTTTAATTATATCTCTTCAGGGCACGTTCACTGTACAGTCAGACTAAAGACTGTAAAACTCTTTTAATGTTTTAACTCTTATCTCAAAGACAATAAATTAAAGAAAACAAATAAAAATATAAAAGGCGGCACGGTGGCTTAGTGGTTAGCACGTTCGCCTCTCAGCGCTAGGGATTCCCGGTTCGAATCCCCATCTGGGTGGAGATTCCATGTTCTCCCCGTGTCTGCGTGGGTTTCCTCCGGGTTCTCCGGTTTCCTCCCACAGTCCAAAAACATGGATCAAGTCAATTGAATTCTCAAAATTGCCCCATATAGTGTGTGTCTGTGTGAGTGAGTGTGTGCCCAGTGATGGATTGGCGGCCCATCCTGGGTCTATCTGCCCAGCGCCCGAGATGTTCTCCCCTGGATGGGCATGGGGAACCCCACCGCGACCCTGATAGAGGATAAAGCGGGAGATAATGAATGAATGGATGAAAAATAAAAATATATTCATTAATTAATTCATTATTTACAGCTTAAACTGATATTAGGTTGAGGGTGGAGATCCAGGTCAGAAGGTTTCAGCAGATACACCCAGGACAGGGTGCCCATCTATTGCTGGGCACTCTCACTCACACAGACACACACAAAAACACACACTATATAAAGGCTATTTAGACCACCAAATTCACTTAAATATATGCATCCATATATTTGGATGGTGGGAGGAAACCGGAGAACCCGGAGGACATTGGGAGACTATGGAAACTCCACCCAGATTTGGATTCGAACCAGAAACCTCAGCGCTGGCGAATGTACTCACCACTAAACCATTGTGCCACCCAAGTCCGTATATCGCATACCCAAAAAAATAAATGCTTAATTATGCCAAAAGTGAAATTTAGGCAAATGAACAACATAGCGATTAGACTAAAATATTGAGTAGTTTGAGTAGTAAAACAATATAGCCACCTGATTAAGTAGCATTCCAAACATCAAAAATGTGCCAGGTATGTTTCATGTAATAGACACATATATGCCATGATAATTCAGCATAATATATAACTTACTTATGCCTGACAATACAAATACTTAATGCATGTGATCTGTCTCTCACATAATGCATTAGCATTTAGTGAAAAAAAAAACAACCCAGGTTTAAACAGAACATAATACACATAACGCATTCATAGGTGTGTAGGCATTCTTGTCATAACAATCTTCTCGTACAGAAAGGCTCGATGTCACACAATAAAAACAACAATTAGAGTGCTTTATATCTTCCTAGGGTTTAAGTTAGCACCTCTAATGCAGAGTCAGTTCTCTCTCTCTCTCAACTGTCTTAATTTAGTGGTTACACACTGAATGTGGTGTAAGAAGACTGAGGAAGTAGGTGATTGTTTTTTTTTTTTTTTTTTTTTTTACAGAGCACACACTGTGCAATGACTTTTGTTACTATTGATTCCATGTGTCAGGTTGTGTGTATTGGGTGGGGGTATGACAACACACAAAACAAATAGCCAACTAACACAAGTCATTCAGTAAAGTTTGGACACACCTCCTCTTGTCTGTAATTATAAAACTATAAAGTCCATCTATATGGTAAGTGGAGAAAATGGACAATGCATCAAGAAGGGTGTGTGGCCAAACGTTTGAGTATTGTGTATTTGACAAACTCTTACATTATGTTGGTAATCGAAAGAAAAAACTGCTTACTGCCCTTATGTAGATGTCTGCGAATCGATATTACTGTAAACCATGGAGAATTATACTAAGAGAAAGTCTGTTTTTTCACAAACTACATTTAGAAAAGTAAACTAAATTTTTTTTTTAACATTTTCAAGCTAATGAGACTTGTCACAGCATATCTAGCTCATGGACAACTAACTTAAACCTACTTTAAAAGCCAGAAAGGCAGTCTAAGAAGAGCATTTAAGAAATGAAACTTGTTTAGTGGAAATGATTTTCTGGTATAATCATTTGCATACCACAGCAAATATAATAATTAACAGCAGGTATGAAATCATAGTATTTCTTACTGGGTTGAAAACACATCACAGAACTAAATAATAACCTGTGTGAAAAAAACTTTATAAGCAGAATTTCTGACATATTGCTATCACATTAAGGTGTGTATTAATTTAATGCCAAAAAGAAAAGTCATCAGCAATGACCCTAAAGATCTGGTGCTGAAACTCAATTGGAAAAATGTAGAAACTTTTCAGGGACAAAGAATATTTACAAATTTAATGCATACAATCCATCCATCCATTACCTCCCGCTTTATCCTCTAGTAGGGTCGTGGTGGGGTTCCCTATGCCCATCCAGGGGAGAACGTTTCGGGCACTGGGCAGATAGACCCAGGACAGGGTGCCAATCTATCGCTGGGCACACACTCACTCACACAGACACACGCTATATGGGGCAATTTGGAGAATTCAATAGACTTGATCCATGTTTTTGGACTGTGGGAGGAAACCAGAGAACCCGGAGGAAACCCACGCGGACACGGGGAGAACATGGAAACTCCACCCAGATTGGGATTCAAACCGAGAATCCCTAGCACTGAGAGGTGAACGTGCTAACCACTAAGCCACCTTAATGCATACAAGAACGTTGATAATCTTTCCAGGGTGAGCATCTCAGCAAATTTATCCAAGAGTCCGATGGCGCAATTTGCAAAACATCTTAGACTGTACAGACCGTAGATATCTTGTTTAGATAGCATACATAGGAGAAAGTGTCAAGTATCAAAAAATATTTTTTTAAAATCACATCCGCACACCTTAAATTTGCAAAATTGCATCTCAAACTGCAACATTGCAGAAACAATGTCTCTTCTACACGCAAAACTGAAGGGGAGTTGTATGGTCAGACTACAAACTCAGCATATCAGCAAAACACACGTTACGGTATGTACCATTAAGCATGGGGATGTAGGATGATGAGTTTGGCTTGTTTGGCAGCCATTAGACATGGGCAACTTGTTGCCATTGATTCAAAAAGAATTCCAAAGTCAAAAGTGTGGTCACCTATTTAACAGTTTCAGTGTGACAAATAATGGGTCATGTAACAGCAACTTCTCAGATAAAAAGTCTGCTATTTTACATTTACTCATTTAGCAGACACTTTTTTCCAAAGTGACGTATAAATGACAGAACATTTGTAACTTATTCATGCCTTTTTAGTGGCGAAAAATTGCTTCCATACATATCAGTATGTAAAAGCACTCACTCACACAGACGCACACTACATAGGGCAATTTAAAGCATTCAATTTACTTTGAATCCATGTTTTTGGACTGTGGGAGGAAATCGGAGAACCCTGAGGAAACCCACGTGGACTCGGGGAGAACAGAATTTCCACCCAGACTGGGATTTGAACTTGGATACCCAGCATTGAGAGGCAAACAAGCTAACAACTAAGCCACTGATGGAACAGATTAATTAATTAATTAATTGTGATCTGTTTACTAATTAACTAATTGCATGTTTTAATAAAAATGATGAAAAAAACCTTTGTTTTAGTAAAAAAAAAAAAATCTTATATTTGAAGTTTCAATTTATTGCTGTAAATTTCCTTTATTTCTGATCTAACCGGAAATTTTTTAACCAGCTCCTCCAAAGTCCATTCATCCATTATCTTCCGCTTTATTTTCTACTAGGGTCGTGGCGGGGTTCCCCATGCCCATCCAGGGGAGAACGTTTCGGACGCTGAGCAGATACCCCCAAGACAGTGTGCCAATCTATCGTTGGGCACACACTCACTCACACAGACACACTCTATATGGGTAATTTTGAGAATTCAGTTGACCTTGATCCATGTTTTTGGACTGTGGGAGGAAACTGTAGAACCCAGAGGAAACACACGCGGACACAAGGAGGACATGGAAACTCCACTCAGATTGGGATTCAAACTGGGAATCGCTAGCGCTGAGAGGCGAACGTGCTAACCACTAAGCCACCGTGCCGCCCCAGACACACACTATATGAGGTAATTTAGAGCTTTCATTTTGCCTTGAATCATGTTTTTGGACTGTGGGAGGAAACCCACGTGGAAACAGGGAGAACATGGAATGTCCACCCAGATTGGGATTCGAACTGCACTAAGAGGCACATGATGTGGCATGGTGCACTTAGTGCTAACCACTAAGTCACCATGCCACAGACCAAAATACAATTGTAGTGAATTTATATAAAATAGCATGAAAGGCTTTAATATTACAATTATAACAAACAGTTTATTGCAGGTACTTTAAACAAAATTTATGACCCAACGGAAAAATCTATTTGTGTAGCTTTAATCAGCCCTTCCAAATATTTAACCTAGCACACACCTTTGGATACAAATATTCCAATACCCCCACACATGAGCAAATAACGGAAAATGTGTTGTACAAAGGTTTATGTTTAGGGAATCTCAATCTAGTCTTTCATGTTACTAACATAGACCTATAAGCAAAGTCCCTTAAGGCTCATCACTACAAGGAGGTAGTCAGTTAGAATAACAGTGACCACAAAAAACAACATTTAATGTAAGGGGGCATGCTTTTTCTCTGCATAAGCAAGATACACATCTATAGTGTTCTTGATATTAATACATCCAATATAATAACTTGATATTAATCTAACCAACATGCTTTCTCTCCCTCTTTCTCTTTCTCTCTCCCCCCCCCACACACACAAACACACACACCCCATAGGCAGTAAGAGGAAATACTGTATGTGTAAGCTGTAACTGACCCAGACACCACCCTGAGTAGAAAACTCACTCCACCAGGTTGATGGTGTTTTCTGGCATGAATACAATGTGTAAATAGACTCTGCGATGATGTCACCTGGCAGGTTTGAAGCTGCTTTTCTACACACTGCTGCGAGCCGCTGTCCAAACTAAGCCGAGCCTCTTCTAGCCAAACCTCCATCTGTACAGCTCGCTCATGACAAGAATGAAATGAACTGTCTGGAAGGCGTGTTTTCTTCAATTCCTGGGTTTCACCTGCAACCTGAAGGGAAATGAGGTAATACGTGTAAATAGGAAGGAAAAGAAACTGCAGGTGAAGAGAATAGACAGACTGCACTGTCTACAGTGTTTGTGTGTGTGTGTGTAATATGCTCAGTATATGCCCACTGACCCTTAGACAGCTAAAAATGCAGCTTAGCAAAGTTTCCTTTCTGGTTCTGCTGCTGTCCAACACTTCTACTCATCAGCTACTATTTCAACCTCTAGTGTCTATTTTACCCTTCTCTGACACACACGCATGCTCGGGCACGCACACACACACAGACACACACACACAGACACACACACAGAGTAAAAAACAAAGTTCTTACATATTTGTTTGCCCTCTGTCTCATGTTTTGACTCTTCCTATCATTCCTGTCATTGCTATCAGTCGTTCTCTTTCCCTCGCTCATATTAACCCTGTCCCGCCCACATGTGACTGAAATTACTTCCTGAAAGTACTACTGCTTTCACAGTCCACTGTGCTGTATTGACTAGAATGACACACGTATATACATACGCACACACACACACACACACACACACACACACACACACACACACACACACACACACTTACTCACTCTTAATAGATCACCCCAGACACAAACTTTCTGTATTGCAAACTTGGTGCATGTGTGTAAGTAAGGGCCGTTTTCACTTCTTTAATTTTCAATGTGCCCAAATTACACCATACTGCAACTATGGTCTTATAAGTTCTGTTTTTCCTTATTAATGCATACTTTTGTTACAGCCAACAAATTTTGCAGATTTTAACGCATACTATTTATTAAATTAATAAGCTGTATGTAAAGAAAACATTTAAAAAATGCAAGAAATGTTTTTTTTGCTATAAAATGTGTGTTCGTTATCCACAAAATCAACATCTAAATCAAACAGGTAAGTCTAGACCTTTTGTTTATAATTCTGGAAAAATCATGATAAAAGATTAATCACGATAAAATAGTTACAATTAAGAGTGCCTCAACATCGTTATGACGACATTCATAAGATAAATACCTATTACGCCAGTTGCCAGAACATCAGACCAAGTAGTTCAACTCGCACAGAATTAAAATAAAGTTACGTTTGCAGCACATTTGTCTTTTACTTTTAAATAGATATGTACTATAAAAATATGTACTTCAAAAGACAAAGTTTTTTTTTTGTGATTTTCACAAAATTGGCTTTTTTTGTGACACCAAAATGTTGTTCAGTGTTTAAATTTAATAAATAAAACACATAACACAATAATTGTACCTTTATTTGTCTCATCCCTAGGCCACTTTCTACTACAATAAAATGGTAGGACAAGACCATAACATGTTATATTATTGTGTTTACTATTGGTCTTAGGACTGTGTAGTAATGAGTATACTCAATCAACCAAATTTGTTATTTGATGTATTTTTCCTTCCCATTGTATTGCTTTTATTGACTACTTTTTAAACAAATTGCTATTTAGTTTAAGTTCAAGGTTAATGCTATTTTTGCTTAGCCAACTTCTCTAGGTGGTTTTTGTGAATTATTTTATGTTTAGTGCTGTTCTGTGTTATTCTTAGATTATGTGATGTTTGGGGCAGTCATAGGCTTGTGGTTAAGGAAACAACCTTGCAAACTGAAGGTCCCTTGTTCGATTTCCGGTCCCACCAAGCCTAACAGTTTATTCTTATAACCAATTGTTTATATACATACACACAGACACACACACACACTATATATATATATATATATATATATATATATATATATATATATAGTCTTTGACTGTGGCATTTGAACTTTACATTATAATTTGGGCCCTGTGTGTTCTGTGTATATAATTCATTCAACAAATAGTATAATTCAACAAATTCATTATACTATTAATTGCTCCCTTAAAAGCTGGAGGAGTGGTTGTGACAATTTCTGAGCTCAGCAACCAACATTTTTTTTCCTCATTAAAGAAACTGTTGTGATCCATAACTAAAATATTTTTTTTGTTTTGCCTGTCAAATTTAAAAAATATATATTTTCCCTCTGTCATGTTTCGTTGTCTCCCTTTTACATTTAGTGCACAATAGTGAACATTTATACTATATCTCAGGCATAATTTTAGCCCAAATACCTTATTTTCCCCCAGAATTTCTGCCCTGCTTTTACCTTTAATTTTAAAATCGGTCTGAATTGATTTCTTTTCCATTTGGTTTGGGTTGATTCCTAGAACTTATTTTCCACATCCCTGCTCTGAATCTGTTTGTGGGTCTGAGACTGTTCATCATGTTTATCCTGTTTGAGCTTGTCTGGCCAGTCAGCATGTCTGCTCCTAATTGCACATCCAAACCTGTCCATACTCCAACTCGTTTAAAGTGGTCTTTGCTCTACGTGTGTATGAATCTGTCTATGTTGAGAGTGTCTTTGAACCTGATCTGTCTGTTCTATAAAGCTATAGAGATGTAGTTAGTAACACACAAACATGTAAACAAAATATGTACAATTTCAGTTTGTATAAGTGAAAAATACTGAGATGATATTTTCAGAAACATTTAGGAGTTTTCTCGATCTGTATTAAGTAGAGCCAACATACATTTAATGAACAAAGTTAATGTCAACATAAATGCACCAAGTTCCAGAAATAACCATTTTTGACAATAATACTAACAATAATGAAACCATAATAACAAATCTCAACTAAATATGCAATTTATTAACATATGTAAGTATAGATCAGATTAATGAGAGAATGAATTAACATACTGAACAGGACATCCCCACTAACAATACATTCTTTCATTACCTTCTAATAGGGTCATCGGGGTCCCCATGCTCATCCATTCTGGGCACTGGGCAGATACACCCAGCACAGGGTGCCGATCAATCACTGGGCACACTCTCACATAGACACATACACAAACACTCTCTATTTAATTTACTTTAAATTCATGTTTTTGGACTGTGTGAGGAAAATGTAGAAATGTAGCAGCCATTTAGACACAGGGAGAACATACCAGCTACCCCCAGATTGGGATTTGAATCTGGATCCCCCGCACTAAGAGGCCAATGTGCTAACCACTAAGTCACCGTGCCGCCCACTAACAATAAATACTATTGTAAATGTAATGCAGTAGTAATATAAGTGATGTCATTCCTCCATTAAGAAACAACCTCAAACATCCAGTACACACACTGATCAAGTAGTGTTAGCATGTAAATTGGGAATCAGTACAGTAGGTTTGGAGTAGATGCACGGATAAGGTTTTGACCTAAAATACATTAACCACAGAATGTGAGAAAAGGTCATTCATAGCCTGAGCTTACCAGCATGTCAGCTGTTCTCTCATAATAGGCTCTGATTATGATCCGAGGTTGCATAGACTCAGTGCATGTTGTCTTTAAGGGATGATTTTCAAATGAAAATGCACAAAGGCTATGGGTGTGAGCATATGTGAAGCTTGGATATGTTGCCTAAATGCCTAGGGTTCTAAGTAATATGTTTGGAGATTGAGCTTCAACATCTCCAAGAACTCATCTGCCCTTTTTCAAATACCTCATCAATCATATATTCAGAAACCATGCCATTAGGTAAGGCATTATAGTATTGTTACCTCTACATAAGTGTGTATGGCTTCTTTTAATGTGAATGCAGTAGTGCTATTGATGGGTGTATGTATTTTGCAGGTGCATTCTAAGCCCATCTGGACCAATTTGCTCCCCTTTCCATGCACCATTCTCCTGACACACAGAAAGAGAAAAGGACGACGGCGGTGGATCACGTTCCAAATTTTATTTATTTTATTTCATTTTTAGATCTTTTATTATTTTGTTGACAAAGTTGAAAGAAAGCAAAATTAAAGAGGAGACATGCACAGTGCATTTACATGGCAAGAAAGGCAAAAAACTCCGACATGTTATGTAAACGTTGAGAAATTTTTAATAAATAATAATGTGATCTTGCTTAAAAGTATTTTTAAGTGATTCACAAACATCCCTCTAAATCAGAACACTTCATATAATACACACTGTTGTATTATACATAATGGAATATATTTGAAATCTCCAGTCTTTCACATTCACATTCAGAAATGATGCACAACACTGTTTTATACAAGTGAAGCACATGCATTAGGTTTAGGAGATCACTGATATTAAAAACAGGCACTGCATTTTACAGATAAGGCACAATGTTGCATGCAGTTCTGTCATTACACTCAAAAGAACTTCTGCCTAGTTAAGAATCTGGTGTTTTATACAATCATTCTCTAAGGAGTCGGAAAAATTACAAAACCTACCAACTGTTAATATTTAAAGCTCCTTTCCAGAAAAGTAATATATAAGAGGTGCACACAATCCTACATGGATTTACCAAATGGCTTGATTTAACAACACAATTAAGCTGTCCTACTGCTGCCGCATTAAATATCATTATGCTGAAATGTTTTTAAACGATCCCAAATTGTAAAATGTCACAGTTGCTGAACAAATAGATAAAAGGAATGAAACTGATCTTTAAAAAAAATGTCTCTAAGGTGACAGTTACGTCTATCCTTCAGACAAAGGAAATCAACCATGGAAATGCACTGCATGAAACAGACAGTTAACAAATTTTAGCAAAAACCAATCTAATATTTTTAGTAACATGTTAGACATTCATGAGCCACCAGAAAAGTTCAGTATGCTAATGATTGACTATGGAACAACACGAGGCAAAACACCAGATGATGACAAAGAGCAGTCTAATCAGCCACTAGCGCACTGCACATTTGCTTCATTTCTTCATCACTTGTAATGATCACTGTGTTCCAGAGGATAAACCCTCCCAGAATGATATAATGATCCATTGAAACAATCTGGTGATCAGTCTCAGTATTGCCCCATGGCGATGACCTTGACGACCTAAAACCCTTCTGAAAACATTTCCATTATCTTTGTAAATTGACCCTTTTCCAGATCTAAAAAAGTTCCAATTGTAAGGCACAAAAAGCTAATGCTGGTTCTAATATAATGAATCTTAAAAAAAAATAAAATAAAATAAAAATATTTACGAGGACAAATTCTAAATCTGTAAAAAGGTCTTTACAAGATTTAGAACAGTGATTGTTATTTTTAAACTTCTGGGGAAAATTTGGAAGAAAAAAAAAAAAAAAAAAAAACAAACAAACGCCAGGTGTAAACACATATATTTTAGTTCTAGAAAAAGATTGAAACACCTGTATGTCACTGTTTATTTGTAGATCGCCTTTTTTTTTAATTCCAGAATTCAACTTTTAATAATTAAAAAAAGGATTTTAGCTTTAGCTGTAGAAAGAACTACAGAAAAAGGAAAAGAAAACAAAAGACATGTTCTAGTACTAGAAGGTTTTCGAGTGTATGCACAGGGAAATAATGTTCTAGTTGTAAAACATTTAGAATTTCTTGGAAAAGAATTCTAGCACTAGGAGACCACACACATCTGGTCTCTGGAAGGAGACTCGGAGGGTTCTTTAACAAATGGAGTATCGGTTACCAGCTCTTTGGGTGGAGACTGTGTTGTGACACTGGGCACTGGTTTGCACGTAGCATCTGATGCACTCATCTCTGAGGTGACAGACTCGGCCTCAATTGTCTGTGGAAGTGGAGAAAAATAAAGTAAAATTACTCTAATTTTAGCAGCAACATCACAAAACTTAATTTACATATAATTCTTTAAAATTTTTCAGCCTTTTAATCCAGTTTCTCTTTGTTACTGTCTCTTTTACCTTTATGGCTCATAATGACAGTTACCTTGAGATCTGTTTCCTTGCTACCAGTCTCTGGTTCAGCAGAGACAGGTGCCTCTCCTCTGTCAGTGTCCTAAACAATAACACATGAGTCCGTCAGTATCTTTGACTCACTAATGAACTGTAATGGGCTGTCTTGAACAAGTGCACAATCAAAATGTATTTGCTTTTCAAAATTCTCAAGAATGCAGTGCAGACGCAAGAGAAAAGAAAGCATCCATCTTAAGAATGTGTGACTATGGCGCCACCAAAAGAGAAAAAATGTAATACGAGCACAAGAGATGCAAAACTACAAATCGAGTACACTGAATACAATGCAATGATAAAAAACGAAAGATAAATGAAACAGAGGTGATGAAGAATGTTAATAAGTGTGAAACTCTAAATGTTACATTTTTCTTCTAGAAAACTACTTCTATGTGTATGTATTGTCTTTTACACTTTGCTTAGAAGCTAGAAGAGTAAATAGGGCTTGCATCACGTGCACACTCACTCTGTCTGTATTTATCACATCTTCACTCTATCTTTTATGACTCCAATAATGATCTCAGTACATATCAAATTTTTTCGGTAAACTAATGAGTTTTATGGGTTTTCTTTCAAGGTTTGTCCAGACAAAAGATTATGATCCTGAATAGTAAACAATATGATGGGAAATATCACAGACCAAGATGAATTTGTTTACATGTGATATTAATGTATTCAAATGTATTCACAATAAATGTTTAAGTAAAAACCTAATATTGTCTAAAATGGTGGATTCAAAATCAACAGGGGTGGCACGGTGGCTTAGTGGTTAGCACATTCGTCTTTCAGCACTAGGGTTTCACGGTTCGAATCCCAATCTGGGGGGAGTTTCCATGTTCTCTTACTGTCTGCGTGGGCTTCCTCAGAGTTCTCCAGTTTCATCCCACAGTCCAAAAACATGGATCAAGGTCAATTGAGTTCTCCAAATTACCCCATTTAGTGTGTTTGTATGAGTGAGTGTGTGCCCAGCGATGAATTGATGCCCTGTCCTGGATGTGTCTGCCCAGCGCCCGAAATGATCTCCCCTGGATGGGCATGGGGAACCTTCCCGCGACTCTAGTAGAGTATAAAGCAGAAGATAACGGATGGGTGGATGGATTAAAATCAACAGGAAGTTTAAAATCACTCGACTGCAAGAAAATGTTACAAATATACTTAGAGATAAATGTATAAAAAAATCTGGGCTAAATGGAAAAATTAATGCGTCCACCATAAACCCATTTAAGCTAGTCATGTATGAAATGGTTGACAAAATCTCAATTTAACTGGCAAGTTAAAAAAATAAAGGCAAATACTCTAAATGTTAATGTCTACAGTGTAACTCTGGGAGCTGGGAGCTAATTACTGGTTTCATAAAAGTCAATGTGACAGCACTGGGGATCCAGGTTTGAATCCCAATTTGGGTGGAGTTTCCATGTTTTTCCAGCATCTGCGTGGGTTTCCTCCGGGTTCTCCGGTTTCCTCCCATAGTCAAAAAACATAGATTCATTTAGTAAATTAAATGCTTTAAATTGCCCCAAATAGTGTGTGTGTGCCTGTGAGTGAGTGTGTGCCCAGCAATAGACTGGCACCCTGTCTTGGGTGCATCAGTCCAGCCCCAAAACGTTCTCCCCTGGATGGGTATGGGGAACCTCCCTGCGACCCTAGTATAAAATTAAGCGGACGATAATGAATGAATGATTGAATAAATATTGGTTAAAAGGATGAATGATCTGCATAACTGAACAAAAATATATATTTAATAATAGTTTCAGCAGTGGATTTGTGTGAAATACCTCTGTTTAAACCAACAACAGACCATTAGCAGAATCCAGCTTGAGCTAGCAAACTGATGCAGTATTATAGTTATTTTTGTGGTTTATTAGGCAGATTGTGCATGCTTGATAGCATTCAGGTTTTAATAAGTAGTTAGTTTGGTGCTCTTTGTGGAGGTATAAAAAAAGAAAAATGCTGTGAGCGTATGTGAAGAATCGGAGGAGTAACAATAGGCACTGATCAGAGAGGTGACGGAATGAGCTCGTGAGTCGACAATGAAGAGCAAAATGAAAAAGTTGAAGAAAAGGAGCCTATTTTTCTCCTGATACATCTCTTTACCTCTGCGTTATAACTCCTCATCATTTCATGGTGTAGGACCCTAGGATTTTTCCCTCGCTCTTCATATTCTTGTCTTGCATCCTCATACTGATCCTCATCATCAGTATCTTCTTTTACATCCACATACATTTCCTCCTCCTCCTCTTTCTCCCCATGGCCCAACTGTTGGGTCACGTTAAAGGTGCTTGCATCATTACATCAATAAAATGCTCAGATGATTCATTTAATACCTTAAAAACATTGGGACTCTGACACAAGTTGTTTTCAAATGATCAGATGTGTTTTTACACATGCAGTGCTTGAGAGTGTAACTCCATAAGTTATTACATATGACTCCATTAGTTATTCAGATACAGCGCTAGATCAGTACACTGTTATAAATGTCCACTTGCTCTCTATGTAGTACACTACACAACAGTACACAGCAATATAGTAGTGTAGCATAGGCATAGAGAAATGGACAAGTGACTACGTAGAGGTTAAATTTAAGGCCCATTTAGTATAAATCACATCATATCATATCAAATGTTATGTTTATTATCAGGTGGAATTCTCAACTTCATAACTATTTTGGACTTAATGACAATAATAATAATAATTTATTTGTCTGGTCTTACATTGCATTCAGGTGAATTATCTATACTATACAATAAACTATACAATTTAAAAAATGTGGCCAAATAAGATACAAACAAGCTTTTTAAATACTGTATAAGTGTTTAAATTTATTCTAGGGCCGCACAATGGCTTAGTGGTTAACATGTTTGTCTCTTAGCACTGGGAATTCCAGGTTCGGATCCCAATCTGGATGGAGATTCTATGTTCTGCCTGTGTTCTTGTGGGTTTCCTCTGAGTTCTCCCACAGTCCAAAAATATGGATTTAAGGTGTCTGAGTGAATGAGTGTGCACAGCGATGGATTGGTGCCCTGTCCTGGGTATATATGCCGAAAAACCTGAAATGTCTCCCCATGTCCGTGGGTTTCCTCTTGGTTTTCTAGTTTATTCCCACACTTCAAAAACATGGATTCAAGGTAAATTTAATGCTCTGAACTGATCTATATAGTGTTTGTTTGTGTGTCTGTCTGAGCGAGTGTGCCCAGTTGTATTAGCTGCCCAGCATCCAATATCTGTTGAATATATTTACTTGTACATATTCCACATGTGGTGGCACGGTGGCTTAGTGGTTAGCACATTCGCCTATCAGCGCTAGAGATTCCTGGTTTGAATCCCCATCTAGGTGATGTTTCCATGTTCTCCCCGTGTCTGCGTGGGTTTCCTCCGGGTTTTCCGGTTTCCTCCCACAGTCTAAAAATCAAGTCAATTGAGTTCTCCAATTTGCCCCATATAGAGTGTGTATGTGTGCATGTCTGTGTGAGTAAATGTGTGCTCAGCGATAGATTGGCACCCTGTGCTGGGTGTATCTGCCCAGCGCCCGAAACGTTCTCCCCTGGATGGGCATGGGGAACCCCCCCCCCGTGACCCTATTATAGGATAAAGTGGAAGATAATGGATTGATGGATATTCCACATGTAATGAACTGTTTTTCTTATAACAGAAATGTAGTTTGTTTGACATATTGACAGTGTACATACATTTTAAGGTGAGTGCTGTGAAGTAAATGTAAATAAATTAATTATTTCAATCAATAAGGTATATTTTGCTTATGTGTAGATAGGTTGGTCTGAGCCACTATATTAGAGCGCTTAACTCATTGTCTTTTAAGCTAGTCACAGACTAATGCAATGGTGTTGAGAGCAGTTTAAATGTAGTTTAAATGTAGGTAAATGTTTACTTTACCTGTCTGTTTTACTTTTTTTACTTTGTAAAATAATTTGTTAAAATCAATGACACAATACATTGTTGCGTCCATTAGTAATTGTAGTTTTGTTTCTGTTATTACCTGTGTATGAGATGAAGAACTGCTGGGTCTCTGGTCAAATGATGACTTCATTACAGTCATAAGCATGGCTCCAGATTGGGTCAAAACATCCTCTCTTACGTGAACTATCTTAACATGACCCTGATCCACACCACTGTCCTATAAACACACACACGCCAGACATCAAAGGTTCAACATGGTAGAACTATGCATATGTAAAATAGTTACAAATACTAAAAGGTTTAGAGAAAACTAATGTCTGCTGTTTAAATACAAACCCCATTTTCAGAAATGTAATTTGTATAAATCACTCAAATCCTTTAACAGACAAAATAACAAAGAAAATATTTGCTTTGTTTTCAAATTTAAATAAAACTGATTAAAAGAAATTGATGCAAGACTGGGATAGATTCATCTTTAGCCCTGAATCACATCACCCTACATTTACACATAATTTTTAATGGATGGAAAAATTGACATAATTGTTTTACAATTATGATATATAAAATATTTGACCTATTCCTTTTTTGTGAAAAACTTGAGCTGCTCAACTCAACTAAAGTACCATAAATTTTTAACAGGAGACCCATCTGTCAAAGTTATGGCTAAGAAATCCACAACAGTCAAAGAACTGTGGAAGAGACTGGAAAAAGAGTGGACCAAAATCACAGCAGAGCAGAGTGAGAGACTTCTGAAGTCCTTTGATGCAGATGTGCTGAAGTCATTCAAAGCAACGGCCAAAAAGCATACTTCCTATTAATTGGTGATTGTTACAACCTTCAGAAAATGTAGTTGTGATTTAGCTGTGCTACAGTCATTGCTGTCCTCTAATTAGGATATTTTTTTTTTTCTTTTGTAAAATAAAGGTTTTTATGTTGAATACTTTGGTTATTTTGTAAAACACTTTTCTAGTGGCATTGTGTACACCTTTAAGTCCTTCAAATGTTAATCAATGGAGAAAATGTGAAAAAAAATCAAGTGTTCATACATCATTCTCTAATTTTGATCTCCAGGGTATGTATGAATATTTCTGAAAATCACCAACACATTCATTACAGGAATGGGACCACCAGAAGGACATGAATAAACAGGAATTTTCTTTAGGATTGATCATAACAGAACATTGTTTTTCTTTTAATTAGAAACATTTATAATTTAAACTAATGAGCCTTAATCAAACTCATGCTGTACCTGAGCTTCCTCTCCAGTAATGATAGAAGGAACTTGGATGGTGGTGGACATGTCAGCTCTACCAGTGTGTGATGGACTTTCCTTTTGGGTAATCATAGAAGAAAGCTGAAAGTCATAAGCTGGACGCATCTGAGATATCTCATCTCTGGTGGTAGGAACTTGAATGTCAGGAGACGGGTACATCTGTGTTTCCTCTTCTGTCGTGGTAAAGGGAACATGTACGATTGAGAAAGGGAGGGTCTGAATGTTTTCATTTGTAAAGGCTGAAGAAACTTGTATAGTTGATGATGAATGGATCTCAGGGTTCTCTTCTGGTACGGCAGACAGCACTTGAATTGTGGAAAGAGGGTGCACCTGAGTTTCTTTCTCTGTGATGATAGAAGGAGCTTGAATGGCAGAGAATGGATCGACCTTTGCCTCCTCTACAGTGACAGCAGGAGAAATTTGAAGGTGGGAAAATGGGAGTACCTGAGATTCCTCTGCTGTGATAGTGGAAGGAACTTGAATTGTAGAACATGGATCGATAGAATGTTCCTCTTTTGTGATAGTGGAAAGAAATTGAAGGTTAGAAGATAGATCTACATAATCTTTCTTTTCAGAAATTGAAAAGGAAGTTTGGATTGCACAAGACAAGTGCAATTGGGTTTCCTCCTCAGTAACTGTGAAAGGGAGCTGATGGTCAGGCGATAGGTGAGTCTGAGTTTCATCTTCTGTGGTACTGGAGGAAACTTCTAGGGTGGATAATAATGGCATTTGAGGTTTCACTTCTGTGTTGGTGGAACAAACTTGGTTATGGGAAGAGGGGTAAATATCAGCTTCCTCTTCTGTGATGGTGGACAGAACATGGATGGTGGAAAAAGTAAGAGTGTGAATGTCTTCTTTGGAAGATGAGAGTCCCTGAGATTCATCTGCTCTGATGGTGGATGGAACTTGAGAAGCTGAAGAGGAATAGATATTAGCTTCCTTTTCTTTTGGGCTAGAAGAATCTTGCAGGGAGGAGGTTAAATCAATCTTTGTCTCATCATTTATGATGTTAGATGGAACTTGAAGGGTAGATGACTGTGATATCTGAACTTCTTTATTTGAATTCAGGTTTGACTGAGCTTCCTTTACAGTAATTGTGGAAGGCAGTTGTGACTGAGGTTCTTCCTCTGTGATGGTGGAAGGCAGTTGTGACTGAGGTTCTTCCTCTATGATGTTGGAAGGCAGTTGTGACTGAGGTTCTTCCTCTGTGTTGTTGGAAGGCAGTTGTGACTGAGGTTCTTCCTCTGTGATGGTGGAAGGCAGGTGTATCTGAGCTTCCTCTTCAGTGATGGTGGAAGGCAGTTGTGACTGAGGTTCTTCCTCTGTGATGGTGGAAGGCAGGTGTATCTGAGCTTCCTCTTCAGTGATGGTGGAAGGCAGTTGTGACTGAGGTTCTTCCTCTGTGATGGTGGAAGACAGTTGTGACTGAGGTTCTTCCTCTGTGATGGTGGGAGGCAGTTGTGACTGAGGTTCTTCCTCTGTGATGGTGGAAGGCAGTTGTGACTGAGGTTCTTCCTCTGTGATGGTGGAAGGCAGTTGTGACTGAGGTTCTTCCTCTGTGATGGTGGAAGGCAGTTGTGACTGAGGTTCTTCCTCTGTGATGGTGGAAGGCAGTTGTGACTGAGGTTCTTCCTCTGTGATGGTGGAATGCAACTTTATCTGAGCTTCCCCTTCTGCGATGGTGGAAGGCAGGTGCATCTGAGCTTCCTCTTCTGTGATGGTGGAAGGCAGGTGCATCTGAGCTTCCTCTTCTGTGATGGTGGAAGGCAGGTGTATCTGAGCTTCCTCTTCTGTGATGGTGGAAGGCAGGTGTATCTGAGCTTCCTCTTCTGTGATGGTGGAAGGCAGGTGTATCTGAGCTTCCTGTTCTGTGATGGTGGAAGGCAGGTGTATCTGAGCTTCCTCTTCTGTGATGGTGGAAGGCAGGTGTATCTGAGGTTCCTCTTCTGTGATGGTCGAAGCCAGGTGTATCTGAGGTTCCTCTTCTGTGATGGTCGAAGCCAGGTGTATCTGAGGTTCCTCTTCTGTGATGGTTGAAAGCAGGTGTGATTGAGCTTCCTCTTCTGTGATAGCAGAAAGCAGGTGTGTCTGAGGTTCTTTCACTGTGATGGTGGAAGGCAGGCGTGACTGAGGTTCCTCTTCGGTGATTGTGGAAAGCAGGTGTGACTGAGTTTCCTCCTTTGTGTTTATGGAAGGCAGGTGTGACTGAACCTCTTCCTCTGAGATGGTGGGAGGAACTCGAAGTGTGGAGGATGTCTCACATGTTCCTAAATCCACAACTGTATGTTCTAATGCCAACTAAATACATAAACAGTAACATTTGGGTAAAAATAAAATGTAGCAGACCATAAATAATACAAAATAAATAGGCATTATCTCTTATGAAATGCTTTTTAGTGTTTTATAGGATGTATATACAATCTACATACCAAATTCAGCCTATATCAACAGCTTTTTGTTACAGGGCATGGAATGCTGGCAAAATGTGGGAATGATGAACCCAATCACACGAGGCAAATAAAAGATTATAAAGTTTTATTTGAATAAACATTGAAGTACACGTTTTGTGCTTTCGCTGTACAAGAATTGTATGTCACATGAGGTATGGTTTGGTTGAACTAATATTCATCCATTGGGCTGTTTTCTCACATGCGGTTTGGTCCAGAATGCCCACATTTTACATTTTACCAGCATACCATAACCTGTAACACTTTCTTGCTTACATGAAACTCAATATGCGACAATCGGATGACACAGTGGCTTAGTAGAGTTGTCACCTAACAGCAAAGAGTTTTGATAGATTAGATAGATTTGATATGTATGTGTAGTTTCCGTCTAAATGGTTTTCTTTTTGAAGCTCTTGATGTACCACAGTCCAAAAAGACAGGTAAATAAACTATCTATGCATTATCTGTTACTTATCCATGTCTGAGTTGTGGGGGCAGCAGCTTAAGCATAGAGGGCCACACATCCCTATCCCCAGCTTCCTCTTCTAGTTCTTTTGGGCGGAGGGCATCGAGGTACTCCTAGGCCAATAGAGAGACATAATCTCTCCATCTTGTCCTGGGTCTTCCCCGTGGTTTCCTTCCAATTAAACATGCCCGGAAAGCATTCAGGCTGTACTCTGAGCCCCTCCTGATTGATTGAATTCCTTACCCTCTCTATCTCAAAGGGAAAGCTCAGCCAATCTGCAGAGAAAACAAACTTTGGCTACCTGTGTCCTTAATTTTTCGGTCACTACCCAGAGTTCATAGCCATAGGAGAGGGTAGGGATGTAGATTGACCAGTAAACAGAGATATTTGCGCCTTTTGGTTTAGCTCCTGCTTTAGCACAAGGGATAGGAACAAAGTCCGCATCACTGCAGACTGCACCGATCCATCTGTCTACCTCCAGCTCTATGTTCAGTAACTTGTGAACAAGATCCTGAGATATTATACTATTTAATTTTAGGCATGAACTCATCTCCAGTTATGTAAAAAAGAGATAATACATTTTCTGGATAAATTGTTTTCTATGATTGCTTGTGCAGGTAAAAAGTTATTAGCCACGTTATATTAAACTGTAATATTAAATATAATTTTTTTAGCCAGGAATAATGATTAATTAATGACAATTGCTTAAATTAAAGGTTATTGTTACTGTAATAACTTTATGTAAAAATGTAGTTAATATCCATAAGCTTGTGTGTGTGTGTGTGTGTGTGTGGGCGTACCTGCTCTAATTCCAGTAGTTTATTGAGCATGGACTTGCTTTTGCTGAATACAGATATTGTGTCCTCCGCTTCTTCAGGTAAACTCAGTCCAGCCATACAAGTCTGCATTTCAGCTACTGACCTTTTCATCAAATCAATTTTATCTACTGCAGCCTGATGTGTGATAAACACACACACACACACACACACACACACACACACACACACCAGCACTTAAAGCTATTTCAAACACCAAATCCTTAATTTTGAACTCACTTCATAAACATCTACATGTTAGCAATTTAATCAATAATCGAATCAAAAAACTAATTTATATACAGACCTTAAATTTGTCTTGGCTGATGCCCTGCTTTGAGGTGAGTGCTAATTTAAGTTCATTTACATCTTTGTCCATGATCTTCAGCTCTGATTCCAAAGCATCAACTTCCTATAAATAAATAGTACATTTTAAATGGCACATGGTTCTATAAACAACCATAATCATTCCTCTCACACATGGGATCATCCATCATCATCCATTATGTATTCCGGCACATTTCACACGTCAGCAATGCACACGCACCCAACCATCCACGTGAAAACATGATCTGTAGCAGTGAGTTTTAAGTGTGGGGACGCGAGTGTAGGAGTGTTCAGGGCAGAGTAGCCACAGGTTGCATGTGTGTGTGTGTGTGTCTGATGAATAGAATCAGAGTTTGTTGGTTACACGCCGCACCTATTCCTATTTCTCCTGATATACCGAGTGGGCTATCACCAGTGTTCTTCAATAAGCTGCTATCCTGTCCATGAGTGAAGTTAGTCAACCCTGACAAATGTGGGCCATAGCTTCAGTGGTTGCCAGTTGCTGTTTTCTACAAGTTTCTTTTGTTTTATTTTTATTTAGTTTTCTGTTTTAGAAACTCTACCACAACTAACCTTAAAGATGTGTTGTTAAAGATATGCTGCTCAGGGGTATTTAAGTGATCCGTGGTTTTAAAAGTTCTTATTGTCATGTAAGACTGTATCTGTAAGACTAGTATTGGTTAATGTGCGTTTTAATTTGAGCTACTATTTAGAAGTATTACTTGGGCCTAACTTATTACTTTTATTTTGTATTATTTAGATTTGGCTACATTTGAGACTGAAATTTAGGAAGCCACATTTTCCAGGGTGTTGTGCTCACTTTAAAGTGTGATTTGGAAATATTTTTAAGTGTGGTGCAGTGATTGGCTAAATTTTAGAAAGTATTCACATGTGGTATTGTCATTTGGTTGTCATTCCTCAGTCTCATAACGTGGGCATTAACAGGTAGTTTTAATATCTTAATTATTTGATTTTTATATTTAATCTAAATTAAACTGACAGTGTACAATATATTTAACAAAGATTATATTTGGTACTGCAGTGACGTTTCTGTCTAATTTCTTTAGAGTTCCCCTTGCTCTAAGTATAAAACTAATTAAGGGGTGGCGTAGTCTGGCATTTATTGACTAGGGGGTGCCACACATCTGCTCTCACCTCAGCAAAGTCGCAAGCTTGAACTTACAACAATGAAAGAACAAGGGACGTTTTAATGTGTGCCAACAAAGATTTAATCTCTTCAAATCACAGAAATGGGTGGCATGGTTGCTTAGTGGTTAGCACGTTCGCCTCTTTTAAAGCTGGGGTTTCCAAGTTCGAATTCCGATCTGGGTGGAATTTCCATGTTCACCACATGTCCACGTGAGCCTCCGGGCTCCTCCCACAGTCCAAAAACATGGATTCAAGGAAAACTAAATGCTCTAAATTGCCCCATATAGTGTATGTCTGGGCGAGTAAGTGTATGCCCCCCCACCCTGCCCCCATGACCCTAGTAGAGGATTAAGCGAAAGATATTCAATGAAATCACAAAAATGCCATTTTTTAAAATAATTTACCTGCACTACTAATAACTTTATTGTAAATGGTATATAATTTAAAACATATTTTGATGAGCAGATGGCTAATCTTCATTGATATGGTTTAGCAGTCAGACTGGAGGTGTGAGGATATACTTACAGCCGCTGCATGCTCTAGATCTGTTAGATGTCTTAGCAAGTTTTCCTGCAAGTCGGCGACACTCTGATCTGCTTCATTTAGTTTCTGCTGCTGCTCGCTTACATCACACACACTCGCCATCTCCTTTAACACACTCTCAAAACCCTGCAATGTCTGCCGGATTTGCTCAGAGTCATCAAGTACCATCTGTAGATAAACATGCAGTCAAAGAATTACATCCAGTAGAAGTTCTGAAATCCTGGACAACAAGATTCTATGTTACTTAACTCTTATGTAAATACTAGGAGAAGGCTTGATGTCAGTAGCAATGTTGTTATTTAATAATAAATTTTGAGACAGATAAGATTTGAGAAAGAGTCTCAGAGGGTTGCAAATGACATTGTTATGTGGGGAGAGCAGGGAGCAGGTTAATGAGAGCCTGGCCAGAGGGAGCGATGCATTAAAGAGAAGGGGAATTAAGGTTAGCAGGTGTAAAAGAGTACATTTGTGTAAAAGAGAGGGAGAATGGCAGAAAGGTTAAGTTGCAAGGGGTTGAGTTCAAATACTTAGTGTCTAGTGTACATCGTAATGGAGAATATGGTAGAGAGGTGATGGGAGTGCGAGCAGTAAGACCAATCACACGTGAATAAACATTTACACCATTTGCAGGAAATGTCATCAAAAGCTCAGGCCAAGTGGCTATAATTCAGAAAAAAAGTGACTCATTCAGAATCAGTTAATATGTTATGGTACAAATTTTTAATTTCTCATGTGCTTACTCAAAATATCAATGCAAACTAATTAATTTTTAACATAAAACATTCACGCTCTGGTTCGTCATGTGTTCTGGTTTTGTTATTTATGCTCTGTCCATTTTTTCACTCGTTGAGCAAGCATCATTTTGTGTTACCCAATACCTGTCTTTTGTATTATTCCCTGTACCTTTATTAGAAAAATCTGTTATTCAGTTGGTCAATGTTAGTCATTAGTTTGTTAGTCGATTATAATGCTGTTGGAGACAATGCATTGTGGTCAAAAGAGCTACGTATATACAGACGTGAACAAAAATGTTGAAAGCTAAGCTCCCAGTGGTCACTGAAATAACTTGAAACTATGAATAGTAATAGTAAAGAAAAAAATGTGAAAGTAAAAAAACTCAAAATAAAAATATATTCTTGCACAACTTTTGATGCGATCATTGCAATCACGCCATTTTTGTAACTGACTACTTTAATCCTAAAAGTTGTGGCTTTGTGTTTACCACAAAAAGTTGTGGCTTTGACTTGGGCAAATTGTTTCATCTGTCCTAGGGTTCTCATTTTTGTGGATGTTGACATAAATCTGATGTGATTTACCAAATAGCTTCAGTTTTGTCTCATATGTCCAAAGAACATTCTCCCAGAAGCTTTGTGGCATGTCGATATACCTTTTGTCAGATTCTAGACTTTTTATGAGAGTTGGCTTCAACAGTGGTGTCCAGCTCGGTTGTCTTCCATTAGGTCCTCTTTTGCTCAAACAGCAACAAAAGATTCAATGTGAGCCCAATGTACCCTTAAATTTTCCTCTAATCACACTAAAAGTTTTTCTGGTTTTGGTTACCATTCATATTATCCTGCTCTTCTGTTTAAAATCAGTTGTTCACTTGTGGCCATGTCCAAGAATTTTGGCTACAGTCCTGTGGATTTGAAACTGTAGTTACAGGAACAACAGGAATTGGAAATGGTCTTAGAGAATTACCTTTAACAATGCTTGTCTATAATTTTCTTTCTAATTTCCTGAAACCCTGGCCAGAGCTCTCTGTGGTCTATGTTCAGTATGGTACACACCATTTGTAGGCTTGAGGTTAAGGAATCAGCCTTATGACCTGTCCAGCCAAACCCTGCTTCAATTTCTGATCCCACCAAGCATTTTGGCTAAAATGCCTTTAAGGCACCTAATTGCTCTCCAGGTGCTGTGTACAAGACTGCCCACTACTCAGGGCATGCATGTTTACTTCACTCAGTGTGTGTATATGGGCATGGATGAGTTAAATGTGGAAGACAAATTCCTCTGTGTGGAAGCACAGTAGGCAAAAGAGATCACTATCACTTCACTATCACTATCACACCGACCACTTTTCACTCTTTAAACAGGCGGAATGACTGAGTGGAAATTTAAAAACATCTTTGATGCTAATTACAGTACAGGCCTTGCTTTAATAAATGCCAATATTCACTTCCAATACTCTCTAGAGGCACCATCATTTTTGTCCATGTCATTTTAATTTTGTTTAATGATTCTGGTGAACCAAAAGTGATGTCTAATTTACATTTATTATCTTTTTTACAATTTTTAAAAATTTAATATTACTTTATAAGTTTCCAGTTATTTCAGTGATCTTTGTTGGTGCAGCATTCTTAAACGAAAGGGTAACAATCATTTTGTCTAAATCTGTAAATAAAATATTTTTTTTTATTCTAAGTAGCCTATTAGATAAGCATTTATGTATTTTAAAAACAGTTTGTGTCAGGTAGGTGCTTTACAAGCTGTCCTGGTGTTAAATTTTACATTAACTGAGTTTTAATGAATTAGTTATTTGATTAATTAATGGCACTTTAAAGACTTAAAGTGGTTTTATGTACTGACTAAGATGTCATCCAATTACATACATGACATCCTTTTATTATGATATTCACCATTTTGTTTTCCAATGCAGACCATGATTTTATTTTTTGTGTTATAAAGGAAAGTTGGCAAACTTACAGAAACTGCAACTAGAAATGGTTAGTTCCATTTAAACTTCAAATATCAAGCATAGGATTTAGCTAGCAACACACATTTGTAACACTGATAAATGTCTTCTATCAATCAGGTAAACATTGTGCAACAAAGATGTTCAGCCAATTACAATCCTGCACAAGTTTCTTTACATGTCACTCTTACTATTAAGAACTGGTGTTTAATATATTTAAATGTTTGGCACCTGAAGAGCATTAGCTTGACTGTAAAGGCACTTAGCAGATGTGTAGGTACATGGTGCCGTCAGCCAGGTCTGAGATTCTGTAATCCAGCTTTGAGATCCTTGTACCATCTCTTGATGTTCCTGAAGCCAATCCCGTATCTATGTTCACATTAAAAAAAAATTTTAATGAAAAAATTGCAATGTATGTACTCACTTTAATTCACTGTGTTTAGGGTTGCAAAGGATTAGCAAGTAAGTCTGTTCTGGACCATAAATAAAAATAAATGAATAAATAAAATAATGTTTACATGTAATCATTTAGCAGACGCTTTTATCCAAAGTGACTTACAAATGAGAACACAAGTCAGTAGTTATGGAAAAAACAGCTACACTGTAGAATTATCAAACCCGAATTATCTTATCCCGCACCCCCGCACCCTTTTTTTTTCTTCCAACCACATCAGGGAATCACTTACTCTCTACCTAAATCACCACTACAAGCAGTGTGTAACAGTCACCATTTGTCTTTTAAGTAATAGGACACCTGGATTACTCGTAGTTACAAAGTATGTAAATAATGGAAGAAATCTGGTAAACATTTGTATGATATAAACCCTGTTATTTGATCCTTTATATTAAAATAAATTTAAGATACATGATTAAAAACCAACCTTGCTGATGAAGGTTGTTCTGTTCTCAGCCTGTTTGTAAAGAAATGAGTGGCGCTCCTGAATGTGGACAAGTCTTTCTTTTATGCTCTGGGTTTCCTCTGGCTTGTTGTCACTAAACGCCTGGAAGTCAGTTTTGACTGCTGCAAGGAGTGAATGTGAGGTTTCTAGCTCCTCCCAAACAAGCTATTAAAATGAAATAAATAATTACTTCACCATGCATAATAAAACTTTCTTTATAACCAAACATTAAAACATAGATAAGAACTGGTTGGTTGATAACCTGGAAATAAATGTGCATGAATAAATTTCATCATTACTTTTTCATATTTAACAAAACATCTGTCTCACATTGCTTGTAAAAAATGATTCAGGCTCCTGGTGCTGTGCTCCCTCTGTATCCCTGTATGTTTTATGCTTTAATACTGCCTTTTTTCTCATGTAGATTGTTGTCACACCTTTTATTTAATGTTTTTTTTTAAATAAGTCAAACTCAAAACAAAATAAGTTCAACATTTCATGATTAATACAATTGTAACGCCAACACCGGGCGGCACGGTGGCTTAGTGGTTAGCATGTTCGCCTCTCAGCGCTAGGGATTCCCGGTTCGAATCCCCATCTGGGTGGAGTTTCCATGTTCTCCCCGTGTCTGCGTGGGTTTCCTCCGGGTTCTCCGGTTTCCTCCCACAGTCCAAAAACATGGATCAAGTCAATTGAATTCTCAAAAAAATTGCCCCATATAGAGTGTGTCTGTGTGAGTGAGTGTGTGCCCAGTGATGGATTGGCGCCCTGTCCTGGGTCTATCTGCCCAGCGCCCGAGACGTTCTCCCCTGGATGGACATGGGGAATCCCACCGCGACCCTAATAGAGGATAAAGCGGGAGATAATGAATGAATGAATAACGCCAACACCACAGAACATTTTTTTAGGATTACTGTGCTAATATTGAATAGACCTCAATGGTTCAATGGTTTATGTATCATGTCTGACAGGATTTTACTGATCACAGCAGAACAGTGATTTTGACTGTGGCACAATTGTTGGTGACAGAATGATTTGAGCATTTCTAAAACTTCTATATATATAGCATCTCTTGCACCTGTGGCCACTTTCCTTTACCTGCCGTGGCCTTCTGTCTCCCCTAATGGTCTCCCTGATCTTAATAGGAAAAGGGCATTACAGGGATAGTGTTACGTTTAAAGTGTTTTTGTTATTGTATATTAGGTCTGATTAAGTGTCACATGCCAGGGCACAATGTGGACCAAAGAAGTGTCTTTATTTACAAAAATACATTACATGCACTATGTTGCCTGACGTCTTTGCCACCGACACTACGTACCTGTGAACTCTCTCCATGATGTGAGTATGTATATGTCTGGCTCTGGCTTATATAGATTGCACAGCAATCAGTACAGAATCTCTAGCATGGGGTGGTATGTTAATGATCTCTATTTATCTATTTATATTTTCTTAACTGATTCTAAACGTCATCTGTTCCTCTACACTGCCATTAGGTTTTTTTTTTACATGACAAAATCTGGTCTCAAGTCTGTTTAATTTTCTTAGACTAGGTCTAAGAAAAAAGCTAGGACACCAGCACGAGAGGCATGACCCTAATTTTTTTCATTAAGTTGAAACAATATGACATTAAAAATGTATAATAAATATTATTCTTTACTGGAACAAATAGCTAGTACATTTATTATTTTGAGTTTAATAGCTCATCTTCATTTATATTTTACATAGTTTACTTGTTTTTTTAAAACATGTACATTCCTCTGATATATGAGGCAGACCTTTTGTGAGCTGTCAGCCTCTTCCACATTAGGATGTTTTTTCTCCAGTCGGTTGTGTACGGCATCCAGCCCTGCATTTATTTCTGACAGCTTTGCATCCAGTTTGTGCAGTGGCCCACTCTTCTGAACCGCCTCCTGCACCTGACACAGAGATAAAAAAAAAAAAAAACAGGAAAATAATAAAATGGGAAACAGAGCTTGTGGAATTATATTTCTTTAGTTTTATTGAAATAATTAAATGTAATTGTTTTATATAATCACCTTTGCACATCATGTAGTGACAACCAAATAACTTAATTACACAACAAAAATAAAGGCTATGTGAGAACTAAAACTTTTAAATAAATGTTTTACTCCAAAAGCACAATTTTAATTAATGTTAAAGAACAAACACTGATGTAATCACACATTAATAAAACCTAAATTTAAATACACAATCAGTACCAGTTTCTGTTCTTCGACCTTATGCATCATGGTTTTTCCTCACTCACTAAATACTTTTATTGATATTATGAACTGTAGATGGAGAAAGTCATACATTTTTACACAAAAAAACCCCAAAATTCCATACTGATTAACAAGGAATGATCCTTGCTTGTCAAGATTAGGCCTTAAATGGATGCTTCATTGTGTTCAAATCTTTTGCAAAGAGGGCCAAATTTGATGAAGTGAGGATGAGGGGCCACAGTAGGTGTCATTTTTCATCACAGATATTATTTGAAAATTCACACGGTTATAAAACGATTTTGACTGTCACAATTACCTTTATTTTTCAAATGGCAGTGTAACTGAATATAAGCCGCTTAGGCATGAAGAACTCTAAAGACTCTTTTATATCTTGACAGTCAGACAAACTGTATGGAATACCTTAAATTTAAGGTATTTAAATTTAGTGTCAAGCAGCTCCCCTGTTACATTCATGTTGTCGTCAACACCTCTTTAAAAAATCAGTAGTTAGATGTCAGATGTGTGTTTTCATTGCATGCTAATGCCAAATAATCAAAAATCCACTCCTTTGCTGCCCCACTAGCTGTCTTTGAATATCTGACGATATGTCCTCAATTCTGCCAGAGGCACAGGGGCAGACACAGATAGTTATAGAATGGTGACACCATGTGGTAAAAGGCAAAATTTTACCACATGGCCGGACTTTGGACATGTCTGCTCTAAACTGTGAAAATAGAAGTGACATCTAAAATGGACATGGAAAGTGATGGAAAGTGAGCTTAAGCAGTTGACAGAGAAGTGAAACGACATGGCATTGTAGATGTGACCAGCACTGTTATCCAGTGTTGAATTACAGCAGGAATACTTACTTAACATTTTTAATTCAAAACAGTAATTAAAATAAAACAATTGGACAATCTAATACCTGCTTCTCTACATCCTGTAGTGCATACGAGACTTCCTCTGCAATACAATCTACTTCTTTGGGAACCAGAGTGTACATGTCTGAATATTTAATCCTCAGATTTTCCATGATTGCTTGCTGAACAGACTTCTGTGTACACAGTTCAGAATGGAGCTCCTACAAAGAAAAAAAGGTATTTTTTAAAAATATAAACCTGATAAATTCTTAAACAATTAAACATAATTATTAAGCCATTTATCCCGATTTGAGCTGCTGAAGCCTATACTAGTGCTCACCTTGAACAGAATTATACACGATGAAATATGAAAAAAATATGAAAAAAAAACACAGATCAAGAAAAAAAATGTACATGAATCAAGTAAAAATATCTGCCAAAATAGTGAGTACATTTATCTTGTTAAGATTTCTTGAAATAAGAAAAAGTTTCTAAAAACTAGATTATCTTATTATATATTTTTATTTAAATATAAAATATTATAAATGAATTAATTACTAATAAAAAAACAAGTATAAATTGCAATTAGATCAGAAGCTCAGATTGCAATGACGAACACTAAAGCTGGAAAATTTCTAAATTAGTAACTAATGCCATTTTTCAACAAGTTTCTCCCTGAAACAAACAGAGCTGGAATAAAATTTTAATAATTGACAGCTTAAAAAGAAACATGTTTGCAATCATAAAAGATAATTATCATGTACTTTCTCTCAAGCATCTTACCATATTTTAAGGTTTTTACAAGATTCATATGAATAAATTCCAAGCAGTGCACTCAAGTGCAGTTCACAGCGCAGTGAAACTCTCCTTTTCTCTTTCACTGTGCTGCTAAGCATCGGTTCTCTTCATCTTTCAGCTCCCACATAATACTGAGCTCCCTTTATTCATATTCTAATGAGATATTTGATACTGAGTCAATGATACAAACAAGGCTCTTAAAATCAACTAAACTGGAATCCTACAGCACAAAAACACCTGATTTCCAAAAAACAAACGTTTCATTTTATACAAGTAAATAATAAACAGTCATAATTGCTTAAAAAGTGGTCTTGTGGATTTATTTCTACATTGAAATACACAATCATTTGTACTTAAACCAAAGGTTATCCCAAACTACCGTGCAGATAAAAATATCTGAGTGAATCTGGCAGGTAGCCTGGACTCCACAATAATGTCTGTGGTACAGTCACTTTCTTTGTGTGATTGAGCTCTAATAAGTCCCACGAAACATCAGTCAAAGTGTTCATTACAGAAATAAAAATAATTTAAAAAATCCTTTCATTATAGTTGTACCAAAAAGCTAAACATTATCATATGATAGGCAGATGACTGTTCTAGTGTCAGTGAAATAAAAAAGTCAACAGGATGTAAACATTCATTCAATTATTCATTATCTTCTGCTTTATCCTATATTAGGGGGGGGAGGTTCCCCATGCCCATCCAGGGGAGAACGTTTCGGGCGCTGGGCAGATAAAGGGCGCCAATCTATCGCTGGGCACACACTCACACGCACAGACACACACACAAACTCACTCTATATGGGACAATTTGGAGAACTCAATTGACTTGATCCATGTTTTTGGACTGTGGGAGGAAACCGGAGAACCCGGAGGAAACCCACGCAGACACGGGGAGAACATGGAAACTCCACCCAGATGAGGATTTGAACTGGGAATCCCTAGTGCTGAGAGGCGAACATGCTAACCACTAAGCCACCGTGCCGCCGGATGTAAACATATGCATTTAAATTTGTAGCAGCAACATGGGCTTTTTTTGTTTAGCAAACCATATTGCTTTAGCATGGGAATGTGAAGTCATGACTCATATAAGAGCCTCATTTTTATAGTACAGAAGCTGCATTCTTAAAGGGGTTGTCTTAAACAGAATTTTAATCATCATAGTAAACTGTACAGGAAATAAAGGGTCTTTTCTTAAAACCAGAAAAGGTGAAGGTATTTAGAAAAGGTATTTAGTTAATAAAAAAGGTCAAACTGTATAGGAATCAGGGCGGCACGGTGGCTTAGTGGTTAGCACGTTCGCCTCTCAGCGCTAGGGATTCCCGGTTCGAATTCCCATCTGGGTGGAGTTTCCATGTTCTCCCCGTGTCCGCGTGGGTTTCCTCCGGGTTCTCCGGTTTCCTCCCACAGTCCAAAAACATGGATCAAGTTAATTGAGTTTTCTAAATTGCCCCATATAGAGTGTGATTGAGTGTGTGAGTGTGTACCCAGCGATGGATTGGAGCCCTGTTCTGGGTGTATCTGCCCAGAGCTCGAGACGTTCTCCCCTGGATGGGCATGGGGAACCCCACCGCGACCCTAATAGAGGATAAAGCGGGAGATAATGAATGAATGAATGTATAGGAATCAAAAGTAATGCCTCATCACTAAGCTGGAATTTGACAGTGAAGTTTAGCCTTCAAGTATATTCATTAAAACAAACATTCAAATAAGAAAACACATTTCTAATCTAAAGTCTGGAGAGATAATTATAACCTAAGTCCTCATCTTATCATACCTCACAACAGGTAAGTGTACTGTTCTGTTAGTGCTCAAGATGCTATATGTATATATGCAATGATTTAACCCTTAATGGAAATGCAAATGTTCCTAGAACCAATTTCAACAGCCGAGGACTGGAACGCCAAAGCCTTCGCGTTTGGTCCCTACGCAATCCACAAAACACTAGAACCCTATTACCACCCTTTCCATAGGTGGTGAGTCCATGGGATTGGGGACACTATAACCCTATTAAAGGAAACTGGAACCTGTTCTTTTCCTTCATAGAGATTTAATGGATCAATATTTGTCTGGCCCATTAACTTGAACCAATTAACCTTGGGAGACCCTACTAGGGGTTATTGCCCTGGACAACATAACTTCTAGGGTCTAGGGTGGATAGTTCTCTCCAGGTTGAAGATGAGTTCCTGCCTCATCTTGAGTTTTGAGTTGTCAGTAATGCAGAACATGAAAGAAGAATTCATTCCTTTTACTCTAATAATTATTTTTTTTTGGTTAAACAGAACTCACCTGCAAGCGTTGAGTGTTAGGCTCCTGCTCAAGCGCTTTCAGTAGAGTCACTGCAGATAGAAGCCAGTCCTGCACTCCACGTAGCTCATCACATATCTTCTTCCTGTCTTCCATTTCCACCTGCACAGCCTTACGAGCTTTAGCACTTTGTTCTTGTAAGCTGTAAGATATAATTTGAAAGTGAAGTGAGACTAGAATCTAGAGTTTTTGATCAATAAGCTTACAAGCAGGTGTAAATGTGTGCTGTATTTCATTTAAAGAATAAGGATATATAAAAGTTTAATCTTTACAATATAATTTGTCAGTGTATTGTGGCATAGAAAGATTTCACAGAAGACAAAACCACGAGATTTTAATGCCAATCAAATTAACAGAGTTTACAAAACTATCTCTAAAGAGAAACATTAAAAAATAATAAAAAATTTTTCCTTTGCTTTTTTCTTGGTGAGGATATTAAATGTTTAACTTTTTTTTTGCCACTATTACCTCTACATCGTTCAGGCATAGAACACTACTACAATGTATTGTTGTAGAAAGAAGTACATCAATAAACTGAATTTGAACTTAAAGCAACCAATATATAGCATGCCAAAAACAAGGCCTGAAATAGTCGAAATGGTCACAAATGAATCAAAGGTCATTTCTACGCAACTAAAACCCTTTCACATTAACTAATGTTAATGAGCCCACCTAAACAAAAATAAAATGCATGCCAATTAAATTAATATTCCTGAAAATAATTGAAGCGTTTGTTATTTTAACAGTGTTGAGGTAAACATGGTACAATTTCTGACGACCGGTTTATTCACTTATCTGTATTGCGCCTCTGACCTGCTATATCTCTTTTGCATGTTTTGCAGCTGCTGGCAGAGGACAATGGTTGAAGCTTGCTCAGAGTTGAAAGGAAATCCCAGTAGCCTTGAGATTCCCAGTTGCAGTGCAGACAGAGCTTGGTGGTGGCAGTCCAGTCTGTCCTGATACTGTGACCAAAACATCAGTAGCTTCTGCAGCTCCTCATCAACTTTTTGTGTGCTGCTTTCCAACAATTCAACCTCCAGCTGCTCTAGTACCATAAATGCTTGCTCCATCTGAAAGAAAGAAAGAAATACATTCAAATAAACATCCACATATATTTTACAATTCTAACTGAATCATAAAATTCACTTCATTTTGATGTCTGTCTGTTTTTTCTCATGTTAGATCGGACATCCCCACCCACGACTTAATACTTTGTGTTTATCAACCAGCAGCAATTTTTGCAACAAATGTACATGCTGTATTTACTGTTCCTATATTAATATAGGAATATAGGAACAGTAATTTTTTCCCCTAAAAAAAATAAAAAAATAATAATAATAAAATAAATAAATAAATAAATAAATAAATAATAATAATAAAGCATTTGGGCCAAGAATAGCAGTGCCAGGCTGAACAAGAAAAGGGATGGGATTTGATACCCATTGTAAATTATGGTGGTGGCTACAAAATGATGCTTTGGGTCTGTAATGCAGTCAATGATTTTTTTTTATTTTTATAGCACGTCACATTTTAGACATTTTCTTATTGTCTTATATAATGATAATAATATGAATTGACTGACCACTAATTATTTAAAATTAGCAAGTTTTCTCTCACAGTGGGGATTCCACGTTCGAAGATAATGAAAGAACGAATGACTTGTCACAAGATACAAGATGAAAACATGTATTTTGACAAAGTATAACCATCATCCCACTATCACACCCAAATAACTTACAACAAATGTAACAAAATTTTACCTACAAAATATTTTAAATCTATAAAGGTATTTATTGTATAGACATCGCCTTCAATAAATTAAATGGCTTACGATGTGTCCAATCCTAATCCATTCCTCCAATCTCTGCTCTGAATGAGCTAGCAGATCTTCAGAACATCGCTGTAGTCTGGCCACCTGGTTCCACAGTGCTGCCACAGCATCATCCCTGTTGGCACGACACCCATGTACTGGACACAACTCTCTTAATTCTTCCAATCTTCCAGGCAATACATTTATATTCTTGACCAGATCCTGAAATAAGGAAGATTCTTCTTTAATATTGAAACTACTATTGATTAATTTTAATAAATAAATAAAATAATTTTTTCATACTTTAAGTTTCAGCTTCTGCTCTGAACAGTCATTTTGGCATTTAATTATTTTAGAAGCACAATCCACTAGGCTTGTTTCCAAGTCTCGCATCTTTTGGCATAACTCTTCATAACAAATCCTACTGGTTTTCTGACAGTTAACACAACTGGCAAAAGACAATACAAATTTATTGCACATGTTATACTAAACATTTTATATAAGGTTGATAAATATTGTAAATGTCAGCACTGTGAAATAAGTATTAACAGAAATTTTGATTGCTGCTGTAAACTAACACTCTTAATCATCCAATGATCATATGACTGAAAAGAAAGTGGAAACCAGACCTACATCAGAAGCTATGCTATATTCTAGAGAATAGAAATAGTATCACTTAATAGTTTTTCTAGTTTGCCAGAAAATCTTAATATTTAAAAGAATTTAGCTTCAAATTGGAGCTGGAAAATAGGTAAAACACTGCAAAGTTGATGGTGCATCCTAGATTACTCTGGTTTTGCTTAATGCAACTAGAATGTAGAAAGAAGAAATGTAAAATGGTCCTAAAGAAAATCTGAGCTAACTGAGTCGCAAAATAATAAAAAAAAAAATAAATATACAAATTACTATGTACATATTACTGGTAGAAAAATCTCAGCATATTTGTGTGTACTAAACAGACACATAGAGCCATAATGTAAATTAGGCTAATCTTTTGTGTTATCATTTGACAATGTTCAATTAAGAAAAGTAAAAAAATCAAACTAGGTGGGATGGTGACTTAAAGGTTAGCACATTCGCCTCCTCGAAGGGGGCACGTTCGAATCCTGATCTGGGTGATGTTTCCATGATCTCCCTACGTCTATGTGGGTTTTTTTTGCCGTTCTCTGTTTCCTTTCACAGTCCAAAAATGTTGAAACAAAGTAAACTGGCTTCTCTAAATTTCCCATATCTTAAAAATTGCCAAAAAAAAAAAAATATCCCCCTTGTGTGACCCTAGTCCCAAGTATAGGATTGAGCGGATGATAAAGAGATGAGACAAGATGAGATGAAGCAATCAAATTCTAATAAAAAATATTTGTTCACATTTTATTGTCACAGAATTAAAAACATTAAAATGTTCAGTACCTTTGTAAGGCTTCTAGCCTAAGCTGGGCCTGAGCGTGAAGTGTGGACACTCGAACCAAGAGGTAACTTAAAATTTCAGTCTGAAGTTGTTCCACATTCTGTTTATTAAATACAGTATGCAATTGGGTAGCAATCTCAAGTTGGTTGACATGGACTTGGAAATCATTGTGAATAGATGACATAGTCAGCTGAATGTCCTTTAGCCTTTCTGAGCAGCCCCTAGGTGAGCAGATGGAGGGCAGGAGAACTGATTCAACCTTCTGCAGAAATTGGACAATAACTACAAGTCCTCTACAATGCTTTTTCAATGACTCCTTTGCCTTTGACAGAATTTCCTGGTGAACAAATAATACATAAATAAGTAAGCAAGAACTATAAACAACCTTTTATTTCCAAAAATGTATTTAATATTAACAAACTTTTAGCAGTTTGGACTTACAATTTTTTGATTACAGGTTTTTATAATGGTGTTTGCAAATTCCACAAGGTCTGATGATTTTTCAGATCTCAGTTCTTGACCAAGATTCTCGTTTTTGAGGATTTTTATAATATAAACTCTATCTTCAATATTGCTTCTAAGATTAAGAAGCATTCTGAGGTTCTTTTCGACATTTTCTTGGTTTGGTTTTATTTCACAAAGCCCCTCAGTAAACTCATTTGCCACTTTGAGAAAACCTAGTACAGCTCGATGTTCTGAAAGGTAATGCACTCCTTTCAAAACTTCACACTGAACATTTTGAATTTTACTGCGAATAACTTTTTCCAAAGTTCTGAGATGGTCAAGTTTTTCCTTGAGTAAATCTTGTTCAGCGGTAAGATGAGATGGGTCAAACTCTGGTGTGATGCTCTCAAGTTCGTCTGCTGCTTCACTAAACAACAGCTTAATGGCAGGAATCTGGGAAAGCAGAGACTGACAGGTTATATAGCATTTCATTTTGTCAGTGCTTTCATCATTTGTGTTAGGAATCTGGATTTCCACATTTTCCACAAGATCTTGCACAAGGTGTCTTAGGCTGAGAAATCTTTCATGGCTTTGCGCTTGTGTATCTAAGGCCTTCATTTTATGCTGAAGCTCAGAGATTAAACATAGTAGTTCCTTCCTCTTGTCCTCTCCACAAGGCATAACTTGGTCCACCATGAACTTATGGTCTACAATCATGCGTTTAAAAGACTCTTTTGCTGCCAGACAGTCTTTAGTAATGGGAAATGTGAGTAATTTCAAATCAGTCATCATTTGTTTTAGGCTGTGCTCTAAAGAAAGTATTTTCTGACTCGAGGACTGTCGGTTCTGTATGATTTCTGCAATTTCCTGACTGAAGAATTTCTCATAAGTGATTATCTCTTTAATATCATCTTGATGTTTGGAGAGTTTCTCATACAGCCAGGTATTCTCAGAAATGCTAAGCTCTGACATGATGTCTTTACTCTTCATCAGCAATGCTTCTATGACTGCAGACTGCTTTTCTGCCTCACAAAGTGTATCCTGGCTTTGCTGTAACCTCTGATCAAGAGTGATATCATTCAAGCCTTGGCAATCCTCCCTTTTGAGTGATTCTTTTTTAACATGATCTAAAATCCAGTAATCCACATTTGCCATCTGTTCTGCAATCTTCTCCCGGGTCTGAAGACATAAATGGATATCCACCATAGTGCTGGTAAGTTTATCAGCTGTTGATTTGTAAAAATCTTCCAAAGTTTTCAAAAATCCTTTCACAAAAAAGGCATCTACTTCATCAAGTTCAGGCATCAACTCGGTCACATCTTTGGTCTGGGTCTCTAAGTGCCTTTGTTGAAATCTCATCTCCGAATATAATTTCTTCATGTCCATGATCTGTCTATAAACCTCTTCAGGAAACAAGGAAACTTTCCTGTGCTTGATTTCTATTTCACACCCTATTTGCTTGACTCTGCCTAATGCCTCAGTAAATACCTTCAATATTTTGACCATAGCTGGGTTATGGCCTTTGGGAATTGAACTAGGTAACAGCTCAGCCATCAGATTCATGTGATAGCTAACACTCTGTAAGATTTGTTTTATGTTTGATACCTCAGTCTTGAAATAGAATTCTTGAGCTAGAGCATGTGACCTTTGCTGTAGGTCCAAATAGCGATGCTGTGCTTCAGACAATTCAGCATTTAGCCTAATCATTTCTTCTGGCCGTTTGGAATTGTCAACTATTGACATTAAGGACGGTCCCAGGATTCTATCAATATTTTCCACATGGTCTTTTAGTGTCTCAATATCCTGAAGAAGGTTAAAACTCTCTTTGGTGTAAGTACTAAGGATCTGCACACTTTTTTCAGCAGATCTTTCCAGCGCTTTCCATTTACATTGAAAGGTTCTTTGTTGTGACAGTGCTTCTGCTCTCTCAGGCTGGCTAAGATGAGGAGATAATTGAGATTGTGTCTGAATTAACTCCCCAAGGACAATCCTTTCTTGTTCCATGGTTCTTAGGAATGAACGCATTCTCTGCTCCTCCACAAAGCTGCTTTCAACTGGACATCTAGTAGACATATATAAAAAAGGTAACATTCTTCCAACAACACTTAGTTTACATAAATTTAAAAATTATTGTTAGAAATGTACATCTAACAATAAGCTAATGGTTGAAACCGAAAGATTTTTACATCAAAACTGTGGTATGTTTATAAAAATCTTTACTACAACTATTCACATAAATGATAATTATTTAACTTATTACATTTAAACATTAAAAAATGTCATATAACACCATAGGTCTTAATAATAAATTCCAAAGCAATGCATACATAGCTAGGAAATCATGTCATTTCTACTAACTTGCAAATTACAAACGATACCTTCATGTCATCCCAACAACTAAAATGTACATTAGATTTACATTTGGTCATTTAGCAGATGCTTTTATCCAAAACAACTTACAAGTATCCCAACTTTAGATTGACAGCCCAACACCTTAACCATTGAGCTAGCACACCCTCACAAAATTATACCTTAGGAACCATGCCAAATCTACAACTATGCCACCACACTTTGCAAACTTCATAGAGAATGCACCACTGTAAATAAATAAAACAGAAGCAGGGACACCTACTGGAACTGACACGAGGAACGCAAGCCCTAATCATCTTAATTTGATGCACCCTCCCCCAACCCGGTTGAGCATTGCCAAATTCATATACAGAACAATATTTTTACAATACTGCATTGCTTCAAAGACCTTATATAGTTTTATTTTTTTTTAGGAATAAACCATGTAAGGATCAAGGCTCAATGGAAAACTCATCATCCTTAAACAACATAACAGTTGTGAAACAAATAACATTGGATACTTCCATTAATCATCTTCCACTTTATCCTCTGCTAGGGTCGTGGGGTGGTTCCCCATGCCCATCCAGGGGAGAACGTTTCAGGCACTGGGCAGACATAATCGACAGGGCGCCCATCTATCGATGGGCACACTTACTCACACAGAGACACACTCTATATGGGGCAATTTGGAGAATTGATGCATGTTTTTGGATTGCAGGAGGAAACTGGAGATCCTGGAGGAAACCCACATTTGCCCATTAGCACATTTGCCTCTCAGCGCTGGGGATACCAGGTTCAAATCCCAAACTGGGTGGAGTTTCCATGTGCTCCCTGTTTCCTTCACGTTCTCCGGTTTCCTCCCACAACATGGACTTAAGGCAAACTGAATGCTCTAAATAGCCTCATATAGTGTGTGTGTGTGTGTGTGTGTGTGTGTGTGTGTGTGTGTGTGTGTGTGTGTGTGTGTGTGTGCAAGCGAGCGAGTGAGACCAATGAAAGTTGTGTATGAAAACACCCTACCCATATCCCTAGTAGAGAATTATTTATTAATTTACCAGATGGACACAAAATTTACCATATTTAGACACTAAAGTAAACATCCTAAAAACAAATTCTATTAATATTTGGAACTTCGTTATACTCACAGTTTCAAAGACTGCAGTTCTCCTACCAATTTCTCAAGAGTAGATTTTGATTTGTGCATCTGTCTGTCATAATCAATAACCAGTTGTAACTGTGCCTCCTTGGTCTGTACAGCACCAGTCGCATCCCATAATGCCTCTGTCCACCGACAACTCAGTTGGTGCATAGCCTCAAAGTTGGAGTTTGAGTGAATTGCAACAGTTCTTATTTCAGCATTATCATCCGCTTGCTCAGACATTAAAGATACCTGCTCCTGAGCTCTCTGTCTGCAAAGCTAATTCAAAAAAAGTTACATTTAATAAACATCTATAATGCATATACTATTTTAATAATGTTAAAATAGCTATAAATGTTTTTATTTTATTTTTTACTTTTACTCGAGGAATAAGATTTTGTTCAGTTAATCACCAAATGAATGAGGGGTACTTGTCTTGAAATCCAACTGAGACTGGAATGGCTGTCATACATGTAGAGATGCTGATTTTAGAATGGGTCATACCATCACTTCCAGGACTTCTTCTTTACACTGAAGATATTTCTTAATGATATTTGCTGTATGTTTGGGGTCAGCTTATTCTGCTGCTGCAGAATAATTTTGGGCCAATTACATTCCTCCCTGATGGTATTGCATGATGGATTAGTATCTGTCTATCTTTCAGCTTGGGGCTACCCTTAATCTTGACCAAATCGACAATTCCATTTGCAGAAATTCAGCCCCAAATTTGCAAGGAACCTGCACCATGTTTCACTGTTGACTGTAGACACTCATTATTGTACCACTCTCCAGCCCTTCGGTGAACAAACTGCCTTCTGCCACAGCCAAATATTTAATTTAATTAAAATTTTGATTCATCAGTCCAGAGCACCTGCTGCCATTTTTCTGCAAACCAGTTCCTATGTTTTTGTGCATAGCTGAGTCACTTGGCCTTGTTTCCATGTCGGAGGAATTGGCATTTTGACTGCAACTCTACCATGAAGACCACTTCTGGCCAGACTTCTATGGACAGTAGCTGGGTGTACCAGGGTCCCACTGGTTTTTGCCAGTTCTGAGGTGATGACATGGCTGGACATACTCCAATTTCTCATGGAAATAAGCTTGAGGTATCTTTCATCCGCTGCACTAAGTTTCCTTGGCCAAAGTTTCCTTTTGTTTCTTCATCTTGAAATTCCAGTCTGCTTGGAAATCTTTGTCTGCTAAAAAAACTTGCTGATGCAGTATAACTATCTTCCACAACCTCAGCCTGGTAGCAGAGTTTGGCTGTTCCTCACCCAGTTTTATGTCTCCTACACAGCTGTATCTGTTTCATTTAATGAGTGTGTTTCAACCTACTTGTGAAATCATTAGCACCTGTTTGGTATAATTGGTTAATCATACACCTCACTATAATCCTACGAAATCCCTGACTTTGTGCAAATGTACCTATAAGAGTGTATGCTGGTTTGAAGGCAAAGGATAGTAACAACAAATATTGGTTTGATTTATGCTGACTTTGCATTTTGTAAATTGATAAAAATCAGTGAGCTGGATAAGGACAAATCTTAATATTTCTACTCAAGGGTAGAAATGTATGTAATAGATAGCAGTTGTGAGGACAGTTTTGGGTATTGGGGAAACTCACCTCAGCCTCCTGAACCTGTTTGGCCATCTCTGTTGGGTTGAGCACTGCAGGCTGATGGCGGCAATTCAGTATTCGAAACAATAATCTGTTCAATTGAGCTTCATGGTCAACAAAACAGCTGCTGAGAAACTTCATGGGTTCTTCATAAAACCTGCTCTGTGTTTAGAAACATGTGTAGGTATTTTGAGTTAAATTCATGAATTATATAAAGAAAATAATGGCTATGGATAGAATTTAATCCTTGAATGACTTAAAAATGTACACAACAAAAATATAGCAGCATGATACTGTTTTAATTTTTAATATATGTTATACAATAAATATTGCATGCTGTAGATAACTGATCTTATGTGAAACATGAAAATATTTTAAAATGTTCTTAAAGTGATATCTTAGAAATCCAACTCTTTGGTAACACTTTTATGAATCCAGTATTTATAATGCATTATAAGCACATCAATAAAGCTTGATAAATTATTAACAATATGCTATATGGCTCACTAAAGAGTACTAATCTTAAGCTGCTTGGGCCAATTTGTAAGACCATAGGATATAATTTCTATGTGAATACTCTTTTTTCATCATCAAAAACTCCTTATTCTGTGCTGCACAGGAGGCAAAATTATAACACGGTTCTTAGTGGTTGAAATCTGACCTACTCTTTGTGACCATGTAGAGATTCATATACTTTTTACATATAAATCAAAGCAAAGGTGTGGATTTGTATAGGAAACACACACTCTAGAAGATTAAATAGAAGATACATTTAAAATAATTTAGAATACCTCAAGCAGAAGAGTATTTGGTCCCGAATTTGACATCTTTTCAATCTCAGTAAAGATATCATCCATTGTGGGACCCAAAGAATCATTTTCCTCCAACTGATTTTCAATATTTTTTGCAAGTGAGGCATCTTCAGTGAAGACCTCTGGCTGGTCTCCATCGTGTTCTTGCATCTATATATATATAAAAAAATTAATTTAAAAAAATTAATAAAAAAACACCATTGTGCTCACATCTGATACATTTCAATTTGAGAAGCACTGCCACTTATATTTATATACGTATAACACTTATACACCAAACACCAAAAATATATTTAACTAAAATAACTGTGGAAATAAAATAGAAATCATACTCATTGCCCCTGATAAATAGTATTGGAGCATATTTGATACAATTATTTACAATAAAAGTAAAAAAAGAAAATTTTAAATGTTTTGAGCAGTCAGGAAGCAAGTTTATATATTGCCATACTATACCAGGTAGACTGTGGTATTGATCTTTTTGGTCACAACTTCTTGGTATTTGTTGTATACCGCCAGAGTTTCAAAGTCCAATATAACTTTTTACATATTCAAAGTACAGACTATTACACAATCTGTTTAGCCATCACTGTAACATGGTATTGTCCAAGTATTATTCCATAAAGTATGGTTAAGATTAACAAATTGTGCTAACACCATACATCATGCATTTAAAACCAAACATCCATGTAACATAGTTACCTCAACCAAAGTGAAGTTTTCACTTGGAGTCCCAATTTCTGTGGATTCTAAATGAACAGCCAAACAGACATCTTGCTCAAAATGTTCTTGATTCAACGGTGTCCTTTCAATAGTATTCTCATCATTTAAACTTGTATAGAGGGCTTCTTTCTCAGCTTTGTATTCAGGATTAGTTAGTAAGGTGTCCAGGTTTGATGTCACTTTAGCTACACCAGGAATTTCAGAAGTAGTTTGATACTTTTTTGGCAGCACTGGTGAAGCTTTAAGCAAATCTTCCTCGGGTTTGGTGCTGACCGATGTGTCCTTCACCTGGGATGTAGGATCTTCTGAAAGTGTGTAATGTATTTTGCTATTTGACTGTGTAGGTTCTGATAAGTTCTCCACCAGGGTTTCGTCAATTGCTTGAGACTTACTTTCTAGTGGAACATTTGGTCTCAGTGGTGGGGCTGTTTCAATAATAGATTCACTGACATTCACAGTGTTTTCTTTTCTTCTCGTAGGAGGTATGGGTTTAATAAACATTTCTTCCACTTCTTGGATGCTGGAGATGAATAAATTGGGGTCACTGCCAGTGAGGATTGTTTTTCGCCTTGCAGGTGGAGTTGGTTTCACATGATGCCCCTCCTGAGCTTTGTCTAGTGTCAGTGTTTTCTCCACATTAGTACTCCTAGAGCTAACACTCATGTGTCTGCTGTCTTCTTCTCCTAATGGTGGACTAGGTTTTGTTGAAGTTTCCTTCACTTCTGTACCTTTAAGTACAGTTTGGTCTTTCTGTCTTACTGGAGGAGTTGGATTTACAAAGTCTTTCTCAACATCTTTGTCTTGTATTTCAGTCATCTCTAAATTACAACTAGTAGCCATTTGGCTTCCAAGTTCATTAAATATCATATTCACGTTTCTGCTGTCTTTTGACACTGAAGTGTCAATTTCTAGTTGATCTGCTTTTCTTCTGACTGGTGGAGTTGGTTTTATAAGACTTCCCTCAAAAGCTATTCCTTGGGCTGTGGTCTCGTCAAAGGTGTCAGTCACAAATTTGCTGTCTCTTCTCCTTGTTGGTGGTGTAGGTTTCACCAGCATCTCTTCCCATTCTTGAGATTGGGATTCAGATAAAATATTTTGAACTGATTTTGATTTTTTTCTTGTTGGTGGAGTTGGTTGTACAAGATCTTCTCTAGAACCAAAGTGCAATTCCTTAGATATGCTATCACTTACAGTTTTACTACCTCTTCTTCTTCTTGGTGGTGTAGGTTCCACAGCGGGTACTTTACATTCTTGATGTTCGATTGTCTTGGAAATGGAAGTATTTTCAGATTGACTTTCTTTTCCTCTGGCTGGCGGAGTTGGTTTCACAAAAGGTTCCTCAAGAATATTTTCTAGATCAGTGTTGATGGATATAGTACTGCCCGATAGATCACTACAGAGTTTACCATCTCTTTTTCTTGTTGGAGGTGTAGGTTTAGGCAGTGTCTCCTGAATCAGTTGGCCTTTGGATAGCATTGAGAATGTGTTACATTCACCTTGACTCACCTTGCGTCTTACTGGTGGAGTCGGTTTTACATTAGCTTTCTCAACAGTAATGTTTTGTTCTATTGAATCTTCTAATATTTTCGTGTCAGTGGTATCACTGATTATTGTGTTATTTCTTCTTCTTGTTGGAGGTGTGGGTTTAACCAATTTCTCTTTCATTTCCTGGGCTTTTAAAACAAATACTACATCACTCTCTACCTGAATTGGTTTCTCTGTCATTGTTGGAGTAATGGGTCCTTTAACAGAGAACTCTTTATCAGTTTCCTCTAATTCTAAAGACATTTTGTCAATGTCCTTTTGGTGTTTATAATCTAATGGCTGAATCTCAAAATCAAGTGAGAATCGTTGATTGTTTGGTCTATCTCGTCGTCTTCTAGCTGGAGGAGTTGGTTGGAAATCAAGATCAAGCGACAGTCTATCGCTTGATAATTTTTCTTTCCGTCTTCGATTTGGTGGAGTTGGGACAATATCTAAAAGTGACCCTTCAAATGACCCTTTAAAGTCCTGCTTACTCATTTCTGCAATTGCAACACTTGAATCCTCACCAGGTTTATTTAAGGTGGCATCATGTTCTGAAATGTGTGTTTCTATAATTGGTTTTCTGTGAAATTCTTCACGGTCTAAAACGATATATCTACGTTGAATCTCTCGTGGACCATTATTAGAAATGTGATCCAAAATGTGTGGTTCCAGTAGTCCTAGGGTTTCCTGTGGACCATTGTTTGTTGACAATGCATCCACTTCTTCTGCAGTTTCCAAATTTGTTAAATTCTCATTGGTTAAAGGGTTCACTTCAGAAGTAGAATCCATAGTCTCTTTGGCCTCCCTTGTGCTTTGTACAACATTGTCATTTGCCAGTTCTCCTTTTTCATCTAAACAAACCTGAATGCCAGTGGTAGGTTCTTGAGCATTTGTAACTGCTGAAGCTAACAACGTGACATTACATCCAGTGTCAGCAGAAGAACCAATGTTGTCTGTATCTTGGTCAGTCGAGCTTGGGACCTGATAACTATTAATTTGTATGGTTTCTGTTTTAAGAATAAGATCAGCATTTTCTCTTTTTAGCTCTTTATTGTCCCCAAGCTGACACTCATCAGATAAGAGCAATCCCCTTTTAAGTGTATCCACAGATTGAAGATGTTCAATAGAATCATAGAGATCACTCAAATCAGTATGAAGTTTTTCACTTTCTTTCTTCTTTATATCAATCTCCACAATCTCCCCCTCCTCTCCAAACTCTTTAACCACTGTTGCTAAATCTTTTATAATCAAATCTGATTCATCACTTTGCTTTAATTCTTTAGCTGGCGTAATCAAATCTGTGCTTGGAAAAGCAGTACTCTGTAGTTCATTTATCTGAGTATTCATATGTGTTATCAAACAGCACTCTGTGATCTCCTTTTTGAGTAATATGTCAGTAACTGGCAAATCTTTAGTTATAGGTTTAGACTCATATGCTTCTTTTTTGCTTATATTAGCATCACTTGAGGAGATATCAGACTCTTTTGCTGTTAGGTCATGTTCTACTGGAGATGTAAGCTTGTTTTGAGTTTGTTCCGGTACAGATTTGGTCAGTTGCACATGTGCAAAAGGCTGAACCACAAAGCTTTTAATATTTTCCTTGTCATCTTGACTTTCCATGGTCAAAAGGGTAGTGGCGATATCACCTGGCTTCAACCAATCAGCATCAGACTGTGTAGAAAAAAAAATGTATTGATCATCTCAGAGCAAACCTACCACACCTGGTGTAAAATTTAAATTAAAATAATACACTGTATAGTCCAAATTACAAAATAAATAAATTCATTATCATTATCGTCTATCATTTGCATATATTCATTTGCAAATATAAAACAAACAGCACACAAATGATTGTCTTCACTACCTCACTAATGCGGCATTTCCAAAACTGCTTTAAAACGTTTAATATATTTTCAAAAAAAGAAATAGTGGACCAAACTGTTTTTTTTTTCGTTTTTTTTCGTTAATTGTCTATTTACGTAGCCCCTAAATGGAAATGAGCAACAAAAAAAATATCGAGAGGAACATGAGTAAAAAAAAAAAAAAAAAAAAGAAGAATCTTTTTTACTTATATCGTGCGCACCACTTAGTAAGTCGTGCGCACGAGATATTAAGTCATGCGCATGACCTACTAAGTGGTGCGCACCACTTAATATCTCGTGCGCACATAAGATATTATGTGAATCATAATCTGAGAATAAACAGAAATGTTTGCTGTTACAACTATAGCGTTCTTTATTTATCTGTGGATCTGTCAAACAGCCATAGTGTCGGAGAGCGCATGTCCCAGTGTAAACACTATCGTTGTAACAGTGCGTCATGTCTGTTTATTGTCAGATTATGATTCACATAATATCTCATGCGCACCACTTAACTCGTGCGCACGACTTACTAACTCATGCGCACGAGATATTAAGTGGTGCGCACCACTTAGTAAGTGGTGCGCATGACTTACTAAGTCGCAAGCACGACTTAATATCTCGTGCGCACGACTTACTAAGTGGTGCGCACGACATAAGTTAAAAAAATTATTTTTTTTTACTCATGTTCCTCTCTATATTTTTTATTTGCTCATGTCCCTTTAGGGGCTCCGTATTTATTTTACATAAGACCTAAAAAAAACATTTGAGAAAATAGCATTTTGTAAACACCTTAAGTTGACCTGTCTTTTTTTTTTTACCTGACAAGTTGCCAAAACCTCAACCTCTTTTAAATGTTCTTTTTCTTGTATCTCATGATCCTGTAAATTAAAAAAAAATGTGATTTTAAGATACCATATCAATATTAATTGATATATTTTAAAGCTGAATTTTACCTGTAGTTTTTGCTTGAGTTCATTGAATAGTATATCAGCATCAGATATGGCACTTGCCCCATCTCTTTCCAGCTTGTCATACAGCTCTGAACCCAGACAGTCCCTAAGTAGCTGCTGATGTGCTATTGCCACCTTCAGGTTCTGATAAAGTCCTTCACCTTCTTCTAACGTGGTCTAAGAAAGGATAATAAAGTGTGGGGTAAATAAGGTTTGCTTGAGGGTACTTTAGCCATAGATCTTAGTGGGACCGGGAATTGAAACCTTGTGTGCAAGGCTCGTTCCTTAACCACAAGCCCCCATGCAAGTTATCTCTGGAAAATGTTGTGCATTAAAATACCAGGACATTTGCTGTAATGTATTTTTTTAAACACACAATTAAATTTCATACTTCACCCTTTCATAGAATATACACTGATAATTTTACATGCATCAGTTGATTAAAAAAACTAACTATAAAAAGAGACTCTGACCTCTTCATTTGTACAAAAAAAATAATGAACCAATTGCTTTATAGACTTAATGCTCAGGTGACCTACCTGCATATTGTACACTGAGTCTGTATGTGTTGAGTGGGTCCAGGAGCGAAGATCATGTAGTGCCTCTCGCACACAGTGCACTACACTGTCAGCACATTCATGTTGCATTTCTGATAGCTTAGATTGCAATCTAGCAACAAAAAACACAAACCAAGCATTTACCAACTGATATTTTTATAGAGAGATAAACTCATGCACAAATTTGAATTTGAAATTTCAATGAATGTTGAAGCACTTAAGCAAGAAAAAAAAACATTTTTAGTAATAGAATATTCTCTTTAAAAACATAACCATAAAGTAACTAAATTATTAATAAAGACTGTATGACATGTGCGGGCGCACGGTGGCTAAGTGGTTTGCATGGTCGCCTCTCAGCATTGGGGATACAGGTTTAAAATCCCAATCTGGATGAAGTTTCCATGTTCTCAAATTTAGTCATTTAGCAGACGCTTTTATCCAAAGTGACTTGAGAAATGAGAACATTTCAACAAGTCAGAGTTATGCAGAAAACCAACTACACTGTAAAGTCATCAAACCTGATTGTTATTTGATGCTGCACCCCCCCCCCCCCTTTTTTTTCCTCTAGGTTCTCCGGTTCCCACCCACAGTTCAAAAACATGGATCAAAGTAAACTGAATGCTCCAAATTTCCCCATGTAGAATGTGTTTGTTTGTGTGAGTGAGTGTGTACCTAGCGATTGATTGGTGTTTTTGGACAGTTTTTGCAAGTTGACACAAATGATATTTTTAAATACACTGCCTGGTTAAAAAAATCTGTCACCACCTGGATTTAACTCTGATCTGGTGTTGTTGCTGCAGTTGATGATAATGATAGCTTTATTAATCCCACAATGGGGAAATTCAAAAAGTAAGAAAGATCAGAAGTAATATATTGGAAAAGGCAAAGACAGATGACAGCAAAAAAAAAAATAATAAAAAAAATAATAATAAAAATACACCTTTAGCACAGCACATATGACAAAATAGACACAGACAAAGCCATGGTTTTTGGATGAGCTGCCACTATTAACGCAGCACTCAGCCCATTTGCTGGACCGGGGAAGTAAGCAAAAGGTGTGAGCGAAGTTGCAGAGTGGTTTAGGGAGCATGAGACATCATTTTCACATATGGCTTGACCATCAGTGTCCAGACCTACATCCCATTAAGAATCTTTATGTGTGCTGGAAAAAAACCTTTGCACAGTGAAAACAATTTTCCATTATCAATACAAGATCTTGAGGTTAAAATGAATCAAGCAGTCTAACAAATAGAAGAGTGTATGAAGCCAGATGGTGAATTTAATGCACCATAACTTATAAAGAAGACAGATTTAATCGGCATGAGTCTGCAGATGGAAGGCAGGCACAGCGACGTGGATCAGGTAAATGGCAGAACCTGCCTGGGATTGAGTGAGCTTATTATCGCCTCTGCTGTTTGACAGTAAAAAGGGGCTGGAAGCGGAGAGAAAGAGAGACTCTATTTAAATGTGACAGGACTGGTTGGACACAGTACATCTACATGCATGTACAGTAAAAGCCCGGTATATGTGTGTGTTAAGTATTACCTTATTAAGTATTGTGTAGTAGTAAGTATTACCTTATTTCCACTTTGAAAATCAATCAGACATAACAATAAAGCTAAGATGATTTTATTATCATTGTGCATATACACAGGTATACAGCACAAAAGTCGACAGCCTCTTTCAGGATGCATAAATTGAACTCTCAACTTTTTGACTGATAGTTTAACAGCCTTATCAGTGACCTACCAATGCCATCAGGAGTATCCAAATTTCTGCATATTACTGTATTAAATGTTAATACTATCATATGCCACAGAAATATAAATGATAGAAAAAAAATTATTCAGATACCTGCAATACTGCTGGGCTACAGTATCCGTGAGTGAAATAACATCACAAGGAAGATCCTCATCTGGTGGCACTGTGTTTACAGCATGGGTGAGCTCACAAACTCTTTCTTCTAACTCCTCAAGTTTTTCTTTACAGGTCTATGGAAAAGATGATAAATACCATTAAGATATGATTATTGGGTGTATCCTCTCCTTGGATTAACACCTCATTGCAGTGGAAGGGTTTGCGTGCCTGGGTAAGCTTAGAAGCTATGTGTATAGGGCAATGGCCCCTGGTAGGCTTTCCCCAAGGCAAATTATTTCTAGGTGATGGGCCAGACAAAAATTGATCCATCAATACTTTTTGTTAAAGAAAAACAACAGGGTCCAGTTTTCCTCGCTGGGAATAAGGTTACCGGGGCCCCACCCTGGAGCCATGCCCAGGGGAGGGGCTCCTAGGTGAGTGTCTGGTGGCTGAGCCATTACCGGTGACCAGCCAGGCTTACCCAGAAAGAGCTACATGGGTCCCCCTTCTCATAGACCCACTACCTGTGGAATGGGTAGTAATAGGGGTTCAGTGCTTTTTGGATCGGGTAGGGACTAAAGGCGAGGGCCTTGGCGTTTCAGTCCTCAGTTGCTGAAACTAGTTCTAGGAACATGGAACATGACCTAGGGTAATAGGGTAAGGAGATTGCTCATTTGGGATGGGATAGGAGTGCAGCCGCTGCTTCTCCATGTTGAGATGCTTCCTGGACTCCTCCCTGATGAGGTGTTCTTTGCATGTTTAACTGGGAGAAGACCATGAAAAAGACCCAGGACAATTTGGAGAGATCATGTGTCTCGGTTGGCCTGGGACTGCCTCGGTGTGCCACCTGAGGAGCTGGAAGAGGTGACTGGGGATGAAGACCTCTTTTTGTTGCTGTCCCCGCAATTTAAACCATAAGCGGTAGTTAATGGATGGGTGTATAGTATTTATATTTAAATGAATAAATTAAATATTCAGTACCTTTAAAGAGTCCCATATTTCCTGTAGTTGGCTAATACTGTTTCGATCTCCACAGCCTAAGGAATTTTCCAGAGATCTGAGCTGATTCAGAATGCACTCTGCTTTTGTTGTGATGCACTCCACTCTGCGAGATAGATTTAGTTCAATACTGGACAGTTTACTCTCACAAACTTCAAGTCTCTCTTTAATTTCCATCTCAGATGAAGAGCAAAGCTCATGAAGGTGACTGATTTCTAACGTCAATGCATCACAACCTCCAGGTGTGCATAAGTTAATCAGTGAGACTTTGACCACATTAAGCTCTTTCATTTCTTTTGCTTCCCTTTCCACAGTCTGCAGAAGAGCCTGAAATAAATAATAATAATAATAATGTCATGTTCATGAAATGTATGGAAGAACAGTTGTTATTCATGTATCCAGCTGACAATAATATAAGATTCCGACCAGGTTTACCCTCCATCACATCTAGTTGGATAATATGTTCAAACCTTTAGTGTGTTGATAGATGCCTGTAAGCCATGTCGATCACAGGGCACAGGGCCAAATCCTTTAATCTGTTCTCTCAGCCAATCTTGCGCTGCACTGTGCTGTTCCACAAGCTGAATGCACGTTCTCTCTGTGCGAATGCCCTCTTCCAAACTCTCACGTAATTCCTATATATACATGACATCAAGACAAACAGAAAAATCTTACAATCAAACCTAAATTAATAATGTAAATGTTAGACATTTAAAAAATAATAATATTTAAAGAAATAAAAAGCTTGTTATACACAGTCATGTTATACTCCTTTTTGCTCCACTTGTCCATTTTTGCAGTTCTACTTACAGTAAGGTTAGATTTTGTAGTTCTACAATTACAAATTGTAGTCCATCCAAATGTGGACTACAGTACATACTGTGTTAGCCCCCTTTACTTTGTTCTCTAATGATCAGAACCCAAATAATTGCACCACAGAGCAGGTATTATTTCATTGGGGCATTATTCCTATCCATGACACAGAGGCTTAGTGGATAGCAGGATAGCATGCTGGGGATCCAGGTTGGAATCCCTGGATGGGGTTTCCATGTTCTCCCCGTGTGAAATCCCTGGGTGGGGTTTCCATGTTCACCACGTGTCGGCGTGGGTTTCCTCCCACAATCCAAAAACATGGATTCAAGGTAAATGAAATGTTCCAATTTGGCCCATAAAGAGTGTGTGTGTGTGTGTTTGTCTGAGTATGTGTCCAGCGATAGATTGTCGCACTGTCCTGGGTGTATCTGCCCAGCGCCTGAAACGTTCCCCCCTGGATGTGCATGGGGAATCCTTCATGACCCTAGTAGATGATAAAGTGGAAGATAATGAATGAATTATTCTTATCCCAGCAGTGTCACTGACATGTAAAATTAAACTACAGCAGCACTGGTGCACTAATACCCCTCATCGCTTCAGTGTCACTGCAGAAGTGACAATAAACAATACACCACCCACATTATACATGTTCTGTGATGGTCCTGAACAATAGAGAACAGAAAATTAACAAGGGAATAACAAAAAAAGTAAACAGATGTACTACAGTCTGTAATTTTAAAACTACAAAGTCCATCTACAGTGTAAGTGCAGAAAATAGGTAATGGAGCAAAGGTGTGTCTAAACTTTTGACTGGAACTTTACATGTATTATTTGATTAGAAGCAAAGAAGCAGCCGAGAGATACTACTTCACATGTACACTTGATTAGTGTAAAACTGACATTGTTGTTGTTACATTGTTGTTGTTATATCAAATTGAAAGCTGTGGCAAAACAAAATATTACAAACTTACATACTAGATTATGCTACAAACAAACATTTTCATACAGATGGAACTGTATATGTTATACTCAGGAGCATGGAAATGTAAATGCCAGCAGCTCTGCAAGTAGTTGTATTCCACTTAACTCACTACTTAGCTCTTACCATTAGGTCCTTGATCATTTCTGGGACACACTCTTCCATGGCAGTCAAGGATGAGTCTGTCCAGCTGGGGTCTCGTGTCAGCTGGCTCATCTCTCTGCCGAGTGCTCTGAGCACAGACAGAGTTGGGCTCAAAGACCCCACCTTGTCCATAAGAGTATTAGCCTGCTCCACAGCATGTCTACGATCCCCTAAACCAGGCCAAGGGAAGTGACGGGGTAATGCTGCGGTCTTCTGCTTCAACTGGTCTATACGAGACTGAGTTTGCTGCCTTTGGCACTGGCATGAAACAAGACGCTCCACCACACTTCTCAAGAGACTGAATAGAAAACAAGATTTCCATTATATTTAAAGAGCATTACTGAAAAATATTACAATACATTTACATTTGGTAATTTAGCAGACACTTTTATCCGAAGTGACTTATAAAGAAAGCAAAGGGTTGGTCACAGCACCCTGAGAAATGAGGGTTAAGGGTCTTGCTCAAGGACCCATATTGGTAACTTCAGTGGACCTTGGATTTGAACCCACAACCTTTAGACTGATAGATCAACACCCTAACCACTGAGCTACCACCACACATTACAGAAAGAATACAGAAATTCCAAGTTGGATATCTAGGTGTGGATTCAGTTCATGTTCATTTTAAAGGCTTTGGGTATTCTGTGTACATATTTGTACATGTGATAACACACCTATGTACTTCTTGTGCATGATGAACCACCGTTTTCCATTCTTCATCTAAAGCACTCAAGTTCTTCAGAATTGTGTGCTTTGTTTGTTCATCTAGGTCTTCGCGATCACACAGGCTCTCTGATCTTTTCTTTAAGGACATCATTTTACAATTTCCTTCTGGACGAAGGTTTAGAACAGCCTGAAAGTCAGCAATCATACAATGTTATATATATTCACTTTATAATGTGTTATAAACTGTAATGTCATGAATGATAAAAATGTATAAATCACTGAATAGTAGGTGTGTTCTTCAATATTACATTTACATAACATTTGGTCATTTAGTAGACGCTTTTATCCAAAGCGTCTTGCTCAAGGACCCACATTGGTAACTTCAGTGGACCTGGGATTTGAACTGCCAACCTTCAGATTGATAGCACAACGCCCTAACCACTGAGCTACCACGCCCTGTTATTTAACAATATTTATTATTTATTTATGTTATTTATTTATTTAATATTTATTTATGTTATTTAACAATATTGTTAAATAACATTTTAAATCATTATATTTGGTCATTTAGCAGACGCTTTTATCCAAAGCGCCTTATAAAGCAAGCACAGGGTTTACTGCAGAATCCTCGTAGCAATTAGGGTTAAGGGCTTTACTTAAGGACACACATTGGTAACTTTATTGGACCTGGGTTTTGAAACCAGATTGGGATTTGAACCGGAAATCAGTAGTGGTGAGATGCCAATGTGCGAACCCCTAAACCACCAATGCTGCCCTCTATTCATTCATTCAGTCATTATCTCCCGCTTTATCCTCTATTAGGGTCGCGGTGGGGTTCCCCATGCCCATCCAGGGGAGAACATCTCGGGCGCTGGACAAGGAACTCTGGTTGCTGGACAAGTAGTAATAGTCTATTACTACTCCAAACAACGAGGCATGCTCCAGTCTCTCTCAAGAACATATGCAAACCCAAGAAAAACTTAAATCTATCAGCATTACCACACCACCAAAAAAAGCAAAGAGCTGAGGAAACGCAAACAGAATCAAAATCAAGATTTTCTTAATTAATCAAGAAATTAAATCTATAAAGGTCTATAGAGGTCTATTAATAGTCCTCACCACAATACTACAACATGGGACCTCTGAATAAATATATTATGCAAATGAATATTGTGACACTACAATCTATTGGGTTCTTTTTATTATTAAAGAGTAAAAAAAAAAACAACACACAGATTACAATTCTATATCTGTGGCACTCACTTGGGCTTTGTTGAGCCTGTCCTCAATCTGATCCTGGGTACCATGTGTGTTCTGCCCCAGTAATTCTAAATCTTGTTGCAAGTCTTTAATCCAAGATTGTGTCTTAGTTTCCTCAGATTTAAAGTCTTCAAGTTCCCTTAGCAGAGAATCCTGAAGCTCTGCCTGGTTTTTCCATTTGTGGGCTACTTCTAATATTTTTCTCCATTTATTTTGCATATCCTGAAGATTCAGCAGAATTAAATCCCTCTCATTGTCTTCCAACTGGATATATAAGCTCTCTCCCTTTACATTTAGGGCGGCCAACTTACAATCAGCCTCAGGTTGAGAGCTTATGATGGTCTAAGAAGTACACAGAATTGCACAGAAATATTAGCTTAAGAGTACATACGTTGTATTAAAAAATACATGCATTACAGTTACTGTGGTGAATGTTGTGTATAGATATATCTATACATCCAAAATTTACATTTAGCATTTGTAGCAGACATTTATATTGAGTGCAAATTACAGGCATCATTATTTTCTTAATCACACAATACAAGGAATTCAGCATAAAGGATGTTGCTTAAGGGTCAAGCACTATAATATTAACAACCCTTTGATTTAAGCCCTTCTGTTCTGTAGTGTAGTACACATCTGATATATAAACTGTCATAATTACCTGTGAGATATTCAGAACATCCTGTACAGGTGTGTCTTTTTCCATGGATTCAATCTTCTTCTGCTGTTCCTGGATCCAACTGGAGACATTTGCTTCCTGGGAATGAAACTCCTGGAGCTCTTTATTAAGAGCATCTTGAACTTCTGCTTGGCTCTTTAGCTTTTCAGCCATCTCCAGCACTTCAGTCCATTCCTGCTCAAGGACACTCAGTATTTCTTGGATTGACTGCCACATGTCATTTTTAAGTCCTTCATGTGTACTGATGTGGTCAGCAGTTGTCTTTAAAGCAGCAAGCTTTGCATCTCCTTCAGGACCATGGATCATAACAGCCTAAAACACACATTTTGTTTTATGAGATTGAAAATTGGCAATTTTTTACATGGTTAGAGAACAATAATTATTATATTTGTTCAATATTTATTTGACACAGCACAGTGACTTAGTGGTTAGCACGTTTGCCTCTCAGCACTGGGAATTCAGGTTTGAATCCCAATCTGAGTGGAGTTTCCATGTTCTTCCCGTGTCCGAGTGAGTTTCCTCTGGGTTCTACGGGTTCCTCACATAGTCCAAAAACATGGATTCAATGTAAATTAATGCTCTAAATTGCTTCATATAGAGTGTGTTTGTGTGTGTGTCTGTGTGACTGAATGTGCCCAGCTATAGATTGGCGTCCTGGGCGTAACTGCCGAGCGCCCGAAACGCCCTTGGATGGGCATGGGGAACCCGCCCGCGCAACCCTAGTAGAGAATTAAGTCAAAGACAATGAATGAATGAATTGATGAATATTTATTTAATAAAATCAAATTTACTCCTTTTAGAGACTATACTGCATGATATTACAATAAAAGGAAATTGAGAAATTACTCTGGCTCAATGGCTAATGCCATAGACTTACAGCAAAAAGTTTTTATTTTCAAGCCCATGGCCTGGAGTTTGCATGTTCTTCCTGTGTGTTTGTATATTTGGTTTGAGAGCTCCAGTTTCCGATTACATTCCAATGGCATGTGATGCAGGGTAATCCTGTTAGATTTTGTAATGCCACTACACTACCAAACATGGCTTTTAACAAAATGGTTCTAGATTTAAAATGTGCATTAAGTCTGTCTTGTAAGTTTGTCTACCTTGTGATGGACTGGCAATCTGTTTCTCACCTTTTCGAACAAAAAACATTAGAATAGGCTCCAGCAATATTTGGACCCTGATTAGGATAAGTGGTTTAGAAAACAAACTGTAATCCGTAAAATGTAAATTGTAATCATATATCTATCAGATTTTGTAATGCCACTACAGTACCAAACATGTAAACAGCAAACATAGTATTATTTTTTTCCAAGACTTAAGGCTCATTTATGCTCAACGTTAAATACGGAGACGGATACGGACGGAGCCTTTTGTCCGTACTCTGCGTTCACTTCGTACGTAATTTGCACGTTTTCTGAAAGCTTGCGGATGCGGACAGGACGGAGCAATACCACTGGAAACTGTGGGGGCAGTGCATGATGCGACCACTTCCATATGTACACGAAGAAGAAGAAAAACATGGTGGAACTTTTTGAAGACTGGTTATACGAGTGTGTGCGCAATTTGAATCATTTATATGATGTTACTTCGCCGGGGCACAGGGACAAACAGTTGTTACAAAGCAAAGCAAGTTATCGAATGCCCTGGCAGACATCCGAAAGTATTGGAAATGACGTTCGTCATCAATTTCCCTCATTGGGCGGACAAGTGAATAAAATTCTCCATCCAAATGTCGCGACCTGTTCAGTGGCCTCACAGAACACCGCCTCTAGAACGCTGCCTTTTTTGTCGTTTTTGCAGTATGTACAAAATCAGAAGTTCCTCCGCCGTCGCCATGTTTGATTTTTACTCTAAACTGCCCTCTAATGGATGTAGTGTTCAACAACCATATCAACGGAGCTGACGCAAGGAAGTATGTGGGCAGTAACTGTTATAACGCATGAAACGCACGCACACATTTCCGTACGCAGAGGGGGTATAAATGAGGCTTTACTCACATCATACTGAGTGGTGTGTGCTTAAGCTGTAGAACATTTAGAGAAGTGTGTTATCACCAAAAAAACTATTTAAAACTATTTAAAATGCTGGCATTCTATTAAATTATATTGTAAAATGACATCTGCACTACTATCTGACATGAGCACAACATAGTAAATTGTGAGTGTGACATCTCATTTGAACTATGTACGTATGTCAAAAGTATAACATATCTTGTTCCCAGCACTTACCAATTTGTGAACATGACACTATCTTGTGCAAACAACTTCATTTTGAAAATCATTAAAATTAATTGAAAATTAAATAATTAAAATTACTTGATGAGCACAACATATCTACTGCACATAAGTTAGTATGTCATACATAAAGAAAAACTATTAATCACAAAAATAATTAATATACATTTTGTATATTTGTACCTGAGCTCTGTCACATCTCTCCTGAACCGAAGAGGTACTCTCCATAGAGACCAAGCTATTTTTAAGGTCTTGAATCCATGCTTGTACATTTTCGCCTTGTTCATGAAAGTTTTGAAACTCCCTAAAGAGAAAGTCTTCATCCTCTATCCGTTTTTTCATCTTCACACATGTTTGAATAACACATTTCCATTTTTCCTGCATTTCCCTCTGACTCTGTTCAATATGTTGACTCTTTTCATAGCCAAGTTCCTTCTTTGTTATAATGTTTTCACCTCGTTGTATCAGAGCCATCAACTTGGAGTCACCTTCATGCTGTAGACTCAAGACATCCTGAGACAATACAACATATAAACTTTTCAACTCAAAATAAACATTTTAGTTTATTAACTATGACCTACTATGTATCTACAGTTAGGTTTGGACAGAGACAACATTTTTCTAATTTTGGTTCTATCAATGACTACAATGAATTTTAAACAAAACACTTCAAATGCAATTCAAGTTCAGACTTTCAGCTTTAATTCAGTGAGTTGAACAAAATGATTGCATGAAAATCTGGGCAACTAAAGCATTTTATAAACACAATCCCTTCATTTCAGGGGCTCAAAAGTAATTGGACAAATTAAGTAATTGTAAATAAAATATTTGTTTCTAATACTTGGTTGAAAAACCTTTGTTGGCAATGACTGCCTGAAGTCTTGAACTCATGGACATCAGATTCTGTGTGTCCTCCGTTTTAATGCTCTGCCAGGCCTTTCCTGCAGCGGTTTTCAGATGTTGTTTGTTTGTGGGCCTTTCTGCCTGAAGTTTTGTCTTTAATAAGTAAAATGCATGCTCAAATGGGTTGAGATCAGGTGACTGACTTGGCCATTCAAGAACATTCCACTTTTTTGCTTTAATAAACTCCATCTGTATTAGGAAACGCTGACCAATCAGTGTGGTTGCATTTGGCTGGATTTGAGCACACAGGATGTCTCTGAACCTCAGAACTCATCCAGCTGCATCTGTCCTGTGTCACATCATCAATAAACACTAGTGACCCAGTGCCTTTGGCAACAAAGCATGCCCAAGCCATCACACTGCCTCCACTGTGTTTTACAGATGATGTGGTATGCTTTGGCTCATGAGCTGTACCACATCTTCGCCATAGTTTTTTCTTTCCATCATTATGGTAGAGGTTGATGTTGGTTTCATCTGTCCAAAGAATGTTCTTCCAGAACTGTGCTGTTTTTTTTAGATGTTTTTAGCAAAGTCCAAATGTAGCCTTTTTAATCTTGAGGCTTATGACTGGCTTGCACCGTGCAGTGAACCCTCTGGATTTACTTGCATGCAGTCTTCTCTTTATGGTAGACTTGGATATTGATTTGCCTACCTCCTGGAGAATGTTGTTCACTTGGTTAGCTGTTGTGAATAGGTTTCTCTTCACCATGGAAATTATTCTGCGATCATCTACCACTGTTGTCTTCTGTGGGCATCCTGGTCTTTTTTGCATTGGTGAGTTTACCAGTGCTTTCTGTTTTTCTCAGGATTTACCAAACTGTAGGTTTTGCCACTCCTAATATTGTAGCAATTTCTACGATGGGTTTTTTCTGTTTTCTCAGTTTAAAGATGGCTTGTTTCACCTGCATGGAGAGCTCCTTTGACCGCATGTTTTTTTTTTACAGCAAAATCTTCCAAATGCAAGCAGCATGCCTAATATCAACTCCAGGCCTTTTGTCTGCTTAATTGAGAATGACATAATGAAGGAATTGCCCACACCTGCCCATGAAATAGCGTTTGAGTCAAGTGTCCAATTATTTTTGGTCCCTTTAAAAACAGGGTGGCACAGGTTAAGGAGCTGAAACTTCTAAACCCTTTATCCAATTTTAATGTGGATACCCTCAAATGAAAGCTGAAAGTCTAGACTTTATATCCACGTCAATTAGATAATTATAACTTGAATATATTTCAGTCAACAGGTAAAAAAACTAAATTTGCATCAGTGTCCAAATATATATGGCCCTAACTGTATATCTCTGTAAACAATATTTGAATCCTGTTTAATCTTGTTCTCCCAGTGGATACTCCAGATTCTCTGTTTTTCTCCCACACTCCGACAAAAAAGCATGGATTTAGGGTAATTCAGATGCTCTGAATTTCCCCTATTTAGTGTGTGTGTCTGAGTGAATAAGTGTGTGCACACCTATGGATTGGCACACTGTCCTTGGTGTGGGGGAACCCCATTACCACCCTAGTTCTTAGAATAGGATTAAGCGTAAGATAATGAGATAAGATGATCATAAAAATCTAAAGTAATACTCTTGGTGATCTGTTGAATACCTTGTTTGTGGTGCTATTACATTATAACTTCCAAATAGTAGAAATGGGAAGATGCTAAAAAGGGAAAGTTCACCTGGATAATATTGCGTTTTTCATTTATTGAAGCATCTGCATCCAGTGAGTTCAGTTTTTGCATCTGTTCCATTATCCAGGACATAATTTCTTTTCCCTGTTCATCAATGTTTTCAAATTCTATCAAAAGAGATTGCTGGAAAGAAAGGTGAACTTTAAGTTGTTGGGCAAGATCCAGAACTCTGTTCCATTCATCTTCAATATGTTTCAGAGTCTGCATGAAGTCTTGGCGCTTGGCCTTCTCTAGTTCTTCATGAGCACATACTTTCTCTCCATCCTTTTTCAAAGTGACCAGCTTGCAATCACCCTCAATATGCAAATTCAAAACATCCTAACATCAAAAATGAAAATGTAAACAGTACAGTATACAAAAATATACTGAAAATATAAACAGTAAAAAAATTGTTATTCGGTCGAATTTCCATTTAATAGTAAATAAAAAATAAATAATTTCTCTTTTAAAGTTTTTTCAAAACTTTTAGCTACATAAGGACATTACATAAATATTGTAAAGATCTGATGCAAGTTAATGCCTGGCAAATATGTGATGTAACAGTTCATTAAATTAAAATATTTTCAGGCTGTCATAAACAATGTCATACCTGAATCTTGCTTAGCTGCTCCTCTATTGGACTGCATTTGTCAAGTGAATCCAGATCCTGTTTTAGTTTTCTAACCCACATCCGTGTTACTTCTTCCTGAGTGTGGAACATTTCCATCTCCTCTTCCAAAGCTTTAAACACCTGAGCCTGGTTCTCTAGACGAATTCCAAGACTGTGGTAGCGGTCAACCAAAGACTCGCTGTTTTTAATCAAGAGGTCTCCTCTTAATCCTTGCAGCCTCACAGAGGTCAATAGATCACTAAATGCTTCGATTCGGCCACTAAATGAATACAGATAAGTACAAATAAAATAAAGAAACAGCTACCTTTTCAGAGAAGAGAAAAAATAAAACATACACCTCCTTTTTTATCTGTTCTGAACTATAAGATCAAATGTAATGACTAACATATGTCACCTGGTGCTCAAATGTTTTGCCTGAGATACATATTCATAACATGTTAATAATCTGAGACCTCAGTGATCTCAGACATGACTTTTTGACAGAAACAATTTTAGTAGAAACTTCTGTAACAAAGATAATCTCTATATGAATCCTGAATGATATCACTAATTAGTCACCCAAGACACCAACTATTAACATTTAAGCAATAAATTAATATTAATACATTTCCTTTACCCATAATTTTCTCTCTACATGAATTACGTTTTAAATTAACTTGTTTTTTTCTTAACAATTGCTGTTTGTTCTTTTTGAAAATTCAAGATTAACAGCAGATCTTAAGCATTAAAGTTTTCCCATTTCTATTTCTTATTTTATTTGACATAATGTTGGCTGAAATGCCATACTCTCATTTGCTTTGTTAAGAATTGTTAAGTGATTTTGGTATGACTGGGATTTTTTGTCACAGCATGCTCAGGGACGATTAAGTATCTCTATTTTACCCGACTTGTTTTTGGATCACAAAAGGTACCAGGATTCTACCGAAAACCTGCACAGACACTAGGAGAACATGCAAATTTCTCAAAGAAATACTCCATGGCATTCTCCTGTAAGTGAGTCTACACTGCCAACTACTGAGCCACTAAATTAAGGATAGTTACACCAGCAGTAATGGATTATAAGAAAGATTCAAATTCTAGCCATTAGTTTATCTTTATTTTTGCATAGAGAAACTGTGAGTAGACAAAATGATTTGTTAAGTTTCAATGCTGATCTGATTATAAAATGGCATACCTCTCTGTAAGAAAACTGTCATGGACATGTCTTAGCTCTTCTCTCTGCTCTGGTAGCTGTTCTCTCTGCTCCAACCATTTTTGAAGATGATCATGCTCCTCTTGTAAGCTAAGGGCAATAGAAACAGTCACACATTTGTTTTTATGCGTTGTGGGGACATAGACTCATTTTGTATAGACCTAAACATTAACCATACATTTACATTTAGTAATTTAGTGTTTATCCAAAATAAATTACAACTAAGTGAACAAACAAGTCTGAATTTAGGGAGGAACAAACAAGGGAAGTATCACACCTGATCATTAGCTGATTTGGTTTCAATACCTAGATTTTTAATGATTTTTTTTTATAGCAAGGGCTTCCAGGTGAGAGTTTTAAGTCTTTTGAAAATGCTAGAAGAATCCATATCACAGAAAGTGTTATTATGATCATTCCACTATTTAGAAATGGTAAAAGAGATGGAGAGGGAATTGGAAACAAAATGAGGTTTAAAAGACACATGACATTCATCACAAGAGCACAGTAAACAATTTGGGGTGTATCTTTGGGGAAACAGTGTTAGAAAGGAGCAGATCCAGAGATTATACTTTAGGCCAGTGTAAGTGCATTGGATTAAATGTGAGCAGCTACAGGAAGCCATCAAAAAGAAATGAGTCACAGAGTAATGGGTTTGCTTGCGTTGCAAAACTCATTACAAGAGAACACACAAGAGAAGCTGCAGAGTTCTGGATCATCTTTAGAGGTCTAATTTGATTTACATCATGAGGACCAGTTTGTGGTCCAAACAGCTATATAAAGCAGCCACATACGAGTTTGTAACAAGCTTTTGGACATTATATATACCTGTACACACACACACACACAAATAAAAACAAAAACTTAAATCAAAGCAGAGACTTCAAATAAGTGGAAATTATTCTGACATAATAAAACAGACAGATATAAAGAGACAGGAACCTGTTAAGTTTGAGGAGAATGTCCTCCAGCTGTATGTGACGTCCCTGACAGTGAGCCCGTAGAGTGGACAGCTCTCCCTCCTGCTCCTGCTGCCATATACTAAGTTGAGCCTTGGTTTCAGTAGAGATTTTCCCCTGACTTCTCTTCTCCATGGCACTTTTTACATGGGTCAGACGCTGCTCACCTTCTGAAGAAGCTAGAAAATCCTACAGATAAAGATACCACAACATTAACCTATTATGAACACTTTTCACCAAGCAAACAAGATAAGACAAAGATGAGTCAAGTACAAAAGAAACTTTTTTTTGTTTTCAATGATGTTTTAATCACTAAGTAAATCTAATCTACTTAATGTTATGTACTTAAGCAACAGAATTTTTAAATATTGGTTAAAAATAACAACTAATAATTATATGCATTCAGTATTGCTATTGTTGATTGTTGACATGAGGAAACAAAGGAGACCTCATCAGCCACATTTATTCAGAACCTTGAAGTGGAGAGGGTCAGTAGCTTTAAATACCTGGGAGTCCACATCAGTGATGACCTCGGCTGGACATTGAATACCACACAGGTGCTAGAGAGGGCTCAACAGCAGCTGTACTTTCTAAGGAGACTGAGGAAATTTGGCATGTCGCACAAAATCCTTAGTAACTTCTACAGCTGCATTATTGAGTCTGTCTTTACCAACTGCATCACTGTGTGGTATGGCAGCACAACTATAAAGGACTGCAAATGCCTGCAGAGTGCTGTCAAAGTTGCCACAAAAATAACTGGGATTAAACAACCCTCTTTGCAGAGCGTTTACCAATGCAGAGTATGCAGGAGAGCTGCCTCCATCATCAAAGATCCAACACACCCCCAACACGGACTATTCACACTTCTACCATCAGGTCGGAAGTACAGTAGTGTGAAATGCAAAACTAGCAGATTAAAGAACTATTTTTTTTCCTCACAGCCATTAGATTCATGAACAGCTGAGCTGATGACCACCTCATAGACTTATATAATGTAGTTTTGCACAATAACCTTAAAATATGTATATGCAGTGTGAGCGTGTGTGTGTGTTTTTGTTCTGGTTTTTATATATTTATATTTTCATTATTATTATTATTATATTTACTTTTCTTACTCCTCCATGGTGGACGGCAAAATAAGAATTTCATTGCGCAGGGAAACTTTTGTTTCTAGATGCGCATATGACAATAAAGCTTTGAATCTTGAATTAAATAGAATCTAATAGCAGTTCTCTTCCACGTCCTATTTAAAGACTTACATTTACATTTACATTTAGTCATTTAGCAGATGCTTTTATCCAAAGCGACTTACAAATGAGAACACCACAAGTCAGAAGCCATGGAGAAAACCAACTATACTGTAAGTTCATCAAACCTGATTGTTATTCGAAGCTGCGTCCCCCCCCCCCTTTTTTTTTTATTTTATTTTTTATTTTTTATAACAGGTATTTGTTAAATAGATGCGTCTTAAGTAGTTTCTTAAAACTGTTTAGAGATTCTGCCTTACGGACAGAGTTGGGAAGATCGTTCCACCATTTTGCAGTGGTGAACGCCACAGAATGAGAATTAGCTCCTCGGTGACGTGGAATCGCCAGGCGGCAATCATCACTGGAGCGAAGTGAACGAGTTGGAGTGTATTTTGAAAAGATAGAGTGAAGGTAAGAGGGGGAAGATCCAGAAATGGTTCTGTATGCCAGAGTCAGCGACTTGTACTGAATGCGAGCATCTACAGGAAGCCAATGGAGGGAAGTGAGTAATGGAGTGACATGAGTTTGCTTGGGCTGGTTAAACACGAGTCGGGCTGCAGAGTTTTGAATTAGTTGAAGAGGTCTGATGGTGGAAGTTGGGATACCGGCAAGTAGTGCATTACAATAATCAAGCCGGGATAAGACTAGGGCTTGAACAAGCAGTTGGGTAGCATGTTCAGTCAGAAAGGGTCTGATCTTCCTTATGTTATAAAGAAGGAATCTACAAGAACGGGCGGTTTTGATCACATGATCATAGAGTTTAAGGTGGGAGTCTATTGTGAACCCAAGGTTCCGGACCGAATCAGTTGGGGAGATTGTGGAGCCATCAATTTGGAAGGTCAGGTTGTGATGGATTGAGGGTTTAGCAGGGATAATGAGAAGCTCTGTTTTTTCTAAGTTTAATTTGAGATGACAGGCCTTCATCCAGACAGATATGTCGGAGAGGCATGCAGATACCCGATTTGAGATGGTGGTGTCATCAGGGGCAAAAGACAGATGAAGTTGAGTGTCATCAGCATAGCAGTGGTAAGAGAAACCATGCGCCTGGATGACTGTGCTCAGTGATGTCATGTAAAGAGAGAAGAGGAGAGGACCAAGTACAGAGCCCTGAGGCACACCAGTGCGAACTTGGTGAGAGTTCGAGATCTCCCCATTCCATGACACTTTGAAGGTCCTTCCTGTGAGATAGGATCGAAACCATTCAAGTGTCGTATCAGAAAAGCCTAATTCAGCTAGAGTGGACAGTAGAATCTGATGATTTACTGTATCAAAAGCTGCAGAAAGGTCTAACAAAATGAGGACCGAGGATTGAGATTTGGCTTTGGCTGTCTCCGTGGAGTGACCACATCTAAAACCGGATTGATTGGGATCAAGGAGATTATTCTGATTAAGAAATTTGGAGACCTGTGTGGATACCACCCGTTCAAGTGTTTTAGACAGGAAAGGTAAAAGAGAAACAGGTCTGTAGCTCTCGACCAAATTTGGGTTGAGCGTAGGTTTTTTGATTAGGGGTTTGACTATGGCTTGTTTACAACAATTTGGAAAAGTCCCTGACGTGAGAGAGGAGTTAATGATGTGTGTGAGAGCTGGTGTGATGGAGGAGGCAATGGATTGAAGAAGGTGGGATGGGATGGAATCAAGGGGGCAAGTAGTTGGGTTACTGAGTCAACTGTAACCTGTTAGTCAAAGACTTGACTAACAGGTTACAGTCACTAACAATTAAAAACTGTCATCTAATGGCCGAATTACAGAACACATTTAAAAAAAAAAAACAAACAAGCGAAATATAATAAAAAAAATAAATTAAAAAAAACTTATATCGTGTTAAATGACTATCCTAAATTCATTTTGCTTTTGAACTTTAAAATTTAGTGGAAATTTAACCATAGAAAACAAAATTAATTGGTACATTTTTTTATTGATTCATGTGTGGCGGCACGGTGGCTTAGCGGTTAGCACGTTCGCCTCTCAGCGCTAGGGATTCCTGGTTCGAATCCCCATTTGGTTGGAGTTTCCATGTTCTCCCCGTGTCCATTTGGGGTTTCCTCCGGGTTCTCCGGTTTCCTCCCACAGTCCAATAACATGGAACAAGTCAATTGTGCTCTCCAAATTGCCCCATATAGAGTGTGTCTGTGTGCGTGAGTGTGTGCCCAGCGATAGATTGGCGCCCTGTCCCTGGTGTGTGTGCCCAGTGCCCAAGACGTTCTCCCCTGGATGGGCATGGGGAACCCCGCTGCGACCCTAATAAGCAGATGAAGCAGAAGATAATGGATGGATGATTCATGTGTTGTCATCGACGATGAACAACTGTGCAAAATTTCAGCTTAATCGGATATGGGGAAATGGGTGAAACAGCATTTGCAAACCTTTTACCAAACATACAGACAAACAGATAAAGCTAATATAGGGGTGGTAAAAACATTTGGAAAATCATGTATTTTATATCATGCACGGATACAAAAGTGAATCGATGAGTGTGTTATTCTCGTGGCTGGACAAACAGTTTGGCAGAACAGATTTAAGGACTGGAAGTATCAGTTTTATATTACTGCAACAATCTAATCAACAAATATTGTGGCAACAGTGCAGCACATGCATTGATCAACAATTAAAATAAAAATAAAGGAGGTTTGGAGCAAATGGATTCTTTGATATATTTGGGATAAAGAGTAACAAACGCAGCAGACTTTGCCAGTGAGTCAGTAATGATGTGGGGGTAGTCGTAGGCTTGCAACCTAAGAGTCCCAGTCCCAACAAGTACAATGCCTGAAATGCCCTTGAGCAAAGCACCTAACACCAACCCCTAACCCGTGTACAGGGCTGCCCACCGCTCCACATTTGCTGACTTCACTAGTGTGTTTATACACTACGTGTGTGTTTCACTGCATGGATAGGTTAAATGTGGAGAACAAATCTCTGTGTGTTATCATTAGAGGCAAAATAGCTCATTTTATCACTGTATCTCATAGTGACAATGACATATATAACTCACTGTTAGTCTCTGCATAGCAGCCTTAACATCCTCTCTCGTTTCTGGGTTTTCAAAACATTCATTTACAGCAAGCTGTGCATCCTGAAGCCAATCCTCAAACATCTGACAGTCTTCTAATAAATGAAAGAAAACAATATGGTTAACCTGCTAAATAAAACAAAAGAAAATCTTTTAGGATAATATATACTCATTCTATTGTCTTATCTAAAACAAATAAAATGCATTTATTTTAACTACATGTATTAATGAACCTTTAATTGATTGGATATGGAAGCTCTTCTCTCCCTCTTCTTCTTTCTGATGTATAAGCTGCTGTGTTAGTGCAATGTTATCTTTAAGTCGCCTGCTGTCATTGGACAGCTCCTCTAAAGCTTGAGGTGCAATCACACTTGACATAAGACTGACTTCTTTTATTAAAGATGTTGCTTCTTCCTCTTGATCCAACAACTGCTCAGTAAGATCCTGCAGAAAAACAGAGAGATAGCTGTTGGTCATATATTAACAAGTGGAACCATGCATTCATGGTTTATGCATTCAAAGGTAATCAGTATAATTTAAACTAAATCGTTATAACTTGCCTTCAAGTATATAAAATAAGCATTTACCTTTAACAAGTGATGGGCATTAATAATTGCTATCTAATTAGACAATTTGGGCAAAAAAGAAAACAAATACTTTCAAAAAATCCTTAAATGCAGGTACCACAGCCTATAGTCTAAATTACAATGAGAACAACATTCTCATTACCAAAATTTGATTGAATTTCAACATAAGCTGGCTATTTCTAATTAACTAAAGCTACCACTATTGAATTCAATGCAGTGTCAATTGTACTAAAACTTCATATGATTTAATGTATATAAAAAGATTAAAAAAAAACATTATTATATATATATATATATATATATATATATATATATATATATATATATATATATATATATATATATATATATATATATACACACACACAATCCCAGCTAGAAAAAAAATACCTGGATGTTTTCTTGTAGCTGAACTTTGTTGTCAGTATTGAGCTTGCGCACTGAAGAGTGTATCATTTGGATGGTTGATTGACAGGTGTTAATCCTCTGCATCAGATGTGAACGAACACTGAGCAGCTCCTGGAAAACTTCTGTACAGCTAGAAAATAGCTCCTTAACCTGGTCCATCTTCTTCCTCAAAGAAGTCTCCATTACCTAAATAAAATAATAAGCAGAATCAGTGCAAAATTTAAAAACAATCAATAATACTAACCACGCTGTCTTAATACAATTCACAATTTAGTAACCTGCAGCTCTAGTGGAGCCTCTCTGCTTTGCAGCACCTCCTGAATCTCCCTTGATTTTCTTTGAAATTGTTCAATACTCTCCTCCTGCAATTGAATCTCGTCCTTGCAATCAAAGACACAAAGTCTTAACGCCAATAAAGCACATTAGTACAACAATGTCAGGTAAAAAAGACTGGTTCATCAGTTGCACACCTTCATTAGGAAGACTTCTTTTTCACTGCTGAATGGGTGAGACTCCGCAAACAGACTGAGTTTAGCTGTTGTCCAAGAATCCAGTTCTCCACCCAGGATCAGCTGCTTCTCCCACACCTCCAAACCCATGCGCAAGTTATCCATATGTGAATCTGTCTTTTCTGAGACCTGCATTTAACATTTTACAAATTAACATAGTGAATAAATGTGTAAAATGAGTTTTGTTGAATTGCATCCAAACAAACATGGAGCATAAGGCACTTTTGGACTAAAAAAGTACCCCGATAGAGTCTGGGGTCGTTGCATTTGAAAAATTTGGGATACTTATTTTAGAATGTTGTTTAAAACTTTAGAGTGGATACATTTAATGTTACTTATGCCCATCCAGGAGATAACATTTCAGGCACTGGGCAACTACACCCAGGACATGGCGCCAATCTATCGCTGGACACACACTCCATCACACAGACACATACACACACAAAATGGGGCAATTTAGAGCATTTCATTTACCTTGAATCCATGTTTTTGGCTTGCGGTCCTCACTGTGGTGAGGTGAGTGTGCTAACCACTAAGCTGTCGTGCCGTCCAATTAATACATTTTTTTCCTTCTTAAAATATTATGCATTATTTAACAAAAATAAATAGTACAATGTTCTTAAACTTGAGCTTTTTTAAACATTTATTGATATAGAACAAACTAGAAGTCATTTTAAATGTTGTTACGTACGTACGTGAACAACTGGAGCTAGGAACAGGAGAAAGGAAATAACCATTTCATATTAGCTATATTACCAGATTTTTGTCTAGCATATATTAAACAAATCTTTCCCGTTTAAGGGACCGACTGTTTTTATCATCAGTGTGAATGTATACAAAAATGCCTGAAAGCTTTTATGGAAATCATCGTTACATTCATAGTAGATGTATTAAATTTGTTAGTGACTAGTGATTATGAATGAAATTTCCCCACCCTCCCAGCTTCCCGATTTTCCCCATACACCCCAGTTCCCTCTCCTTACATCCAGCCAGGTGTCCACTAGAGCATCTGCCTCAATTTCAAATGGAGTTTCTGAGCAGTCTGGAAATTTCTTTAACTGGGACTGTAGCTTCCTGCACACGCTCCGAAACTCTTCAATCTTACAGCCAAGCCCATTCAATTCCTCCTTACTTTCACAAACCTGATGAGCACAATCACACACAGTGCACAGCTGTAAATTAAAGGTCAGGCAAAGTTTAAGGTCAGGCAATAGTCCCATAGTCTTAAGTCTTGCTTATAACAGATCAACTTTATAAATCAGGGCGAAAGTCTGTGTGTTTGTTCCCTAAACAAATCCAAACCGACGCTTCGGTTACTTTGACACCTGATATACTTACTCTATGTGATTTTAAAGAATACATAAACGTCAGAAGGATCCCAAAGAAGTGGCTCAAGATGTCTCACCTCCTCTACGTGTTTCAAGCAGCAACACCAGTGATTGGTGGTCTGGAGTGATTAGTGATGTTGTGCGCAGGGGAAAACTTACGATTTAGTTGATGTGGAAGTTGTTGGGTTTGATGTTTTACTTTTTTACACTGTTAGTTAAAACTGTAAAAAACCCCACAAATAAACGAAAAACTAGGCATAAAGTATTGCACGAATTGTCATCACAAGCCTGGGCTGAGAAGGGGGTAGTTAAATAAATACAAACTAAAAAATATTAGTAAATAGTTACAAACTAAAATTTACATGCATATATTTGTTTTTTTAAAGTGGATATAGACTGCCATGGTGAACCAGTTGACACAGGACTTTCTTTGCTTAAACACTATCCAAACAACCTCAGAAATTAATTGATTATGGTTTCTAATCTCTGTGCACATAGAAATTAATAATAACTGCAACTTTCATGATTAGTCCATCTCCCAACACAAAACTGAAAGTTGTTTGACCTTCTCGCATGCAAATACATAATGTAATTTCTATTTTGTTGACTTGGATCCATGAATACTGGGGACTGATGAATAAGGTAAAAGAGAAACAAGTAAAGAGTGGTAACTATAATTAAGAAGGAGAATAAGAGAGAGGTGCATGTCTATAACAAATGACATTGTACGCTCCGACTTGTCCTTAGAGCAGCTTGCCATTTCATTTTTCATTTTTGATCGGGCTTAGCGGTTATAGGGTTCATGTGCCATCCAAGCTCTGTTTAGCTGCTTTGTTACCACATTGGATGTGTATGTGCAACAAAGGTTTTTATAGTGCCTTTTAATATCAATTATTTGACCTAAAACATCCAAATGATCCTGATCAAAAGTTCACATACCTTGGTTATTTTGGCCTGATATCATGCACAGAATTTGACACAAATGGGTTTGATTGGCTAATTAAGGTAACATGTGACCTGTTTGCTTGTAATCAGTGTGTGTGCATAAAAGATGAGGGAGTTTCTGGGATCCAGACAGACTTTCATCTAGCCCCTGACGTTTCTGAATTGTGAGTCATGGGGAAAGCAAAATAACTATTGCCAACTGATCTATGGGAAAAGATAGTTGAACTGAAAACAGGTAATGGATACAAAAAGATATCAAAGGAATTGAAAAGAGCAGTCAGCAGTGTTTAAACTGTGATTAACAAATTGAAAATCAGGGGCTATGTGAAAACTAAACCACATTCAGTTAGACCAATAAAAATCTTGTAATGTAAAAATCTTGTATGTAAACGTTCGAGCAAAACTGTATATATACACACAGTACATGCATGCATTCTTATTCTTATATATATATATATGTGTGTGTGTGTGTGTGTGTGTGTGTGTGTGTGTTTGGATATATGTGTTTGGATTTTCAAAAGTATTATCGATTTTATCTTTTAACTCTACCTTTTGCCATTAATACATTTTTTATCATAAATTATAAAACAATGACTTTTTTAAAAAGCTGTTGTTAGCAAGCTTCTTAACAAAGCTTATAAAGATAAAAGGCAAATGTGTTATTTTATCTTTTGAGATATTTAAAAGCTCTTTGCAAATTTGAAATTGGTCTGTTTCATACATGTCAGTGTAGCCTGACCGCAACTGACAGAGTGAAAATACACACAAAGAGAGACAAAGATAGGTAGATATAAAAACTCATGGACAGACGGAGTAATACATATTGGAGCAGACATATTTGCTAAAAAGTAATACAACTGAAAAAAAATATGGAAATGTTCATTATTACCAAAAAATGTCATCGTTATGAGCAGAATTTGAATGTTATAAGTGAAGTACAAGGTTGACATACCTTGGTTAATAAGCGTTGAAGGTTGTCTTTCCCCATGTACGAGGCCTGCTCACTTATAGTTTGTTCAGCTTTCTGCAAGATGCTACCCAGTTGAGAGCGACAGCTTTGGAACTTTTTCAGCAAATCCATCAGAATTCTACACTGATCCTGCCTGAATGCCACAAACACACCATGTACAGTGTTGTAAATATTGTATAGTATAAATATATAGCATACATAAAAAATAAAAATATAGTAGATCCTTAATTAGTAAAATGTTGTTTACTTTTAGAATCAATCTTATTTTTTTTTGGTTTGTATATTCTGCAGTGTGTTAAAAGCAAATGCTGTAATAATTCACATAAACCAGAATTTATTACAGTTCAAGTTGTCATTTCATACAATTGCTTTTCTTTAGTGCATTTTTAGAAAGTGAGCATTTTTACTTTATTGCTTACAAAGAAATCAAATCATTGTGTGTACATTTTCACATCATACACATATACATTCGAAACAAGAAAATCATGGAATTGACTAAATCTTCTCAATGAGAAGTCGGGGTTCAGGGGAAACCCACCCTTCCTGACAGAACGTTTGCAGCTGGATATACGATGGATGCGTGGGGGAAGTGGTGTGTCGTTTTCCTGGCTCCGCTTTTCATTTTATACATTGAGGACTTATACCTATTTGGATTTATAATTACGGGGTTTCTACTGAATTAATTAGGCATTGCCCTGGTATATCGGGAAATTAGGAGTGTCTGTTTAGCTATCCAATGTCCCTTTAAGCTGCCCAATATGATTAATGCAATGTGCAGAGCCATTGGAACTCAGACTGTTACTATGAATCGCAACATGGAAATCATCTTGGAGAAGTTTTTGGCGCAGCAAATGAGGTTGGAAACTTTGAAGACCGGATTCACGCTAGAGATTCACGCTAAATTTCTGTGAGCCTCATCTAAACTAAAAGTCTTTTTTTTTTATCACCTGTCTTTTCCTTTTCCAATGTATTACATCTGATCTTCCTCTCACTTTTTGAATTTTCTAATTGTGGGATTAATAAGGGTATCAACATCGTCATATGTAGAATGTAACTGGAGAAGAAGGTGTTTGGTGTACTACATGTGGGTCACACTGTGGGAACAAATAGTTTACACCACTTGGTGGTGTTTTCATACTGAAAAGACAATAAAATAAGATTTTTTTTGTGGATTTAACAATTTAAAATAAACCACTTTGTCATGTGGTAGCTGCTTTCTTTGTACATACTTCAGTTGACGCGTTATGTAGAGTGCAGACACTGTGTAAGGCAAAAGCATTTAAATTTACACACCCCTCTGTAATTAGGGGGCAGGGGGCAATTCTTTATTTTATTTTTTTAATTTATTTTTTTTTATAAGAAACTCCACTTTACCTTTCAGCCATGGCTTGCTGAGTCTCTTTCCACAAGAACTCCAACTCATCTAAGTCCAGGTTGGGCTGCACTTTATCTGAAGAGTGTTTGGTTTCCTTTAGACTCTGGTACTCGGGAAGAAGTAAGTTCAACTCTTTCTCCAGGTCTGAAATGGCACGGATTCTACCAAATACACAGACTCTCCATAGTTAGGTTATGCATGGGTAACAACATTAGTAGTAGTAGTAAAAGTAAGCATTAGTAGTAAAAGCCTTTAAAATAAAATAAAAAATAATTGAAAAAATTCCATATCTTTATTTAAAAAAATATGTTTTTTTTGTTTTTTTTTTTAATGACAAAAATAATTCATTTTCGTGCTAAATTCATTAATTTCCCAGCTAAACTCTCAATCCATCACGACCTGACCTTCCAAATTGACGGCTCCACAATCTCCCCAACCGATTCAGTCCGGAAACTTGGTTTCACAATATACTCCCACCTTAAACTCTCTGATCATGTTATCAAAACCGCCCGTTCCTGCAGATTCCTTCTTTATAAAATAAAGAAGATCAGACCCTTCTTGACTGAACATGCTACCCAACTGCTTGTTCAAGCCCTAGTCCTATCCCAGCTTGATTATTGTAATGCGCTACTTGCCGGTATCCCAGCTTCCACAATCAGACCTCTTCAACTAATTCAAAACTCTGAAGCCCGACTTGTGTTTAACCAGCCCAAGCGAACTCATGTCACTCCATTACTCATTTCCCTCCATTGGCTCCCTGTAGCTGCTCGCATTCAGTACAAGTCACTGACTCTGGCCTACAGAACCATTTCTGGATCTTCCCCCTCCTACCATAACTATCTTTTCAAAATACACTCCAACTCATTCACTTCGCTCCAGAGATGATTGCCGCCTGCCGATTCCACCTCACCAAGGATCTAATTCTCACTCTGTGGCGTTCACCACTGCAAAATGGAGGAACGATCTTTCCAACTCTGTCCGCAACGCAGAATCACTAAGCAATTTTAAGAAACTACTGAAGACGCATCTCTTTAACAAATACCTGTTGTAAAAAAAAAATAAAATGAAAAAAAGGGGGGGGGGGGTATAAGCTTTGCTAAGTGCTAACAAGTGTAATAAATGATTGCACCATTTCTCTTTGGTTAAGAATGAAGTAATGTGGCACATGCCAACTGAAAAGTGTAATTTTTTTTAACAGTTACTGTATTTTTTAACCTTACTTGAAACCTTAAACTTTACACCATTTTACTTTAAATCTAAATCCTATGATTGTGTACAAAGACAAACTGTCACCACTTAAACGCAACACCTATCTGTAGCTGTTCACATACTTCTGCTCATACAAGTATTGCAAGTCATGTAATAGTGAAATCTCAATGCACACATTTACATTGAATTAGCTTTTAAGAAGTGCATGTTCATCAGAACACAAATTCCTACCTTTGTTGCACGGCTGGCATGGTGGGCTCCTTCAGCCCCTGCTTCTCAACTGCCCCCTGAACCTTTCTCAACTCAGACATCAAGTTCTTCCTCCTCATTACCAATCCCTGACTCTGTTGTTCTTTTCTATACTTCTCCTCTTGGATCATCAATTTGTCATCAGCATCCTCCACCTGTCGCACCAGGACCCCAACCATATCCAAGCAGGTCACTGAATGTCCCTCCTGGGTCACCTCCACCCGAGCTCCCCCAAGAAGCTGGTCCAGTTGAGGTGCTTTGTCATTCAGACTTGCTGTGCCTTTCCTGATCAGAGCTAGTTTGGACCTGTTGTCCTGCAGTGCTGTAGGGTCACAACAGTGACTGCTCTGGACGAGCAGGATGTCCTGATCAACAGTGCGCAGGGATGCTAAAAAACGGTCTAGGGCTCGAGCCGCCGCTTCGCTCTTGCGCACTTGCTGTCGAAGTCGGTCCAGATTAGATCTTAGTTTCAGGACAAGCTGGGTGAGAGGTGAGCGGTCATGGAGGTCCAGGTAGCTCGGCTCAGAGTCAAAACGTGAGATACGATCCATCTGTGTCTGAATGCTTTCATCCAAATCCTACCAATAGATAATTTAGTTACATATTTAACAGATAAACAATATTTAAAGCAGAGCAATCAATTTAGCTTGTTATTTCATTATATTTTATTAAGAGTAAATCAAATAATATTCTAGCTAAACAGACATAGATGTTTGAATTACAATACAATATACTGTATATTATTATTTATCGATTTAGTCACCAAGTCTTAATTTCAGTTGTTCTACTACAGTTTTATATTGTGTGGTACTAAAACCATTGGTTAAATTGTCACAGTATTAACATCTGATACATCAGATACTTTAAAAACATCATCCTGACATTTTTGAAAATAAAGTAATTAGTATTTGTAGAATGATGCATACAATATATTTATTTAAAACCTTACTGATGCACAGCAATAGATTTGACTTTTTCCCTACCCCCTACCTGAAGATGTTTTAGGATGTCCGAATTCACCAGAGTGTAACCTTTTACATCTTTAGGTTCACTGATAAACTTGTCAAGTTGCTTAGTAATGTCAGTGATGTGATACTCAATAGAATCCATAAGATCCAAAGCTGAACCAAGAGAATCCACCCTAAGATAAAAACAAAGCACACACACAGTCATTTACACACACTAAGAACTGTAAATCTCTGCTTGAAACAAAAGCAACAATATCACACTAAGCATAAGTATATTTTATAGCTGCTAAATTATGAAGTGTCTTTATAATTATTGGCATTACACTTTTATTCCCTGAAAAACTGCACATTTTCCTATATATTTCCTGATCCATGACCTGATTTTTCGGTATGAAATAACTTTTGTGGGTGACATTTTTTACAAAACTTTAAGAATGTTTTAAGCAAGTTTATGCATTGTACACTGTATACACAAATGTATTAGAACACCTACACCTAAATTTGTGCTTTTATGACATTTCATTGGACAATGTTCTCATTAGATGGACAGATTTTCATTTTCACTGCAGCAGGGACATCTGCTGGCTGCTAAAAATACTGCACTCGTGGCAGTTTTTTTTTTCTCCTTCACTAGATGGTTATGAGAATCAGTTGTAGCATCAGCATTCTTCATTTTGTCAGTAATGAAGTTACCTTTGATGTGCATGTTTAAAAGGCTGACAGACAACCAGGATTACAAAAGACTATACGACTACATATGTGTACCTTCTTTGTAACTGTGCGCTCTGCTCTTTCCACTTGATCGTGAGTTCAGTTCGGTCCTGTTCCACCACTCTCTCATTAATCTGGCTGAACTGGGAGCACTGCAGCTCATATTTAGACCACAGAGATTCAGTTTCATCCTGCAATGCCTGATACAAAACATGATCATGGAGATAAAACACAACTGTGTATGAGAATAAAATTCACAGTATTAACTAGGTGTGAGCTCCAATATTCGCTGATTCAACGATTCGATTCGGAGAACCGTAGTCCATGTACCATTTTGACCACATGGGGGTGCCCATAGCTGCTGCTAAGCATTAGTTTGTACATGAAATGTCTTTGTTTTCATTATATATATAGCCTTTTGTCAAATAAAATCATCCTAATTTTTAGATTTTTAGTTTTTTTTAAGGTTTTTCCTTTGAAGTGGAAAAAAGTCCAGAACGGGGATCCCATTTACGGTGCTCTAGAAAAACAAGTAAAATATTTAAAAAAATCTTTTTTAAAAACCACGCTTATAGCGCCATCTTGTGTTGAAATTTTAACTGATTCGACTATCAGTCGACTATAGGGAAAATCTGACGAATCAGATTCGACTATGAAAATCCTTTGTTGAATACACCCCTAGTAATAACAGCAGGAATAGGACAAACATGACACCCAGTCGAATAAAAGGAAATGATGGTACCATAAAATGCAACCCTGGGAAGTGTAATAATATATTAGCTAAGAATAAAATACGAGGGGGCGTAGTGGTTAGCACATTCGCCTCTCAGTGCTAGGGATTCCAAATTCAAAACTTAATCTGGGTGGAGTTTCCATGTTCTCCACGTGTCAGCGTGGGTTTCCTCCAGATTCTCCGGTTTCCTCCCAGCAAGAACATGGATCAAGGTCAAATTCTCCAAATTATCCCATATAGCATGTGTCTCTGTAAGTGAGTGTGCCCAGTGACAGATTGGCGCCCTGTCCTGGGTGTATCTGCCCAGCGCCCGAAATGTTCTTCCCTGGATGGGCATTGGGAACCCCTCCAGCGACCCTAGTAGAGGATAAAGCGGAAGATAATGGATGGATGGAAGAACACAAGTACATTGAACATGTAACTGTACATGGACATATGATTGCACATATATATTGTATATAGCTGAATTTGTATTTTACAAGTACAAAATTGTATAGAAGCATGCTTTTAATTAAAAAAAGTACCTTTAAATCACGTAGCCGCTTTTGCAGGTCAGTAGCCATGGATGCATGTTCTCCCAGCATGTTCTGCTCGTTCCTGTTCAACTGAGCCTGAAGAGCAAACCTGGTACTCCTGTACCTAAAGACAGAAATTCACAGCTATTGCATGACTTGTGATATTTTTTTTCTTTAGATAATTACTGCTTCTAAAATATTAATAAGTGTTTTTATTTGTTCATCATTTGAATTACTTAATTAATTTTGTAACCTGATGTTTGTGAAGGCATTTTCACTGGAAGGGCTAGGTAAGATTTCGGTGAAGGTTCAGTAATCTGGTCATAAGGTTGAAAACTGCTAAGCAAAATACCTCTTTCATCACATTAATACACTGCCCCTCTAAACTACAATGACCAATGCTATGTCTATAAAAAAAATCGTGGCATAGTAAGGTGACATTGATATAAATTTATTATTTAAAATGATTTTATGATGGAGACATCTACCACTTCAAAACCTAAATCATATACACTGCACCTATATACATTATACAGATATATGTGTGATATTTTAACAAGTGTGCACTAGTCATGGAAAAGAACAAGGATAAACCCAGGGCAATGAATTGTGTGCAAGAGTGCAATTAGTGCTTAATAAGGTCCAGAAAGGAGTCCAAATTAATTTTATTAAAGGAGGCAAGTTTATTTTTGATAAAATATTTGCAATAATTGCAAGGTCCATAGCAGCCTTCTCATTGTTTTTCAGCTAAAAAGATTTTATCCGTATAATGGTTTATCCTATAGCTGCATCACACATATGCATGACTTAAAGTCACAGTTTTGGCTCAGTCTTCTATAGCGGGCTCAGCTACATACAAAACAACTTCTGTCCTAGTCCGAGAGCATGAGCCCGTCTACCTGACTAAGTATGAAATTCAGTTCCTTAATTCGTTTATTCATCATCAGCCACTTAATCCTTAACTAGGGTCGTGGGGGTTACCCATGCCCATCCAGGGGAGATCGTTTCGGGCACTGGGCAGATGCACCCAGGACAGAGTGCCAATCTATCACTGGGCACACACACACACACAAAATGGGGCAATTTAGAGCATTCAATTTACCTTGAATTCATGTTTTTGGACTGTGGGAGGAAACTGGACAACCCGTAAGAAACCCATGTGGACATGTGGAGAACATGGAAACTCCTGAGAGCTGAGCTAAGAGGCAAACATGCCAACAAATAAGCCACTGTGCCACCCGAAACCTTAAACATTTCCATTAAATTGGTTCGAGAAAAGGTTTATTACTCTGTGCTTCATTTGCACACAAATCCCCCTGCTCGTCAAAACTATTTAAGTTTATTTAGTTTATTTTAATCTAATAAAATAAAAACATGTGAATGTGATTTTGTGGTTCATTCATCCATCTTTCCTGTCCTCCATTCATTATTCCATATAATTTGCTATTGATTTGTGCGTAATGATAATATAGGTCATTTAATGTCAAATAAACCATTTTTTTATGACTTCAGTTAATGTTTAAATAAATCTAACAGGGCAGTAAGTGTTCATGCTTAAATTGTTGTGGTGTTTTTAGAAGACTTTAGAAGTGCTTGTGAATAATGATGTGATGGACTCAATTCATTTTTATTTGGAAGCAATATTTTTTCCTATTGAATTCTAAATTGACAGGCTATTTATTTGTAATTATAGTGTGTTTGGAACCATTTTAGACAAGCAGTAGGGCACTCCCTGTGATTTATTCACAATAATTCACAAGCTGAAAGAGCTCTCTCTCTCTCTATCTTTATAGATATATCATACTATGATCATTTTAATGAAGCAGTGGTTGTGCTTGTTATAGTTTCAGTTTGTTTCATCTCTTGTGTCAAATAAAATTCTGTATCTTTATTAAAATTATTCTAAGGCTTAATAATGTACAAGCATAATGGACAGCTAATTTATTGTACAGCAACTTATTGTACTTTACCTGTCCTCTTCGGTGCTCGTCTGCTTTAGTATTTCCTTCTTAGTCACTGTTTGCTTTTGAACAGGAGTGGCCTACAACACAAAACCACATAAGAATATTATATTTATGATTGTTATAAAGTTACCACGTATATTATTAAATACTGTATTAGGAACACCTGCAAATGCTGTGCATCATTATAATAATGTGGCAACAGTCCAATGCAAATAATTATGCAGTTCTGGAGATTGCTTTCATTAACTATCAGAGTGGAAATAACATCGATACAGATGATTCTGTGCTATGGGTGGAACGGTGGTTTCCATGTCCTTCCTGTGCCAGTGTGGGGTTCCTCCCACAGTCCAAAATCATGGATTTAGGGGCTCTAAATTGCCACTGTGTAGTGTGCGTGCATGAGAAGTAACGGATTAGGAACCCTTTAATGACCATAGAAGATGTTTGAGCGGAAGATAATGAGATGAGATGAGATGAACCGAGTTCTGATTCTGAGTGGTGCATAATTGTTAGTGCTAGAATGGTTTGGGCTGATGGAAAGAGAAGAGTATCTCAGATAAATACTCCATACAATGGTAATACATAGAAAGACATCTCAGTATGCAGATTAGGGCTGTTAAACAAATAAAGTTCAAGCCAGTTATAAAATAGAGTTTCAAAAAAAGGAGTGTAAAAACTCTTTAAAATATTATAATTTCTAAAGTTTAGAAATAAAGTGAATAGATTGCTTTTAACCATAATCATAATTCTTCCAAGGTTTACGCAATTAATGAACTTACCATTTACCAAAAACATGTTTGTCATAGCATTTCATACATACCTCTATAATTGGATCCACAAGCTTCTCAGTGGAAGTTGTAAGCATTTTTTCAGTTGGGGCCTCATTTGCATGTTCTAAAGGTGTGCTATTTCTAAAACAGCAATAATGCAAATTATTTTACTATAAATGTAATGGTTTACACATGCTGCATGAAAAAAAAAAAAACTGTTGGGTCTTGGCTCACCCAGCATTAGGGGTCTCAGGAACATCATTCAATTTCTTTTCACAATCCAATAACTCAGCCTTCTCCAGTCTGTGAGCATCTTCTGGACTCAACGTCTTAAGCAGCTGTGTTAAAGCCTCCAGCTGCTGCCCAGACTGCATTAGACTGGCCTCAGCCAAGAGACAGCTCTGAATGTGGCATAATGGGGTGGTTTAAAAGAGAACAACAATTATTGTTTTTTTTTTTTTTTTTTTTTTTTTTAATCCATCTGTCTTTTTAATCCCCTTGTTATTTACTGTCCTTCATTCTCTCTCTCCATCTCCTTGTCTCTCTCATCCTCCATCTCTTTCTCCATCACTCGCTCTCTTTGTTGCATGCAGGGAGTTTATGGGAACAGCGTGTGGAGGTGGACGGTGCGTGTGAGAGCAAAATGTGTTTTTAACTTTTGTTCTTTATCATTCACGTGGTGAAGCACATTTAGTTTAAAAGCATAAATATAATTTAACAACTATTTAAAACATCTATAAAACTCTGTCGCTGGGAGTTTAATCCCACGCGGTGGAGCAACATGGCCACACCCCACGATGGTGGCGATGAGCCGATGACACTTCACCACGCAGTCCGCTTCCTCTCCAGTCCCACGGTGTCAGTGGAGGAGGTTCTGCTGGACATGGGGCAGGTGGTGAGCTGTGAGAACATCACGTCGGCTTCGCGGCTAAACAAAGCTGTCGCTGCGTTCTTAAAGGAGCGGCGCTACAGTGGAGGAAATAAGTATTTGATCCCCCACTGACTTTAAAAGTTTTAATACAAAAAAACAAATGAAATCTCATAATTTTATGCCAGCTTTATTTTAACAGTGACACACAATATTAAAAGAAAAATGGAGAAAATTACATGAAATGAGAAATAATAAATAATTTGCATTTCATTGAGGGAAGTAAGTATTTGATCCCCTAGTAAAACATCATTTAATACTTGGTGGCAAAACTCTTGTTGGCAAGCACAGCAGTCAGATGTTTCTTATAGTTTTTTATAAGGTTTGCACACACTTCAGGAGTAATTTTGGCCCACTCCTCTCTGCAAATCACCTCCAAATCCTTAAGGTTTATAAGCATGCATTTGTAAACGTGAAACTTCAGCTCTCTCCATAGATTTTCGATGGGATTGAGGTCAGGAGACTGGCTAGGCCATTCCATGACCTTGATATGCTTCTTATGGAGCCAGTCCTTTGTTTCCTTGGCTGTATGTTTTGGGTCGTTGTCGTGCTGAAAGACCCATCAACGACCCATTTTCAGTGCCCTGGCAGAGGCAAGGAGGTTGTCACCCAGGATTTTGCGATACATGGTCCCGTTCATCTTCCCGTCAATGCGGTGAAGTTGGCCTGTGCCCTTAGAAGAAAAACACCCCCAAAACATAATACTTCCACCACCATGCTTGACAGTGGGGATGGTATTCTTAGGGTCATATTTTGTTTTTTTCTTCCTCCAAACACGTCGAGTTGAGTTAAGGCCAAAGAGCTCAATTATGGTCTCATCTGACCACAGCACCTTCTCCCAGTCTCTCTCGGAGTCATTAATATGTTCATTGGCAAACTTGAGGCGGGTCTGGACGTGAGCCTCCTTGAGCAGAGGAACCTGTCGTGCACTGCATGATTTTAAACCATTACGTCTCAGTGTATTACCAATGTTTTTTTTGGAGACTGTGGTCCCAGCCGCCTTGAGATCATTACTCAGCTCCTCCCGTGTAATTCTTGGCTGATTTTTAACCTTTCCCATGATCAATGAGACTCCACGAGGTGATATCTTGCATGGAGCTCCAGGCCTGGGTCGATTGACAGTAATGTTGTACTTCTTTCACTTCCAAATTATTGCACCAACAGTTGTCACCTTCTCATCCAGGTTTTTACTTATGACTTTGTAGCCCATTCCAGCCTTGTGTAGGTCAACAATTTTGTCTCTGACATCTTTAGACGGCTCTTTACTGAGTCACTGAGACTGTTGCCAGGTGGACTTTTATACAGGTGATAATTTGGGACAGGTGTCTCTCATTCAGGTAATGACTTCACTGTGATTAGGGTGTGTCAGTGGTCTGTGGGAGCCAACATTAGTCATGGTTTTACTAGGGGATCAAATAATTATTTCCCTCAATAAAGTGCAAATTATTTTATATTTCTCATGTCATTTTCTCCATTTTTCCATTGATATTCTATGTGGCACTGTTAAAATAAAACTGGCATAAAATTATAAGACGTTTCATTTGTTTTTTTGTATTAAAGCTTTTAAAGTCAGTGGGGGATCAAATACTTATTTCCTCCACTGTATGTGGAGCATTTAGCCGAGACCGGGATCACGGTAAGTGGAGATTTTTACTCCGGGACGCTGCTGGTTTCGGTCTCGTATCGGGTGGTGATTGACAATGTGCCCCCGAACATCCCCAACGGGAAGCTGGAACATGAGCTCCAGTGCTACGGAAAGTTCATCGGAGGAATTAAAACCGCGCAGTTTAAGTGTAAGAGCGAGGCGCTAAATCATGACTGTGTTCTGATGGTTCTGAAGGAGCCCACACTGGAGATCTCCTTTAGGATCATCCACGAGGGGAAAAGCGTCCTCATTTACACGAGCTTGGGAATCCTGTGGTGCTTCTCGTGTGGGGAGATCGGACACAAAAAAGGCTGCATGTCTGAGAGCACAACAGCGGGGGGGGGCCCCGGTAAACCCGGGGGTCATACCCCCGAACGAAGCGGAGATGGTGCTGCTGCTCAGAAAACCAGACCGAACAGGAGAAGCCCAAGCACTCAGGTTCTGAGAAGGTGGCTTCATATGCCCAGGTCACACAGCAAGGCAGCGAAGCCAAGAGGAGCCACAGTGTCCTATCCCGCTCACAAAGTGAGAACAACATCCGGACTGAGGAAGAACACAGATAAAGGGCCCCAGTGAGGAGGGAATGGCGAGCTCGGGAAAAAAAATGTGTGGCTTTAGAACAGCCTGAAACTGTGGGAGAACGCAGGGTGGAGGACCAACCTCAAGGAAAATGAGAGCACTGAGAGCATCTACCATGATGCTCCGACCCAGGGTGCTCAGTGTGGAGGTGTTGGTGCAGATTCTGCTGGAAAACCAAATCAGGTCTCCACTGTGATGGAAAATGGAAACACTGAAAACGTTCCACAAGGAAGACCTGAAAAGCAGCATTGCACCAAGACAAGACATGGAGCAGGACAGAGATGACATGTCAGATGTCTCTGAAATCGGCTCGCAGGTTGGGGAGGAACTTCTCTACTCTACACAGGAGATCAGCGAATTCCTGAACAAGACTTTTGGAAAAAGTGTTAAGGTCACGGATTTCTTCCATGATGTTAACAAGTTCATAAAATTATTAATGAAAATACACAAAATGCCAAATTATGAAGAACTTAGCCAACAGAAAAGATTTTGCCTAAAAAAATTGTTAACAAAACTAAGAAAGGAACAGACCTCAACAAAAAAATGAAATTCAAATAATGACCAAGTTCTCACTGTGGGTGTTCTGCACTGTCTTTGTCATATGTTCTGTGTTTATATTTTATTGTTTTTACTCTTCACCTTTTATATTAAACATGATTTTAAAAATAGGGTATTTTAATATAAATGGATGTAGAGATAAAACTAAGAACATTGGTAAAACAGCTTTTTAAAAGTAACAACTTAGAAAAACTAAAAACTGTTTTTACAAGAGTTTTTTTTCCTAGTTTTGTGTGTGTAAAGCGGTTTTCGCTGTGAATGTGTGTGTTAGTGTGTGAGGAGTATCATAAGGCATGTTTTAAGTTGTGGAGCGTCTGCTTTCAGCATGCGGGATGAAGTATGGCGGCTCCATACAGCGACGCCGTGTACAAGGGACTTACCCGCCGACATGCAGTAAAGGTGGATTGCAGGGCAGGTGTGGAGGAGTGCTGTCTGGTGGCAGAGGAGGTGGTGGAATGTGGCTTGTGGCATCCCGCGTGAACCAATTGGTCGTAATATTCGCTAAGATGATCGAAATCGCGAATGATCTAATGCAAAAAGGCATCGTTTTAAACGGACAGCTGACTCCAGTTTTATCCCCAAGTACCCCATTCAAAAAGATGATTTTTTTTTGTCCAGGAACTCTCCTGGTTCGGCAAAGTTGTGTCCTTGATAAAAAAAAAGTTTGTAATAAGCCAGAGAATGAAGCACATGATTTCCTACAGAAGAGTGGTGTATATGGTTTTAAAGGACAGGGAGGAGCTAGAGCTATCTATTAAGTTCAAGGTAGATAGCTTCGATTATACGGCATACACAGATATGAAGTGCTTCAGATGTGGAAAGGTCAGACATCTTATTAGAGACTGTCCGCTAACCTGACCAGATCTGACGCTGTTGGACCTGCTGTGATTGTTCCCCCTGCGGCTGCTGCTCGTTCAGTGGTGGAGGAAATGGCTCCTGCCCCAGAATGTGACGTGGACAATGCAGATGCCATTTCCTCCACCACTGAACGAGCAGCAGCCACAGGAGTGGAGGAAATGGCTCCCGCACCAGAATGTGACGTGGACAAGGCAGGTGTGTCTACTGCAGATGATAATGTTCAGAATGAACAGGCACATGAGGTATGATCTGTAATTGCGCCAGAATCAGAGGAGCCATGTGTGGAGCCAGGAGTGGTGGAAAGGCACGAGGTGGTGGAAAGGCACGAAGTGGTAGAACCGGGGCAAACTGAAGAGACAAGAGAAAATCCTGTGATGCCCTTGTTCCTGAACAATGGCAGATGAAATTGTTTTTAAGGTCCCCAGTAAGAGAAAGAAGCAGGGGTGCGGAAATGAAACTAAACAGGCTAAAAAGGGAGGTTACCACTTGTAAAGATGGATATTCAGACAGTGATGGCTCTCTGTCTGATTCGGGGGGTCTGTGTGCTCTCAGGATGAGAAGCTCCCTGTACAGAGTACACTGTTGAGGTAAAAAGTTCCTGAGAGTCACGAAAGGTCAGAAAGGGGTAAAGGTAGAGGAGTCTTTTAAAAACACACAACAGTTTTTGCATGATATAAAGTATTTTAGAAGAAAGTGGGCTTCTCCTGTACATGAAGTTTTTAGACTAAAGAAAATTCTGACTAAACTGAACCACACAGTCCACACAGATGACTCTGGTTAACCCCCTTTTGTTTTAAATGTCTTTTACAGTCTTAGTTCTCTATCTTTTTTTAAACATGAGTGACAAAGATAGGAACTTTAAATTTAAACGGGCAAGAGACTTTAAAAAGAGAGACATGTTTTATGAACTTTTAAAACGGAAGAGAGCAGATGTGGTTTTTGTCCAAGAGACACAGTGATTTTAATAATGCTGTTGATTGGGCAAAAGAGTGGAAGGGGCTCACAGTTTTAAGTCACTCTACAACAAGTGGTGGGGTGGGTGTACTTTTTACTAATTATTTCATCCCCTGCTCTTACACAGTGGAGGAGGTTTTACCTGGTTTTAGACTGCTAAAGTTTAAAGCCTGCTTTAAAGACCACACCTTTGTTTTTATCTGTGTTTATGCCCGGACTGCAGCAGCAGAGAGGATAATGTTTTTAAACTCTTAGCACTGTGCTCTCTGACTGATTTTAACGACATTTTAATTCTGGATGGTGATTTTAACTGCACTGCTGTCAATCTGGACAGAAACCACACGGAACCACACAACGCTTCCCGCAAGCGGCTGTGTGAGTTCATTGAGACCCATGATCTGTGTGATGTATGGCGTGATATACATGGTAATCAGAGACAGTATACATGGGCTCACTCTATAGATAATATGCTCTTTAGCCAGACTTGATCGATCTTGCCCATGTATCTAACAGACTGAAACAACAAATGCACACAGTGATCCGGACTGAGCAGACGTACTGTGTACAATAATGGACAACCTGTTCCAACGTCATTGACCTGTGCAACACGAGTTCTCTGGACCTGGGTCTGTTGTCCAGTGACCAGGAGGAGGCATTCGACAGGGTGGATCACAGGCACATGTTCCACACCCTCACAGCCTTTCGGGGTCGGCAGAAGGGTTTTATCGTAGGTCAAGCTTTTATACTTGGGGCATCTATCATTTTAAATGTGGATGGAGGACTGAGCAGTCCTCGGACAATGAACAGAGGGATCAGACAGGGCTGTCTGGACAGCTTCACAGTTTAATGATTGAACCTCTATTACACAGACTGAGGACCAAGCTCGTAGCCTCAATGCTATGGCATAGACTCGCGGTCCTCAACCCTCCAGCATCGCTCATCAGGGATCTGCAGAGACGGATCGTGGATTTCTTCTGGTTTGGACAGCACTGGACCCGCACTGCAGTCCTGTACCTGCCGTTGCATGACGGGCAGGGGCTGATCGACTTGAACAGCCGGATAACAACCTTCAGACTCCAAATGGCACAGAGGCTTCTCTACGGCCTCCAAATGGCTCTACTGTGCTGAGAGCCTGTAGTTTAACATCAGCAGAACAGACATGGAGCCATGCTTCTGTGTGGACGAGGAACTGCTGTTATGCAACCCGATGATGCAGGCTCCAAGGCTGCACTCGAGACGCCGGAATCATGAGAGTTGGAGTTCTGAGGGCGAACAGAACCTGGAAGAGCACTGAAGGCATTCAGTCCACCAGGTTCCTGCACGCCATCATAAACGAGGTGGTCTCAGCCCTGCCTTCCCACTTCAGGAAGATCCTGGGACAAGGCCTTGGAGGAACCCGAAACCCCTACCCGTCTCTGTTCATCTCTCCAGCCGTGGAGGAAGACCATGATGAGGAGGGAGCGCTGCTGAGGATCAACAGGATGAAAACTTTTGAAATGACCTCAAAGAAAGTTCTGTGTCAAGGTCTCCAACAGAAGATCTCTAACTGGACTAAAGGAGATGAAATGGCAGAGGCTGCTGGCACTAGGTTCCTTCCCACGGGGCAGCTGGAGGTCCCTGTACAAACCGGCAATAGAGAGGAGGACCACCAACCTGCAGTAGAGGGTCGTACACGGGGCCGTGTCCACCAACAGACATGTGGCACATATTGCTTCAGAGATGGAGAGCAGCTGTTCCTTCTGTAGAAGGAGGAGATCGTGGAACACCTGTTCCTCAGGTGTGATAGACTCACGGCGCTCAACACTCCACACCAGAGTCTGGGCCCATGCTTTTAATCAAACGTGGTCGGACAGTCTACGTTTTTGGGCCGAAATACAAAGCCTCCAATAAGCAGACCATATGTCTTTTTAACTATCTGCTGGGTCAAGCAAAGCTTGCGATCTGGCTCACAAGGAAACACAAACGACTGGGGTCCAGGTCTCTGGACCCCATGAACATGTGCGCAGCATTTATCAGTGTCGCATAGATGACGGTGAATTCATTTCACATTTTAAATGTTAAGTGTGAAATATAACTCTTTTAATATGAATTAATACTGGTATATATTTATCTATTTATTTATTTATTTTGGCTACCTTATTTAAAAAAAGAAAAAAAATCCTTCAATAAGGGAAAGTTTTCCGTAGTTAAAAAAAAAGGGATTCCCTTTTTTGGCAAAATAAATGTTATTTAAAAGTCTCTCCATCTCTCTGTTTCTATCTTTCTCTCCCTAAAACAATGTATTTAGTCTTACTGGTCCTTATGTAAAACTAAAAATAAATGCAGTATTGGAATGAACAGATTTGTCTTGCAGACAAGATTTAGACAGATTTTTGGTATGATAAAGATAACTTTAGAATTACAAGTCATATTATGATTCAGCAATAGCTCATTCCAAACATTTTAAACAAAAGGGTCACATTCACGTTATTCCATATTCACTTGCTACAACACTACATGCAGTTAGTAAGGGTATAATGTTACCTCACATGCTCGCTCTGATCTGGAGTCAGATCTACAGGTAAAATACATCTCATCCAATCAAGCAAAACTGTTTAAGTGCGAAGGATGTATAGCAAATCTGTGCAGTATTTAATGTGCTCAGCTTAAAAAGTCTAGATCAAAATACATTAATTAATAAGTGAACAAGAAAACAAGGTTTAATAAGTAAAATATTGAACACATCATTACTAAAATTCCAAAACACAACAGGCACAATTTGACTTTTAAGATAAGTGCTAGAAACAATATAGTTTTATTATGACTGTACCTCCCATTGTGTCCTGATCGACTGAGCAAATAACTCAATGTCTTGGAGCTCAGATTGGGTACAGAAACCTTTCATACCTTCTGAGGCCCTTAGGAATTCCTCTAATACTGAAGAGTCCAGACTTTTGAGAGTCTCCAGAAAAAGGCCATGTAAATTAAAAATAAACAATTATTGCCACAGCAAGTTTTTGTTGAAGTGTCCAGCTAAGAGAATAAACATGCAGTGAAGGAATACATGTATTACATCATTACATGAATATATGACTTGATACACTGCCGATATTGCAAGAAGAGGTCTGTAATTTGTAATGGAGGTACAGTCATATCCAAAAGTTTGGGCATCCCTATTAATCTTAAACATTTTTAGTTCTAAATATTTGGGTGTTTGCAACAGCCATTTCAGTTTGATATATCTAATAACTGATGGACACAGTAATATTTCAGGATTGAAATGAGGTTTATCATACTAACAGAAAATGTGCAATATGCATTAAACCAAAATTTGACAGGTGCAAAAGTATGGGTACCCTTATTTTATTGATTTGAATACTCCTAACTACTTTTTACTGACTTACTGAAGCACAAAATTGGTTTGGTAACCTAATTGAACTTTGAACTCCATAGCCAGGTATATACAATATTGAGTAAAGGTGGCTAATTGCAAGTTGTTCTCCTATTTGAATCTCTTCTGAAGAGTGGCATCATGGGTTCCTCAAAACAACTCTCAAATGATCTGAAAACAAAGATTGTTCAACATAGTTGTTCAGAGGAAGGATACAGAAAGTTGTCTAAGAGATTTAACCTGTCAGTTTCCACTGTGAGGAACAAAGTAAGGAAATGGAAGACCACAGGGACAGTTCTTGTTAAGCCCAGAAGTAGCAGGCCAAGAAAAATATCAGAAAGGCAGAGGAGAAGATTGGTGAGAACAGTCAAGGACAATCCACAGACCACCTCCAAAGAGCCGCAGCATCATCTTCCTGCAGATGGTGTCACTGTGGATCGGTCAACAATACAGCGCACTTTGGAGAAGCTGTATGGGAGAGTGATGTGAAAAAAAAGAAGCACATTTGGACAAGCCAGCTTCATTTTGGAAGAAGGTCCTGTGGACTGATGAAACAAAGATTGAGTGGTTTGGTCATACAAAAAGGTGTTATGCATGGCGTCAAAAAAACACAGCATTCCAAGAAAAACACTTGCTACCCACTGTAAAATTTGGTGGAGGTTCCATCATGCTTTGGGGCTGTGTGGCCAATGCTGGCACTGGGAATCTTGTTAAAGTTGAGGGTCGCATTGATTCCACTCAGTATCAGCAGATTCTTGAGAATAATGTTCAAGAATCAGTGACGAAGTTGAATTTACGCCGGGGATGGATATTTCAGCAAGACAATGATCCAAAACACTGCTCCAAATCTACTCAGGCATTCATGCAGAGGAACAATTACAATGTTTTGGAATGGCCATCCCAGTCCCAGACCTAAATATCATTGAACATCTGCGGGATGATTTGAAGCGGGCTGTCCATGCTCCGCGATCATCAAACTTAACTGAACTGGAATTGTTTTGTAAAGAGGAATGGTCAAAAATACCTTCATCCAGGATCCAGGAACTGATTAAAAGCTACAGGAAGCAACTAGAGGCTGTTATTTTTGCAAAAGGAGGATCAACTAAATATTAATGTCACTTTTCTGTTGAGGTGCCCATACTTTTGCACCTGTCAAATTTTGGTTTAATGCATATTGCACATTTTCTGTTAGTACAATAAACCTCATGTCAATCCTGAAATATTAATGTGTCCATCAGTTATTAGATATATCAAACTGAATAAAAATGATTAAGATTAATAGGGGTGCCCAAACTTTTGCATATGACTGTACACATAACCTGCAAGAGACTAAAAAATAAATAAATAAATCCAGAATATCATGTTGTCCATCATCTTCCGCTTGTCCCAGACCTCCCTCTCCCCAGCCACCTTTACCAGCTCTTCTGCTTGGATTAGGGTCACCATGGCCACACCCTGGAGCCAGGCCCAGGGGTTCGTCAGTGAGCAACTGGTGGTCTGGCACTTTCCCATGGTGCCCAATCGGGCCCAGCCTGAAGGCAAGGCTTTGGCGTTACAATCCTCAGCTGCTGAAAATTGTATTGGATTATTTGTAAATAAATAACTATTTTTTTATTGCATGAAATATGTATTTGATCAACTAGCAACCAGCAAAAATTCTGGCGCTCACGGACCTGTTATTTTGTCTTTAAGAAGTTTTCTAATCTTCACTAATTACCGGTATTAAAATCACCTGTTTGAAAGACTAAGGACACCAGTGATAAAATTGTAGACCTGCACAAGGCTGGAATAGGCTGCAGGAAGAAGATTTGTTGAAGATTGTCTGGGGCTCCATGCAATATCTCATGAGGAAAGTTTAATTTAGAAAAAGGTCAGAAATCGGCTCAGTACAACAGAGGATGACCTGGTCAATGACCAGAAGAAAGCAGAGACCACTCTGGAGAGAGACAACCGTTAGTAACACACTATGCTGTCATGGATTAAAATTTTCCAGCTCTACAAAAAACGATATTCACAGCCAGGGCAACTTAAGGTCCTTGATTGACCTAGGCAGTACCACTGAACCCAATAAATAAAAAAAAAACTTTTGGATGGAGCTGAAACTCAGTTTCCCAGCAAAAGTCATGAAAATCACAGTTGCAGTGTGTGCAAACATGGTTTGTGTACAAGAACTACAGGAAATGTCTGACTTCTGTAATTGTACCAAAAATTCTATTATATTTTATCAAAAACTTATTTTATGCAATAAAATGCTAATTATTTACAAATAGTATAATGTGATTTTCTGGAGTTTATTTTTTTAGATTTTGTCTTTTACAGTTGAAGTGTTCTGACAATAAAAATCGACAGTGTATTAAATAATAATTTTCCCTAACATATGTCTTTATTCACAATTAAAGCCATTATATTCACTGTAATAATGTCTCAGATCTTGGTAAAAGTTACCTGAGAGCTCATTGTAAACCACAATCGACTGCTGTATCTCAATCCACTGTAGCCACCGATCATGCCAGCATCATCAAGTCATAAAGGTTCAATACATTTTAGCAAAAAACACACAATCTACTGGACAGACACCACTAACTGGAACCAAACTTATTGTGTAAGATACTTGGCCAAATGATTTTGATTAAAAGTAACATTGAGTACAGCAGTTAACATTTGTCTAAATAACAGCCTTACAATTAATATTTTATGCACCTTTTTTTCATGCACACCTATTTTAACACTCATTGTCCATCATAAAACTATCACATAGATGCACTTTATAGTTTTAGATTTAAGACTATGCTATAATCTTCAAATCTATGATTGGTTTTTTCTGTATACTTCTTTAGTTCGTTTTAAATTGTTTAATGATTGTTTTGATGTATTGTGCTGGTGTGAGTGGATCAGACACAGCAGTGATGCTGAAATTTTTGAAACCTTAGTTACTGCTGATCATCAAATGTTTTAAAATCTAAATCTTCAAGGTGGAGAAAAATGTGTCTTTCGCAGCACTATTGTATGATACACCATCACCACCACAGTTTAAGTTTGTACTTAAGTACTTTGGCAATGCTGCGATACTGATGTGGTGCTGCTGGTGGTGTGTCAAAGTGTGTTGCACTGGTATGATTGATCAGGTACAGCAGAGCTGCTCAAGTGAATACAACACACTCATACTACCTAAACTGTGGTGGTCCTGTGGAGTTCCTGAAAATTAGTAAACAGTGTTAAGTGGATATAAAACATACATTAATAAAGACATATACCTGTTTGCATGTTGTCAGCTCCTTAGTTATCCTCTCACTCTTGAAAATATTAATAGTTTCCAGAAGGCTTTCTTTCAGGAGGTGTCTGGCATCCACAAGTTTCTTTTTTGCAGTTTCCATGGCTTTATTTTTGACCTCTGCATTTGCTTGTGAAGATTCTTCAGTCAGAGCTGGAGATTTGACCACAGGAGTTAATTTTTCTTGGCTTCGTTCCTGCATAGGTGATTGTGGCTTTGGTGAAACTGACACCTGATGTGTCTGGATAGATGAGCTCTGAATCTGAACATGATGGTGAACTTCAGTGGGATTGTGTACACACTGCTGATGAGCCTGCAATGGAGGTGAAGTAGTTGCTTGAGGTTTTACTGCTTGAGCTTGAGATGGTGGCTGTGTGCAAGTCTGGTGAATCACAGTTTGAGGGGCTTTTTGAGCCATATTACTATAGGAAACTTTTGAATGTGGCTCTGGTTGCATTGGCCATTGCTGTGGGGGACTTTGGTACCTTAAAATGTTTTGGGGTGACATTTGAGGGTAAGGAGGCATGTGGGCCTGATCTTGCAGCTGCACTCCATGGTACCCAGGTCTGCCAGGTTGCCACTGTTGTGATGAAGGATTTGTCTGAATTGGACTTTGAATTGAGCTTGTTTGGGAGTAACTATGTACCATGTGTTCTGGTCTAAATGGGACCCATGATTGACCATGTGTTTGAGGGCTGTAAACCTGAGACTGAGGGTGGGACTGTACTGGACCAGAACCAAAACTAGGGTAACCGCTGCTCACATTGTATCTAAATGGTGACCACTGCTGAGGTTGAGGCTGTGCTTGATTTTGGATTATATTTTGAGTCAATGGGTGACTCGGAAACTTAACTTGGGGCTGCATTTGTGCTGGTGTTAAATCATTACGAGGGCTGTCATGAAATCTTTGAGTAACATCCGGCGAAACTGGTCTCCACTGTGTTTGCTGAATATGGGGTTTCACTTGTGGTTGTATTATTCTTTCTGCTTTGTCATGGGTTTGCCCTAGATCTACCATTTGCTGGGGAAGTGAATAGTAGATCTGTGGTTGACTCTGAGACATAGTGATGACTTGTGGTTGGATGGGACCTCTAATGTGAGTAGGTGTTGGAGTACCAGCCTGTAACTGTGGCTGCTGGAATTGGGTTTGGGCTACAAACTTCTGTTGTTGGCTTTGAATCATGCCTTGGGGATAACATGGATTTGAGGTATATGTGACAGGTTGTATGTGCCGTTCTTCCTTGACAGGACGAAATTGCTGAGTTTGAGACGGAATAGGGGATTTAGACTGTCTGATTGACGATGGTTGCACTGAAGCAACTAATTGTGGTGGGAACTGTGGAATAGTTTGTGGCTGTGGTTGTGACTGTTTTGGGGTCATGGTTGTTGGCGCACTTGACGGGGAGGCAACAAATGGCGGTGCCTGCCGTTCTGCAAACCATTTCATTGAATCTGCAGTCATAGTCTTAGGCTGATTAATTTGTGTATCAGGCACAATATTATGTAACTGACTTACTTGTACCATTTGAGAAACTGCTTGTTGTTGATGGATTTGAATTGCTTTGGCTTTTGTAACTGGCTGCTGCTGATATTTCACCGAATGATTTTCCTGAGTGGGTTCTACTTTGACTTGCATCACTGGTTGTTCTTGACCTACTCTGTCTTGAGATGCTGTTTCCCATTGATTGGACTGCTGAAATCTACCTTTTGAAGGTTCCTGTTGTTGTATTAGACTTACTCTAGCTTTAGTTGCTGATTCTTGTTTCTGAATTTGACCCTTGGTTGTTTGTGAGATTGTATGCTGTTGCTGGGTTTGCATTGTTTTTAGTTGTATTACAGCCTGTTCTTGCTTAGACTGACTCATGTCATATTGAATTATACTTTGTTCATGACCAAACTGACCCACTTTCCCTTGTGTAACTGGTAGTTGCTGCTGGGCTTTATCAAAGCAGACATTTATTTCTGTCTGTTGTTGCTCCGTTTGACCCATTTTACTTTTGGTCACAGACTGATGCTGCTGAACTTGACATACTTTAACTTGTCCCTGAGGAGAAGTAGTAACTGTACTTATTATGGGCTGTAACTGAATTTGAGCAGAACTTTTACCCAGTTGTGTTGATTCCAGATGCTCTTTATGTGTTTTCTGTTGAAGCCAAGGTCTATTCTTTGTATCAGATTTCTTTAAATTTGCCAACCGTTGAGTTTGCTGTTGGCCAGTAACTTGCCGCTGGATTTCTACCTGTTCATGCTCCTGAGCATTTTCCTGAGTGTCTGATTGTTTCAGAACATTTGTTGGCTGCAACATGTCTATTTCTTCTGTCTTCATTTGAGGTTGTAGTGGAGGGGTATGCACTGTTGCAGGTTGCTGTATTATAGGATGCTGAACCTGATCATCCAGCAAATTCTGTATTTTTTGCTTAGTATCCATCTGTGTTGACTGTTTCCTTGGTTCCTCCTGTTTCTCAACTTTTACCAGATTTTTGACTTCCACCTCTAACTTAACCTTATGCATCACTGACTGGTCAGGAATCTCAGATCTACCTTGGTCATCAAGTGAGTTTTTACTCATTTGTGCTTTTGAATCTGTTTGGGATTGTGACCATGCTTGAGGAGAAGGACTTGTGCTAATCTCTTCATACTCTTGCACAATAATCATTGGTACTGAATCAAGCTGTGCTTGATTTTTTGTTTTTGGAAGAGTAAACTGGTCACTACATTGAGACGACTGCTGAGACATTTGTTTGACCGAAGTATTGGAGTCTGTTTCAATGACATCGCAAGGTACAGATTGTTGTGGGAGCGTTTTGCTTTGTGTTCCATCATCTTGCTCCTGAACAAACACCTTTTGTGGTGGCTGATGTCTCGTAGGACTTCTTTCTCTACAAGCCCCCAAGGAGCTAAGCATCCCAACAACTTCCTGTTAAAAATACAAGGTAAAGTTTTCAGTTTACTGCAATCTGCCTTTGTAATATATTATGTTTTTCTTTAATTAGTCAGATTAGAATGTAGTGGTGTAGATCATGTTTTTTATTTTAACATAAAATCTAAAATGCTTACTACTAGAGACTACACATAAAGGTTGAACACATTTTTCTAATTAATTTAAAAGTGCTAAAAACCTGTGATTGTGCTACAGTGGCGCAGACTCTGTCCTGCATAGTGGAGGCAATAAGATACTGTAAAGGGGAATTCTTTTGACGCAACATCACCATCTCCTGCAAGTCTTGTTCTTCTGTCACGACTTGTCCTTCTAGCTGCAGACCTCTAGAAATAAGCAGCTACAATAAAAGTACATGTTTTTAATTAGTAGGTATGCATTTATAAAAAAACACATCTATTCAGATGATAAACAATGTGGTTAAAAATAAAACTAATAACATTCTAATGAGTTTAAGAAATTTATTTATTTAAGAAAATAAATATGTACAATGTTTACAACAAAGACCCAAATATGAAGAAATAAATACATACCCGCGTCCTTGGATCTTGCCCTTTTTTGTATTTGTGTGCGTTTTCCTTCAGAAGCCCATAAAACTCTTTGGCCTCAGCCACCCAAAGAAGAAGTTCAGAAAGACGTATATCTAAGCCCGTAACACTGTGCTGCAATTCTTCACATACCTTTATTGCCTCACATAGTGTCTGCAACACCTGATCGGGTATTATGATGACAAAAACGAATATACACACTAAATAACTTGCACACATATGTGATATTCATAGCAAAGCTAGTAAATACATAAAATTTATTTAATGTTATTACCTCTGGAATGGCCTGCTTGAACTTGTTGAGCATTTCAGCTGAACACTCAAGTGAAGGGGTCATAGAATCCAGATTAATATCCTGTATTTTCCTTATGATAAACTAAAACAAAATAAAAATAAAGTAAGCCATTATTTAAATGATAATAATACTATTAGAAACAGTTTACAAATATAAACATATTTTTACTTATTACTTTGCATAAGCTTTGTAGCAATTTTACATTTAAGCGTTCAACCGTTGAATAACAATTATATAAGCATAAACAATGCCATAAGTTTGTGCCTGAAATAGCTTGAATGCTAAAGTTAACATAGGATAACAATAAAACAGCAAAACACTTGGCTTACTAATGCATAACATCACTAAGCCTAAAGATTTGAGGTGTAGAATTCACGAGAATAGGATGGAGCCGAGGTCAGAGTAAATTTGGTGATTAAATTATAACCACATAATATTTAATTTAAGAAAAAATAAAACAGTGGTTACCAGTACCTGCAATCTCTTTCTATAAATATGAAGTGATGACGATAGGACCTCCACTGGTTCTTTCAAAATTTGTGTTGCCTCTTTTATCAGACCTTGCAAAGTCTGAGGACTTGCAGGTGTAACACTGAGTTCTTCAACAAGATCCTGGAACAGATTTTGTGGTATGTAAATACATTCTCTGCTACATTTGGAAAAAAAATTAATACATTAACTGAACTAACATGGACAAATACATCTTTTGGGACTTAACCCTTGTCCTAACACCAAAGCTTCTGCCCACAGACAAGATTGAACTGCACACTGCTTTAGCAATTTAAAAATAAAATATTTAAGAAGAATTGACACTCATTACATTATTTTTATTAGAAATTCCTCCTGGTTGATTGCTTCAATTTGGTCACAACGGATTCTTGTAGGCATTGGTGACTGGCTTATAGTGTGTTTTGTGTGTGCAGAGGATATTAAAAGGAGAGCAATGAAGCTATCAAAAAGAGTTTTTGAGAGCCCAGACAGGGATGCATAAGCAGATGCAAGTGTGGATGTGAGTGTGTGTGTATGGGTGTTTGACAGCTCCTCACTGCCCATTACAGTTTGCTACGGTATGATATATATATATATATATATATATATATATATATATATATATATATATATATATATATATATATATATATATATAAAGTTAAAATATCTTTTCCACTTACAAACTGAGTTCTTCTGACAAAATCAGCCCACATCAGGTTTATCTTGCAGAGGTCATCTGAAAGTGATCGGCTGGTCTGCGGAGCCGTGACCTCGATTAAATAGTTTCCGACTTCATTTAAATGAGCTCTGCGAGAGCTCCACTCCGTCATCTCTGCTATTGTCACCTGAAAAAATCGGAACAGATAAACGTACCTTAAGTAATCAAATGGATTATATTTGACTACAGAAAAATGTATTAATCCAAAATACAATTTAATACGGAGTAAGAACATTGGCAAAAAGAAAGCATCTACTGCAATAGCACTGTACAGTATTATACAATAAGGTAATTAAGTCTATTGTATATTGGCAGACAGGTGCAAAAGACATTAACTTTCAGAAAACAATGTGGGGTGGAAGGGGCGGGGAAGAGCAGACAGTGATGGACTCCACTGATGTACATGTCAATTTTTACATACTGAAGCATAACATGTAGCAGGGAGAGTAATCGCAGCAGTGCCAGGAATGAGCCGTGACAGCAAAGCCACCAGCCTGTAGCTAAAATTGAATGTGATTTAAGTACACTACTTCTTGTGTCCTGCCATGTCACAAATTGGTGCCGAAAACAGGGAGATGAGGATACATGGTCAGTGAATGCACCTGCTAGCTTCAAAGGCATGTTCGCCAGTGGGGATGCACTGGTGTTCAAGGTAAGCGTGACAGCAATGCCAAATCAGCGCAAAAGAAGTCGGTGTGTCATGATTCATTGTGGAGAAGGGGGTAGGGCATGGAAATCAGCAACCACACGAGTGCTTGGGACCCGTCACTCGTGTGGTTACACTGGATGAGGAAGCCAGAGGATGGAGACTCTTCTTTGACAGAGTTGACACACAAGTGTCTATACTCAATATTGTAGCCATATGCTTGGAGACTGGGAGATGGTGATGCGATGATCCATCTTCCTCTCATAAAAGTGACATGAAAGTGGTGTAATGGCACAGACATCAGTCAGCAGGTGTAATTAAATGTATTTTTAATGTGGTCTATCAAAGAAGCCCATTCCTGACTCAGGACTGCCATGTCATGTTAAGATTGTGGCAGTAAAACATTTAAGAAGTAAATGCAAAAAGCTTTTTCATCTTGACTGCAGAATATTCACGCACACAAAAGAGATTTGATTTGTTTTTTGAGAACTTGGCTGTGTGCACAGGTTCCCAGTCATAGCTCGTATTTCTACAATGCAAGATTATCTAGTGCTTAAAACTGAAGAGGTGTCTAAAAATCAGTGGCCTTACACAGTACATATATGTAAAAATTGGCATTTGGCCAATCTCTGTGTATATACTTCAGCTTGTCGTCCATGTCGCCCATTCGTTTGGGTTCCCTGCTCCAGCCAGGCATGTAAAGAACTATAGGTGTCACTATACAAGTCCCAGGCAGTCAGGACACGTCCCAGGGTGCTTTTCAGCATCTTCACATCTTCAAGGGTTGCGGAAGTCTTCACCTCCAAATCCTCTACCTGCCGACTTACATTATTCGACTCACCCGCTGGTAAAAGAAGAGAGATATTTGTTTTTAAAATTTTAATAAAGTAAATGACCAAGCTTTTAAAAGTAAGCAAGATACCCCAAACATATTATCAAAGACATACATAAATATAATTACATTTCAACTATATTCCTGGGACTCATCAAGTACCTATTTATACATAAAAGACACATTAGCTCACCTAAAGCAGACTTGCTAGTATATTTGTTTCCAATGTATTTTAGTTTATAAAGGGCTTTTTCCAACAAAGAGGGTAGTTCCTGCTTTTTTACAGTTTCCTGCAATTAAACAACATTCAGCTAGTAATAGGACACAAAACATATATTATCATGGGTGTTTAATAAAATGTCTACTCTCACTTACATTCCAGTCCCGTAGCAGGACTCGAACAGCTCCTTGGGAAATATAGGCTCGTTTCCAGTTGCGCACTTTAACCATAAGCTGATATAACAGGTCCAATACTGTATGTCTGTGTTCTTGGTACTCCAGTCTAATTCCATGGTACTTGCCACTAACACGTACACTAGTAAACCTAAAACATAAACACATAAAGACTTTGATTTAAATATTTTATTATAAACCTATGCTATTCACTCTAATAAGGTACGTTTTTAAAATGCATTTAACTAAAGATACTTTCATTAGTTTTTAATTTGACACTGGGGAGAAAAAAAAATGGCACCAGCTAAGGCACCATCTTAAAAAAAAGGCACCACACATCACAGAAAGCACCTCTGCACTGAGTTTTAAGGCTTATCACTTGTTTTTTCTTCAGTGGGACTTACTGCAATCTGCTGTGCATTGCCTCCTGCCCAGTACAAAATGATTGAGCACTCAAAAATACAGTCATGAACTGGTATAAAAAATGCATATGTTAGGGGCACATTGAATGTAAAAGCACACAAACAATGTTTTGGAACTGTGAGCCTTTTAAATTCAGATGCATCAGCAGGTGAGGCAACTCGTAAATGCATCTGAGCTTAATCACAGAGTCAAATTTGATCGTTTGAATTGTTTTTATGTGATATACAACATATAATGTTTGTCTGCCAAAAGAGAACAAATTGCAGTTATTGATAACAGGATTATCATTTACTGACCTTCTCTTTATCTCGTCCATTTTATCAGAGGGAACCACCATCTCTCCATACTCATCCATATTTTGAAATGTCTGGTAAATCCTCATATGGTGTGGCATCTCCTCCAGACATGACTACACATACATTTAGAAAACATGCATAGGTTTCTATAAGTCCACACAAACATGTGAATAAATGGACTACTTATTTATTCATCTTCCACGTAATCATCTCAGATTAAGACACACACATTATATGGGGCAATTGAAAGCATTCAATTTCCATTTGGAATACTTGTTTTGGACTGTGGGAGGAAACTGGAGAACCCAGAGGAAACCCATGTGGACACATGGAGAACATGGAACCACTACGCAGATACGCATTCGAACCTGGATCCCAGGCTCTAAACATGCTAACCAGTAAGCCACCATGCCATCTGGAACAAGTACTTATTTTTTAATGCAACATGCATTCCAAATGCTTTTTTGTGAATGTAACCATATTTTGAGTTTAATGCCTGCTAAACTTTATTAAAAGTTTTTACAAATTTTTGAAGTTGGTAACATGCTTACCACTTAGTCGCAAGCTTTTTAAAAATGGTCAAAAAATAATGTTAAAACACAGAACTGCAACCATTTGTTGTCTTTAACCATAATCAAATCAAGATACATCAAGAAAATCAGACTTTCTGATTAAACAGTCTGCGCAACTAAAGCAGTGAATTACAGCCAACCTAACAAAAGGAGCAGGCAAGAGCATAATCTTGGCGTGGATGTGGGTCAAACTTGAAAACTGAAAGACAGCTGATACCAGCAAGGTACTTACAAATCAAACCAATGCAATACTATACCTCATAATCTCTAAAGGGTGATAAAAAATTAGGTTTGTGTGTGACTAATACACCAACACATGATGGTCTATTTTAGCAATCCATCAACCGTGTTCTACACAGCTTGATTTAGGGCATATCAGTGTATCTTTACTATGGTAACAACATAGCAGCACAGGAACATTACACCTTGCACAATCTGATTGGCTGAGATGTTTGTCCAGACGTGACATTACTGGCCACCTCTCACCGCTTCACATTTCAAAGGATGACATAAACTGCATTCTGTAATTTGGCTACTAGATGGAAGTATTTGATTGCTAGAGAAACCAAAAACTTCAGTGATCAGCTTTCACTTCCAAAACCGGACTGGATTACATCGAGGAAGACCAGTTTATTAAAATTTGTGCTTTTAAAAAAATGCATTTATGAATCAAACATTGTTTTATAATTTAGTTTTAATTATAGTGTGTTTGAAATCGTTTTATAAAAGTAGTAAGGCACTCGAAGTTGTGCATTATTGTGAATAAATCACTATACATAAACACATAAATCAGAGGTGTAACTGTACTCTGTTACAGTATGCATCTGCTATGATTTAGTCACCATAATGCACGCCCTCTAATGCCTTATTGCTTTATTATAAGCTGCTAATAAGGTGCAATTATTTGGTGTTTTATTAGTAAGCAATAATTATTAATCACTTATTAACCTTAAGAAGCTCTTGTTTTTCACGGGCCTCCTGAGCAGCTCGGGTGTGATCTTGCTGATCCGCATCTGTGTCTGATAAAACCTCTTCGGCTTTTTGTAACCAGCGACCAACTGTGTCTAGAGGTGAGGGCAAACTCATATCCAACTCTACTTTCAACTCATGAAGCTGCAACCAACAAAGACAAAACATACAAACCAACACTTAATGACACTCAGGGCAACACTTAATGACACTCAGGGCAAAGAAGACATCCAAGATCATCGTTGATGTTATGAAGGTGATTTGATCTCAGACCTTTTCAGCAAGGGAATCCCAGGCATGCCGGAGAGCCTTCTGCTCTTCATTTAGCCTCGCGGTTCGCTTCATTGCTGTTAGCAATGGCATCACTGGACGGCGTTGCTCATTAAAGGAAACCACAAACGTCTGAAACACCTGGAGCAAAGACAAAGAAAACTTTTAAGTTCAACAAATCATACTATGGTAAAGATGTGGGTAAGTGCTGTGACATCTCAAAAAGGTCTGGATTCAATTCCAAGTTTTGTATCCTGGGTCATCTCTGTTTCAGGTTTGTACAATCTCCGCATGTTGGTATGCATTTCATTGTTTACAACAGTCCAAAGTAATTAATACTAGAAATATTATGATCGTCTCTGATTGTCTAGATGCAAACCGTTTTACACTATAAACAGAAATACATGGACACAAGTTTGCACTAAACAATTCACTGGGATCCATACTTCATTTGAGCACAGAACAATAATTTACATTAGCATTTAGTATGCATGTATCCTCTAGTAGTTAACAATAACACAAATATCCACATATAAAAAGAAAAAAATAATATATTAATTATAGATTGGCGCTCTGTCCAGAGTGAATCTGCCCAGCGCCTAAAACATTCTCTCCTGGATGGGCATGGGTAACCCACCCTGTAGAGAATTAAGTGGAAGATATGGAATGATGGATCTCCTGTGTATTTGACTGTATTCCCACTTTACCTGCTGCATACATTATCAGCCAAAAATGGGGCACACCTCATTTTGCTCTACTTAGGTCAGGACCCCAACATTAGCACTAAAGAGCAGGTATTATTTAGTTGGTGCATTTTTCCTATTCCAGCAGTGTCACTGTGTTGTTAAAATGAAACTACAGCAGCACAGCTGCACTAAAACCCCCTCACCACATCAATATCACTGCAGAACTGACAATAAATAATACACTACCCAAATTATACCTGTTCTGTGATGGTCCTGATTTATAGAGAAGAGCGAACCAACAGGGGAATAACAAAAAAATAGAACAGATGTACCACAGTCTGTAATCGTAAAACTACAAAGTCAATCTAAATAGTAAGTAGTGAAATTAGACTACGAAGGAAGAAGGTGGTGTGTCCAAACTTTTGACAGATACTATGCATATATATATATATATATATATATATATATATATATATATATATATATATATATATATATATATATAGGACCGTATGGTTTTTGAAAAATGCCTTGCTACACTTCTTGGTGTGATGGGCATCAAAAACTGCTTTTATAAACTAATTGCTGATGTTGTGTGACATTGCTTGTATCCATGTTCTGTGCTGGCTTACTCCTGTTACTCCTGTGATATTTTGGCACTTGCACATTCTGCCCATGCCAATGTAATAGAAAGTGAAGTGTCATGTGAGGTATGTGTTTTTGTTTTTTTTTTGTTATAGGGGTTATATTCTCATATGTGGTGTCCTAAATTATTATTATCATATGTAAATCTATCATTAAAATATTGTTGAAAAAGGGAAAGGGCAATAAGGAATGGATGTTATATCAGCAAGTATAAATGCCAACATGCTACGCTTACATCAAGGCTTACTGGACTTTACAGCATGCACTCTAACGGGCCGCGTCCCTGCATCTTTTGATGTTCCCAGTTTTTTAAAGAATGCTTACTCATTAGGCATTAGTCAGGTGCACTAATTAACCATAATCAAAGTCCATCAATGACTTTTCTGCCTTCTCCCCCCTCGCCACGTTGATCGTGCCACACGTGCAGTTTCTGAATCCCCGTATCCAGACTTGTTGACCGGTCTAAGCACTCCGGCGGTGGATGCCGCCCACACCTCCCAGACTTTCGCTCCAACGTGCAACATCTGGAACCTTCAGTTCCCCTTCCCACTCAGCTTTGCTTTTGGTGAAAGCCAAAAGACATTTGAAAGGAATGTGCATCTCCACTGGAGAACATACCTACAAGCCCACAGGTGACGATCTTGGACTGTATGCATCCTCAATCCTCCTAGGTTTTGGCTCCAAATGTAATGGGGCCGGTTGTTGGTGAAAGAAATGAGGACTGGCGACAGGTGTTCGAACCAGCGAGCAGGTTTTATTGCCGACACGCTACGCTTACATCAAGCCATACTGGCTTGTGGTGCATCTCTCTCTCCATGGCTTTTGATGTTCCCGGTTTCAAAAAGACACACTCATTAGGCGGAGCTGTGTCAGGTGCATTAATTAACCTTAATCCATCTGCTCTCCCTTGTCCCCCCGCAGCATGGTGATCCTGCCATAATGGTGTACTTTCTATTAATATATACACCATTACATAACATATATAAAAACATTTAATCGGTACGGAGCATCGTCTTCAGTTTTGCTGTTCTTGCTGTGTTTTTGTGTGTATTGTACATCATTTATGGTTTCTTTCTCCTCTGAGTTAGTTATATAACCCTAGTTTGCCCCTTATAGCATACCATAACATTTCCTGATTCATGACATAACCAATTTCCTAATAGATTCATTATTATTCATTATTTACATAAACAAATTGAATTGAAAATTGAACGCAACTGTACTTACATGGTATCTCTCAGCATAGCTCTCACCCTCGGTGGAAATCCATCCCTCTATTAGCTCCTGGTAGGCCTGCTCTAACCAACAAGTGACTTCCATTGCCTTCTGATTAGATGAAGTCTATGGAGATAATGATAATGGGGAGAAAAAAATAAAAAACTTCATTCCATTTCAAATACATTTTATATAGATTTCATCCTGTTTTCAGTTTTTATTTAATTTATGAATGTAAAGAAATGGCTTCACAATCTCTACTAGATTTTAATTTCTAAACACACAAGTGTTTTATTTAAGGTCATTTTATACAAAGCTGCAGATGATTTTGTCCAAAGAAACTTCCAAGTTGATGGTGGGGATCAGAACACAGGGATCGGACATGAAACCCCTTTGAGCAATGAGGGTTAAGGGCCTTATTCAAGGACTCAAAATTGTGACATCAGTGTACTTGGAATTTGAACCCCTACCCTTCAGATTGATAGCCCAACCCCCTAACCACTGAGCTTACTACACACAGTACAACCCAAATGTTTCCACATTTCAAGGCTAACTCAAGTCTGTATAAGATACATGATGAAATAACTAGCTCCAAAACAGCTTGACAAGGCATCTACTGGGACACTGTGTTTTGTGTATTCACATGGAAAGCATTCGGGGTTAAATTAAGAAGGTGAAACTGTCGCTATGTCAGTGATGTTTTGGCACTCACACATTCTGCCCCTGCTAAAGTGTAATGGAAGGAATCATAGCACCTGTCACTACTTCCTACCCCCAACACACTTGCATTAGTACTAAATAAACAAAAATAAACAGGTACCACATGTAGAGCTTAGCAGTGGGGTTTGTCTGATATTATATTTATAAAAACATGTTAAAAAGAATATTATGTCTGGAAATGGATTAGTTCTGCTTTGCACTAATAATTTAATGAGATAAAAATTGTTTTTCAAACATCAGTTGGTGCATTTATTTTCATGTTTTCCCAAGCCCCATGATCAGCAGTTGGAGAGAACTCTGAAGTATGTGAATGAAACAGCATATCATAAATGAAGCATCATCTTCATTAAATCCTTTTCTGACTCTTTTAATAATGCACAACAACTTTTCAGACCACTGAATACACTTATTTATATTGTGATATATAATTATAAGTTCCTGGGAGCTTAAGATTAAACAAGGATAAATTTAAATATCCACAAACAGGCAATGTCTAGTTAAATCAGACAGCAAATAAAAAGAAAGGTTGGAGAAGAAATGGATAGAGTATACCTGTCGAAGTGGGGAGGCTGCTATAGCCGGGGTAAAGTTGCTGGGAAGGTTGACAGGTGAGACGCTTTTGGGTGGAGTAAGACACTGAACCTTCAGCATCAAGAAAGAAGAATGGAAAAGCTGAATATGAACTTCTGAATTGCATGGCACATCTTTAATAACTTTTAAATGCATTATGCTTATAGGTTATTTTTTGTTGTTATTTGTTTTATATTAATTATGTTTGATTTGTGTCTAATAAAACCATATTTTTACATAAACGTGACAAAAAAGATGTGGCACTCACACAGTAATCTGGTAAAGGAATTTCACACTTTAAACACAGGTTAAGTTTACTTACTTATTAGGCTTTAATGTTTTGCAATATTTGACTCGTTGCTTTACGTTTAGTCATTTAGCAGATGATTTTATACAAAGTGACTTACAAATGAGAACACCACAAATCTGAACATCCAATTCTGGACCCACATTTTTTTTTACATCAGGTGTTTGTGAAGGAGATGTGTTTTGAGTTGTTTCTTAAAGATGCTAAGTGACTCCGCCTTACGGACAGAGTTCCACCATTTTGCAGAGGTGATATACGATAAAAGCAACACTGAGTTAGCACCTCTGTGAGGTGAAATAACCAGGCGACAATCATCACTAGAGCAAAGTGAACACATTGGAGTGTATTTTAAAAATATAGAGTGAAGGTAAGAGGAAGGCAGATCCAAAAATGTACCAAGTCGGGCTGTAGAGTTGAATCAGTGGTAGAGGCCTGATTGTGCAAGCTGAGAGACAGGCAAGCAGTGCATTACAATAATCGGGGATGAGATTATACTAACAGCTGAGTAACATGTTCAGTCTTTATCTAGCTAACTTAGTTGTTAACTCATTAACTTTATTTTCATTGAGTGATATAGCAAAGTGAGCTAGGTTTAGACCTCTGAGTTAAAATTAGTAAAAAGTCCCACATGATGGTAAAAAATAGAAATGATTTAAACAAATGTGCACATATTATATGTGGCTATTAACAACATGGTATACTCCAACCCAATAGTAAATAATAAAGACTTTAGATTGAACTACCAAAGCCTCACAACTCTCATCTTAATCTCAGAAAGCACATTCAGCAGACCACACTACATTTTGTTATCAAATGCATTTGAAAGTGTACAGTGAACATTGAAAACCCATAACACACACCTGCATGTCCTCCTCTGAAGCAGGTGAGTCTTTAGAATACTGTAGAAACTGAGCCACGTATGTCATTATAGACTTTTCATCTGGGTCTCTGACATCAACATCTGATGCACAAACACAAAATGAAAAGTTGTAACTAAACATTATGAATCATTGAACGAGTAAGCAATTAGTAAGTAAACCATTATGTCAATAGAAGAATCGTTAACAGAAATTTAGAACAAGGCTGACTACAATATATGAAGATTGTCTGTCTGTCCTTTTTCTCAGGCAGCTTGACATACAGTACTGTATTAACTAATTGACCTTTCTAGTCAACTGTTGAACATTAAAAACTTAAATGACATCTTATTGATAAAAATAGCCTAATAGAACATTAGGTCAAATATCAAAGTGTTGGGTATGGCCTTAAAAAATCTCATTCAATGACTAGACAGAGGACAAAAAAAATTATTTAAATTCTTGAAATCTCATTCACCTGCAGGGTCCAGTAACCGAGGTATGTGTAGCTCTCTCTCTGCAATGCGAAAAGCCTCCTCAAGGTTCTGTCTGTTGCTTCTAGATTTAGCCTTGGACAAGTTCACTATGTCAGGCCTGAGAGCACAAAGTATGGCCAGGAACACCACACCACTTCTCCAACTGGCTTTAAAATCCTTCACATTTAAAGTGCAGCCAGCCCTAAGACAAATTAAAATGGCCAAATGCATTACCTCTGTAAAGGAAACTATAAAATTAAAGTGTTATATATTTGTCTATATAATGGTGTGTATTTGCTGACCCATAGAGAATATATATTTATATATCTCATAAAGTGAAATGTAAACCTTATAGTATAACATTTAAAAAATAAATATGGTTTTAAAGTAAGAAGGCTGTACTGTTTGTCTTAAACAAATATAATAGTTGATTAAGTGAACTAATTTTTACTATCCAAATTATGTTATCAGGTAATCATGTGGCAGCAGATTCCATATAATGTTCACAATAACAATAAGGGTTGGGGGACATTTCAGTGACCCTAATTGTTGGTACCAGACAGAATTAACAAAACCGATGATTTAATAGATGACCTTTGGAACTTTAAAACCTTCATAATCAGTCCACTCAACAGCCAATCTATCGCTGGGCACACACTCACTCACACAAAAACACTCTATATGGGACAATTTGGAGAATTCAGTCAACTTGGTCCATATTTTTTGGACTGTGGGAGGAAACCAGAGGACCTGGAGGAAACCCACGCAGACTCAGGGAGAACATGGAAACTCCACCCAGATTGGGATTCGAACCGGGAATCCCTAGCGCTAAGAGGCGAATGTGCTAACCACCAAGTCACCATGCCACCCCTCCCACAGTCCAATAAATATAAAATCAATGTTAATTGAATGCTCTAAATTGCCCCATATAGATTGCATTTGTGTTTATCTGTATGAGTGAGTGTGGCAGGTGATGGATTGGCGACCTGTCCTAAGTGCATCTACCCACCACCCTAAACGTTCTCCACTGGATGGGCATGGGGAACCCTCCCCCATTGACCCTAATAGGGGATTAAGTGGAATATAATGAATTAATTAATACTTTCAATGCAGCTTTACCTTAAAGTTCCTTAAAGTTTTACACTTAACAGTGATGGTTAATAACTCAAATATCCAGTAAATGAACACTTGTGCATCAAGGTTGAAAGTTTGGGTGTAAAAAGGTTGTTTACATTCCATGTCACTCATGAATGTGACGGTGGGTGGAGGAGAGGCGGAGCCAACACTTGATCAGGTATAGCTGATCGGCCTGATGACGTGTACACCTTTATAAGCTGTGACATCATATGCCGCGGGGAGAGAGTCCAAAGCCTTCCTGCCTCCCTGCACGTGACTCTGTTCCAGTCTGCCCATTAGCACCTGACGTCATCTCTCCAGGTTAAGGCCACTTTCGTGCCATTCTGGTGGCACGCAAAAATGGCTTGGCCCACACAGTATGGTGGCAAGTCCCTTCCGCGGTGGCAGGTCCTATTTTCCACTCCAACCTCGATCACTGGAGCCTCTGCTTCTCCACCCACTTCGCATCGCGCTCCGCAAATGCCAAAAGACGTGGAAAGGGCCATGCATCACTGCTGGAAAACATACCTACAAGCCTCGAACGCTTTCAAACCCCATGTGTCCTCATTCTTCCTGGCTTTCGGCACCAATTGTAATGGGGAGGGGTGGGTTGGGTTCAATGAGGACATGAATAAGGACCAGAGACAGGTGTTCAAACCAACAAGCAGGTTTTATTCAGGGACCCAACACGACTACATCAAAGAATACTGGTCTTTTACAGTCATTCTCTCGGTAGCCATGCTAAGTCCTCACTCATGGTAGATGGAATCTCTCTCCTCACAGCATATGATGTTACAGCTTATAAAGGTGAAAACTTCATCAGGTGCACTATTCAATACTTGATTAGTCACCTGCTCCACCTCTCCCCCCCCCCCCACAGTCACAATGACATTTTTAGATTTCTATCCGAACATCGAAAGAGTGACAATGAGGTGTCACCTGAGGTGACAATTGGAAAGAATAATAATAACATTACAATTGGTTCATCATCATGGATGACACTAATGTGATTGTATTGTATGGAGGAGTGTATGGCTTATCAGTGACTTATTGTTAAACAAAAATCTTTTGATCTGAAACAGAGTATGTGTTGTTTCTTACTTGTGACACTGTTCTCTGACCCAGAGCAGCAGCGCTTTCTTAGCTGAGATCCTAAAGCGGGTGTGTAGAGGTGAGCTGCGCCGTGGTACCGGGCTGCTGCGTGCACTGCTACTTGTCGAATATGTGTCCAGGCTGGCCAACGACTCAAGAGATGACTGGCGAGAACTGAAGGACAACGTGCTAGCCAACTCCTCTATCTGAAAAGATTATCAGACATTACTCCCAAAGCATTCCGATTTACTTTAACTCACTGTCAAAGGAGGTACATTAACGTATAAATCATGACAGTCACATTGACCTTTCACTAAGACCTTTCACTATTAGTGACATTTCACTAATCTGCCAGTGATACACAAATAAGGAACCTATTTTGTAAAAATCCATATTAAATCAGTGACACTCCAAAACTGTACAAAGTTCTTGTGTAGAAACTATTTACACAGCAAAAAGAAAAAAAAATTGTGAGAATGTACTGATGTACATATATTTGATGGAACTAAAGGAAACAAGTCTGAAAATAGCTGAGATATGTAGCCGATGTTACCTCTCATTGGAGTAATAAGTGAAGTACTAGTAAATGTTAATCATACACAGTCATGGCCAAAAGTTTTGAGAATGACACAAATATTATATTTTCACATGATCTGCTGCCCTCTGGTTTTTATGATTGTTTGTCAGATATTTTTATTACATACAGAAATATAATTGCAATCGTAATATGAGTAACAAAAGCTTTTATTGACAGTTAGAATGAGTTAATGCAGCAAGTCAATATTTGCAGTGTTGACCCTTCTTCTTCAGGACCTCTGCAATTCTCCCTGGCATGCTCTCAATCAACTTCTGGACCAAATGCTGACTGATAGCAGTCCATTCCTGCACAATCAATGCTTGCATTGTTTGTCCACCCGTCTCTTGATGAAGACCACAAGACCACTCAATGGGATTAAGAGCTGGGGAGTTTCCAGGCCATGGACCCAAAATCTCTATGTTTTGTTCCCTGAGTTATCACCTTTGCTTTATGGAAAGGTGCTCCATCATACTGGAAAAGGCATTGTTGATCACCAAACAGCTCTTGGATGGTTGGGAGAAGTTGCTCTCGGAGGACATTCTGGTACCATTCTTTATTCATGGCTGTGTTTTTAGGCAAGACTGTGAGAGGGCCGATTCTCTTGGCTGAGAAGCAACCCCACACATGAAAGGTTTCAGGATGCTTTACAGTTGGTATGAGACAAGACTGGTGGTAGCGCTTACCTTGTCTTCTCCGAATAAGCTGTTTCCCAGATGTCCCAAACAATCGGAAAGGGGATTCATCAGAGAAAATGACTTTACCCCAGTCCTCAGCAGTCCACTCCCTGTACCTTTTGCAGAATATCAGTCTGTCCCTGATGTTTTTTTCTGGAGAGAAGTGGCTTCTTTGCTGCCCTCCTTGAGACCAGGCCTTGCTCCAAGAGTCTCCACCTTACAGTGCATGCAGATGCACTCACACCTGTCTGCTGCCATTCCTGAGCAAGCTCTGCACTGCTGGTAGCCCGATCCCACACCTGAAACACTTTTAAGAGACGGTCCTGGTGCTTGCTGGTCTTTCTTGGGCACCCTGGAGCATTTTTGGCAACTATGGAAACTCTCTCCTTGAAGTTCTTGATGATGCGATAGATTGTTGACTGAGGTGCAATCTTTCTAGCTGCGATACTCTTCCCTGTTAGGCCATTTTTGTGCAGTGCAATGATGCCTGCACATGTTTCTTTAGAGATAACCATAGTTAACAGAAGAGAAACAATGATGCCAAGCACCAGCCTCCTTTTAAAGTGTCCAGTGGTGTCATTCTTATTTAATCATGACAGATTGATCTCCAGTTCAGTTAAAGTTCATTTTCTAGACCAATATTGACTTTGCAATTAATTTCTGTTAAGCTGATCACTCTTTATAACATTCTGGAGTATATGCAAATTGCCATCATAAAAACTGAAGCAGTAGACTTTGTAAAAATTAATATTTGGATCATTCTCAAAACTTGACTGTACATTGATTGATCATAGTATCATTAATTATTGATTTCTAAACTGCTAATCTTGATCAGGGCAGGGATATACAGGCCCTTTCCAAAAAAATTATATATCATGGAAAAGTTGATTAATTTCCATAATTCAATTCAAAAGGTTAATCGTTCATAGATTATATATTCAGGGCCCACAATTTAAATGATTTCAGGTATACATTTGTTTATTTTTACATCATTTTGGCTTTTAGCTCAGAAAACCCACAAAAAGGGAATTCAAAAATATGTAATACTGTGGAGAAATCTGCCTAAATTTAGCAGGGCATGAATGTTTTAGACAGAAAGTTTTAAAGGACTCAATGTTTCCTTTTTTAGGGTGCAATTTCTGGTGTAGGTATTGGAAACTCTGCTTTCTTAAATCTAATGTCACTGCAACAGTCTACCAGAATGTTTTAAAGTACTGCACAATTCCTTCTGCTGAGGATTTATATGGAGATGCAAATTTCATCTTCCAGCAGGACCTGGCCACTGCCACCAGAAGAGACATGGTATTGAGGCAATTAGCATGTGGCAGTGTCTGAGGGTTAGGAAGCCCAGATTCCCTTGATGCTTGCTGTCAGGTTTTCTTGTTTTCTTGTCTGTTGCCTCATTCTCCTCTTGAGAATACCCCATAGATTGTCAATGGGGTTTAGAACCGGCGAGTTGGCTAGCCAGTCAAGCACTGTGATGGTATGGGCATCCAACCAGGTTTTGGTGCTTCTGGAGGGATGGGCATGGGCCAGGTCCTGCTGGACGATGAAATCTGCATCTCCATACAGATCCTCAGCAGAAGGAATTGTGCAGTACTTTAAAACATTCTGGTAGACTGTTGCAGTGACATTAGATTTAAGAAAGCAGAGTTTCCAATACCTACACCAGAAATTGCACCCTAATCATGACTGACTTTGGATCTTTCACACTGGACCCCAACCTGTTTGGATTCTGTTCCTCACCTCTACTGTTTAGTAGATGATTAGTGTGTCACACTCTGTTTAAAACATTCGTGCCTTGCAAAATTTTTGTTGATTACTCCATAGTATTCTAATTTTTTTGAATTCCTGTTTTTGGGAGTTTTATGAGCTGGAAGCCCAAATTAAATAAAAAGAAATTTTATTTCACTTAATCATTTAAATTGTGGGCCCTGAATATATAATCTACTAAAGTTAAACTTTTTGAATGGAATTATGGAAATGAATCCACTTTTTAATGATATTACAATTTTTTTTGGAAACAAATAGAAGTCACATAGTAGTAGGTCTTTTCTTTTAAAAGACATAACACATGGACAGCTAATGAAAAGAAAATCAGCATTTCAGCTCACTTTTTTGCAAAACATCAGTTCTTATTTAAGAGTAGTGTACATTGTGTATGGATCCTGATCCTAAATGTACATTTTATCTCTATACTGACGGAGCTATTTGGTTAAGAAACTTAACAAGACAATTTCTGGTCTAAAACCTTTGGGATTTATTTATCAAGTGTTATATGATTAAAATTTTTATCTAGTGACTATTTTCATTTCTTGTGTCAAGACTAGTACAAGTGTGTTTGTCTTTTGAGAGAAATGAGGAGAGAGAATAGGGTTATAAGTAAGTTATAATTGTTATTTTAATTATATGATAGAAAATAGGATTGTGTTGTCTGTATACTCACATGAAAGTGCATGATGATGGTCCATATCAATCCCAAAATGATGGAGGGTTTGCCATCCATTATATCACAAACATTTATGTTTACCAGTTTTATCTAGAAAAAAAAAAGGTTATAAAAAGTTTACCACACACACACACATACTATATATGTATATATATATATATATATATATATATATATATATATATATATATATATATATATATATATATATATATATATATATATATATATATACACACACACACACGTACGTATTATGATACATACATATACATATATATATATATATATATATATATATATATATATATATATATATACACATATATACATATATATACGTATATATATACATATATATATATATATATATATATATATATATATATATATATATATATATATATATATATATATATATAAATACACACATATACTTACACACACACAACTATACACTTACTGATTTGTGCCTCAGAAAGGCCAGAGCTTTTTCTATGTTTGCCCGATGCTGAAACACTCCTTCCTTTTTGCCTTTTTCTCGATTCTAAATGAAAAAAAATTCAGGAGCTCAGCACGTATCAGAGTCAGTATAAATATCAATCATGGTTTATGATATGACTATGACTGTCTTTTAATCTTTCTGAAGCAATTATTTGTGTTAACTTGGTTATAGTTAAATGCGCTCTGGTTCACTGCTCCAATAAGGACAAGCACACATACCATTCTCTGGCCAGACATCACCTCCAGTAGGTCCAGTAATCTGGATCCATCTCTGAATTCAACAAACAGGTCCAGTACTAAGATTGGAGGCCTTCTCTGTACCAAACAAATATCAACACATTAAGACAGCCAACATATTACAGTAGTTATGTATCTGCAATCATATAATTGCACAAAGACACAATATATACAGCCAACAAAGCCAGTCACTCAATTAAGTCTAACACAATAATTAAGCAATAGGCAAAAAAAGCAGTAAACGGTTCTTTTCCATTTATTTTCCATTGTTTATATTGTATAAAATTTTTATATTCTATTTTTATTTATTGTATTATTTATTATAATTTTAATGTACTAATTTGCTATTGCACTAGGGATTCCCGGTTCGAATCCCCATCTGGGTGGAGGTTACATGTTCTCCCTGTGTCCGCGGGGTTTCCTCTGGGTTCTCCGGTTTCCTCCCACAGTCCAAGAACATGGATTCAATGTAAATTGACTCCTCTAAATTGCCCCATATCATGTATGTTTGTGGGAGTGTATGGGTGAATGAGTGTACCCAGTGATAGATTGGCACCATGTCCTCGGTGCATCTGCCCAGTGCCCAAAACTCTCTCTCGCGGATGAGTGTGGGGAGCCCCCTCACGACCCTAACAGAGGATTAAGATCCTGTCAATATTGGCTTATTAATTAGTGCTTCACTCTATTATGTAGACTTTTTTGGGTGTTTTATAAGACACCTGTGTTAAGCTTAGTGTGAACACTGCACACAGAGAAGGCCCACTCCAATAAGACATCAATGACACTCCAGGTAAGTTCCTACACATCCTATTTTTATTTCCTGGTTCTCAGTGGGATGTTGCGTGGTAAAACAGCCTACTTAACCTAGACCATACCAAATATGTAAAACATTAGAAAATAATTACAGAGCTTGAAAACTTCTTTAGTGTTGAATATTTTATTTTATTCTTTTTTAAGACAAAAACCTAATATAGTAATTTTATACCCAATAAATTGCTAATGCAAAACATCAATATGGCAAACAAATATAAAATAACATTTGGTTCACAGAGACACACCTGAGACACACCTGTTGATACTATAAACTTAATATTGTAGGTGCATCGGATAATACTAGCCCTGACTGTCTTTTCTTTCTTTTCTGTTTACTGTAATTGTACACGGGCGGCATGGTGGCTTAGTGGTTAGCACATTCGCCTCTCAGCGCTAGGGATTCCCGGTTCGAATCCCCATCTGGGTGGAGTTTCCATGTTCTCCCCGTGTCCGGGTGGGTTTCCTCCGGGTTCTCCGGTTTCCTCCCACAGTCCAAAAACATGGATCAAGTCAATTGAATTCTCAAAATTGCCCCATATAGAGTGTGTTTGTGTGAGTGAGTGTGTGCCCAGCGATGGATTGGCGCCCTGTCCTGGGTGTATCTGCCCAGCGCCCGAGATGTTCTCCCCTGGATGGGCATGGGGAACCCCACCGCGACCCTAATAGAGGATAAAGCGGGAGATAATGAATGAATGAATGAATGTAATTGTACACAGTCAGTGTGTTATCTTGAGAGGGAATGTTGCATTTAAATAAGATATTAGTTACATTTTTATGTGAAGACTAGTAAGTTCTACTTAAATCAACCACATGGCATAGCACAGTTATGTTATAAGCTGAGGGGCAGAATAGGCATCTTTTAAGTTCTTCAATACTATCTTAATGCACTGGTATTCCACATTGTTTTACGCCGACATAGTCTGGTAAATTGTAATCTGGTTACCCTATTCATACAATATTAAACCAAAAAAAAACTACTGCTATCAAATATCACAATGAGATACATAAGCACATATACAAACTAACTGTGTTCATACGATATAATGGAGAACAATCCAAGGGAAGCAATAATCTGTAGCATTTATTTCCCATATTTATTTTCCATGTTTCATAAGTTTTCAGCAGTTAAATGGTACTTAGACATTAACTCATTAGACAGTTTATTTTACTTAGGATATGCATATGCATATGGTATATATATATATATATATATATATATATATATATATATACACACACACATATATATAATAAAAAAAGAAACATAAGTTTTATTTACTAATACTTACTAATATTTACTTCAGATTATAAGTGTAGAGCAATGTTAAAACCTCAAATGTGAGTGTGTATGTGTGAAAGAGGAGTGTTTGTAACCAGGGTGTGTGTGTGTGTAACTCCTGTTGCTGTCTGTCTCTGTTTCTTTCATGCTGTTCAGAAGTCTATATTTACCCGCCTCCTCCCCCACACAGGCCCCATGCAGAAATGACCTTTACTTTAGTGAGAAGAGCAAGAGAAGAAACCTTTCTAATTGTCATTTGTCAATTAAAAACAATGTTAAAGAGGATAAGGATACTAGTGAACCTGAACTTAATTATATATGAGGTAAATAATTAAAGACCCATTCAGACTCGCTGCTCATATTTGTCTTGCTAATTACCAAAATTACTAATTGGTTTACCAGCTTCTTCATTTAAGATCTTACCTTTGATAGTTGGGCATTTACCCAGTTGGTAAAGGTTCTCTTCTGGATCTGTTCCTGTTCCACTACAGAAAAAAAAAAAAAAAAAAAAAAAAAAAAAAAAACAATGAATAAATAAAATACAAAAAAAAAAAAAAAAGGTGGAAACTAAAATAGCAGATTTAACGAAATGTTGTGCTTCTTACAATTACACACATTTCTTAAACTCTTTTGGTTATTAATAATGTTTAGGTATTTTATCCTCAGAAAAAATGTTTAGTTAAAAGAGTAAAAGGGAGAGTGAGCGCAAAAGAAATGAAAGAAAGTCCTACATTTTATATATCGCATGTTTTTATTTAATTTTTTATCATTATTTTATTTTTTTGCATTTGGGTTGTTTAAACTTAAGCAACCAACTTATGTTCATGTCTGCTTAATTAAAAAATAAATTATTAAAATTAGCAAAGCCACATAAAGACACCTACAACTTTAACTACATCTGTGGGAAACTCAAATTAGATGCATTAAAGCCAAGCATTAGCTGTTTATTTCACCTTACCATCAATAACGTCTGCAAAATCAGTCAAGTCTTGAGCAGTGTGTAAATTCAGCCCTTGCATATTCTTGACTTACTGGATCTTCAGAATCTACTCCATTTATAATGAGGCTATATAGCTTAATTTAATGCCCCAGTCTACACAGCCATACGTGGCAAACTTCTAGTGCAAAATATATCTGCACATGTTTACAAACCATAAATATAATTCAAGATTCCATAGCTATTAAGCTCTAAACTGTTCTCTTCTGCTCTGTCAAAGAACCTGAAAAGCATCCTCACTTCGAATGCTACAGTAAATGTTCTCTCACTATGAATAACCCTCATGACCATAGCTCTTTGGCTCTCATACATGTGTCAAGATTTATCAAGCTCTGGCTCTTGCAAAATCCGAGTCGTACTTAATTTATCAAGCTATTACATTTCATGTTTAAGATCAAGGAAATTAAAAAAGTGCAGTAATTCCACATGGTCTCATAGGTAACATTTACCCATCAGCCTTTTTAAAGCCTTGTTACATACATGACATGTAATCAGGCACATTTTAAAGCAAAACCATTAATTTGAAATACAGTCCAATGCAAAAAATATTTTATACATCCTCTACATGGAACAGGCAGTTGCACAGCATAATGCACTTACAATTTGCTGAATAAATTCAGCAGTAATTAAACTTTTTGAATTAAATTAATGCATCACCCATAAAAATAACCCTTTAAAATATATTAAAAACCTTATTCATAGTCAAAAGGAAAGATTTATTTATAGGGAGTGTATAAATAAATGTAAAACTCATCATGGTTTTCTACTAGGGTAACCGGGGGTTCCCCCTGCCCATCTCAGGGAGAAAGTTTGAGGCACTGGGCAGATACATACAGGACAATGTGCAATCTATTCCAGGGCACACTCACAAAAACATACAATATGGGGCAATTTATAGAAACTTGAAGCCATATTTTTGGACTATGGGAGGAAACCAGGAAACCCTGAGAAAACCCACACGGTCACAGGGAGAACATAGAAAGATCAGGATTCGAAACTGGTTCCCCTATGCTGATAGGCAGACATGCTAACCACAGTCACAGTGGTGGAAATGGAAAGACATATGCAGATGTAAAATGGAGGTTCAGGTTTAAAGCACTGAGATGTAAAAAAGGTGATGGATGCAAACAACTACTATAAACCCACACAGCTCTCAAAGCAGAAGAGAGAGAGAGGAAAAAAAGAACAATATAAAGACCAAAACCTAAAAACTAGCATAGTCCAGGTAATCAAAACAAAAGAGGATAATCCAAAAGAGTAAATGAACAACAAGCAAGAGTTCAAAAAGAGGGCAGGTAAAACAGGGTAAACACTCGGTATGCAACAGAGAAACCTCAATAATACTTCCCAAGGAACTGGCAGGACAAAAAGGTGTAACCTCACAAAGCTTAGCGACAAACAGGTGTGACCAATTAGTACTCAGGTACCAAATGAGGGAAAGACAGTTTGTGATTGGCTGAAGGGTGACTTGTGACAGTGATGTAAGACTGTGAAATATTGTGGGAAATAAAGTGAGTGAAATGGATGGAGGCAGAGGGAGAACCAGGAAACGTGACAACCGCTATGACACTATAAATATACTGAACAAAAATATAAATGCAACACATTTTTTGCTCCCCTTTTTCATGAGCTGAAGTTTGATAAAAAAAAATTCTAAATCTGTGTTAGTGACCACTTTGCCGAGATAATAAGATAATTCTTTATTGATCCCACATTGGGGGAAATTCACATTCTCCAAATGTAAAAGTAATTGGGAAACTTAAAAAGATACATCTAATATACTTATTAAGATAATTCCTTAAAAAAGAAAAAAATATATAAATCAATATGTACAAAATAAAATAAAATTACGCTCAATTATGTACATTAATGGCATTTAAGACAATAGAAAAACTCTATAAAAGACAACAGATTGCACAGCATTGCAAATTATGATCAAATGAAGTAGATGAAGTAGTGAAAAAACAACAGATTGTCCAGCAAAGATGTATTGCACATATAATGACTGAATATTTATTGCACAGTGCTTTTGTCAGTTTGGCAGTGAGTGGTTACTGAGAGCAGTGCTGATTGTACAAGCAGCAGGAATGAAGGACCTGCATTAACGCTCCCTAACACACTTCGGATGATGCAGCCTGTCACTGAAGGTGCTGCCCAGAGTCTCACACATGGGGTGGGATTAATTGTCCATAGAAATTGATAGCATATTTAGTATGCTCCTCCCACCACCAGGTCTAGGGATTCCCTTAAGACAGAGCTGGCCTTCCTAATGAGTTTGTACAGTCTGTTCCTGTCAGCATTTGTGATGCTGCTGCCCCAGCACACCACTCCATAAAATATGGCGGATGCCATCACTGTGCTGAAAAAGGTACTAAAAAGTGGCCCCTGCATCCCAAATGACCTTAATCTCCTCAGCAGATACAGTCTGCTCTGTCCTTTTTTTAAAGTGCAGTGGTATTGTCCGACCAGTCCAGTTTTGTGTTGACATGAACACCCCGGTACTTGTAATCCACTAGTGTGCTTTTATGTTGCCTGTGGTTGTGTACCTGGTTAATGTACTGCCAAATTGGCAAAAGGAGATGTGGTCACTAACACATTTAGACAAATTTGGGAACACTATAGAAGAGAAAATGCCTTTTGTTTACATTAAAAAAGAATAAGATCGTTTAGTAAGTTAAGTTAGTTTCCTTGTTCTTCCCGTGTCCGCGTGGGTTTCCTCCAGGTTCTCTGGTTTCCTCACACAGTCCAAAAACATGGATTTAAGGTAAATCCATGAGTGTATAGAGTGTGTTTGTGTGTGGGTGAGTGAGTGTGCCCAGCAATAGATTGGTTCCCTGTCCTGAGTGTATAAAGTATCTGCACAGCGCCCTAAACGTTCTCCCCTGGATGCTCATAACCCTAATATATATAATACCCTAATATATATAATAAAGCAGAAGATAATAAATGAATGTTCCCAATTGCATATACACATCATAACAATGTGGAATCAAAGGTTTGGTTTCAGATCATTTAGTGAACTCAGATCAGCCTAAGACACTGATGGCAAAGTATTGGCATATTTCTCTTCTTCGTCAGTGCCTTGACTTGAACCATTTGATTTACTGTAGGTTAAGGTTGGTACTAGCACTGCGTTGCCAATTATGAATTAAAAACATGCTTGTTTGATCTGTGTAAAATACTGTAAAATCTTATATTTAAACACATTCAGCTCTTTTGATTTAAAAAATAAAAATTCATTGCAATATTATTACCATTCAATCATTCATTATCTTCCATTTAATACTCTACTAGAGTTGCCTGGGGGGAAGTGTTCCCCATGCCCATCCAGGGGAGAACGGACTTTGTTCAATGGATTCATGCTTTTCTGCCGAAGCTTGGGTTCTGTAACGAGCACTTGCGGCACCTGTCCCTCGTTTTGGTTACTTATTATCTCACTTGGGTGATTGGTTGGGTTTGTCACGTGTTTAGTTGGGTTTCTATTTAGTCTGTTTTCTCCCGTAAGTCTGAGCACGTCTTTGGTTTGTGCTTCGGCACCACTTTTTAATAAATTCAGTTTGGTTTTTATCCCGGTGTTCCAGTTGCCTCCTTCCCGCATTTCTGCCACGGTGTGTTTCCGCGCAGGTAACATTCGTGGGAGCGTCTCCCTCCGTCTAGACCGGCTGACGTTGTGGTCTACGCGTCGCCGGATCCCGGGAGACGCTCATTATGCGCGAGCGGCGTCCGCGATTTCCCGGCGGAGCCGCTCAACTCTGGGGGACTACGGACGGACGTGACAGAAAGACGTGCCAATACATCGGAGGCTACTGGACACCTGGGGTCACCCATCGTGAGCGGAGGACCAGAGGCTGAGCCGCCGACCCGACCGAGTCCGAGAACCGGGGACCGCCAGCGGCAAAGCCTGGCTACCGGGGGGGCGGCCGTCGTTGAGTCGGGACCGACTGAGGCCGTTCGCCGTGGATCCCGAGCACCAGGGGCCGCCCATTTCGGACTCGGAGCACCAGGAGGTGCATGCTCCTGCCTCGCAGCGAGAGGGCGTCGATCTGCGCTGCGAGGGGACGCGTCCACGTCATCAGCAGGGAGCAGTCGGCTGGATGCTCAGTCCGAGGGACTTGTTACCCCCCCCCGTTTGTTATTTTCTTCTTGTATTTATTATTTATTTCTTTTGGATTGGATCGCTTCTCCTTTTTGCGCGACCCTTGGGGTGGGGGTATGTAACGAGCACTTGCGGCACCTGTCCCTCGTTTTGGTTTCTTATTATCTCACTTGGGTGATTGGTTGGGTTTGTCACGTGTTTAGTTGGGTTTCTATTTAGTCTGTTTTCTCCCGTAAGTCTGAGCACGTCTTTGGTTTGTGGTTATCTTACGTCTCCGTTATGTTGGTGCTTCGGCACCACTTTTTAATAAATTCAGTTTGGTTTTTATCCCGGTGTTCCAGTTGCCTCCTTCCCGCATTTCTGCCACGGTGTGTCGCTGCGCAGGCGTTCCGCGCAGGTCACATTCTCATTATGCGCGAGCGGCGTCCGCGATTTCCCGGCGGAGCCGCTCAACTCTGGGGGACTACGGACGGACGTGACAGGTTCGTTTATATATTCAAAATTTTTCAGCCAAAACCATTATTTATTAGAACTTAATGTCCTATCCAGTGCTGAAAGACATATTTCATTTGTAATTTTATTTTATCCAATATAATAAGGGATCTGGACTAAAGCCCCTGATGTTTCAAAACCCTCAAAATGCACCTGGTCACCCATAATATTGATATAGTTATTTTAAATTAAATGAAAAAATTATAAACAAAATGTAAACAATGATAAACTTGGTGTATTTAGACACTGCGCAGACTGCATATTTATTCCTCAAAATAATAAAAAAACATAAAAGTTCTTCTCCTATACCTGCATCAATTTGTTAAAGATTGTAATATACTTAAAATTAAAAATCTAACGAAGGTAACTGACCTTGAAGAAGGATGTGGACATTGTCGATGTCTAGTGGGATAGAACTACTTTCCACCACTGGGTCCAATGTTCTATTTGAAGCCATGATGAAACAACTAGGTAGGAGTTGTTGACAATCTCACCAACACATCGCATCAATCTAAATACATAACAGAAAAAAGAGGGTTATTTCAGATTGTCAAACTAAGCAATTGGTTCAAATGCTTGCAATTTCCAAAGGAAGACAAACTGTTTTACATGTTCTACCTGGTGATATCTGATTATTATAACATGCACACTCGCAAACAAATCACATAATTAGATAGATAGATTGGCAGGCAGCAGGCAGATAGATAGATAGATAGACAAACAGACAGATACAGACAGACAGATAGATACTTTATTAATCCCAAAGGTACCGGCTGTACCGGCCAACAGCTTTATGCTTAAAATTCTGTCTATGAGAAACACGCCAATATAATGCACCAACACACACAAATTGTGTATATATATATATATACCCCCGACCTTCAGCTTGATAGCCCAACACCCAAAAAGTAAAGAAGTAGCCCAGAAAGGGTGAAGTAAAATGTTTTCAAGTGTTTCAGATTCAGCTTCTCAGTGCATTTTATCTCTTAAGTGTAAGCCATTTGGGTCACATTTCTAAATTTAATTACAAGTGCAAACTAAATTGATTCAACTACGATCACAAAGCCATAGAACCCACTGCAAGCTCATTGTGTGGTTATTCATTCATTCATTCATTCATTATCTTCCGCTTTATCCTATATTAGGGTCGCGGTGGGGTTCCCCATGCCCATTCAGGGGAGAATGTTTTGGGCGCTGGGCAGATACACCCAGGACAGGGCGCCAATCTATCGCTGGGCACACACTCACTCACACAGACACGCATGCATACACACTATATATGGGGCAATTTGGAGAACTCAATTGACTTGATCCATGTTTTGGACACGGGGAGAACATGGAAACTCCACCTAGATGGGGATTCGAACCGGGAATCCCTAGTGTTGAGAGGCGAACATGCTAACCACTAAGCCACCATGCCGCCCATTGTGTGGTTATTCAAAATAAAAATAAATAAATAACAAAAATCCTTTAGCTCACATGTATGTGTTATTTGAATTCTTCGTTCAAATTCACAAAACACAGTAAATAACAGTGATGAACACATAGTAAAGCATAAGAATACTACAAGTAAGCTGATTCATATAGACCAGTGGTTCAGACTAACCACATCAAAGGATGTTAGTGGTACGGTTTTAATGGCATACTGTCCTATCTAGTCACGGTCTGACTAAACTGTAACTGGGAAATCTGTAATGAGTCCTCACACTCATTACACAGTTCATTACAAAGTGCACAGTTTTGGAGTCCTTTCCTGTTAAAGTAAGGACTAAACTGCATTTAACAAGTAACGGGTAATTATTATAGATGACAATTTAAGATGGTCAAACTGATCTGGTCCAAAATTTGTGAATAACCTGGAATCCTCCCAGAGTTTTGGCTACCAGATAGCTGTTTGAAAATAATATATAATATTTTGGAAAGTCTGAAAGATAAGAGGGCGGCACGATGGCTTAGTGGTTAGCACGTTCGCCTCTCAGCACTAGGGATTCCCGGTTCGAATCCCCATCTGGGTGGAGTTTCCATGTTCTCCCCGTGTCTGTGTGGGTTTCCTCCGGGTTCTCCGGTTTCCTCCCACAGTCCAAAAACATGGATCAAGTCAATTGAGTTCTCCAAATTGCCCCATGTAGAGTGTGTTTGTGTGTGTGTCTGTGTGTGTGAGTGAGTGCCCAGCGATGGATTGGCACCCTGTCCTGGGTGTATCTGCCCAGCTTCCGAAACGTTCTCCCCTGGATGGGCATGGGGAACAACCCCGCGACCCTAATATAGGAGCGGAAGATAATGAATGAATGAATGAATGAATGAATGAAAGATAAGATATTTATTCCAATCAAGGTACAGTTTTAATTGGGTGTGTAGGAAAAAGTGATAGTAAACATGGATTAAGCTTAAGTAGGAAAAATAGAAATAAAGTATAAAAAAACAGGAATTAAGTAAAACCCACAGTTTGATATGACAAATAAAATTTTAAAAGTTTTATTTTATATATTCATTATCTTTCGCTTAATCCTCTACTAGGGTCACGGGGGTTCCCAGGGAAGAACTAGGGTCAATGGGCACACTCACTCACACAACCCATACACAAACACATATTACATGGGGCAATTTAGAGCACTCAATTTACCTTGAAACTGGAAAAAACAACCCGGACACGGGGAGAACATTTAAACTCTACCCAGATTGGAATTCAAACTTGGATCCCCAGCACTGAGAGGTGAAAGTGCTAACCACTAAACCACCGTGCCACCCTAGGTTTATTTTATGTCAAACAAATATTCCAAGAGCAATATAAATTATTTTACTGCATGTGCACACCTTACATACCAACAGACAATACCTCAGATGTGCATATCGCCTCTACAAACAGAATTACACAGCAGGTGGCGCTGCTCTTATTATGCAGAGAAAAACACTCTTTCTTATAGAGCATGCGCATCCTACAAAAAATAAATATAAGAAACAAACCAGAAAGGGTGCTTACCAGCTTAACTCAACAGCTGCATTGAACGTGTTGAGGCGCTGGACGAGGGGAACGAGCTACCCTAACCACTCCTCTATCAAACTGAGGTGCATCCGAATACAATCACATATACATTGTTACATTCATATTTAGTGCAATGCAAAATCATGAAGACTTTTCTATTATTCATTCATTCATTATCTCCTGCTTTATCCTCTATTAGGGTCGCGGTGGGGTTCCCCATGCCCATCCAGGGGAGAACATCTCGGGCGCTGGGCAAATAGATCCAGGACAGGGCGCCAATCCATCGCTGGGCACACACTCACTCACACACACACTCTATATGGGGCAATTTTGAGAATTCAATTGACTTGATCCATGTTTTTGGACTGTGGGAGGAAACCGGAGAACCCGGAGGAAACCCACGCAGACACGGGGAGAACATGGAAACTCCACCCAGATGGGGATTCGAACCGGGAATCCCTAGCGCTGAAAGGTGATCGTGCTAACCACTAAGCCACCGTGCCGCCACTTTTCTATTATATTTATCATAATATCAAAATATTTCACAAAAAAATGCATTTTAACAGCAGTCCTAAATTTCCAAATTCATTAATTCATTATCTTCCACTAATCCTCTACTAGGCTTGCAGAGGGTTCCCTTATGATACATCCTGGACAGGGCACCAATCTTTCGCTGGACACACACAAACACACCCTTTATGGAGCAATTTAGAGCCTTCAATTTACCTTGAATCAATGGCCACTGGAGACTCCACCCAGATTGGGATTCCAATTTGAATCCCCAGCACTGATCGTGCTAACCACTAAGCCAAAGTGCCGTCCGAGAGCAAATTTAATGAAACATTTTCTAACTAATTTAAAACCATAATAGAAGCCAAAATGCCACAGCTGTTTACACTTTTAAAGAAAATGTCATGACCATAGACCCTTAAAAGAAACATGTCCTGTTGATGCAGCATTTTACCATATACTTAACTTAGAAAAATGAAACACACTATATTGCCTGAAGTGTACAGTCATCCAGACAAATCATTAAATCCAGGTGTTTCAATTACTTTCATAGACACAGGTGTATAAAACCATGCACATGGATATGCAGACTGTAACAAACATGTGTGAAAGAATTCGAGCTCAGTAAATTCCAGCTTGGTACTGTGATAGGAGTACAAATCCAGTCATAAAATTGTATCACTGCTTAGTCCACGGACAACTGTCAGTGGTATTATAACAAAGAGAATGCATCAGCTGCAGTGGTGTAAACATTCTATCATTGACTCTGCTGCTGGGTTCTTTGGCCTAACAAGTTATACTTCTCTGTCTGACAATCTGATGGACAGGTTTGGGTTTAGCAATTGCCAGGACAATAGCACTTGTTTGACTGCATTGTGCCAAGTATAAACTTTGGTGGAGGGGGATTGCGGTATTGGGATTGTCAATTAGGAGTTGAGCTTTTTTTCCAGTGAAAGGAACATGAAGGCTTTAGCATACCAAAAGATTTTCCTGAACCCAACTTTGTGGGAACGGTTTTTCATGTTCCAACATGATTGTTGAACAAGTCCATAATATCATGATTTTTGTGCCATTGTACAATTCATAGTCTTTTATTCTTTTTCATGTCATGGAAAGAGTATTGTAGTTTTATTATTACTTTATGCTTTTTTTTATTTATTATTTGATTTTTTTTGATGTTTTGTTTTATTGTACATGGCAACTACAATAACAATGCATGTTAAACGTGCTTAAACTCAAATGATGGAAAGATGACAGAGGAAAATATTTGTATTTCTATTTTGAAAGCCCTGCACAAGAGGTGACCAGTAAAGCAGCTATGGTATCTAGTACATGCTGGACCTGCTACACAATCACTTGGCAAATGCTCTGAACCACACATATACTAACAGATAGAGTTGTCTTTCTTAAATTAAGACTGATAGTCTTTACTTTTAAAGCCTTACATAAATTGCTTTCTCCTTATAACTCTCTCTATCTCTGTCTCTCTCTCACACACACACACACAAACTTTAAAATGTATTATTATCAAAAACTGAGTAAACATGTCCAATAGACCAATCACTTTGCAAATTTGCAATTAGATTTTTTAATTACCTAGAATTTAAACTGTTTTGCTGTAAATAATACATTACATTTGGTTATTTAACAAACACTTTTATCCAAAGCAACATGCACATTTCCCAATTCGTGGTTGGGTTCAGAACATAGGGTTGCTCATACAGCATCCCTGGAGAAATGAAGGTTAAGGGTCTTGCTCAAGGATCCAGTTGACCCTTGGCAACTTCAGTGGACCTAGTGAGTTTCGTAGGGGCTAATGTGATGGTTAGATAATTGGCACAGAAACTTTTGTGGGACATGGGTGCTCAACGCTCACTGATGTACTGATGGCCCTTGTGGTCCAATCCAACAGATGAGCTACTGTAGCTCAACTTGCTGAATGAGTTAAAGCTGGTTTTGATAGTAAGGTTTTTAGTGCATCACAGTGTGTTGTGCATGGAGCTACATACAGTAGCTGCATACCAGCCAGGATGCCTATGCTAAACCCCATTCACAACCGAAAGCGCCAATGCTTTAGGTACGGTTCTGCTGGGGAATCTTGGGTCCTGTCACCCACGTGGATGTTACTTAAAAACAAACCACCAAGCATTATGTAGACCCGTTCATGGAAACTACATTCAATGATGGCTGTGGCTTCTTTCAGCTGGACAATTCTCTCTGACACAAAGCAATTTAGAGCATTCAGATCCATGTTTATGGACTGTGGGAGGCAACTAGAGAAACTGGAGGAAACCCACACGGACATGGTGAGAACATGGAAACTCCCCTCAGATTGGGATTTGAAATTTGAACCTGGAATCCCCAGCGCTTAGAGGCAAACGTGCTAACCACTAAGCCACCAAAACATGCTATATATTTGCTTATAATTACGGTAAAGGTTAATTGTTGAGTTACACTTAAATATAATTTCATCCAGTAGCTATTGCACTAATGTACTCTACTTCCAACTACTGCAATTCAAAAGGTTAGATAATTAGTTATAAGTAGACCTACATAAACTAGCTTAGAATTGCAGAAACATGCAAATGTTTTCCGAACAATGTTTAATTCTACACATGACTCAAAAAACAACCATTAACCAGCTAATTGAAATCATGTTATTCAAATTAAACAGGTGACATGGTGGCAAAGTAATTAGTGCACTTGCCTTAGAAAAAAAAAATGATCAGAAATTCAGTTCACAGACAGCTTTGAGTTTTTGTATGTCCTCTTCTGTGTCTGTATGTGTTTGTATAAATATGCTCGGACTTTGTCAGGGTGTTCACCTGCCTTTTGTCCAAAGGTTTATGACTACATTGGTCCAAATTTAAAGAAAAGGATTGATTAGGTGCAAAAGGACCTTTGCAATTCTTTTTTAAGAATTACTTGAGTTCTTTACAACTGAAAATCATTACTTTCTTAATTTAATAATGTACTGGCACCAAAGAGCGGGCAGCATGGTGGCTTAGTGGTTAGCACTTTCGCCTCTCAGCACTGGGAATTCCAGGTTTGAATCCTGATCTGGATGGAGTTTTCCTCTTCACCTGGTGTCTGCATGGGCTTCTGTGTTCTCTGGTTTCCTCCCACAGTCCAAAAGAAGGAACTCAAGGTAAATTGAATGCTCTAAATTGACCCATATAATTTGTGTGAGTGAGTTTGCCCAGCAATAGATTTGTGCCCTGTCCTGAGTGCCAGAAATGTTCTCCCCTGGATGTGCATGGGGAACCCCCCTTGACCCTATAATATATATATATATATATATATATACATATATATATATATATATATATATATATATATATATATATATATATATATATATATATATATATATAGTAGATTTAATACCAGTAGTATTTAGTATCATTTTCTTGTTGCATGCTTAAGAGCATAATAAAAAAAATAACTGACCAAATTAAAACCTTATCCCATAGAAGAAATGAATAAGTATTTAACGCTTATGCACTTCTTCTGCTATTCCGCTTAATTTTTGTTAAATAAATAATAATACAGTGGAATTAGTCATGTGTTGTTGATCTGAGGTTGAGGTTATGTATACAACAAATCAACCCCATTTGAGTTTGAAGGGTGGGTCATTTGTAACCGCTCATAAACTAAGAAGACCAACACAAATGTACAGAGTCAGAAACACCTGACACATAGCATTGAGCCAAAAAAAGCTGCATAACCTCTGACCCTTTGAATACCAGCAGAGTTAATGCCTAAAATAGCAGGAGGAGAAGGAGCCAGAGTGGGCACGCAAAGCCAAATAATACAAAAAACTAATTCTCTTCTTTGCAGTTTTGACAAGACACTACATACAACTTCAGAGAAAAAAAAATGTCTGTCATTTTAATAATAAAGGTATAATATTTATCAATACAGTGTATCTATATGTCTTAGAGTACTAATGGGCCTCAGTATCAAATGCTTCACTGTCATATAATACAAAATATATAATACAATTATAAACAAATCGTACGATATTCATTTGGGAAAGAAAATGCTCGATGATTATTTATAGGCTTAATGCATTAAACAAAATGCATGCATGCCATAAATGCCAGAACACAGAATGATCAGAAAAAATAAACTAGTTATTTCTATTAGTAAATCAAAGTTTAAATCGATAATGAAATGAAAAATTAAGTACTCACTTGTTACGATAAGTCCCTAATAGTTAAATAGAGCTTTCCCTTTCCAAAATTCTATTTCAGCAGAACAGCCGCTGTGAATGCCAGCAGGTTGCTGCTCGTCACCCTCCGCGGTTTAGTGCCTCCGCTCTGAGAATCGATTCATTTGAGAACACAAGTGAGTCGATTCAGCAAGTGAATACTGTGACGAGACTTTATGAAGAATAGCCTCAATATTTCACAATTTGTTGTAGAATATCATTTACCAAAATATTTTAGTGAAAATGAGTTTGTGTGTCTGCCTATATCGGCTTGCTTTTTGGAGGTTTAAAAGTTTAAAGGCTTATAACACTGTAGAGCTGCTTTGTGACAATCTACTATTGTAAAAAGCACTATAAATAAATGACTTACTTACTTACTTGTGACCTGTTAGGACAGGGGTAGGCTCCATCCCGCCATGGAATTATTATTATGGTAATTATTATTCGTTCAGAACACAGGCTTTACCATACAGTTACAGTACAGGTGAACCTGGGATTTGAACCGTCAACTACAGATTGCTGGACCATCACCCTAAACACAGAGCTACCATGCCAAAATTATTATTACTATCCATTATCTTCCTCTTTATCCTCTACTATGGTCGTGGGGGGGACCATGCCCATCCAGTGGAGAACGCTTCGGACGCTGGGCAGATACACCCAGGACAGGGCGCCAACCTATCACTGGACACACACTCATTCATACAGACACACACACAGATACATTCTATAAGGGATAATTTGGAGAATTCAATTGACCTTGATCCATATTTTTGGACTGTGGAAGGAAACCGGAGAACCCAGTGGAAACCCACAGGAGAACATGGAAACTCCACCCAGATTGGGATTTGAACCAGGAATCCCTGGAGAGGCGAACATGCTAAGCCACCGTGTCACCCATTATTATTATTATTATTATTATTATTATTATTATTATTATTCATTCATTCATTCATTCATTATCTCCCGCATTATCCTCTATTAGGGTCGCGGTGGGGTTCCCCATGCCCATCCAGGGGAGAACATCTCGGGCGCTGGGCAGATACACCCAGGACAGGGCGTCAATCCATCGCTGGGTACACACTCACACACGCAAACACACTCTATATGGGGCAATTTAGAGAACTCAATTAACTTGATCCATGTTTTTGGACTGTGGGAGGAAACCGGAGAACCCGGAGGAAACCCACAAGGACACGGGGAGAACATGGAAACTCCACCCAGATGGGGATTCGAACTGAGAATCCCTAGCGCTGAGAGGCGAACGTGCTAACCACTAAGCCACCGTGCCGCCATTATTATTATTATTATTATTATTATTATTATTATTATTATTATTGTCTATCCATCTATCCATTATTATATTAGGGCACCACTGGGCACACTCACACTCATTCACACAGACACAAACACAAGGACCCACTATATATGGGCAATTTAGAGCAGTCAATTTACCATGAGTCCATGTTTTTGGACTGTTGGAGTAAACCAGAGAACTAGAGAAAACCCACGCAGACACGGGGAGAACATGAAAACTCAAACCTGGATCCCCAGTGCTGAGAGGCAGACGTGTTATAACCACTAAGGCACTGTGCTTCCCTATTATTATTAATTTATTCATTAATTTATTATCTTATATCTTATCTTATAGTTAAACCTTTACTAGGGTCGCAGGGGCGTGGGGATTTCGTATGTCCATTCAGTGGAGAACGTTTCAGACGCAGGGCAGATACACCCAAGACAGGGCGCCAATCCTTCGCTGGGAACACTCACACACACACACACACACACACACACACACACACACACACACACACAAACACACACATACACACACAAATACACACTATTACACACAATTTAGAGCATTCAGTTTACCTCAGATCCATATTTTTAGACTGTGGGAGGAAACCAGAGAACAGGAGTCAATTATTATTATTGACTAATAAGAAGTAACACAGAATTCATAGAAATAAACTACATTTGTGAGTGAGGAAACCTTGTGCCTGTTGTAAGTGTAAGTGTATATTCAAATAAACATGCTTATTTTAATACGTCTAATTTGTTAATATCTTAAACTATGTTTTGTTGTAATATTGTAATATTGATGTTTTCAGTTTTTCATTTTAGTAATGCGGCTTTGAAGCCTCTAGGAGGCGTTACGTGCATACGATTCTCACTGCTTCATAGGCTGTTGACTGGAAATGTATTGTTTTCAATTCACTTTCATTGTCAGTAAATTGTTTCATTCAGAATGTTTCGTCAATTTTAACTTTAAATTGCAACATAATCACAAAATTAAGCACATAGCTTTAGTGTCATACTTTGTGTATTTTTTTTCTAAAAAATTATTTCTTTAAATATAAAAAGTTTATATTCATATATTACTTTACTTTACATTAGCCCCAGCTAAATGTTGTACAACTGAGGGTACAACAGTTCCCTTATTTTCCTAAGTGTAAAAGTACACCTTTTCTTACATGAATATATTCACATAACGATCCCTGTGATGAACTTGCCCGCCCAGCAGGTCCTGAATCCTCTACACACCGTGCCTTTGTATTATAAAAAACATGAAACACATGTTGGGTTGTATGGCTTATCTATTAAATTAATTTAAACCAATGAACATCGGGTGGCACGGTGGCTTAGTGGTTAGCACGTTAGCTTCTCAGCGCTGGGGATTTAGTTTTAAATCTCAATCTGGATTGAGCTTCCATGTTCTCCCTGGGTCTATATGGGTTTTCTCCGGGTTCTCCGGTTTCTTCCCACAGTCCAAAAACTTATGGTAAATTGGCTGCTCTTAATTGCCCCATATAGTGTGTATGTGTCTTTGTGCGTGCCCGGTGGGCGCACTGCCCTGGGTGTAACTGCTCAGAGCCCGAAAGGTTCTTCTCTGGCATGGTATAGGATTAAGTAGTAAGATAATGTGATGAGATGATTCTGTTATTGTTATAAATCTGTTATTTATATGTTAATCATAACTTGAAAGTTGTTTTTATTGGAATGACAATTGCCATTTTCATTTCTTAATGCAAACACAATAATAAAGGTGTTTTTATTCTTTATTCAGTTTAAATTGCAATTTCACTGTTTTAAATCTTCAGTTACTAAATAGTTTATGGTTTACTACCCACTTGCTAAATATACTTGCTATGTTCCCTGTTTGTGAAGGATCATTCAAATGAAATTAATATCTTATCTATTTAATAAATAATAATCTTAAATCATTTGTAGGTTAATGGAAACCAGGTCTTATTGGACCTAATGAGATGTTAGTTTAGCTGACACATATGGGTGTGATGCATAAATTCCTTCATACGCTGACTCATGTACAGTGTTCTAAAGGGACAGTGCTTGGGATGTGATAGTGGGGTTGCAAATCGAATCAATTACAGTGACAAGTATGATGGATGTGTTGACACATTTGTCCTGTAGATAAAAGCGACCAAGGCGGTCATTGTCAAAACTTAACACCACAACAAGATGAACTCCTGAAACATGACTTACTCCCATGTAAACAATATACTAAATCTAGGACAATAATAGTGGAATTAAAGTTAAACATACACAACATTCCATTTTTGTTAATAAATCTTTTGAATTCTATACAATGCACCTTTTAATACACAAAACAGCCAAATGATCACAAACACATATTTATTGTTTATGTTAGGGCCAAACCCTTTATTGTTTTATTAAAAATAAATGTTAATAATATAGAAAGCCCTTTATAATGTTTACTTTAAGCTGTTGCTTTGGGAGAGATCATTCCTAGTCCACTGTCCACATACAAAGGAACCTTTTACTAGTCTGATTTGATTTTACCTGGCAGCCTAAAGGTACTTCTTTTCTAATTGACACCCATGGGGTGAATTGAAATGTATATTAGAACCCAGATTATTAGTGCAAAACAATTAATATATAAAATAAAATACTAATTTATCTAAAGACTACCATAAACAGGGCGGTAAAGTGACTTAGTGGTTAGTATTGTCGCCTCTGAGTGCTGGAGATCCAGGTTTGAATCCAAATCTGTAGTGGAGTTTCCATGGACTCGCTGTGCCTGCGTTGGTTTCCTCCGGTTTCCTCCCACAGTCCAAAAACATGAATTCAAGGTAAATTTAATGCTCTGACTTGCTCCATATAGTGTGTGTTTGCGTGTGGGGCTGTGTGAGTGAGAGTGCCCTGTCGTGGGTGAACCTGCCCAGTGCCTGAAACGTTCTCCCCTGTATGGGCGACCCATCAGAGGGTTAAGTGAAAGATAATGAATATGACTATTATTAATAACTCATCGATTGTCAGACAACGATCTCGGCAAGGCGTTCTGTGGAGACACCAGCCCTTTCTTTCTTCTGGGCTTCACTGCTTACTGCTTCACTGCTGAGGACAAGTGTGTAATGGAGGTATTTTTTGTCTCCCAATGTACTTTTATATATTAGCTAATGGATAGCAATGATTTATCAGGGTCATACTGACACATATGCTTCAAAATGGTAAGGTCCTTTAGATTATACAGCTCCAAAGATAAGCAAGACACCCTGATATAATGATCTATTTGGCTGCTGTGCTTTACACACAGAGGAATTTGTCATCCACATTTAACCCATCCGTGCAGTGAAACACACACATATACACACATTGAGTGACGTGAGCATACGTGCCTGGAATGGTAGGCAGCCCTGTACGCAGCGACTGTGTAGCAACTGGGGTTAGGTTAGGGTTAGTGCCCAAGTGCACTTCAAACATGGTACTTGGTGGGACTGGGAATCGAAAGCCTATGACTGCCCCAAAACTCTACTGCAGTTGTTCCATTAAAAGTGTAAGGATAAATGCAGAGAAATTAATTAATTTATTCATTATCTTCCATTAAATCCTGGGTTGCAGGATTACGCTCAGGGTGCCAATGTATCGCTGGACACACTCACTCACACACACATACACAAACACACACACACACACTGTCACACCTACAGCTCCCACACCTCCTCCACTGTCTCGACCTACAGCTCCCACACATCCTCAACTGTCTCCACCTCCTTGCTCTCCTGAATTCTAATTCAGCACCCTGCCCTGTTAATTGAGTTAATTATCTTAATTGGTTTTTACTACTTCCAGTTCTTATTTACAGGGTATGGATGCTGGTGCTCCGTGCGTTTCGTCATTGATGTTAAACGCACCCATGGGACACTGGCACCGCTCTCTTTTTTCTCTCTCCTGCCTGTGAGTAACCAGTGGGGACGTCTTGGCCTCCCGTCACCCGTCAACATGGGATCGTCCCAACCTGTGGAGCCTGGAGCTCAGTTTTTTTTTACTGTTTTATGTGCTACCGACACATTATTATGTACGTTGCATAATCGGAATTAAAAGGTGACTCACTTCACGTCCTGTCGTTGCCTCTTTTAAGTGCCAGACACACACTATATGGGGAAATTTAGAGAATTCAATTTACCTTGAATCCATGTTTTTGGAAAATCATATTTTGGAGAACATGGAAACACCACACAGATTGGGATTCGAACCGGGACCAATTTGAATAGCATGGGCGCAAACCACAGCAAAGTTGTTTTTTTATAATTTTGAAGGTAATATAAAATAGGTTAAAATAAACACACAAAATGTGTAGTATGTTAATCTGGGGTGCAAAAACGTTAACTACAAGCAATATGTACATTCTCTACTGCTAAAATCTGATAAAGTACAAACACCGGGCATCTGAGCATTATTAAATGGTATTTTAAAAAGTTCCTAAATTAAGTACTTAAGATTCTACCATGATTTTGTTGTATTCTTTATACACTGATTATAATACTGTCTACTGTGTTGTCAATTAAATGTTTTTAACTTGTAAAAAAATCAATTTCATATTAGTTTTATGTTTTAGAGGAAATCACATAAACACTAAATGATTTTTAATGTTTTTAATTTTTGTTTACTGATGCCCATGTTGTAGGTTGGTTTTAAACTACCTGTGGAAAGAATATACAATTATATTTTGGTCCATTACGGGCTGGAAAGTCGTTTTTTGCTTTTATACCTCTAAATTCTGCTCATAGCACATGGATTTTTTTTTCTACAAACAATAAATTACATTAAGGATTTTTATCTGTTTTAATGAAGTATTTCAAGTTCAAGTGTTTTTTTTATTGTCATTTTAATGTACAGTTGTGTACACATGGTAAACAACATCCCTCCAGAAACATGGAGCTACACAGAACAGTAAACCACTCGTCATAACATAAAGTGCACATGTGCAAGCATTTAAAATTTACAATACACAGGACAATAGTCATAAGTACCGGGAGGGAACATGGCAGGTGGCCCACTAGTAAGGCGCAAATATGTCCATTTATTGACAAAATTTTTATAACACTCAGATACCCGGTGATATTTCCATCCATCCATTATCTTCCGCTTTATCCTCTCCTAGGGTTGCGTGGGGTTTCCCCATGCCCATCCAGGGGAGAACGCCTCGGGCGCTGGGCAGATACACCAAGGACAGAGCGCCAACCTATCGCTGGGTACACACTCACTTACACAGACAGACACACACAAACACCCTCTATACGGGGCAATTTGGAGAATTTCATTGACCTTGATCCATGTTTTTGGACTGCAAGAGGAAACCGGAGAACCTGGAGGAAACCCATGTGGACACGGGGAGAACATGGAAACTCCACCCAGATTGGGATTCGAACTGGGAATCCCTAGAGAGGCAAACGTACTAACCACTAAGTCACCGTGTCGCCATGATTATTATTATTATTATTATTATTATTATTATTATTAGTGGTGACTTAGTGGTTAGCACATTCGCCTCTCAGCGCTAGGGATTCCCGGTTCGAATCCCAATCTGGGTGGAGTTTCCATGTTCTCCCCGTGTCCGCGTGGGTTTCCTCCGGGTTCTCCGGTTTCCTCCCACAGTCCAAAAGCATGGATCAAGTCAATTGAATTCTCCAAAAAATTGCCCCATATAGAGTGTGTTTGTGTGAGTGAGTGTGTGCCCAGCGATGGATTGGCGCCCTGTCCTGGGTCTATCTGCCCAGCACCCGAAACGTTCTCCCCTGAATGGGCATGGGGAACCCCACCGTGACCCTAATATAGGATAAAGCGGGAGATAATGAATGAAATGAATGCATTATTCGTGGTAGTAGTAGCAGTAGTAGTAGTATAACTATCAGTAGTAGAGAGTATATTTTGTAGTTATCTGTTTTGGCACCCCAGATTAACGTACTACACATTTTGTGTACAAACAAATTTAACCTCCAAAATTAGCCATTAAACACATAAAAACCAACTCTGGTCCTCTCTGCGCTACCCAGTCGTTGGCGCTGCGCGGACCCGCGAATAGCGCCGTTGCCCAGTGGGTGGCGCTAAATGTTTGGTCTCGACTGAACAGCTTCAGCTTCAGAGACGACTTTTTTTAGTTCGGCTTCCCACAAACCACTAAGCCACCTTGATGCACCAGAGAAAACCTCATTTGCAATTCATTTGAAGTCATTTGCTGTTTGAGTTTTGTGCGCACCGGTGGAAAATGTTGTTTTATGACGTCACTATGTCATTGTGATTATTACAGTGCAGATATATATATATATATATATACATTATCCAATTCTGGAGGAGTTTCCAGAACAAGGCGCACGAAAACACTGACCTTTGGATCAGTGAGACGCGGGTGCGGGTGCGGGCGCATGCGCAGTTGCAGTCAGCGCGCGCGAAGCCGTTGGGTGGTTGCTGGACGCTGAGCTGCGCGGCGGATCGGGAGTCGGCGGTGGGGGTGCGTGTGCGCGCGCGCGGTGTTTACCATCAGCATGTGCGTTCGGCCGCTCGTCCTCATCTAGCAGCGATGCCCGGCGGGAAGAGAGGACTGGTGGCTCCGCAGAACACCTTTCTCGAGAACATCGTCCGGCGATCGAGCGGTGAGTGCAGCCGCGCGGTGGTGGTGCGCCTCGATGTCCGTTCCTTGCGTGCGTAAAATTAAGTTTAAAAGTTGTTGCGCTGTTCATCGGTGATAATAATAATAATAATAATAATAATAATTATTATTATTATTATTATTACTATTATTATTATTATTAGTAGTAGTAGTAGTAGTAGTAGTTTGTTTTATTACTATTATTATTATAATGACTATTATTCATTCATTCATTCATTCATTCATTATCTCCCGCTTTATCCTCTATTAGGGTCGCGGTGGGGTTCCCCATGCCCATCCAGAGGAGAACGTCTCGGGCGCTGGGCAGATAGACCCAGGACGGGGCGCCAATCCATCGCTGGGCACACACTTAGTCACACAAACTTCACTCTATATGGGGCAATTTTGAGAATTCAATTGACTTGATCCATGTTTTTGGACTGTGGGAGGAAACCGGAGAACCCAGAGGAAACCCACGCAGACACGGGGAGAACATGGAAACTCCACCCAGATGGGGATTCGAACCGGGAATCCCTAGCGCTGAGAGGCGAACGTGCTAACCACTAAGCCACCGTGCTGCCTATGACTATTATTATTATGCATATTATTATTAGTAGTAGTATTATTGTTATTTTAATGTTCTTATTTTTATTATGATTATTATTATGGGGCGGCATGGTGGCTTAGTGGTTAGTACGTTCGCCTCTCAGTGCTAGGGATTCCCGGTTTGAATCCCCATCTGGGTGGAGTTTCCATGTTCTCCCCGTGTCCGCGTGGGTTTCCTCCGGGTTCTCCGGTTTCCTCCCACAGTCCAAAAACATGGATCATGTTAATTGAGTTCTCTAAATTGCCCCATATAGAGTGTGTCTGTGTGAGAGTGTGTACCCAGCGATGGATTGGCGCCCTGTCCTGGGTCTATCTGCCCAGCGTCCGAGATGTTCTCCCCTGGATGGGCATGGGGAACCCCACCGCGACCCTAATAGAGGATAAAGCGGGAGATAATGAATGAATGAATGAATGAATTATTATTATGATTTTTAGTAGTAGTGTTGTTATGATTGTTATGAATATTATTCCATCCATCCATTATCTCCAGCTTAATCCTCTACTAGTGTCAGGGAGGGTTCCCCATGCCCATCCAGGGCGCATGGCAGATACTCCCAGGACAGGGCACCAAACTATTCCTGGGCACACACTTACTTCCACAGACATACACACTCTATATGGGGCAATTTGGAGCATTCAATTTACCTTGCTCCATGTTTTTTGGACTGTGGGATCTTTTCCTTTGCATGACACTTACTATTATAGTAGTATTCAATTATTCTGCAAATTAAAAAATGTCAATTTTTAAAAAAGAAATACTTGTAAAAATTATTCAGATCATTAACATTCATTCATTATCTTCCGCTTTATCCTATATTAGGGTCGCGGTGGGGTTCCCCATGCCCATCCAGGGGAGAACGTTTCGGGCGCTGGGCAGATACACTCAGGACAGGGCGCCAATATATTGCTGGGCACACACTCACTCACACAGACACGCACGCATACGCACTCTATATGGGGCAATTTGGAGAACTCAATTGACTTGATCCATGTTTTTGGACTGTGGGAGGAAACAGGAGAACCCAGAGGAAACCCACGCAGACATGGAGAGAACATGGAAACTGCACCCAGATGGGGATTCGAACCGGGAATCCCTAGTGCTGAGAGGCAAATGTGCTAACCACTAAGCCACCGTGCAGCCGCCAGACCATTAACAATGATTCAAAATTCTATATAATATGGCACTTTTCCCCCCTCTACCAATATTCACTTTTCAACGTAATACATTACCTGAAACAAAAGCAAAACCAGCAATAACTAAAATCAAACAGCTTTTAATACCATCAGTAGAACATATTATAACTATATTGTTAACTTGCTTACTTACCTCTGACTATCATTAAAACCTTCTAAACTATTCTCCAGGTTTGATATCACTCCAACTCTCTCTTTCTCTCTCTCTCTCTCTCTCTCTCTCTCTCTCTCTCTCTCTCTCTCTCTCTCTATATATATATATATATATATATATATATATACAGTATATATATATATATATATATATATATATATATATATATATATATATATATATATATATACACATATACAGTATATGTAAATATTGTATCGATGCAAAACAATATTTCGTTGCCTTGTACTTGTACATGTGTAATGACAATTAGGTTAAATTTAATCTAATCTTTAAATCTAATCTAATAAGTTAGTATCTTAAAAGTTCTATTAATAGGAAGGTTGTAAAATTATGTGATAATTATGAAATGATGGATTTGTATAGGACACACATGATTCTTACATTTACATTAGTCATTTTGCAGATGCTTTTATCCAGAACGACTTAGAATGAGAGAAAAACACAAGTCAGTAGTTAAAGAGAAGCCAGCTACACTGTAGAATTAGACATGATCATTATTTAATCCAGCTTTTATAAAATTTATTTTTTAAATTTAAAGTGTTTGTGGAAGAGATGTGTTTTGAGTTGTTTTTTGAAGATGCTAAATAATCATAATAATTTGCAAGTCTCTTTTAAATCAAATAAATGGAAATGGATTTTCCTTTTTTACTTTTAGGCTTAAATAGTTAGCATTGATGCTAAGAGATGAGCGTTGCAGGATAAAGCCATGTCAGGGAAGAATTTTGTACATTTCTTCTGTAAGTTGTAATCAGCTCAATAGATTGACTTTTTTTCTGGCCGACTCATTAAGTGTAAAAACTGTTTTAACACTTTTTTATAGTCTGGCATTCGTTTAAAAAATTAAATTAATGTTTTTTATCAATATAATTTGTAATGTTTTTCAAAATAATATACCTGTGTATTAACTGCTTTGATATTTCATATGATATGAAGCCCTATATCATACTTCTTTACCTTATATATTCATATTGAGTTACAAGTAATTTCAGACATCTACTTTTTTGTTGTTTTCTGTTTAGGTTCTGTTAGTTCAATGTTAAGACC